>CM066038.1:198810949-200010949 GCA_033557465.1 Ichthyophis bannanicus | reverse complement strand
GAAAGCAGAAACCTGACATCGAGATCAATATGATTAAAGAATAAAATGGCCAAACAACAAAGGTAGAAAAACAAATTTTATTTTCAATTTAATTATTATAATATGCCAGTTTTGTAATATATATGTTCTATCTATACTGTACACAGGACATCTACATTATTTTCTATTTCTCTGGTGTTGTACTACATGCAGTCTGGTTTCTTGGGGTTTCAGTTTAATATTTGTCTACATAGATCTATTTTTAATTCATGTTCACTTATTTCTTTATTTGGTGAGGGTCTGCCTGTGTTCCACATGTGTGACCGAGACCAGGTATTGTTCTGTTAGAATGGACTTTATATAGAGATCATAGTATAGTAATCCAAGTTCAGTTTTCCAATAGGTGTATGGCTGTTCTATGGCTCACTACACTATTTATGGTGCTGCTCCTTTTTGGGTAGGCTCCTTGAGTTTTGAAAGTTGAACTTATGATGGTATATTGCTGTTACTTAGATGACACCAGAATCATAAATTATTTTTCGTATGATAAGTTCTATGTAGAAATGTTCCAGTTTTGTTCTGCTTCCAATATAGGGAGAGGGCTTTATTTGGATGTAGAATATATGTTCAAAAAGAAAAAGTGAGACTCACATGATAGTTTAAAACACTAAAATAAAATTAGTTATAATAATCTTGTTTTGGTGTTATGAACTGTACGGTGGATTTTGCTTTTCTTTTTGTTCCTTGATGTGTGAGCACCTTGCATCTCCTTGGTTTTTTGCAGAATATATATTTACATTTAATGTTATACTGGTCCAATGTGCAGTGTCAAGGAGCTGGTATAATTTATATTAGATTCCCAGGTTACATAATAAAACTGCTATACCTTTCGCTGCATATAAGGCCTTTTTTAAAATTATGGGACTATGTTGCTTTCTTTTCTATTGGGTCAACTTCCTGACTGGTGTTCTGAGTGAGGGAATTCCCAGCTCCCTAATTACAGCTCTGAGGAGGCTCTTCCATTTTGGATGTGGGGAAGGGGGGCGGGACCAGTAAATTGCCTTGAGCTGTCCTTAGAAATTTCACATGCTGAGAGTCATTATACGAGTCAGATCTCTCCTATACATAGGAGTATCAGTTTGCTCTTTTTTCCCCCAAGTCAATTGATCTGGCCTTACTACCCCGAGTTCAGAGGTTTACAGTTTCGAATTTTGTAGGAAAAGCAGACAAAGAAAAACAAACTGTAATTAGCCTGTCCTGAAAAGGAGAGCTAGGTGGCAACAGACCAGAGGCTAAGAGCAGACTACAACTCTGTACAGAAATGGTTTTCAGCATCAGACTCTATAGTCAGTCAGTCAGTCAGCACACATCTCCATAGCACTAACATTTCTGGCTATTTTGTCCGGTTAGGACCAATTTCACCCCCTTTACCAAGGGGTCTAACCCTTTGTGCTAGTATTTAGTGATATCCACTCTACCAAAATTCTTGATGCAATGATTAAAACCAGGACTGACCCAGCTGTCCAGATGACAAGAAGTGATGTGGGAACCTTAAATGTAAAGTCAATGGAATTGAATGATATGGAGTAAATGTTTTGGAATTAATCGACAAATGTAACAAAATACAGAAAGAACATAAACCAAGAAATAAAGTCAAGAACACTGACACATTTTAAAAAAATATATTGAAAGGGATTTATGCACATAAACCCAATGAGTCCGATATTCAGCAGCACTAGTGCTGTGGAGTATCCTCACAGACTGCCTTGGCATTAACTGGATAGTGCCGTAGTTGTCCCCACACCTATCTGGTTAGTGGCGATTTTCAGCCCGCTAATTAGTACCCGCGTAAAGTTAAAGTTAGGACACTCATTGACTTGTCCTATTTTTATGCGGTTAGACTATCCAGTCGGTGGCTGAATAGCAGAAACTGGCAGTGGTGAAGCTGAATAGGCGGAGTATTCAGTATCATTTCTGCCCACAGGGGTCAAGCACTTTACCAGCACTTATCGCTGTGGGCTGAATACTGACCCAATGATTCTGATCTTACTTACCTTTATGGCTTTCAAAATTAATAGTCTGTTCAGCTGTTAATAAGATACTTCCTGTTTTTTCTATACCAGTGCATGTTTCTTATTTTTGCATTTTATGTTAAAAATAAACAGATGTTTATAATAGAAACGAATGGCACAGCTGGATAATAAATTAGGTAATATTTGCCAGACAGTTTTAATGACTTATTCAATAAAATAATCCAGAGGAAAAATACACTGTTTATTGGAGTTGACTACAGCAACCAAGGGCATTAAGGGGCATATTTACTAAGCCATGCTAATCATTAGCGTGGGTTCAGCGTCTGCTAAGTGACCCTCACTAAAAATCTTGCGCTAGAAGGTTAGCATGCGAATGGGCGGAGAAAGGGTGGGGGGGAGCAAACGGGCATTGACAGCACATTGCAGTTAGCGTGGGCATGATAAGTGCATGCCAATTGTGATTGCTGCCATTAGTGTGGATGCACTTAATGCCACTTCACTGGGTGGCATTAGGTGTACCTGTGTACTGGGTTACCATGATGCCATGTGTAAGAAAAATGGCAACAGCAGGCAGATGGACAGACGCTCTCTGCAATTGGCGTGGGTCTCCGGGCTGGTTTCGTAGCCTGATCATGTGCTACCAGAGCACTTTTCAGTAAACATGCTCCTAAATGTATGCCTCGTTTGGTTGTACCAAGTGTTAAGTTGTTTGATAGCTAGCTTACATTCTCTCCATCAGTCATGTGAAATACTAAATGTTATAGAAGAAAGTAAGAATTTTGAAAAACCTGATGTATAACAGCAATCAGTAAAACTGCACATGCTCCCTTCTTTCGTTGGTTTCTGTTTTTTTTCCAACTACAATTGTTTTGTTTTGGTAAAACTTAATAATAAAACTTTGTAAATAAGCTCCAAATGGCTCTTATTTGATATCATTTGAAAGTGGATATCAAGGGATCTAAGTCATACAATTTACACTAAAAACATTTTAGCATGTGTATACAAACAAATTTTCTGTTAGTGCAAAAACTTTACGTAACACTCTATGAACAGAATTTTTGCATCATCACATTAGATTTTGACCACACCAGCATGATCACAGTAGTAGCATACATGGTTCCCCAAAAACACCACTGTGCATGTTTATACCCTTTGAAATCCTCATTGCTAACCAAACTGAAGTCAATGAGCTGGTTAGAAGTGAAACGTTCCTCCCTCCCAGAGATGAAGAAGGCCGTCCAGGGCTTTCCCATCTCTTCCTCCATCCCCCAGCCATCACAAACTCAACTCTGATGGAATAGAATAGTCCTATCTCTCCACCACTGAATCAGAAAGCTCCCCAATGCCAACAGGTCCTCCAAGGACCTGGACCCATCCAAACCATATAGGTCCCTCCAAGCCCTGCCAGAACCTCTCCAGAAGGTATGCTCACCCTCAGAGGCTCTCTGGTGTTCACAGGCTGGAAAGCTGGCAAAGGCCTTCTACCTGCGGCACAACTCAATGTAAAATGGCACCACCGGAGGTGTTTCACCACTATCAGATGGGGGGATATGAAGGGCTCCAGGGCCTCCAAGGGCCTTCTGACAAGAAGGGAAAGTTGCTGAGTTGGGTAGATGATGGGATGTGTCCTCTGCCAGACAGGGGGTTGTGAGTACCACAGGAGGAAAGAATGGGGATGTCCTGGATAGAGCTTCTTGCTGCAAGTGGGAGGAAATCCCCACAGCTATCCAGTGCATTCACTTATGTCTGGTTAGCAGTAGGGATGTTTAATGATACTATGTAAAGTAGCTAGTTAGCACTAGGTTTTAGCAGGTATTAATTGGCGGTTGTTTATTGACCACTCAGTAAATAGTATGGAGGGTGAGCACACAATGCTATTTACAAAGTGCTTGGTAACTCCTCTATGGCATAGGACCTCGGTTTTCATTCCCAGTCTTTGGGACCACCAACAGGTCAGGTTTTCAGGATACTTCTAATGGAAAAATGAAAATGTTGTTTTTACAAAAATGTTTAACTAAAGAGTTAATCAGGTATAGAAGGAGCCTGTAGAATATGATGCTAGCTTATCAGTCCTTTACCAGCTTTCCCATTTCATACTTGATGTGTGCCCCCTTCCCCCCCTCCTTCTTTGCTCCTCTCCCCCTCCCCTGCATGTTATCTATTTCTGCCTAGAGAAAGCGTAGTTACTCACCTGTAACAGGTGATCTCCGGGAACAGCAGGAATTTAGACTTCACATATGGGTATCGTCGGTACCGACGGAGCCTGCGCGGGAACGCTCCCCAGCGTCCAATAGGAACGCTTTTGGGAGCATCCCTCAGCACATGCGCGCTGCCTTCCCGCCTTTCCAACTGTCCCTCTTCAGTTAAGTTTGTAGCTGAGTGAAAGGATAGAGGGAGAGAGCAAAGAGACAAAGAGAGAGAGACAACTCCTAGGGGAGGTGGGTGGGTTGTGAGGACTAAATTCCTGCTGTTCCCAGAGATCACCTGTTACAGGTGAGTAACTACGTTATCTCCAGGAACAAGCAGGAATGTAGTCCGCACATATGGGGACTCCCTAGCTGAAGATGCCAGGGAGATAGCCCCAGGAAGGTGCCACCGTCTAAGGTGAGAATCCTTCCTTCCATGGATCTCTGGCATCCCTCCAGGGATGGTGGGTAGGAGTTGGTTTAGTTATGAAAGAAATTTTGAAGAACAGCTTGGCCAAAGAAGGCATCCCAACGGGAGGCTTTATCTAGGCAGTAGTGGGCTGTGAAGGTGTGTACCGAAGCCCAGGTGGCTGCTCGACAAATGTCAACAATAGACACGGAGTGGAGATTAGCCATAGAAGCTGCCATGGCTCTCACATTATGAGCTGTGACATGGTCCTGAAGAGGAAGACCCTTACTCTCATAAGCAAAGGATATGCATTGGGCAATCCATTTAGATAAAGTTCTTTTGGAGACTGGAAGTCCCAAATGACTAGGGTCAAAAGCTATAAAAAGTTGTGAGGACTTTCTATGTTGCTGTGTTCTTTGTATGTAAAAGATCAAGGCCCTTTTACAATCCAAAGTATGAAGGTTTCTTTCTGCATTAGAGGCGTGAGGCCTCGGAAAAAATACAGGAAGGTAAATTGATTGATTTAAATGAAAAGGCGAAACCAACTTTGGCATAAAATGTGGGTGAGTTTAAAGAACAACCTTATCATGATGAAACCTAGTATAAGGAGGATCAGTCACTAAAGCTTGCAATTCACTAATGCGAGAGGCAGAGGTGATTGCAATTAGGAAGATGACCTTCCAGGTCAAAAACTTAAGGGGTGCAGTGGCTAAAGGCTCAAAAGGCGGCTTCATGAGCTGCCCAAGAACTAGATTTAGGTCCCATGCCACCCATGCCACCCATGGCTTGATGGGAGGTTTAGTTAATAAAAGGCCTCTCATAAATCTTGATAGGAGTGGATGAGAGGAAATTGGTTGTCCATTTAGAGGCTTATAAGAAGCTGCAATTGCACTAAGATGGACTCTTACCGAATTGGTCTTTAACGCAGAATTCGATAAGTGAAGGAGATACTCTAGTATCGATTCTAAGGGTATGACAAGGGGGTTTAATCCCCTCTTGGAGCACCATATAGTAAAATGTTTCCACTTGAAGGCATAAGATCTTCTTGTGGAAAGTTTCCTAGAAGCCTGAAGGATATCTTTTACCTGCTGGGACAGGTTGAAATCCTGGAGGTCTAAGCTTTCAGCAACCAGGCCGTGAAGTGCAGGGACTGGGGATTCGGGTGCCATAGCATCCCATTTTCCTGGGAAAGGAGATCTGGAGCATGCCCTAACTCCAGAGGTGCCGCTTGAGAGAGATGCAGAAGCAGGGAATACCACGTTTGGCGTGGCCATCGTGGTGCTACGAGAATCATGCGACCCCTGTCTCTCTGAAGCTTGAAGAGTGCTTTGGAGATGAGGGGAATGGGTGGGAAGGCATAAAGGAAGTCCTGACCCCAGTGAAGGAGGAAGGCATCCCTTGCCTGACAGTTGTGCGCCGGAATCCTGGAACAGAACCGGGGTAGTCTGGCATTCAGTGGACTTGCAAAGAGGTCTATGTCTGGAGTGCCCAAGAGATGAAATATCTTTGCCACCTGGTCTAGGTGGAGGGACCACTCGTGAGGTAGCAGTACTCGACTGAGTTTGTCTGCCCAAAGGTTTTGAATGCCTGGAAGATATACCACTAGAAGGTGAATTTGATGCTCTCTGGCGAGGGCCCATAGTCATAAAGCTTTGTTGCATAACGACAGAGAGCCCGTTCCGCCCTGCTTGTTCACATAGAACATGGCTACCTGATTGTCCGTCTGGACTAGGACTGTCTTGTAGCTGAGCTGGGCGCGGAACACTCGAAGAGCTAAATAAATTGCTCTTAATTCCAGGAGGTTTATGTGTAAACCAACCTCCTGTGGAGTCCAGGTGCCCTGGGTAGAGAGATGATTCAGGTGTGCTCCCCAACCCAACTGTGATGCATCTGTTAGGGTGGCCTGAAAGAGGGGTTGATGGAAAGGAGACCCCGCTGTCAGATTTTCTAGTGATTGCCACCATTGGAGACCAAGACCACCATCAGATACCTCGGTGTCACTTTAGACCAGAAATTAGATATGAAAGCACATATTAGTAATATTGTAAGAGCAGTATATCACAAAATACGCTCCCTTAGACACCTTCGATCCTTGCTAGAGCCAGACGATTTTAGAACCATCTATCAGGCGCTAATCATACCTCATTTTGATTATGCGAACTCAATTTTACAAGGTCTTCCACAAACCACCTTACACCCACTTCAAATGGCTATGAATGCTGCAGCTAGAGTCCTTCATGGAGCTTCCCGGAAAGACCATATCTCACCTATTCTAAAACATCTTCATTGGCTCCCAATTCAAAGTAGACTCACTTTCAAAATTTTACTAATTACATTCAAAGCCTTCAAAGAACTCTCATCTTCATCAATATCAGACTTGATCCAAACACCACCCCTCAATAGAGACAGAAGGTCAGTAACACTCAATACTCTGTTAGTCCCTAAATCAATATCACAGTGTACCAAAACTACTTCAGACAGGGCCTTTTTATTCTGTGCACCAAGGTGTTGGAATAGCCTCCCTCAAAACATCCGAGCAATACCAGACCTTTTGCAGTTTCGCAAAGCTTTGAAACACTACCTCTTCCTTTTATCTTATCCAGTAAACAATAAAGACATCTCAACCAACCCACAGACCTTCCACTCATACACATACAATACAGATACCCCACAGACCACATACACACAAAACTGAAGCCATGATGATATTATGACTATGTTTATTAATTATATACCCTGTTATCCGAGTTATATTCTCCTGTTTTCTGTAAACACAAAGTACTGTTGAATTGTGTATCTCACTGTTTTTTGTGAACCGCGCTGATGCCTAATAGTGCGGTATATAAGAGTCTATAAATAAATAAATAAATAAAATAAATAAATTGGAGGGACAAAATTAGTCGTTGAGAAATTGTTATTTTGTCCGACAAATGACCCGTGGCCTGTGTCCACTGTGTGGAGAGGGTCCACTGAGCTGCTCGCATGTGGAGGCGAGCATATGGGACTACATAAACTGTGGATGCCATGTGTCCCAGTAACTGCAGTAGCTCCCGAGCAGTGAGGGAGGATTTGCCTGCTGCTTGGGAAGCTAGCTGCATTATGTGAAGACACCGGGCTTGTGGAAGGAAAGCCCTTGCCTGTCTGGTATCCAGACAGGCTCCTATGAATTCTAGGCATTGGGAAGGAACTAGTTGAGATTTTGTGAAGTTTATTACCAATCCCAAGTATTGGAGGATTCGCATTGTATGGGACAGTGCAGTGCTGGCCTCTGCAACTGTGGAGGCTCGAATGAGCCAGTCGTCTAAGTAAGGGAAGACGAAAATCCCCAGGGTTTGTAGAAATGCAGCTATTACTGCCATGCATTTCGTGAATACCCTGAAGCCAGACCAAAAGGAAGAACCCTGTACTGGAAATGTCTTCCCCTGAAAAGGAAACGTAAAAATTTCCTGTAATCTGGATGGATGAGAATGTGAGTGTATGCATCCTTTAAGTCTAGAGAGCAAAGCCAGTCCTGGCTTTGAAGGTATGCCAGAGGAGTTCCTAGTGAAATCATTTTGAATTTCTCTCGAAACAGATATTTGTTCAATTCTCTGAGGTCTAGAATGGGTCTGGGTCCTCCTGTTTTCTTTGGAATAAGAAAATAGGGGGAGTAGAACCCTGCACCCTGTTGAAGAATGGGTACTTCCTCTATTGCCCCTTGGGCCAGAAGTGTGGAGACCTCGTGATCTAGCAGATTGTCTGCAGAGGTTTGTGAATTGAATTGCTTTAGAATTGTAGGAGGGGGTATGCTGTGAAAATGAAGTTTGTACCCCTCTCCTACAATGGACAAAGTCCAATCTTCTGCTGTTATCTGATTCCATCTGTTGACAAAGTGGCATAACCTGCCCGGAATATTGGGGGATTGAGGACCCCTCAGAGGCAGGAAGGCAACGCTCTCTAGGAAGGAGTCAAAGCCCTTGAGGGGGCTGAACCTGGAGAGCTGGTTGGGCTCTCGGGTCTTTTGGTTTCTTTTGCTGTCTAGTTTGTCCCTTTTGGGCAACCTGACCTGGAGTCTGACTCTGGTGGGTATAGGAAGGATAAAACTTCCTCTTTTTGCTAAAAGAGGGTATTTTTATAAGGCTTCATTTTGGCTGGAGTGGTTGTAGACTTTGACAATCTATCTAAGGTAGAATTGTCAGCATCTAACTCATTAGACTTTTCCTGCCAGTTCTTGCCGAAGAGATTCTCTCCCGTGCAAGGAATGTTGCCTAACTTGTCCTGTACCCAAGTCTCCAAGTCTGATGCCTGTAGCCAGGCAATCCGTCGTGCGTCAATGGCAATAGCAGAAGTTCTGCTGATGCATTTGAAGCAGTCAAAGGCTGCACGATTGACAAACTTGGAGACATCCTGAGCATGCTTAACTAGAGCAAGAAAATCTTGTCTCTTATCATCTGGGAGAAATGGGCTCATAAGTTCCAAGTCTCCTGTGAATTCTTTGAGGAACATTCCCATATACAGGATATATGAACTGATCCTAGCTGAAAGCATGGAAGCTTGAAAAGTTCTGCGCCCAAAAGCACCCAGAGTCCTGCATTCACGACCTGGAGGACTGGATGCATGCCTCTTTGCACTTTTCATCCTACGCATGGCTGATTCCACTACCATTGAATGGTGCAGCAGCTGAGTTTTCTGAAAACCAGGACATGGTGGAACTCTATACATAGTATCAAGTCTCCTAGAGTGAGGAGAAGTGGTCAGAGGTGTCTCCCACATTCTGAGCATCAAGCTATGCAGAATTTCATGGATAGGCAGAGTGGCTGCCTCCTTAGGAGCTTTAGGATATTGGAGGATTTCCAATTCCTTTACTCTGAGCTCCTCTTCAGGAGCTACTGTGATTGAATGACCTTTGGCCATATCACGGATGAAATCCTGAAAGGACATGTCCTCTGGAGGTGACATTCTGAGTTGGGGCGAAGAGGGATCTTCTAAGAAAAACCCTCTAGTGCCAGCAGAATTGTCAGAGTCTTCGGAATCGGAGGAATCAAAGTATTCCTGACCCCGATGCTCTTGCAAAGCATGATCTCGGTACCGATCGAAGTCGGTACCGAGGTGACTCGGTACCACTTTGTCAACTCCAGCCAGAGAAGGCATGGGAAGAATTCCCACCGGGGCCGGAACCGTCGTTACCAGCATCGTCGGTGTCGGTACCAGTGTCTGTATCAGTGTCGGTACCGGCATCGGTGTTGATGTCGGTACCGGTGCCCTTGGGAGCACTGGTACCGCAGCTGAAAGGAGAGCTGCGATACTGCACTCAATAGCCAGAAACCTCTGGTCTATCGATGCTGCCGATGCCTGGGTGTCGGTACCGGTAAGGACGGCTGGGACCCCTGAGTATGGCACAGGTAGTTCTTGCGAGGTTGAGGCCTCGAGAACATCCTGAAGCCCCATCGATGCTTTGGGAAGTCGAAGCCTCCCGCCGGGGCTGTTTTGCTGGTGTGGTTCCCTCAAGGGCAATGCCAATGGCCTCTCGATGCTTAGCAGGAGAGCTACCCTTTGAGGACCGGCTTTTATGTTTAGTTACCTGAGATGCATGGGAGGAAGAAGAGGCCCTTGACGATGTCGATGCAATGGATCTGGAATCTGAAGAAAAGAGGGTACCGAGCTTTGCGGCCTGGTTCTGTCTTCCTCTTTTGGTCATCCCCATGCAGGAGAGACATTCAGTTGGAGAATGATCAGGTCCTAAACATTTTAGACACCAGTAATGGGTGTCAGTGACGGAAATGGTACTGCCACACTTAGTACATTTTTTAAAACCACTAGTTGGTTTTTCCATGATTTAGGAAAAATGGGGCCTAATGCCCAAAATGGCGCCTAGCACTAAAGGGGAAAGTTTCTGAAAAGAAACAGTCTAAGTTTAAGATTTTTTTTTTTTAAGAAAAGAAAAGAACCGGCGGTACCAGTAGGCGTCGTGCGGTAGGCAAACGCGACCACAAGAAAGAAATTTAAAGATGGAATTTTCTGCGGTGACAGGGAAATAGATCCTGTCGGCTCCGTGGAAAATGAAGAACTGAAGAGGGACAGTTGGAAAGACGGGAAGGCAGCGCGCATGTGCTGAGGGATGCTCCCAAAATCGTTCCTATTGAATGCTGGGGAGTGTTCCCACGCAGGCTCTGTCGGTACCGATGATACCCATATGTGAGGACTACATTAATGCTTGTTCCTGGAGATTAGAAAATATAAGGTGGCTGATGTTAGTTCTCAAGAATTAGAAGTAGAAAGCTCCTAGGCAAGAAAGATAATAGAGTTACGCAGCTGAAGTCGCTTGACCACTTCCCTAATTTCTTCCTCTCCCCTCTCAGCTATAGCAGGCTGAGCGAATCCGTTATCTTAAAACAAATGCATTTCTTTTTCTTAAAAACTGACAGAAACTTGCTGCTATAATAGTTTAGTGATCCCCATCCCCAAGAGTATGCAGGCTTAAAGGCAGAAAGATACGTTACAAACACTTCCTGTGCAAGGCTTCACCTCCCCACCCAATTTCTGCAGAAAGCTGTGCAAAGCTTCACGTCCCCACCCAATTTCTGAAGAAACGTTCCCCACAAATCCCTTCTCCCCTCTTGATCCACCTCACCTCTGCAAAACTGGCAGTACATAAGGATAGCCTATAGTACAAAGTAGAAAGACACTGAAGAATAGAAATAAAGAACAAACAAAGGGATGCAAGATGGTAAATGTGTAGGAAACTTTTAAACACATATATTAAAGAATTATTTCAAAGAGAAATAGTAAGAGCCTTCCCCTATTTCCTCTTTCTCTACACTTAAGCAACCCTCAAGAAGGGGGTCTGGCTGACAGGCCCAAAGAAGAGAAAAACACCCCCCCACACACATCCCCCCGAATAAGGAAAGACCAGGTGAAGAAAGAGGAAAGGGGTGGGTTCAGGGACAAGGGGATAAAAGCAAGGTGAACCAAAAGAGGTGTGTGCTTGCTTTGGGCTTGTCACCCATCTTTGAAAAAGATGAATAAAGAGCTCTGAACTGCTTCACAATATTCCTCTCTGAGTCTCATTGGCATAATTGGCCCTAGGGTGATTGGATACAGGTAAAAAGGTGTTTACTACACTTCTAACGAGTATGATACCTACTACCCCCACTGTATGGCAAATCTCTCTCATGTATATTCATTAGGGATATCTTGCAAACATGGCCCATTGGTGCCCTCGAGGACTGGGAATGAAGACCAAAGATATAAGAGGTTTGTTCATTTTCGGACAGAGGTTACATAATTTTGTGTATTCACATCTTCTGGGTTCAGTTTAACATGCATGGTAAGGAATTACTGGATAGATCCCAAGCGAGAAGGAAAACTGTATAGCTGAAAAATTACATTTGAACAGGGTCCATATTTGACTGGAAATTTCAGTCTTTCCTACCCTTGTACTGGACTGTGCTCCTAGTTTTCTATTAAAGCACCGATGCTCAGGTTGCAAAAGTGTGTAACAGATAAGCATTTACTTTAACACATATATTACCTCCAAGTACATGAGTCTTGTGATTTATAGCCATATAAAAAGCAAGCAAGTCCCACTATTGCTGCAAAAACCAGCATCACTGTGTAAAACCCAAGCCAGGCAAAATAAATTCCGATTTTCTCTCCAAAATATTTCCTGTAGAAAGACAAATCTTTATTAGAAAATCAAATTCTGCTCTAAGTTTAAAATTCACTTCAAAGGGTCATTTACTAAGAGTTAGCACAAGCTAATGCTGTTAACGGGCATAATTTACCGCATATAAAATGGACCCCTTTCTATCAACCACAAAGATTCACTCCTTTTCCCAGCCAAGCATAAACATCCTGTGTATCAGCTAGTCCAACCCAGATACAATTTTCCTCTGTCTTTCATCCAGGCCAGCCTTGTTCCCACTTCCCTGAACCTGTCTAGCCTTACTCAAATCCTAGGTGGTCAAGAGAGGAAGGAGTTTATTCAGTGCAGAAAACTGCTGCTTCCTGGGGAGCCCAAGTAGGTTCCTATTTAAAGTCTATTTAATAAAGACACATGGGTGTTATATGTCTTTATCTGGGTAGATGGTGGTCAAAAACTGGCCTTGGCATTAGGATCCTCTCCCTGCCCTCTCCTCAGTTTCTCCATCTTCCTTCTCCTTACCACTTAACCTTATTGATGCATCCTTGATTGCTCCGGGTTCTGGCTTTATTGCTCCATGCCCTGGGCTCATCACTGCATGGACAATGCCAGCAATTAATGTAAACAAACTGCAGCAGCAGTACATCCCCTCCAATGTAAGGGCATGAACTGGTAGCTATTCCTATACAGTTGGCCTGAAAATCCCCGCACTATTAAGAGGACAGATGCAGAAGTGATCTACTGCTGTAGTTTATTTATATGGGTTATATGGGTGGCCTACTGGAGATGCCTGATCCCCTGATGGGGCAATTCGCCTTTGGTCTTTTTAAAATACTAGGTGTAAACCGAGAAACTCCTCTTGGAGGGAAAATTCAGTTACTATAAGAACCCCACCCAAAGGCAGACATCTGTCTGGCCGGCGTAGCCACAGTACCATCAAGATGGATCCATCTGGTTAAACAAAGCATTTGGACGGCACAGTGAAGTTGGACAGTGACATAGGTTGCTGAGATCGTGCACCTACTAACCACCGTGTACTGGTGAACATTGCCATCACAACCCTGGCTCAGGCGAGGAGTCAGCCCGACTGGTAGAGAAGGAGTAAAGCAGTGTAACATCTGGAAACTGATGGTCCAAAAAAGAAAAGGGAGAGGATCCAGAGGTACATCCTTAAAACCAAATGACACCACAGCCAGAATGCTCCAATGTGCCAGAGTGGAGGAGTGGCCTAGTGGTTGGGGCAAGTACCTTGGGCCAGAAGGTCAGGGGTTCAAATCCCACTAGAGGACAGCAACCTTGGGCTGGAAGGACTGGGGTTTCTAGTCCCACAGGTGCTCCTTGTGGTCTTGGGCAAGCCACTTAGCCCTCCATGTTCCCTTTAAAAATAGTTATCTCCAAGTTATAATGCCCTGTTCAATGTAAATCAACTTGATATCATGAAAGGCAGTATAAAAGAAATGTTAAATAAATAAGTGCAGCACCTGGGGCCTTCACTCAAGTACACTGGGCTGGAAGAATATAATATAAGAGAAGGTTTCCCTTATCAGGGATAACTACAGAGGAAGGAGAACAATTTAATATTGCTTATATATTTATCTAACCTTTGCCAATACCCATTTTTGTTATTGTTATCAGTGACCCTTGAATCATTTTAAATAAATCCTTTGGTTTAGAATACAAAATTTCTGTGTGATCATGGACTAACCCAATCTGGCCATCATCCCCCATTCCTGTTCTATGACCTGGAATCTGGACTTCAGTTTGTTAAAGTCTGAATTTATTCTCGTGGACAGCAAGGAACAGGATTTTGTTGTTGGGGGGGGGGGGGGGGGAGGGGGGTGTAGGGAAGGGTTTCAGATTCATTAAAAAAAAAAAAGACAGCTTAACCATCCCTAATCCACACTAAAATTTTGCTTCTAAGTCCCTCTGTGTAGAAGGGCATTTTCCCAAGTTAATGGAGCCATCTGGAAATTTAGATTTCATTGAACCATGGGGCTGCTTCTGTCCTAAACAAACTGAATTTCAGATCACAAGAAACAATTGTCTGACATGTCCCTTAGCTGATATTTCATACCATGTACGTATTTATTTTTAAATATGCAATATTCAAAAAGTAGCAGAGAATAACAAATATTTCATAACAAAGTCTTAGAATAATCAAGTCCACAAAAAAAGAAGGGATAGGAGGAAGAGAATGGGAAAAAAGATGATGATAATATGATCCGCAACAGAAAGCATAGTTCCTCAACTGTAGCAGGTGTTCTCCGTGAACAGCCTGAGCATAGGCAAAGGAAATGTAATCCACCATCCAAAGGGACAGCTTGCGTTTGGAGACAGCCACACCCAGCTTGCTGAGATCAAAAGAGACGAAGAGTGATGCAGAACAATGGTGCGGTCTGGTCTGTTCAAGGTAGAAGGCCAGCGCACGTTTACAATCCAACACGTGCAGCTTGGTCTCTGCCCTGTTGGAATGAAGCTAGGGGGAAAAAAGGTGGGAAATACCACCAACTGATTGAGATGGAAAGCTGAGACCATCTTGGGCAAGAAATATGGGTGGGTACACAGTACCACCCTATTATGATGGAACTTCATGTACGGCAGGTGAGCCACCAAGGCCTGAAGCTTGCTGACTTGGTGAGTCAAGGTGAGAGCCATGAGAAACATGATCTGCCAGGTCAGAAATTTCAGTGGCAAGTTGGTCAACGGTTTGAAAGGCACCAACAAGAGCTGCCCCAACACCAAATTTAGATCCCATGCCACTGATGGGGGCTTAATCAGAGGCTAAGGCAGGAGCAGGCTCTGCTTGGAATGGGCCACCAGTGGCTGAGCCGAGATGGGCTTGCCTCCCAAGCTGCAATGGTAGGCACTGATCATGCTCAGGTGGACCTGGACTGAGTTAGACTTCAGGCCTGAAATAGAGAGATGCAGGAGATGCTCCAGCAAGCTTTCCACCGAGCAGGAGAAGGGAGCCAGCGCCCTGTCTGCACACCAGAGTGAGGCCTAATGGTTGGGGCAAGTTACCTCAGGCCGGAAGGTCGGGGGTTCAAATCCCACTAGAGGACAGCAACCTTGGGCCGGAAGGACTGGGGTTTCTAGTCCCACAGGTGCTCCTTGTGGTCTTGGGCAAGCCACTTAACCCTCCACTGCCCATGTTCCCTGTAAATAGTTATCTCCAAGTTATAATGCCCTGTTCAATGTAATAACCACCCTGATTTCATGAAAGGCGGTATATAAGAAATGTTAAATAAAATGTTAAATAAACCTCCACCACCTGAAGGCATAGGAGCGTCATGTTGAATCCCTGCAGGAGGCCAGGAGGATATCAGTTACCTCCCTGGCAGGTTAATCTCTGACAGAACTACCCGCCCAGCATCCAAGCCATGAGGGCCAGGGACCAGACACTGGGATGAAGCAAGGTCCTGCCCTCCTGAGAGAAGAAGTTGGAGTCACAACCCAGCCAAAGGGGCTCCCAATGGGAGAGTTGAAGCTACAGGGAGAACCATGTTTGCCTGGGCCAGTTCGGGGCAATAAGTATCATGGACTCCTTGTTGATCTGCAGTGTGAGCAACGTCTTTGCTACCAGGGTGATTGGAGGGTATGCATAGAGCAGACCCACACCCCAATTCAGGAGGAAGGCGTCAGAGGACACCCTGTCCCTGGAGGCCCTTTGGGAGCAAAAGCGATCCACTTGAGCATTGTGTGGCATGGCGAAGAGATCCACTGTGTGGATGCCCACACTCCTGAAAGATGTTCTCCACCACCCTCCTGTTGAGGGTCCGTTAGTGTGGCTAGAGGACCCTGCTGAGATGGTCCATGAGGGTGTTGAGCTTGTCTGGCAGATAAGTTGCCCTCAGCTCCATGCCACGGGCCATGGTGAACTTCCAGAGGCGCACCTCCTCCCAGCACAGGAGCTACGATCCCGCGCCCCCCTGCTTGTTGTCACAGAACATTGCCATTTGATTGTCTGGATCAGAACAACTTGGTTGGTCAGGTGTGTGCAGAACGCTTTGAGGGCATTCGCAATAGCTTGTAGTTCCAGGAAATTTATCTGGTCCGGGCTCTCCTGCACTGACCATAGGCCCTGCCTTTGCAGGTCATCCAGGTAAGCACCCCAGCCCGATTTGAACTCATCTGTGGCAAGCGTCCTTTGGGGCAGTGCTGACTAAAAAGGAAGACCCCTGAGCAAGTATTGTGGTTCCAGCCACCACCGTAGGGACTATGTGAGGGGCGAGGTCACTGCCACCTGGTCCCTGAGGAGGCCTGTGACCTGCTGTCACTGCATGCTCGGAGTCCACTGAGCTTGGCACAGCCTGAGATGGGCCAAAGGTGTCACCTGCACTGTTCCCTCTAAGCTGTGCGCGTGCACACACCTCGCTGAGCGAGCGCACATACTTTACAATAGTGCGCACAAAAATTACGGTTCTGATTCTGATAGAAAACACAGACGTCTTAAAATTTAAAAGTTGTGATCGTAATTACTAGAAATTTTCCGTTTCATTTAGTAATCGTCTATTTTCATTTAATTTGACTAAAATCAATGTGACTCACATGCACTGTGGAGACCATGTGGCTCAACATCCGCAGCATCCCTTGAGCTGTTGTGCGTCATCTCTGATGGACGGCAGCGACCACCTCTGTGAGTCGCTGCGGGTGGCCCATTGAGAGAAGGACTCTGGCCCACATGATATCCAGGAGGGCCCTGATGGACTCCACTGTGATGGCCAAAGATGTGACTTGGGGTAGTTCACGACAAACCCCAGCTGCTTGAGCACTTGAACCATCAGATGGGCCGAATGCCACATGCGGTCTGGTGTGGCAGCCTTTATAAGCCAATTGTCTAAGTAGGGGAAGGTGAAGACCCCCAGGGTCCAGAGGTATGTGGCAATGACCGCCAGGCACTTTGTGAAGACCCTGGGGGCTGATGCTAGCCCAAAGGGCAGTACTCAGTACTGAAAGTGCTGGCCCCCTAGCACGAAGCACAGGTACTTCCTGTGAAAGGGTGGATCGGGATGTGTGTGTATGAATTCTTCAGATCCAAGGAGCATAGCCAATCACCCTTGAGGAAATATGAAAGCAAAATACCCAAGAAGACCATTTTGAACTTTTCGTGAACCAGAAAATGGTTCAGGTCCAGGATGGGCCAGAATCCCCCCCGTCTTGTTGGGAAGGAGGACGTATTAGAAGTAGAAACCCCACCCTATCTCAGTCAGGGGGCATTTGCTCGATGGCCAACTCGGCCAGCAGAGAGACAAAAGAAGAGCAGAACTACCCACATGAGAGTGGAAGAGACAACAAAGTAGGTGTTCCAGACAGTGGGCGGTATAAGAAGCTTTATTCTGAAAACAAAGTCCTACACATTTTGGCTGTGAAGCCTTCTTCAGGGGGTACAAGCCTCAAAATAATAAAAATAACACAGAACATTAGAATATGTTTTAAAATTGCCACTGAGAGTAATGGACAAACATGAAAGTTAAAATAATATATAAAGATAAATAGTTGAAGCACGAATAAATTATGTTAAAAATAATTATAAATGTAAATATAAAAAGCAAGGTTGGAACGCTATATTGAATGCAAACAATAAAATATACATTAATATCCATTTAAAAGACTCTTCTAGAACAATAATGTGTATATGTGCTGCTTGAAAAAGACAGCTTTCTTGTCCCAAATATGAAAAGGTACAATATGCATCAAGGACTAGCAAAGCTGTTTTCTTCAATCAGCACATACACAAGTTATTGTTCCAGAAGGGTCTTTTAAACATATATTAATATATATTTTATTGTTTGCATTAAATATAGCATTCCAGCCTTGCTTTTTATATTTACATTTATAATTATTTTTAATATAATTTATTCATGATGAAGCCCTGGACGCAGTGCTGTCCAAAGCCATCGAGGGTCCTATGCTCCCGGCAGGGGGGCTTCAAAGAGTGGGTCTCAAGCTCTCAATACACCTTATGGCAGACTCCGTCATCAGGGAGTAGTATGGCAGTTAAGGCTTCTCGAACCCAAGGACCTTTTGCACCTGGTACGAATCAAGTCAATGACTGATGGCTGGCACCTTCATGGGGTTCTCCCACATTTAGAGTAGAAGCTGCTGCAATATTCTGTGCACGGGCACTGTGATGGCTTCCTTCAGCACTGAGGGGTACTGGAGGAACGCCAACTCCTCTATCCTCGACTCATCCTCTGCCTCGAGGGAGAAGGGAACGGCCTTCGCCATGTCCCAGAGAAAAAGTCCTTCAGGGGTGACTTTCGCCTCTCATATGGAAGGGATGGCTCCAAGGGAATGTCGGGGACTCCCTTTTGGTGGCCAGTGACACCTCCTCCATCTTCCATCCTTGGAGTCAGACTCTGAGAGGAAGTCAAAGTACCTCCCAGTGTTGCTGCTTCTCCAGCAGAGACGATGGGCACCGATGGGACTAATGCCGGTCCTCCCTTGGGCACCTGTGCATCAGGGCATCGGAGCCTGAGACACTAGATTAGGAGATGGCGGTCAGAACCAAGATAGTAGCGGGGAGGGCATGGGTCTTCAAAATAGGCTGCATGGCTGGTGGCGATGCCCCTGAAGGCAGTGGGGTCACCGGAGCTCATGCAGCCAAGAGAGTCACCATGTGCACCTTGAGAGCCTTAAGGCACTCGCTCAGTCAGCACTGCAGTCTCCAAGGGCATCGGGGCCTGTATGATGACCTCACCCACCAACTCCGGCACCCATCCTGGGGACTCCATGATGGTCGGGGCATCAGGAGATTGCCAGTAGCCCTCCAGGACTTTGGGAATCGACTCCTCCTGCCGAGACATCTTTGCAGGTTGCTCCCGGCCATCGCCTTTGGTATCATGCCGAGAAGGGCTCCAGTATTAATGCCCATGCTTGTCATGGTTCTCGGCTGCTTCTTTCGATGCTGATGAGGCAGATGATGAGTTCTTCTGAGGATCTGTCCATAAGAACATAAGAACATAAGTTCCGTGTGAGCATGGTCACTGCACGATGCAGAGGCCTCGGTGGAGCCCTGCGAGGGCGCTGATGCTCATAGTTATGCGGGTGCCAAGGACGGCGAGTCCGATGGCCCAAAGAGGGACTCGTGCTGCTTCTACTGGCTGAAGCATAAAATGAACTGAAGCCTGCACAGACACACAAGCCTTGTCAGCAATAGCTGCAAGTTCTCCCTCCTCTTTATCTGGGGTGGATGCTCCTACTTCTGACTTTTGCTCAGTCCTTCTCTGTTCTGCTGCAGTTTGTTGTGCCTGCCTCAGATTTTTCTCTCTTTCAGCAGTGATGTGGCATTTGATTTCCTCCTCCAGGCCCTCTCCACTTTGGCCGCAGTGAGACAGATATCACCTCTTTCTCCTGCTTTGGGTTAGAAGCATTGGACCTCCTATTCCAGCTCCTCTTTCCTTGGGCAGCTGGAAGTAGAGAGCATAGCTGGCTCAACTTCTTTCTTTTTGGTCAGGTGGATGATGAGTGAATATGGTTCAAAGGAGGTAGATGTTGCACCTCATACCATTGCTGCTGTGGGTGGGCAGGGAAACAGAAGGCCCTATTTAATCTTGGCTTCTCTCTCCTTCACTGGAAAGGAGGCAGCAGATGAATTTGATGAAATTGGTAGAATGGGATGGAAGCAAATATTGTGACTAGATCCAACTACTATGTTTCAGTAGGCACAGCAGAGACATGCAAACAGATGGCTCACTTTGTCAGATTGGTACAGAGGAGGCAGATGGCCCCATTTATCCACTGCTGCTCGCCCATTTATCCACTGCTGCTTTCTGGGTTTTTTTTCTAATGGACAAGGAAGAAGCTGCAGATGGTTCTTCTCTTTCTTGACTTCGTTCTGCTGCAATGTCTGGCTAGGCAGGAAGAGGAGAGGAGACAGATGCCAGAGTGCTGACTCCAGTGCAATGCTAGCTGTTCCATGCTTCTCTTGTGATTATTTATCACTAGTCTAAACTTTCCACTACTCTCACTCCTTGCAGGTCAGAAATAGAAAGTGAATTAGATTTAGCTCATACCTTTTTTCAGGAGTTAAAGGCAAGTTACATTAATGTACAATACTGTAGGAATTTTTCTATCTCAGAGGGCCTACAATCTAACGGGCTAATGCAGAAAACTAGCGCAGACTTTAAGCACAGATAACACCATTTTTAAGCACACTTACCACTTTCGCCAAATGCAGAAAAGAGACGGGCATGCATGTAAACAGCAAAGGAAAAACTAGCATACAATTAACGCCAAGAGTATTTAAATATATTTAAATTATAGGCAAATGAGCTGCACATAATAAAATGATATGCTGATATCGGCTGCGTCCAATGCAGAGAAAAGCATAGAGGATTTCGCAACCAGCCTTAGCACCAATATACCTGGTCTTGAGGTGGCTTAAACATTAGCGCGTACCCCCCAACAGTATTTAGATGGCATCGGGTGCTTTCCCTGATGCCTAGATCATCTGAGGAGAAATGCCAAAGATGATCCAGGCATCGGGGAAAGCCCCTGATGCCATAAAAATACTGTCGGGGTGGTGCCCCCGACAGAAAGTGAATTCCTGGTGGCCAGCGGCCCTGATTCCCCCATCCAACTAAAAATAAACCTGGTGGCCCAGCAGTCCCAAACCCCCCAATCCCCTCCCGGTACTTTTACAAACAAGTGAGAGCGTTGCCCCATGCACAGCATCCTGGAATGCACCAGATGAGGTCAGACTGCCATATAAGGTAGAATATGCTTTCTATGGTGGTCTGACCCCAGGCGCTGCCAATTTTCAAGATGGCGGGTTAAGAGTGGGAGCATGAGGGCAGCACTGCTGCTTGTTTGTAAAGGAACCGGGAGGGGGGGTGGGGGATTCGGGGCCACTAGGTTGCCAAGGTTATTTTTAGTGGGGTTGGAGGTTCAGGGATGATCTAGGCATTGGGGAAAGCCCTCAATGCCATCAAAATACTGTCGGGGCTCATATGCAAATAGCCACATGGTGCCCCTGTAGCTCTGGGACAGCACGACAAACTTGCGCTGACTTATTGTGTGCATGTGTTTAGCTTGTTCTCCCAGTTTAATGCTGTCAATTGCGCACAGTTTAACAAATGGCTAACGTGGCTAATTTGCAAATGAGCCCCTTTCTGCATGCTGCCATTAAAGGCACGCGCTATCGGTGCATGGCAAATAGGCGTAAAAGGTTGATAGAGTACGACTTCAGCGCCAGTTTTCTGCATCGGCCTGTAAGTTAGCACCTGAGGCAATAGAGAGTTTAGTGACTCGCCCAAGATCACAAGGGAGCAGCAATGGGATTCAAACCCTGGCTTCCCTGGTTCTAGGTCCTCAGGGAACACACCGTACTCGCAGGAAACCAAAAGACACAGAGAGCGAGACGTAAAACCTACTTGGCAACATACACGGATTCTATGCTGATAAGATTTTAGTTTTTATACTGTTTTGGACTTATACAATGAATATTGCTTAATGTTCAGTTCACCCCCTGATGATGGCTTATACCGAAACACGGCTGTGTCAGGGTTGCTGGATTTAAATAAAGGACTTGTTTTTTATGTTTTTTATGTTTTGCTCTCTGTCTCTTCCCTGGTTCTAGCTCATTGCTCTAACCATTAGGCTACTCGTAATGTTCAGTGGAGAGACAAAAAGTGGAAGAAACACAGAACAGTTGTACAAGCTGTATGGAAATCCAGGAACATCATCTTGGGACAATGGAAAGAAGAAAAGCCCTCACTCAGATGTGCTGCCATGCAAATAAAAAGTTCTAAAAATAAGCCACAGAAGAATAGACAATAGGCACAGTCAAGGTAGTGCCAAGCATATGGAAATAATATCAATAAGCTGATGGTAAAATATCATCATGAGAATAAAAAATAAATAGCTAGCCTCACTAAAATTAAAGCATTTCTGTTAGACTTGAGTTTTCATACTTCCCATTACCTGACAAGGTCCAGTGGCTGTAGTTTTAAAAAGCTTCGCGGATGAGCCCAATTCCTGTACAGAAGATATCGTTCATTAGGACAGTTTGCATCTTCTTTGGGACAATTAAATTTGCACTGTAAAAACAAAAGTAAAATAAGAAGTTTATCAAAATGTTTTCTTTCACAGTTTGGCAGCTCTCATCAGGACTGTATTCGGATGCATATTGAAAACAAGTTTAGGTTAGTATTAATGAACAACTGGTTTCACTACTGAAATGTATTTCACCATCACATTAGGTTGCTTAGTTGGCATTCTATGTACCTCTACGAGGTGTTTTCCAAGGATAGCAGAGTAAAGTGGCACTTCAGTGATGCCACCTGAGGCACTGGCATCAAATTATCTCCTAAAAAATTCTGTAAACGTCTGAAAGGTCGACAGCAAACCACTCTCTCTCAGTAAGAACTGCTCAGAAGAATGGATGTCCATCATGGATGAAAAGAGCGAAGGGGGCCTGTGAGATAATGGCTTTGCAGAAGATCCCATGAATGCCCTGAAAAACTCTTCCAGGCTTTTCCAGAATTCTGTGGAAGATGATCCATGTTGGTGCCATTAGATGAAGCCACCCCATATGCAACTGTTCAGCTTGTTTGCCTTCAGACAAAGCAAAGCTCACATCCTTGAAGGAGAATCCCTGTAATACAGGATCAATCCAGAAAGGAGAAGCTTTGTTGTTTCTTGTTTTTTTTCTATTTGGCCAAAAAAGTCACCTGATTTCTATTGATTCATTCCATAAAATCCTCTTGTTTTTGTAGTCCTATAGGTTAAAGGTATGAGTTGTGAGGAAAACTGGAGTCTTTATGTATGGTCGGGAAAGTTCATATAACTTTTTGGTTCACCTTTGAGGTCTCTTACCTTGCAAAGAGTCCAGTTTTCATTAGGACCAATATGGTCAACATTTTACTGCAACAGTCAAGACTACTAGAATAAGGGAATTTTATGGTAGGAAGCAATAGAAATAAGGTAATGTCTTAGGATAAAATAAGGTGATGTTTTTCCTAAAGGAAGAGAGAAGAGAAGTGACAACTTCCAGTACTGTAAAGCCTTTCCATGAACCAAACCCAGGCAAGGAAAAATAGTCACAAATCCACATTAAACCAATGTCTGTTACAAAGTGCTTTTTGAAAACAGAAATACATAAAAAACACATTTTAATATCGAATATAATAATCATACCAACAACATTTTAGGGATCAATATTCAGCAGCATTTATCCAGTTACCAACATCTGCTTTTCGGATAAGTGCAGCAGACAGGATTCAGCATCATTATATGGACAATGTCACTGACTGTCCTTACAGATAGTCTCGGCATTATTTGGATGATGCGGGGCAGTCCATAGATGCAGCTGGCAATTATCCATATTGCAGCAATATTCAGTGCCAAAAGGCTGTCCTAAGGCTATCCCAAGAGGATATCCATATGTTGTTGTTGCTCTTGTTAAATGCCATCAAGTCGATGTTGACTCATAACTTCATACTTGGTCTTTTTCTTTTACAGAGTTAAAATGACTACTGCAACTATTGGCTCTGTAGTAGAACTAGAAAGTACAATGTATCTTTGTAGAGACTAGAGATAGTATAGTAAATAACAGTCTAATTAATCCACAAAATTCAGAAAATCATTATTATGATCACAAAGGTCTCAGAAACTTGGGCTGCCGCTGATCTATTATATATCATCAAGCGGACTAAGTGCCTCCAATACATCAGCGACCTTTTTAGATAGTAGAGTCTTGAAACTTCTTAGAACTGTATTTGAACATTTCCCATATTCAAATCCACCATATAACTTCACGTTTTTAACTTTCAATTTCAATTTCATTAAGTGGTAAGAAATTATGGTAGAAATTCAGTGCTTATCTTTAAGCAGTGGAATTCAGCTTTTATATATCCCGACGCTGTCAGGCGCGCTATCCTTAGCGTTTCACCCTCACAGGTTTCCTCAGGGGAAATATCTAAGCACTAAAGTCCATTACAAGCTTCTTCTCATGAAACACGCCAACTGGTGGGAGCAGTGCGAGCGTGTTTCATGAGAAGAAGCTTGTAATGGACTCTAGTGCTTAGATATTTCCCCTGAGGAAACCTGTGAGGGTGAAACGCTAAGGATAGCGCGCCTGACAGCGTCGGGATATATAAAAGCTGAATTCCACTGCTTAAAGATAAGCACTGAATTTCTACCATAATTTCTTACCACTTATTGAAATTGAAATTGAAAGTTAAAAACGTGAAGTTATATAGTGGATTTGAATATGGGAAATGTTCAAATACAGTTCTAAGAAGTTTCAAGACTCTACTATCTAAAAAGGTCGCTGATGTATTGGAGGCACTTAGTCCGTTTGATGATATATAATAGATCAGCGGCAGCCCGAGTTTCTGAGACCTTTGTGATCATAATAAGGATGTTGACTCATGACAACCCTGTGGATGGTTGTCCTAAACTGCATTTGGTCTTCAATGAGGTGGTTAATTGCAAGGATATCCACATGCTGTTGTTGTTAAGTGCTATTGAGTCGGTGTCGACTCATGGTGACCCTCTGGATAGTTGTCCTAAACTGTGTTCAGTCTTCAGTCAAGTGGCTCAGTGTTGATAGAGTGGAATTCATAGCTGCTGTTATTGTATCGATCCATCTCATTGCTGGTCTTCCTCTTTTGCATTGACCTTCAACCTTGCCAAGCATGGTATCTTTCTCTAATTATCTCTCTCTTCGCATGATGTGTCCAAAGTATGAACGTCCAAGTCTTGTCATCTGAGCTTCTAAAGAAAGCTTAGGTTTGATTTCCCCTAGAACTGACTGGTTTATTCTTCGGGCAGTCCATGATATACCTAGTAATCTTTGCCAGCACCGTAGTTCAAAGGCACTGATTTTCTTGCTATCTTTTTCACTGTCCAACTTTCGCATCCATATGACGATATTGAAAATATCATGGCTTGGACGAGTCGAATCTTTGTATGGAGAGAGACATCTCTGCTCTTCAGAATCTTGTCTAGGTCCTTTATAGCCATTCTGCCAAGAACAATGCATCATCGGATATCTTGACTACTTGTAGTTTCTTTATTGATTACTGATCCATGTAGGTTAAAGTTGTCTACTATTTCAATTTCTTCTCCATCAATGATGAACTTATTGATTTTACCAGTTGTCAGGATCTTTGGGGTATGTTTACTAAACTGCGGTAACGTTAAGGTGCGTTATGTTACGTTAAGGCGCCTTAACGTTACATAACGCGCCTTAACGTTCCCGGCCACGGTAAGTCCAGAAAAGGGTGGAGAGAGGGCAAAGAGAAGGGGTCAATGGGCGGGGAGTGGGTGGGGAGAGGCCCCTTTCACACTAACGCAGAGAAATTAAGGGCTGAATATTTGAAGTTCAAAGAATTACTGAAGACCCACTTGTTTCAGAAAGTTTTTGACCTCCCTTCCACTGCCCCTCCTTGAGTTTTGTCAGATGTTTGTCTTGTCTGTTTAGTTTTGCACTGTCCTTCTCCTTCTTTCCTATTTTATTTGGCGTTCCTTTCTAGTCTGGTAGTGTTGTTATCATTTTATTTATTGTAAACTGCTTTTATGCCTTGGCCAAAACGGTATATAAAGTTTAGAAATAAAGATAAAGATAAAGAATCCTAACGCAACTGAAAACCTGGCATTAGCATACATTTGCAAGAGAGAGAAACCAGTTCTGTGTCAGCAATGTACAGCATAGCCAGGGAGCCCCAGAAAAGTGATAGTAGTGATACATTTGCACCAACAGCATAGCGGACAAGTATGAAAGGCCACTATGGTGACAGTGCGAATGGGGCATAGGGTGCTGCTGGCGGGACATGTAGTGGGGGCAGCTGGGGCACAGGGATGACAAGGCAGAAGCCTAGGTGACACATAGGAACATAGACATGAGAAATCAGCAAGACAGCCGCTGACCAAAGCAAAACACAAACCACAAATACCCTGACCACCCTAGCCAATAGTTGCCAGGGCACACACTGGACACCCTCCCAGCAACCCGTCCTCCATGTGGAAGG
Source organism: Ichthyophis bannanicus (assembly GCA_033557465.1). Lineage (NCBI taxonomy): Eukaryota > Metazoa > Chordata > Amphibia > Gymnophiona > Ichthyophiidae > Ichthyophis > Ichthyophis bannanicus. Next base: position 199,984,745 of record CM066038.1, on the reverse strand, counting down.
TACAAAATGTTGGTAAGCTGTGATGGGGGTGGGGGGCGTGCGGAAGGCCATGTATGCCCCTCCCCCCTGACACCCCAACCCAGGCACCCGCCTACCCAACATATGCCCATGTCAGCACTACAGGGGGGGGTGTCTGTGCTGGAGGGGGCAGTAGCACCTGCCTGCAGTGGCCCCAGGCCATGCCCTGCACCAGTACGTGGTGTGCAGTGCAATATAAAAGTTCTGGCTGAGGAGACGTACAGCTAGCCCAAGGGACCAATGTGACCCTGTGGCAACACTGTAGCGCAATACACACAGCCAGTGTGTCCCTAAGCAGAGGTTCACAGGTTCAGGTCCCAGCTGCAGGCCCAGCACAGCACATCCAAATATTTTACCCCACTATGTAGATGAATCAGAAACCAGAGGAGGTCCTGCTGAGGAGAAGGAAAGGTACATTCCACTAATTTTTCCCCACCATGTACAGAGACCAGAATAACAGAAAAGCTCGGGCTGAGGAGAAGGAAATGTCCATCCCAATAATATACCTCACCACATAGATAGAACATAGATAGAACAGAAAACCAGAAACAGTCTGGCTGAGGAGATGTAAAGGTACACCATGATAATTGACCCCACTATGTAGATAAAACACAACACCAGAAAAGGTCTGGCTGAGCAGACATACAGGTAGCCCTAGGGCCCATTGTAACTCTGTGGCAACTCTGTGGTGCAGCACACACAGCCAGTGTGACCTGGAGTTGAGAGTCACAGGTTCAAGGCACAACCAAATATTTTACCCCACCATGTAGATACACCATCAAAACGTGAAATCCCCACGGCAGCGGCCAACAGGGGCACAAACACCCACTCAGCCAGGCTCCACTATCCAAATCCACATGTAGAGTCAGGCTGTTGGCCCCAGCACGGAGCTGCAAGTAGCATCCCAGCACCAACACCACCTCCTGCACAGGCCGGAAACGTCGACACTGTGAGCAGGCAGGGTGGCGGGCAGGTATGCCAAACACTCCTATTAGTGCACAGTGACGCATTAGGAGTGTGTGTGGGTGTATGTCTATCCATTGTATTGTGGCTGCCCACCCTGTCCTGGGCCCCCAATGTGCTGATGTTAACAGCATTAAAATGCAAATTTGCATAATGAGGAGCAAGGTTTTGTGGGTATGGTCAGGACAGGGCATATTGGGCAGGTGGCAGCTGCACAGGGAGTAGGGCAATGGCTCGGTCATTGTAGTGGCAAAACACCACCTGCATGGACACGGGGGCCAAAGTGTGTAATGCTGTGAGGCCAGTCCACCCTGATTGTTCAGTGACCATAGTATGTCTAGGTCCCCCTACAGTGCTCTATGCCATCTGTTACCACTGATACATGTGTGATCCTAGTTCTGGGGTCCAATCACTGACATGCCTGCCTGGTGTGTGTGTTCCACATACCACGTCTGGGTGCACATGTGTGCTCTCTGTGAGCCTGCACCAGGGACTGGCAAGTGGACTGTCTGCAGTTAGTTTGTGCATGGTAGGAACACCCTGTATGCTTCTGCAGGTGCAGTCTAAAAGGGCTGTCCGATGGTGAATGCCAGATGGTGGTATGTGGCCAGGGAGGATGCACAGGCCCAGCACCACATCACAGCTGGTCTGCCACTGCTGCAGTCACATGTATGGGTCCTTGCACTAGCCCTTGAAGGCTGTCTATCATCATTATGAATGAAGGTCACTGGTGCCACATCCAATCCCCAGGCACCTGTCACTCCATGGTCGCTCTGACAATATGAGTGAGAGAGGGCCCTTGGGGGCACATAGTGTAGACCACTCTGACTGGTAGGGAAACTGCTACATATCCCCCATGTGATCCTAACCCCCCCAACAGGTGTCCATGGCAGCCAGATCCCAACACTGTGTATGCAGTGACATGGTTGAGGTCTGGGGCCAGCAGACCACATGAGATTGCAGAACACAGATGGGCACAGAGCCACTCTCAGATGCACTGTTACGAACACCTGTCACCCACTGGTAGGGATGAGGATGTGTAGCAGGACCTTCCTTTAGCAGCACGTGTACTGCGTACCCAGTGCTGTGCGCCCACCTGTACCATCAGGGCGAACACAGAACCTGACGAATGGCAGGGTCTGTAGCTACTCTGTGGCAGTATCACACCCTGGCAGGCCGGTACACCAAGCTGGGGAAACGGAGAGGTGCAGACACCATGTGGAGATAAGATGTATAGCGCTGTTCTGCATGTGCAATGCATCATGGGTGCTGGTGCAGCTACCCTATCCTTGCGCACACAGCTGATGGCTGTGTGCTGAACTGCAGTCCCCCTGTACCAAGCCAATCCAAAAGGGCAGAGAGGTAAAGAACTCTGGCCAGTACAATGAGGCTACAAACAGTGGTCATGGGTCGGATTCACCGTTGTTACCTCCCCTCATGCTGTAGCGACCAGTATAATTTGCATTGCCACCAATAGTCATACCCTCGCAGATCGGTACTGCCAGCCCCCAACAGCTATGCCACAGCTGAAACACAGACCCGCTGTCCATCCATCTGCGTATGTCATCTGTACATAGTCCTGTCTGCCTGTGCAGGCTGCCACCCCATAGCATGCGCCGGTACCCTGTCCTGCATTGTGCCTCTGTGTGCATCCCCGCCTGTGCCCAATCTGCATGATACCACCACCCTGTTGTCGACCCACCATTTCAACTATGTTGCCACCACCGCCCCCACTGGAAGATACGTACACCCATCAACTGCCACCCACTGTCGCACAAGCATGTCACATTGACAGAGCTCTGTGCCGTGGTACAGTCGCCCACAACATGTTAGTCTACCGTACTGACAGCAACATGGGCTGGCCACAGATATGGCACCTGCAGCCCCCCAGCCCCTGTCAGTCACCTGTGCAGTGCCGCCCCCCCCGTGGCCAACCAGTGCCAGGGTGACAGCTGTCCCAAAGCCTCTAGGTGATGCATGTCAAGCTGAGGCACCTTGCAGCCCAAAGGGCACACTAACCGAGGGCACCCTACCATTGTCAGGACACTGTAACCATTAGCGTCATATCCCCGAGTTCCCACAAAGATGACCTGTCCAGGGGTGCCTAGTCCCGCGCCATGCCTAGAGATCCAGAGAAGGTGCCCTGTATGGCACCTCACAAAGCACCTGGGGAGCGATACAGTGCCGTACAATATGGCAGCCACCAAGGCGCATACTAAGGCGCCATGTATGGCGCAGGAACCACAAGAGCCCTAGAACATGCCATGTCCAGGATCATGGGTCAGGGCGCCATAAGACATGCCTATGCCCTATGGAGACCCATGACGCGCTTGGTAGGGTATCGAGGGCAAGTTGCGCTGCAAGGAGCTGTAACCAAAGTACGCCTAAAGCGTGCATGATAAGCCTGACACGCTGTGACGTTAAGCTGCAATGCCCACAAGATCATGGTCTGACAGAGCAGCCTACTGGTGTGTATCGCAGTGAGAGGAAACATGTCTCATAACAATGTAATGTGGGTTCAAATTCCAGTAGAGGGGATCACATGTCCAAACAGATAGGAATATGGCACAGCACACCGGGAAATAACACAAAACCCGAGCAAGAGAGGCGCGTGACGAGGTGCATAGCAACGCATGCACTGCTCATGCGCGCTTCCACTGCGTCATGGGTGAACTGACCACGAGGCATACAAGATGGCTGCCAGATCTAGAAAGCCTGCATTTTCCTATGCAGACCTATATCTTCTTGTGGAGCAGATCTGCAGCCGCCAGGGGTGCCTGTTCCCCGGCTCCTCCCGCCAGCAGAACCTCAACAGGGTGAGGAGGGCATGGGTGCACCTCAAAAGGTGCTACAATATGGTCGCAGACTACCCATGTGAGGTAAGTGCATGGGGACAGTTACACCAAGCATGGAGTGCAACACAGTAGCCAGCAACCACATCAAATATCAAGCACGCACAAGCGGAAAGGACATTTCTTTAGGGTAAAACCAGAAGCAATGTAGTCCGCACAGCTGATGATTGCAGGTCTGCCCTACCCCCAGGATTCTCCAGACCTCCTTATAGAAGAGTGTCACCCATCCTGGTGTTATGGTCTTGACTCCTGCTGCAGTTCCATAGCCCTGCACCCCCCCCAGGATGCTCCAGGCCTCCTTATAGAGGAGTGTCACCCATCCTGGTGTTATGGTCTTGGTTCCAGCCCTGCCCTATCCCCAGGATGCTCCAGGCCTCCTTATAGAGGAGTGTCACCCATCCTGGTGTTATGGTCTTGGCTCCTGTTGCAGTTCCATAGCCCTGTACCACCCCCAGGATACTCCAGGCCCCAACACAGAGGAGTGCCACCCACCCCGGTGCCATGGCGGTTGCAGCTGCTGATGTGTGCAGGCCTGCACTGTCCACACGTGGACCTTGGACCCCAGATGGCATGTTGCAGCACATCCCCATGCAACACCCTGGTGTGTCTGCCATTGTGCCCAGGGTGCAATGGTGGGACACATAAACCATGTCCCCGCCACTGTGCACAATGGCACCTGCCTATGCAGCCTCTGCATGTAGGACACGTCGCAGACAGGCCCCTGGGTGCAGGTGGCATATCAACACAGTGCATATTTGCAGCCTGGGGCATGTGTCCCCACCCCCTGGTGCCCTGTGTACATGGCACGCCATCATGCAGCCCCCACGGCTGAGCGGGCACAGGGGAGGGTGTGGGGGCAGACATGGCCATTCCGGGTGATGGCCATGTGTGTGTGGGTGGCGGGGGGGGGGGGGGCAGGGGAGGCCCGGGTCACGACCAGCAGGGATTGGTAGGGGAGGGGGCACCCTGAGCCGGGAAGTGCGAGGGACATGTGCCCAGGGCGGTCACATGTGTGACAGGGGGACATGGGTCATTCAGCTGACAGCATGAACACGTGGCCACAAGTTACACCTGTGATGACATTATTTATTTTGCACATGGAAACCCCCCACCTAAAGCCCCCCTGCGTCCTCTGCTGCGTCTGCCACTTCTCTGAGCACCACGTGGGGCGGGTGCTATTTCTGCCACTGGTGGTGCTGCGACCGGCTGGCCCATGTGTGCCAACATGGCCTCATGCACCGCCACCATCCTGGCCATGCTGGCTGCCATTGACCCTGCCGTGTCGTTTAGTGTCCGCACCTCATGGAGGAGGCTGCCCAGCACCAGTTGTTGGCGTCGCACTCACGCCGCAGGCGGTCCTGTCGCACCGCCATCTCGCGCAATGCCATCTGTATGCCTGTGGGTGAGACACGGTGGAAGTCGTGAGACAGGGGTTGCACATTCCACCTGCACACATGAAATGGCTGGCCAGACAGATCGGCCACTCACCCTTTGCATCCTCATGTACTGCCTCGGAGTGGGAACGCATCTCCCTGATGACCTGGTGGATGGCTGCCTGTGCGGGCTGTGGTGCTGTACCTGGGGATGGTGATCCAGTTGTGCCACCAGCTGCAGCCCCTGCCGTGACATTGCTGTCGCCTGCCTCATCTTCTGCCGCACCATCCTCTGAGAGGTGGTGTACTGCTGCATCCCCCTCTGCCTCCAGCGTTGCCTCATCCTCCTTGGGCACCTCCACATCCGTGCCCGCCTTGGACAGGGGACACGGTTCAGGCCCAGGGGGCTCCAACTCCACAGCCGCCTCCATGGCATGTATGTCACCTGTGGGGGGGTGAGGGTACACAGCTCAGTTGTGCCATGCCTTGCCAGCCACTTACATGTACCTGTCCCATCATGGCCTGCCAGGCGGGGTGGGCCGCGGGATACATGGGGCAATCGGGGCCATCCCCAGCTGTGTATATGTGGCCAGGAACTGTTCTGGGGCAGGGGCATGTGGTGTACCATCAGTTGTATGTGTCCCCCGGTGTCAGCGGCGCCTCACTGGTGGATGTGTATGCATGCAACTGGATACGGGCCGTGTACACTGCTGGGACTGCTGGAGTACTGCTTGGGTTGGTGGGCCACCACTGCCTGGGACAGGTGTGCCCTGTGGTGGCAGGGATCCGTGCGCAGGGGTGCATGCCCCGTGGTAGCGTGGGGCCGTGTCGGCACAACCGGCATTCCACATTGGGTGGATGCGTGTGTGCCACATGGGTCTGGCCTTGCCGCACCGGCCCCCCTATCCACGCCACCCCCGGAATGGTGGCCTGTCCCGCATCCCCCCTTAACCCCTGCCTTACCCACCTCGGGACACCCACCCCATTGATTGCCGCTGCATATCGCAGCCGTACCACCACCACCACCCACCGCACACGTGGGTGCAAGGGGACACTGTCACCAACACACCCTGCATCACCGGGTGCTATGCTGCCCCCGCCCCCTCCAGTGTGGCTCCACTGCACATAGGTGGTCAACGATCCCTGCCCCTGCCTGTCCCTCTCTGCGCCTGCTGCCTCACGCCCACCCACCCTCACCCATGTGCACCGTCGTCACATCACCCTCCCATGGCCCCCTGGTTCCAGTGTGGCCCAGCCTGTGCCAGCCACCCTCAGATGCTGTATCGCTGTCACAGGTCTCCAGTGAGATGTCTATGACATGCCACATGGGTCTTCACTGCCGCCATCACCCATGACCGCCCTGCTGCACCTGTCACTGGTGGCCACATTATCCCTCTTGGTACCCTGTCTGTGCATGGTCCTATGGCTGTGACCTGTGCCCGGCCTCCCCCCAACCCCTGTGTGTTGGCATACCCTAGAACAGATTCCTATGTCCCACCTGCATGTGGGTCCGCTGTATCCAGCTCGGGTGGCAGGCCGTGGAGGTAGATGGGCCCCAGTCTGTCGGCCAGTTGATGTTCCAACGGTGACAGTGTGGCTCCGTGTGGTGCTCCTCTCCTGTTGCACGGGCATGGCGCCTCTCAGCGATGGCACGAGCCCAGACCGAGCGGTTGATGTCGTGGAAGCATTTCCTAATACTCTCAGTATTGGGGGTGGGTTCCCCTGCTGTGGCCTCTGCTGTCGTGACATCTTCCCATCCATCATTTCTCTGGCTAATGGTGGTGGTGCTGCTGAGCCACCCAAATAGCACCTCATAGCGCTCCAGGACGGCTGCCAGGAGGAGCTCATTCTGCTCTTGGTTGTAGTGGGCTGCCTTCTTCCTGGTGATGTCCGGCACTGGCCTGTGATGGTGCCTGCCATCTGCCACACCTCCACACTTTTGCTGCACCCCCTGGCTGTGGCTGGATGGGCCTGCCTCGCCCCCTCAGGCTCCTCCTCTGTAGGGTACACCGCTGCCTGGTGGCTGCTCGGGTCACTCTCGGTCATCTCTGGTGCTCCACTCTGTGCCATTGTGTGCTGCCATTGCTGACCTGCTGTGCCCCTTTTAAATATGCGGTGTGTGGTTCATCCGACATGCAGTCCGTGCAACGTGCGTTCCTATACCTACAGGGGTGGCATAGGTCATGTCTCGCACATGTGTCACGGCATGCTATACGGGTCCTGCCCCCCCTTTGGCGTTGCTCTATGGTATGCACGCGCACAACGTGCATGTTGAGTGTAACGCGCGTTCATACATGCTCTATGCCATTACGTACCTGTGCACTTTACATTCTGTAGTTTGGACCTCTTCATTATCTGCCCCTACATCCACGGGTGCTGTGTCCTCTTCCGTATTTGGTGCCACACATCTTTCATTTCTGGTATGTAGTTTTACTCAGTGTGCTATTCTGTTGCTACAGCGGGCTCTGCCGTGCGTAGGTACCCCATGCATTGCATCTACGTGTACATTGTGCACGCACATGTGGACATGCTGCGTGCCCCTCCCCTTTCTACGTTCACTCCGCCCTTCCTATGCGCACTCCGCATGATCCAATTGCGAGGTGTGCTTGTGTTGTGGTATGCGCACGCTACGACATTCCGCTTCTGTGCGTACTGTGCAGTTTGCAAGCCTGTTGCTTGTGTGCGTTATGTTGGTTCTGATTAGTTGCCACGCCCTACAACGTATTTAACTCCCCACATCGATCACGGCCTCTGTCCATGATGGCTCACACTGACCATGCGGGTTGTGCAGTGGTGGCGTTGCTGGGAGTCGAAGAGCTGTGGTTGCCTGATGAGGGAGATGGTGTCCTTGGTGCTGTGGAACTGGGCAGCATGGGTGCAGTCCCGCTGCAACACCAACCTGCCACTGTGGAGACTCCACAGGCCGAGGTATGTCCAGCACGGCACCATAGGCGTGCTAAGGCACAGGCCCAGGCCCCTGCTCCAGGATATTCGTGAGGACCAGGTCATCTCCCTCTACCATCTGAGCACAGGGGCTATTAGGGAGCTCTATGAGAATCTGAGACCTGACCTCGAGCCCCGGACTGCCCGGTCACATGCCATTCGGGATTGGCCAAGCTCCTGTCTGCCCTACATTTCTTTGCTTCTGGCTGCTTCCAATCCTCGTGGCCGCAGTGGGGGGGGGGGGATGAGCAGGCCCACCTTCTCGTGCTGTCTCCATCAGGTACTGCAGGCCATGGTCAGCCGGGTTAGGAATTACATTACAATTCCTAACAGCGGGCAACAGTGGGGGGCCCTGGTCCAGGCATTCCAGCGGATTGCGGGGATACCACACATGATGGAAGCTATTGATTGCACACATGTTGCCCTGATCCCACCCAGAGACAGGGAGGTGGTGTTCCGCAACCACAATCACTACCATTCCCTGAATGTTCAGGTTGTTTGTGATGCAACTATGCGTATTCTGAATGTGGTTCCCCGGTTTCCAGGGTCCGCCCATGACTCCCATATCCTGCAACACTCGGCACTATTCAGGCAATTTGAGGCCGGACAATATGGGGACTGTGTCCTCCTGGGTGGGTATTAGCCATCTCTAACATGCTCATGTTGTCTCTGTGTCCTGTGGGCACTTCACCTCGCACACATGGGACAGGGTCACTTTTGGGGTTCCACTCGGGCCTTCTGACTGCATATCCCCTGCGACACACATGACATGGCATGCTGCACCTCAGACATTTTTGAAGAACACATTACAGACACAGTCCGTCACACTGTGGCATATCACTGCCCATCCGATGTCTCTTATATGTGGTCCCATTGCTGACTATGACCCTGCATGCCTCTCCCTGCATTGTGGTTGTGCATCACTGACATTGTGTGGGGTGGTGTCCTCCAGCATGCCATGTCACTGTCACAGGGGACATGGACACATATGTTTGTGTATTTCCAGACGTAACTATGTCGGCCATATGTGCATCACTGCTCCTTTGTGTGTCCCGGTACACGTGCAGGTTATACTGTTTCCAGGTGCTGCTGCTGTACTGCACATGTCTTTTGGTGTGGTCCTCCATGTTGTTGTGACACACAGATTGTTTGCCATCACCTTCTGTGTACAGCCTGGACTCACACACATAGGCCAATGTACATGTGTCAGTCTGGGTTGTGTGTTCCTAGTTGACTGTGTCTGCAAGGTGTGTGTGTATGTGCTACTGGAGGGGGGGGGGGCTTGGATTGGCTCACATATTCGTCTTCATGCTGTGCTGTGTGTTGGGGGGCCCATCCCCGTTTAACTCATCTGTAGCATCACGTGGCTGGCATTGTGGTGCAATTTTGCATCCCACATGTCAGCTCAGCATTGGTGTGTAGTTTCTCCCATCTTGGCTACACCCCTACTGTATATGTTACTGTGCCAGCATGTGAGTGTGCACTGTACCATGGCTGTCACATTATTGGACGCATGCAGGTCTCTGTCCCATTCCTGGGGCACTGCCATGTATCTGCCTGCTGCGTTCAGGGATGCTACTTGTGGGTGTGGGCTGCCGGTGGTTGGTGATGTGATTGGTCTGGTTACTGTTGGTGTGTGCTGCCCTCATTGCCCCACCCCCATGTCGTGTATTTCACACCCCCAAATGCTGGTGCATAGCTGCCATGTGCCATTATGAGACGTCATCTGTATGTGTCGTTGTATATCTGTTGACCTTTCGCACATAGATGCTTGTGTGCACTTGTATGACTACCAGTTCATGATTGACCTTACCACATTTCTGTCTGCAGGTGATGCGGGATATGGCTGTCGTGCCTGGCTGCTGACCCCTGCGCGTCTTCCATGGACACATGCAGAGAGGAGGTACAATGAGGCCCATGCCTCCAGCCACTCAGTCATCAAGCGCACCTTTGGCGTTTTGAAGAGTCGCTTCAGGTGTCTGGATAGGACCGGTGGGGCCTTACAATACAAACCCATGACTGTGGCACAGATCATTCTGGCCTGTTACATCCTACACAACATTGCACTCAGGCACAATATCTGGGTCGACATTAATGAGGATCTTGAGGAGAATCCACTGTGCCCTCCTGCAGGTGGCCGTAATGACACACGTGCGGGGACGGTGGTCAGGCAATGTCTGATCGAGGAGCTGTTCTCATGTAAGTCCTGTATATGTTGTGATATGCATATTTGTCTACATGTTCATGCTGTGGTGTATGTTTCTGGCCTCTCTCTGCACATATGTATGTTTCCCTTCTGTCTTTACATCCCCAGGAGTAGCCACTGTTCATGGCCATCGCGGCGGTGCAGTGGTACCTGTGAGTATGTCCATCAACCTTCAGGTAACTGTGTTGGGTGAACATAGCGGTATATGTACTGTGGGTGCACTGCGGCATAGCACATTTCTGTTGTTCTCTGTCCACTGCACACATGTTGTTGTGCACCTGTTTGGCCTGCACCTCCTTACCCCACATGTTCGGTTTGGCACCCATATGGCCATTAGTTCAGGTCAGGTTCTTGGTTTTCATAACTGTATTTGGGGCAACTGTGTTGGAGCTGTGTGTGTCTGCAGGCGCAGGGTGTGGTGGTGGCGGGTGGCACATACACACCTTCCCTAGCATTGTGCCATTATACAACATCAGTGTCTCCTTGCATGGACTGTGATGCTTGCTCCACTGGTCTCAGCTTGGGCTCACAGGGGCTGTATGCTACTGGCGGCATTCTCTCCCCATCTCACTGTGTGTGTGTGTCTGTGTTTTTGGGACGTGTCTATGTGACGGCACACTCTCTGCTACCCTTGTGCTTTGTCTGGTGATGGGATGTGCCTGGACACCTGTGCGGTGGTGCTCACTGCTCTATCTCTAACCCTAACCCTGTGCTGGTGCCCTTGTGTACATTGTGCGCACGTATTTACGCATGACTTCTATGTTTTCTGCTAACCTGTCTCCTGTTTGCTGCCAGTCCACTGTGCATCAATGCTTCCGTTTCACGGATCTCGTCAGACTTTGAACATGTGGCACTGCCTGCTCGACATGCAGCCATGGTGAATCCACGCATTCCAGAGACACACCCTACCTTTACTGTGACCTCTTGTGACCTTTGCTTGCCTCAGACAGTCCCTATCAGACACCTGCTGCACACAGACGGTACGTTGCATGTTTGATCTGTTTAGACTCACATCACACTTCAAATGTTTCTTATGGGCTGTTTGTTTTGTCGTGGACCTCTGTGGGATCTGTGTGCACCAACACTGCAGGACATGCTGTGGCCCACTGGGCAGCCTGTGTTACATGGCCATAGACATGGCCATGTCGAGATGGCAACCTGGTCGGCCATGCCATCTTCAGCTGTGGCCAACACGCACTGTGCTCTTTGTTGTGATCGTGTCCTGTGTACATGTCTGAGATCTCATTATGCACATATTGTGGTTTTTCTCTCTCCATTGTGACCTCATTTTGTGTACAGCATACCATGACCTGTTTCTCCTTCCTCTATCACAAGGCGCAGCGAACACACATGGCATATCGTCTACATTGCAGCTGGCCTACCCATCACAGTACCATTGGTGGACAGAGCATCTCGATGCAACGATCCCTGGGGGATGGTGCCATTGGGTGATGGGCCTCAGCGAGTGGGACACACGCCTATGATGGACATTACTGTTTGACTAATACTTTGTGCCAAACAGGGACAACTGGCACAACATTGCTGCCGTACTCTGGATGTGTGTTGTGGTCATCGCGATGGACACGCAGTACAGTCTGCATTACTGTGGCACACTGAGTTGTCACACGTAACCTTGCATGCCCATGGATCTGTGACATCCATACCGGGACATGTGTACTTTCGGATGACATCTTCACTATGGACAATGTGTACTGGTCCAAACATATACAGCAGGATGTCACATACTCACTGTATATTGTGCATCTATCTGACAATGTGTTGATGTGGGTTGGCCATGTGTGTGATCTGCAGTGCAGTATATCTACATATGTTTGTGTGGACAGTTGCATGCAGCCATGTGTGTGCCATGGGGGGAACATTCTGTAGGCCCTGTTGCTATGTCTGGCTACCTTGTACTTGGACATGACAACCTGTTTGCCATCACACCACTGTGATGCGTGCCACCATCTGTGATTGGTATTTGACCCTCGCAGGGGGTTACAGTTCATCTGGGGCAGCACTCTGTCATGGTTTCACGTAAACGATGCATGTGCATCTGCCTGATTCCAGGTTTGCAATGGTGCATGTGCCTACGTAGATTCTGTGTGGGTTCGTGCACCATTTTTGTCCTTTCATTCTAACTTCATATACATGTTATTGTGTGTGGTTCCTCTACAGATGTGCCGCTGTACATTGATTTACCTCCCCATCAATGCATGTGTGCCCAAACCTCCGTATGACATAGCATTGTGCCACTGACACTGCAGCATTACTTTAGCTGTGGTGCGGGGGGTGTCTCATTTTTCTGCCTTAGGTTGTACATCCCCTGTTCACTGGCATATCTGTGATGCTTCTGTATCCATAACACCCATTGCAGCAGGCCTTCTGCATGGTGCTACCTCTATGTCTGTGAGGTTCGGCTATGTTTGTTCTTTGGCAACATGTGCATCTCTTACCTGTTTCCATGTCCTCCTTTTGCCTTGTGTAACTGTTATTGCTCCCATTTGGTCATTAAAGGTGTTTCTGTACATGTGTAACTGATGTCTGCTGATTCTCACGCACATCACGGACTTTTGGCTGGCCATCTACACTGCTGTAGGACCCATTGAAACAGACACATATGGTCTACACAGTTGAGGGCTGGTGCTGGGACATTGAGACATGACATTTTGTTAATGTTTCTGCATTTGCCTGTGCACTGCAGATCTACATTGCTGTATGGCAGCATAGCATTACATCTAGGCATCCTCTGTTCCGACCCTATTGCCTTCTGGTTATGTGGGCAGCTTGGTGCACCTGCCTGGACCGTGCCCTCTGTTAATTGTGTGTTTCTATGCTATTCCTATGATGCTGCTGACAGCGCACGTCAGTGCCATCTGGTTCACGCACATCACTGTGTCGCCAGTCGACCTTTCAGGTCGTTGCCCAATGTGTGTGTTCTATCATACACAACATGTGTGTAGTGTATTAGACGTTCTGCTGCTGCATTCCTACGCACAGATGGTTTCACTGATGGCCACATATATATTCCATTTTAACACAGGTACATTCATCGCTCCCATGTGCCTGTACAGTTGGATGTCATCTGTTTTGGAGCAATGTGGCTTCTTGTGGGTGGGCATCTCTACTACTTGGGCACATGCATGCCCAGGCTGCTGCCTCTACATCTCTGCCTGGGATGTGTGTGTCGGACATAGCTGGCATTGGTGTTCGTTGGCACTGGTGCTGGCGGTGACTGCAGGACTGATTGGATATGTGCCTGCCTCCTTGTCTACACATCATCCACTGCAGAGATGTTGATGTGTTGGTGTGGCACTATGGTTCTCACACTGGTCTGCGTACCTGGGGACCAGGATTCAATTCCCCATGTAGCATTTATCAGGCCACATTCCCTGCATTGCTCTGATGGGGTCCAGTTAATCATTGTCACCGTCTGATGTACATTATGAGGGTTATGTTGCCATGTACACTGTTTTGCTTGATATCATGGCCAGGCTCTGACACCCATTACATATATCTGTGTGTAGGCTAGCAGATATCTAGCTGTACATGCTTTTCCTGGCTTTTCCATGTATTGCCAGGCATGAATGCCTTTGTGGACATTTCATGACTCCTGTGTGTTTGGTCCTCCACATGCAGCACCCACTGTGTACACGTGCACAGCATGCATCTCCTGGACATGATCTGTCATGCTCCTCATCTGTTGACGGACCAGTGGCTTTGGTGTGACATTTTTTACAGACATTTGTCTCTGATGCCGCATCACCACACTGATCATCCTGGACCACTGGCAGTTGCCTGTGTGCCAGCCGTCTACCGCCTCACACGGCGCTATGACTGCATACACATAAGACATTTAGTGGTACATATTAGCATTGCAGTTGCTGTGGTTGTTTGGCATAGTGGTTAGAGGCATGCATTGGGCCACCATAGGTTGTGGGTTTGATCCCAGCATGTTCCATTCCTCTTCTTTTCTTGTGTTCTGCTAACCTTACCATGCAATGGCTGCAACTTCGTCACCTCAACATCAACATCACCGCTGCCATCTTTGAAGGCTCCCCGGTCGGGGTAGAGCACAGGGCGTTCGAAAGTTCCCACTCCTGCACTCCAACCCAATCGGGGTTGTGGGAGGTCCCAGCGGCCTGCATAAATCAGTGCCGCCGGCAGGAGAGAGCCCTTCAACATCACCGCTGCCATCTTTGAAGGCTCCCCGGTCGGGGTAGAGCACAGGGCGTTCGAAAGTTCCCGCTCCTGCACTCCAACCCAATCGGGGTTGTGGGAGGTCCCAGCGGCCTGCATAAATCAGTGCCGCCGGCAGGAGAGAGCCCTTCAACATCACCGCTGCCATCTTTGAAGGCTCCCCGGTCGGGGTAGAGCACAGGGCGTTCGAAAGTTCCCGCTCCTGCACTCCAACCCAATCGGGGTTGTGGGAGGTCCCAGCGGCCTGCATAAATCAGTGCCGCCGGCAGGAGAGAGCCCTTCACATCACTGCTGCCATCTTTGAAGGCTCCCCGGTCGGGGTAGAGCACAGGGCGTTCGAAAGTTCCCGCTCCTGCACTCCAACCCAATCGGGGTTGTGGGAGGTCCCAGCGGCCTGCATAAATCAGTGCCGCCGGCAGGAGAGAGCCCTTCAACATCACCGCTGCCATCTTTGAAGGCTCCCCGGTCGGGGTAGAGCACAGGGCGTTCGAAAGTTCCCGCTCCTGCACTCCAACCCAATCGGGGTTGTGGGAGGTCCCAGCGGCCTGCATAAATCAGTGCCGCCGGCAGGCGCACCCGCGCCTTGCGGGCCCGCGCCTGAGGGCCTCGCAAGAGGGGCACGACAGGCGTCAACCTAAGAGGACAATCTCCGAACAGAACACGACACAGCAGACAGTAACAAAAACGACTCGCTATCAAAGAGGTTGCTCTCGGGAGAACACCAGCTGATTCCAGTTCTTTCAAGAGTTGTGACCCAAGCTCTCCTAAGAAGGAACGAAGTCCACACCGCCCACAACCACAGCAGGAAGTTCTTCTGGAGCTGCAAGTATTACCAACACCATTAGAACAGTATTAGACTCCGTCACATCTCTTAGTCCTACTAACGCTGCCCTCTCAAACATCCCAAATCGCCTTACCGCTACAATTAGCCCATTCTCATCCACTATACCAAAGTTGTTACTGTTGCTAGTATTTCAATCTCAATCAACTGTCGTAACCAATTTTCTGATATCAATATTTACTGTTACCAGTATCTACCCTCTTGCCATTACTTACTGTTGCCAGTATCTACCCTATCTACTGTACTTACTGTTGCCATTACTTACTGTTGCCAGTATCTACCCTATCTACTGTACTTACTGTTGCCATTACTTACTGTTGCCAGTATCTACCCTATCTACTATACTTACTGTTGCCTGTATTTACTGTTGCCAGTACTAACGTCAATCACCGTATTTCCTATCGCCAGTATTTACTCTCATTCTACTCTCAATCCACTGTGGTTCTCTCCACTGTTGACAACAACTCCACATTCCCTTAACTGGGCTGCCCAACTACTCTTACCAGTAACTTACTCTCATTCAACCATATCAGTCTTCCTCAATTCACATTAGAAGTAACCACCCGAGGAAAATCATCCTCAGCCAGAAGCCACACTAATTGTCTTGCATATACCTCCGCCCCCCTGCACCAGCTCAGAAAGACCCAAAATGAAGCACATAATCTTCATACTAGTGAGTATTTACCTTATACTCACAATCTTGCCATCCAGCTCACTAGCACTAATGACAACACAAAACCACATCCCAACACTCTCAACTGGTGGAAGAAAATGGCCCGATAACTCCAACAATCTTTATCATGGCGCTAGCTATCCACGCCGCCCCCACCTAGTTTTCATTCCACTACAAAACTCTTCAAAACCTAAGCAAAATAAACGCCCACTCACTAGCAGTCTGAAGTGCGCACTCATTAACTCTCGTTCACTTCGCAAAAAAATGGCCAGCAATCACTGAAACAATAACGCATCTTAATTTAGACATCATTATGATCACCGAGACCTGGCTCTCACCGGAAGATAACACCATCCTCAATCAACTCCTACCACCCAACTTTGTTACTTTCACCAGCCATAGGCAAAACAAAAGAGATGGAGGAGTTGCCATCATCACCAGATCTGACCTTCAATTCAAAATGGTAGAAACCAACAGCATCAACACCCTTGAAACAGTATCTATAGCCAATCACTCCTGCTCCATAAACCTTATTTATAGAGCGCCCTCAGCCGATCCAGACAACCTCTCCAATATCATAAACTTAGCATCCAATACCCATGCCCCACACAGACCAAATTGGATCCTAGGTGATTTCAACCTGCCATCCCTACAGGACAATCAGGCAACCGCCTTCATAGAAGCCCTAGATATCCTGGGATACACCCAATTGGTACAAGAACCAACACACACAAAGGGAAACATTCTTGACCTGATATTCGCCCCACAAACAGTACTTCAACAGGTTCAAAACGTCACGCTATCATTAACAGCAGTTCCATGGTCCGATCATAAGCTCATCTCCTTCCAGATTCCGACCCCCATCAAGTCACAAAAACCAAGTTCGAACTCACATAAGAACACATTCTCCTCTGCCAGAAGTTTTTACCCGTTCAACAAAGAACGCATCATGGTTGAAACAAGCACTCTCCTTGACAAGACCTCACAAGACCTAGATGTCCTCATCTCCACATGGAACAGCAAACTTAGCGCTATCGCAATCCACCCCCCTACTACCAAAGCCCCAAACAAAAGACCATCCGCACCATGGTTCACAGCTGACCTAAGGGCGTCATTAACCATCCTACGGAGATTGGAAAAGCACTGGAGGAAATCACGTACCAGCAGTAACCAAGCAGCATACACCCAATACCTACACACACATCGCAGGGCTGTTACAGACAAAATGAAACAACATCACACAGACACCCTGAAACGTTCATTGAACAAGCCACACGACCTCTTCAACCTGGTCAAAACTCTTGCCAAGGAACCGACCCCGGAGCACCCAGGAACTATAGACCTGCAGGACTATGCCACCTTCATGCAATCGAAACTATGCAAGACCGACAAATTGACGATACCGGACCCCTCTGATTCTCAAGTATGCTCAGCGTATCTAACTACCTTTACCACACCATCTAAGAAAACTATTGAAGAAACCATCGCTACCCTAAATACTTCCACTGCTTTCTCAGACCCATGTCCAGCATTCTGGATAAAAGATCTGCGATCCGACCTTGCACCTATCTTATCTAAAATGATAGAACTATCTTTTAACACCGGGTCTTTCCCATCCACGCTCAAACAGACCTCCGTCAGACCTCTACTTAAGGACACCAAATTAGACCCTCAAAAGGTCGAGTCCTACAGACCCATATCCAGCATCCTGATGCTCGCTAAAATCATTGAAAAGATAGTCTACAGGCAGCTACAAGATCATGTGGACACCAATGCACCCCTAGATTCATCACAACACGGATTCAGAGAATCACACGGAGTGGAAACACTACTCTCCACTCTTTTCAACACCATAATCTCAGGCATTGACAACTCACGCTCAGGTTTCGCGCTCATCTTTTTAGATAGAGCGGCAGCCTTCGACTCAGTCTGCCACGAGATTCTCCTGAGTCGGCTAAGAGAAAAAGGCATCACCGGAACAGCTTTGGAGTGGTGCAGGTCTTACCTGTCTGGAAGATGGCAACAAGTCCGAGCAAATGGAACAACATCCGAGCCATTCCTACAAAGTCAAGGAGTCCCTCAAGGTTCATCCCTATCATCACTTATCTTCAACATCTACATCCAACCCATTTGTAACATCATTAGATCGTTCAACGTGAGCTGCATGATATACGCAGACGACGTCCTACTGTACCTACCAATATCCCTGACCTACCCAGACCTCACCCCACTAACTAATTGTTTCAACGCAATATCCGAATGGCTCCTCTCCCAAAATCTACGCATCCAACATAAAAAAACGGAGGTCCTGTTTATATCCAGAAATCCTGATTTCACACCACCTAGCCACCTGACAGTGGACAACGCCAAGTTGCAAGTAAAATCAGCCATACGGTACCTCGGAGTTACATTGGATCAGAACCTCAATATGAAGCAGCACATAGCTAAAACAGTAAGAGCTATCTACTTCAAGATCAGATCCCTCAGACACATACGCCCCCTACTCGATCCAAGCGACTTCCGCACCGTATATCAAGTCCTCATCATCCCTCATTTCGATTATGCAAACGCAATCTTACAAGGACTACCTCAAGCAACCCTACATCCCTTACAACTCGCCATGAACAGTGCAGCGCGAATCCTTTTCGGAGTACCAAGGAGAGAACACATCACACCCCTCCTGAAGCAGCTACACTGGCTCCCCATTCCAGCTAGGATTATCTTCAAGACCTTAGTGATGACATTCAAGGCCATCAAGGGGCTCTCTTCTTCTTCACTATGTGACCTCATTCAACCACCCACTACCACCAGGCTAAGAAGAACCTCAGTAGCCAACATGCTAGCAATACCGAGAGACATGACAAAATGCTCCAAAGCAACATCAAACAGAGCCTTTAGTCTAAGCGCCCCAAGCCTCTGGAACTCCCTACCACCAAACATCAGAGCCATCCCCAACCTGAGCCAGTTCAGGAAGGCCTTAAAACACTTCCTCTTTATTGAATACCTCACAGACTCCACTGAACCCCAACCACCATAAATGATCTACACACAATAACTCCATCTCACATGTACATAGTTATCTATTCAAATTTCTGCACATGTAGATAGTTTCCCCTGTTATCCAAGTTAATTGCTCCTGTTCTTTGTAATGACCTGACTCTTGTTTATTGTCGGATACTGTTTGTTCTATGTAAACCACGCTGATCGCAAATAGTGCGGTATAGAAGAAATGTAAATAAATAAATAAACCTCTCCGCACACCCTCCCTTCTCTTCACTGTGCACCACGGTGTGCCCTCTATGCAGCCTATCTTTCACATATTAGCTTTTACATATGGTTCTTATCATTATGCTATCCAAGTGAGCAGTTGGCTTGGGGGATTGGTAGTGCTGTTGTGATGCTGTTGTTGGACACATTGTTGTGTAGGTTCAATTCTCATGTGCTCCTTTTTGGTTCTATTCCCCGTTTTGCCCTGGTCCAATGACCATGCACACAGCTGTCCCCTATGCAGGCCCCTGCCACCCTTTCTATTTTGGATCTTCGCTCCTTGGCATGCTTTGTTCAGGGCATTCCATTTCATGGTGTGTGTGCATATGTTTATCTGTGTCTCTTGTCCCACTTACAGACTGCGATATCAGCTGTGGACGTCTGTTCTGCATTTGTGTTGCATCATGGGTACTGGTGGGGTTGCCCTATCCTGGCACACAACAGGCGTTTTGTGTGGTGTCCTGCAGTGTTCTTGTATGCAGACATTGCTGTGGAACTCAACATGGTAGTGTAGCCTGCTGGTTTGTTCACTGACTTTCTGCCCACTGGTCATGGGTTCGATTTCTGTTTGTTCCCATTTTTTATGCCTGTCCTATACAACTACTTGTCATTCCTTTGGACAGTCATATCTCTGCGGATCTGTGCTGCCAGCCCATAGTACCCTCACCATAGTTGCCAACAATCCTTATAAGGCGTTATAGGGCACCTTATTAGGCACAGTATGAGGCACGTACAAGGCACCTTATTAGGCACAGTACAAGGTACGTATAAGGCACGTTATAAGGCATGTTACAAGGCATGTTACAAGGCACCTTATTACGTGTCTTGTACTGTGCCTAATGAGCTACCTTGTAACGTGCCTTATAACGCGCCTTATAATGTGCGTTACCTGACATGCTTGCCATAATGCTGCCCCGCCCACACCTTTATATGGGTATCTGTACCTTTACCGCGGAACCTAACGCGAATGACATTACCGCAGTTTAGTAAACATACCCCTTTGTCTTCTTTACATTAAGGTGCAGTCCCATTTTAGGACTATGTCCTTGATCTTGAGATGCAAATGTTTCAGATCATCTTCACTTTCAGCCAGTATTGTGGTATCATCAGCAAAATGAAGGTTGTTGATGAGTCTTCCACCAGTCTTCACACTTCGGTTGTCTTCATACAGTCCTGCTTCTCTGATTATTGCTCTGCATATTAAATTAAACAGGTAGGGGGAAAGTATGCAGTCTTGTCGTACATCTGGACATTCTGTGCCAGCCACAATCCAGATACCAGTGCTGAATATCCAGATCCCTTTTTAGTACAGTGCTGCATACACCTTGTGGTGCTATAGAAATGATAAGTTGTAGTAGCAGTTGCAGCGGCTAGTATTAAAAAACCCCACCAACTGATACAGCTGAATATTGATCCATTAGTTTACTAAACCACAGGTGCTCCTTGTGGTCTTGGGCAAGCCACTTAACCCTCCATTGCCCATGTTCCCTGTAAAATAGTTATCTCCAAGTTATAATACCCTGTTCGATGTAATTTCAGTTTGTTCAATGTAAACCACCTTGATATCATGAAAGGCGGTATATAAGAAATGTTAAATAAATAAATCAAATAAATAGACTCTTTGAGTAGTAGCCATAACTTATGCAATTTGTTTTCAGAATAGAAGTTTTGAAATATGTTCTTACATCGTGAAGTGGAAATGCTGCCTTGTAGATTCCAGAATCCATCAGTTTGTTAATACCAAATTTCTTCACATTGTCCCTCACTGCATAATCAATTCGGGAAAGAATATAGTGAACCTGCAAAAGCACAAATATTTCTTACACCAGTTCCTGACAAAATTTCTAGGAGCCAATCCAAATACTTAGGAGCCAACTACTGAGACCTCTCTCATCCCCTCCTTCCTAATTCCCCAGTGACAGACCTCTGAGGGGATGTGGTGAGGTGCATTTCCTCCGAGGTCTGTTACAACTCCTTTAGGGTATGATTTACTGAGAGTGGTTTTCCCATTCTGTTTGAATGGGAAAAAACCCATAGTAAGTCAGGCTTGTAGAGGGTAACAAGTTGCTAGGTTGGAAGTTCAAGTAGGTGCCTATTTTGAGGCGATTTTATAAAGACACAAAGGTGCTTATGTATCTTTATAAAACAGCCTCACAAAACCTGTATGATCACGGCTAAAGTGCATCTGTGTACACACAACACCTGCCTGGGAGCAGATGTAAATGTTCATGTGCTGATGAGTATTTTATATCCTAAGTATATAATATTTGACCCTACCTTGATAAACATGAAAGGCGGTATATAAACAATGTCAAATAAATAAATAAATAAATAAATACCCATGCTCCACTGAAACTATGCCCCCCAACAGGCCTACATGTGGGTCATGTAAAAGCAAATGCCTTGTCACTGTGCATGCTTTTATGCACATAATCAAGGGGGGGGTGTAATTTTGGAAGGCTATTCACGTGCATAAAATCTTTTATAAAATTACCCCTTTTACTTTAACTAATGTTTATTAAAACAGACACAAGCCATAAACAACAATCAGAACAGCAGTGAGCACAGCCATAAAATCAGAACAAATTTTCCCATATTTTTCACCCCCCATATCCCACCATCCCACCCAACCAACCCCACTGCCCCCAAGAATCCTATTCCCCTGTGGCGCGGGCTCCCTGAGGCATCCACTGGGGAACCAAAAGCTAAGAGCCAAGGTCAGGGGCAAATAGGAGACTAGTGGAACCCCCCGGACCCCCAGGGCCCCATCCCTCTCCATGGACATGCACCATCCACGGATCTCCAACCGCACCATTGCCTACAGATTATTCAACATCAGGCTCTGCACTCTGGGCGATAGTGTGTTTATGTAGTTGCTGCAAATGGCCAAGAACTTAGGAACCCTAACCCAGCCCTGCCAAGCCCAGAGGCGATCATACTGCATAATTTGATGACGAGCATTCTGTCAATACCAAAACCTCGGGGCCTCCACATCCATCCATTTTACAAGCACCACTTTTTTGGCCAATAACCAACCCACTCTCAACCAGCACCTCACGCCTGACCCTCCACTGGTACGCCTTCAAATAGGTGAAATGGGGCAGATGGGGCTGTCAAAGGCCACCGTTTTCTCAGCACCTGTTGAAAGTACCCTTGGACCTGGCTTCAAAAGGACTCTATTCCGGACAAAACTATATCATATGCCCCAAAGTCGCTTCCTGCGCCCTGCACTTCCGACAAACCGGCAGCTCACAACAGCCCATCTGAAAGGCCCGCTGGGGAGAGATATATGCCCAGCACATGAATTTATACTACAAGTCTCACAGCCTCATCATTACCATGTATTTAGGGATCTTAGCCATAGCCTTCAGAAACATCTCACTAGAGAGGTCAGTGCCCAGGTTACCATTCTACTGGGCCACAAGTCACTCTGTCAACCTCTGCACCCGATTCTGGATAAAGGAAGACTGAGCCTTAGCTATCATGATACGTACCGACACTTCCGATAAGAAAAAATCATCCAAGTGGGTGCAAACGTCACTAGAAAGCTGTACAGAGTCCAAGCTGCAAACACAGCTCTGCAACTGCATGTATAGAAAAACATCCCGAACATCCAAATCATACTGTTGCCACAGTTCAACAAAGGGACAGAGATGGACCTCATTCATTAGCACCTGTTGCAACCTAACTAGACAACAAGTCCTCTAGTGCCTGAAATATCCAGACGTCAGATCCGACAGAAAATCCGCATTACCCTAAAGGGGGAGGAGGACTGACTGCGACGGAGAATGCTTCAACCGCTGTCAAATCCACTCCCACGTCCGCAGCAAAGGCCACACCAACATAGAATTCAGCAGCCCAGACTGATCTCTACCCTGTAAAGCATGCAGCACATAGTCAAGGAAAAGGGGGGGGGGGCAATAGGGCCCGACTGCATCTTAAACATGTATATGTCTCAGTGTCAAACAACCAATTCTTCAGGTGACACAATAAACAAGCCAAATTATAGTTCTGCACATTTGGTAAATTCATCACTCCAGAATACCATGGCCGCTTCAAGTGTTGTAATAAAGAAACTTGGAAAGCTGACTATCCAAAATACACAAGTCCTTCGCCAGCCTCCAAAGGGGCAGCATCTGGAGGGTGTACAATCACCATGGAAATAGTACCATCTTAAACAGCGCTATATGTACCCCCCAAAGCCAAAGGTTGTTCCTGACAATAGCGGAGGGTGGCAAGCGAGTCAGAGAGTAATGACGGGCTATTGCATTTATAGAGTTCTGATAAATCCCCAGGGAGACCACCACCCAAATATCAGAAAGATCCTGAAGCCCAGCAGAGGGGAAAAGGCCCCCTCCACTAATCATGAACATAAGAAGATAAGATATGCCATATTGGATCAGACCAAGGTCCATCAAGCCCAGTATCCTGTTTCCAACAGTGGCCAATCTAGGTCATACATACCTAGCAGTTCCCCAAAAGACACAGGTTTCACAATGCTTGTATTGGGTCAAGCATTGATATCCTGGGTCCTCTTTTAATAATGGTTTATGGACCTTTCCTCCAGGAAATTGTCAAAACCCTTTTTAAACCCAGCTACACTAACAGCCTTTACTATATCCTCCGGTAACAAATTCCAGAGTTTGAATACACGTTGAGTGAAAAAATATTTTCTCTTATGTGTCTTAAATAGTTGACCCGCTAGCTTCATTGCATGTCCCCTAGTCTTTCTATATTGTGATAACATAAACAATTGATCTACGTTTACCTGTTCCACTCCGTTCATTAATTTATTGACTTCTAGCATATCTCCCCTCAGCCATCACTTTTCCAAGTTAAAGAGCCCTAACCTTTTTAGCCTTTCTTCATAGGGGTATCCTTCCATCCCCTTTACCATTTTGTTTCTTATAACGCTATATCCTTTTTAAGATACGGCGACTAGAATTGCACACAATATTCAAGGTGCGGTCGCACCATGGAACGATACAGAGGCATTATAATATCCTTTGTTTTATTTTCCATTCCTTTCCTTATGATACCTAGCATTCTATTTACCCTCTTGGCTGCCGCTGCACACTGGGCAGAGGGTTTTAACATGTTGTCCACAATGACGCCTAAATCTTTTTCCTGGGTGGTGGTTCCTAATGTGGAACCTTGCATTGTGTAACCATAGTTTGGGTTGTTCTTCCCTAGGTGCATAACTTTGCACTTGTCCACATTAAATTTCATCTGCCATTTCGATGCCCAGTCTTCCAATTTATCAAGATCCTCTTACAATTTTCCACAATCCTCTTGGATTTTAACAACTTTAAATAGTTTTGTGTCATCTGCAAATTTGATAACCTCACTCGTTATTCCCTTTTCCAGGTCATTTATGAATATGTCAAAAAGCAGCGTACCCAGCACAGATCCCTGGGGTACACCCCTATTTACCTTTCTCCATTGGGAAAATTGGCCATTTAGCCCTACCCTCTGCTTTCTATCTTTTAACCAGTTCTTGATCCACAATAGTACACTGCCTCCTATTCCATGACTCTTTAGTTTTGCCAAAAGTCTCTGATGAGGGACCTTGTCAAAGGCTTTCTGAAAGTCCAGATACACTTTATCAACCAACTCGCCTTTGTCTAACTGCATATTCACACCTTCAAAAAAACGTAATAGATTAGTAAGACAAGATCTTCCTTATCTAAAGCCATATTGGCTGTCTCCCATTAAGTCATGACTATCTACATATTCAGCAATTTTGTTCTTTATGATGGTTTCTACCATTTTTCCCGGTACTGACGTCAGGCTCACCGGTCTGTAGTTTCCCGGATCACCCCTGGGACCCTTTTTAAAAATTGGCATTACGTTGGCCATCCTCCAATCTTCAGGTATTACAGTTGATTTTAATGATAGTTCACAGATTACTAATAGCAGGTCTGCAATTTCATATTTCAGTTCTTTCAACACCCTTGGATGTATATCATCCAGTCCAGGTGATTTGCTGCTCTTCAGTTTATCAAATAGTTGTAATACATCTTCCCAATGTATCGATATTTCCTTCAATTCTTCCAAACCTTTAAATACCACTTCAGTCATGGGTAACATCCATACATCTTCCTCAGTAAAGACCGAAGCAAACAATTCATTCAGTCTCTCCGCTATCTCCTTGTCACCTCTTAGTGCCACTTTAACCCCTCTATCATCTGATGGAGTAACTGACTCTCTCACAGATTTTTTGCTATGAATGTACTTGAAAAAGTCTTTATTACGCGTTTTTGCTTCCGCAGCAAGCTTCTTCTCAAATTCTCCCTTTGCCTGCCTTATCAATGCCTTGCATTTAACTTGCCAGTGCTTGTGCCGTTTCCCGTTTTCATCATTTGGCTCTTTTTTCCATTTCCTGAAAGATGCTTTTTTGGCAACAACAGCCTCTCTGACCTCACCTATAAACCATGCTGGCAGTTTTTTGGACTTCCTTCCACTTTTCTTAAAGCGTGGAATACAGCTGATCTGTGCTTCCAAGATAGTATTTTTCAACACCCAAGCTTGATGTAAGTTTTTAACCTTTGCAACTGCTCCTTTTAGTTTTTTCTTAACTATTTTCCTCATTTTATCATAGTCTCCTTTTCAAAAGTTAAAGGTAGTACTGTGGATTTCCTTACCATCCCTCCTGAACTAATTAAATCAAACGCGATCATGCTATGATCACTATTGCCAAGTGGCCCCAACACCCTTATCTCTTGCACCAGATCTGGTGTTCCACTAAGGACTAGATCCAATATGGCTTCCCCTCTGGTTGGTTCCTGAACCAGCTGAATAGCTGCTTGAAGGGGCAATGCCTCAGACTTATCTAGGTGGAGCTTTTATATAGAAAAAAGACCAAAATCATGAAAAACACCAAGAAGCGTAGAAACCGATGCATGGGGGTCAGTAAGGTGTGTTAACAGACTCTCCGCAAAAGCCGTGATTTTAAAGGTATACAGGCCAATAGTAACCCCTTGGATGTCAACCTGCTCCCTAACAGTATGTAAAAGCGGCTCAAACATCAGGAAGAACAGCAGTGGCGATAAGAGACACCCTTGCAAGTACCCAGCTGTAAGGCAAACCTGTCTGTCTGATGACCATTAATCAAAAGCCGGGCCCGCAGTGAGGAGTGTAGCAACTGTTTCGCTTGCACAAAATGCCCACAAATACCAAAATGATCTAAAACCAAAAACATATACTCTCAATTAACCTGGTCAAATGCCTTTTCTGCATCACAACTAATTAGAAGAGACAGGACCATCCAAGACTGGCAATAATACACAACGGCCCTGAACAAACCCCATCTGGGAAGGATGTATTAGCAGGGGCAAAAGAGTAGCCAACTGATCTGCCAAATGTTTAGATAGAATCTTCTGATCAATGTTGATTAATGAGATTGGCTGATAGAAGCCTGGATGCAAGGGGTCCTATCCAGGTTTAGGGATCATCATAACCAAGGCCCTATCCCCAAAGAGATAGCAGCCCCGCTCCAGAAGCATCTGGTAGAACCCTGCCAGGGGAGCACTGATCTAGTCCTGCAAAAGCTTGAAAAATTTCCCACTGAACCCATCCGGGCCCAGGCAGTCAGCAACGCCTTAATCACTGCATGCACCTCAGCCACATTGACGGGGCAATTCAAGAGCTCTAACTGTTCCTCTAACAGCTTTTGAAGGCCACAACCCTGCAAGAAACTACTAACCACAATCAGGTCCCCCCCTCTGTTGCATACAACCGGGAATAACAGTCTCAGAAGGCCCGATCCACATGCGCCTTCTCCGAACTCAACACTCCCTCAGCATTATGGAGGGCCCCCAAGAACCAGGCTCTTGTCCCTGTCGGATCAGAGAAGACAACAAATGCCCCAACTTATTTCCATGCCAATACAGGACACAATGACAGTATAAAAGGGACTGCCTGGCTTGCACATGAAGTAACGTATTGAGTTCCGGCTGAAGAGCAAGATACTCTGGTTACGCCTCCTCCGAGTGATGACCCACCGCCACCTGATACACGACCCTCAACCGCCTACCCAAATCCACGAGGTGCCGGCCATGTGCCAGCTGCCACCTATTCGAGTAGCCAATAATCATGCCGCAAAGAAACACCTTAGCTGCCTCCCAGAATAACGTAGGATTATCCTAGTGTGCATGGTTAGTTTCAGCATAGCAATCCGACTGCTAACACAAATAAGACTGAAAGCCCGTCACACCATATAGATGCACTGAGAACCATCTGACCTCCCCCCCCCCCCCCCAGGCTACCTCCAGAGACAGCAGGGCATGATCAGAAATTTGGATGTTACCAATACATGCCCCCAACACTCTATCCATGAGCTCCCCAGATACCAGGCAATAGTTCAGGTGGGACCAAGACAAATGAGAATAGTCCTGCTTTGCAGGTGGAGAACTCTCCAAACATCCAAGTCCCACTGATCAGAGATTCAACAAACACTGTTGCTGTTGATCATCACCCTCTCCTCTCCCAGAAGAGTGGTCAAGACTGACATCCAGCACAGTTAGTCACCCTCCAGTATGATCTGATGACCGTAGGCCAGATTTAACCCGTGTCACCCCCTCAAAAAACTGACGAGAAAAAACAATGGGATCAGACAAACTACCCAGCAAGACCGAGTGACAAAAGCTTCCCCAGCATGAACAGATGCCGTCCCTCACTGTCCTGCAAGAGGGAGTCCAACAGGAAGTCCAGAGCCTTTTGGATGAGAATGACTATCCCCGCCCGCTTCTCCTCCGAGGACATACCAAAGGAATCTCCTAGCCATCAATGCTAAAGTTTAAGATGACATATGCCTCTGACATATGGGTCTCCTGAAATAGGGCAATGTCATCTCCCTGGTCCCAAGTTAAGCAGTGCATATTCAAGGCGCTCTTGATGCAGTAGCAGAAAAATGCAAACATTAAATTAATTAATTTTAAAAAATAATATCATGGGGGTATGAAATCCCAGTCACTACAGTGCAATTTCTAGGCACCATGGTGACCAGGATTTGTCGAGCTCTGTCTTTTACACATTGGTACTCTTAAAGACAAAATTTCAATAAATCTGTTAAGGGAATCTCTATTTCATTTGCCAACCGTATATATAAACAAGTAGATGGCATGCTCATGTTCCAGGTTGACTGCACATATGAACAGACTGTTAGCATGATAAAGCTTATGCTAAAAATATACACTGGAGCCTCCATTCAACTATTTCTACTTTATGGGCAGGAAAGGTCTTAGCTGATATATGATAGACAGAAATGTCTGAATCGGAGATTTGAAGAAGACTGAAAAATACTGTTGTTATCAAGACTTACAATTCGGCTTCTAGTTGCTGGAGTAAAGAATTCATCTTGTTGTGTAATATGAAAGCGTTCCAGATGGTCTTTTTGAAACTGGGCTGTGAAAAAATCTTGCTCTGGTTTAATGATATCGTCACTAATTGTGAAAAGTTTGGTGAACCACTTGAAAGCGGACGGACTCTCCTTTAAGTCATTGGGCTGCAGAGGAAGTTTGATGTGCATTATCTCGGCATACGTGCATAGGATCTCCCAAGGAGCGTGCACTTTCACAAAAATAAGCCTTGGATCCATGACCTGCAGCAACAGAACAGTGGTAAAAATTCATTCAATGAAGAAAGGTAACAAAAAAAATGGTGAGTGCCATATATAACAAACAAAAAAGAACAAGAGTGGATCTTAAAATTGAATACTCTATGACCCGTGGGTTTAAATCTTGAAATTGATTGGCTGTCATTAATATGAATGGATCTCTTCTCATCTTTGGTGTGATTGGCTGCCTATGCACTCTGATGTAAGACGTATGGCTGCCATTTTGAGATTGGAAGGGCTCAGTGTTTTACCAACCATTGAATGTCAGAGTCTTGGCGTGATTAATGAGAATTTCTTGACCAATGATGTGGCGTGGACATACAGATGTGTACAACATTGCCCAGAAGCAGAACCGTACAATATGAGTTTTGATTCTAAAAGCAACGTTTTGTCGGCGAAGGCAATTTTTATGAACCAAATGAATATGGTAGAAGTTACTTCTGGTGATCAATTAAATATTTAGATGTCGTCAAAACATTCACAGGATTAAAACAGGATACACAAATTTTACTATTAATAAATTAAAATAGACCTTTATACCTTGCGGTTATGGTGATTTAGTTGGAGAAGCGTGGTCTGACAAAAAATCTGCACAATTCACTGGGGTTATATTTGGTATACTGAACTTAAAAGATCATATAAAGCATTAATGAGGTGATTTTAGAAGGTGTGCAAAAAAATATCACTACACATTTACATGTGTAAATCGGCATATGCAGCAATTTTAGAAGAGATGCTACTTGTACGCCTATGCATTCAGCATGTACAGATTTGATGGATGTTCTGGGCGTGGCTTGGGTGGACCTTAAATCCATACATATATTTCCTATTTTGTAACAGAAATACACATATATTTCAAAAACTTTCCCCACTGGCATTTACACCTGCTTCGAGGTAAGCATGTGTCAGTTAACGGCTTGTTTGGATCTGGGGTTTGGAGGGATTATTGAGCCTATATCTCTGGCGATCAAAACTACGTAAAACAGCAAAATAATTGTGTGTTAGACCACCTTGGAATACCAGGGGCTGTAAACTCACCGCGCAGAAGAAAGACCTGGCGATCTACTTCTGGTCGCACTTTGCCAAGAAAGCCCAGGAGCTGGGTTGCCCGGAGTGAGCACTGACTCAACGGCAAACATTGCATTGCAGAGCTCCTTCACGATCTCTCCTTGGATGTCTAGTTTTACAAAAATCTGCTGCTTAAACGTATAAGTTTAAGCGCGTACACATATAAAACCCTGAGCGACGCCACTCTTATTTTGAATGTGTTTCTTTGCAAAATCACTCGACCCTCTGTTTCCACACAACCTTATATTAAGTTTGCATGTAAGGAAGCTACCAAGCAGGATCGCTGCTGGTATGGAAGATCTCATAATTTGCACTTTTTGTGAGCACATTCTTCTTTAAAAATGGCTGTTTCTGTTGGGTGTGGCACCAAATATACACGTTTCTTTGGCACCATTATACTCTATTTATTTTGAAGAAGATTGGGTAGGTCATGCCTTTTCTACAATACTAGGATTTTTTGAAGGGAGGGATCTCATAAAGTTATTCTCTCAATATTACAACAAGAACATTGGCAACTGGAGAAGTACTGAGTTATGAAAACCTGTTAATATCAGTCCTTGGGAGAAACAGATTTCCAAGGTGATCTGATGTGGCATGCCTAAATAACTTAGCTTAGCGCAGACTGTAGCATGTAGCATATCTTTATCTACATCTATTAGGGGAGTGCATGGCTAAGAAAGCGTTCGATTAGACTTTGTTTTAAATGCAGTTTCCATGAGTTTAGTGTGTTTGCTGCACGCATTTTGGGGCATGTTTACTAAACTGAACTAAGATTCAGCATGCGTTAAGTGCCGAAAATTAGCACAGGAGGTGTGGCCAACTCACGCTGTTAGGGCATTCCCAGCAACTCCCCATGCAGTTGTCATGGTGGGAAGTACCTCACCATGCTAATCCTGTAGCTGCAATTAACACAGGTGCACTTACCGCCACCCACTGAGGTGACGGTTACGTGCAAATACACCAACTGCAAAATTGATGATTGGCAGGTGTTGACTCCTGCGCTAACCCTAACTCGCGTAATCCCCACCCCATGCTACAGGATTATTACTGTGCTGGCATTTTTAGAGGGCAGTAACAGTTGCTGCAGTCCCACGCTGTTTTTTTTTTTTTTAGTGCCATCAAATCAGTGCTGACTCCTGTTAACCCAGCTGCTTCTGGGTCTTCTTGTCAATGTATCACTGGAAGTAGATCACCAGGCCTTTTCTTCCAAGGCACTAGCGTGTAAAATAACTTGCCCAAGGTCACAAGGCATGCAAGTGATCGTCTGGGTAGTCTGCAGTTGCTCTAACCACTAGGCTACTCATCCACCATTTAACGCATGCTAAAGGCCATGGTAATCTTTAGTGCACTTTAGTAAACATGTTCCTGTATGCGTGCAAGAACTTTTTAAATGTGCAAATCAATTGCCCCGTGTGTTAATTTGTAGGTATGTATGTACACAAGTGATTTGCATGCACACCGCTATATCACTCTTATATATAGAGATAGTTTAATTAAAGGAAAGTAAAAAAAAAAATTGTGGCCATAGCTAAGTCATACACACAATTAAAATTATGGACACATCTAGGGGATCATTAAAAAAGAAACACTTCATTAACAAGAATAGCTAACAGTAATTGGGATGATCACTGAAAATTAAAAAGCTGGCACAATGACTTAACCTTAAAAAAAGGAAAAAAAATCCATCACACACACACACAAAAACAAGCAACAAACAACAAGGAGAGAAAAAGTAATCCAAAGAAAGAAATATCCCAGACTATAGTAAAGGAATCATAAGGAGTATTAGTCTGCATTTCATAGGGCATTTATTTTTTTTTTTAAATTCTCAAATCAACAGAACAGAAGGAGGAATTTCACAATCAGAAATGTGTTGGAATTTCCATCTGCATTTGATGTTCCTTTTTCTAAAGCTAGTCTATTATCCCAAATACTTAAAAATAACCCACAGGTTGATTAAAACAATTTCATGTTGGCAAGTTGGTCATGGGAAGTAGTTATCTGAGACAGTTAGAAAAATTATGTTAGAATAGCATTTAAGCTTGAAAAATTAGTCCTTGGGGGTCTGGATAACAGTGATAAAAAAATATCAGCTATTTTGAATAGATCTGGCGCCA
The DNA here is from genome assembly GCA_033557465.1 of Ichthyophis bannanicus. Classification (NCBI taxonomy): domain Eukaryota; kingdom Metazoa; phylum Chordata; class Amphibia; order Gymnophiona; family Ichthyophiidae; genus Ichthyophis; species Ichthyophis bannanicus. Next base: position 199,952,608 of record CM066038.1, on the reverse strand, counting down.
AGCTGTAGAATGTATTACTGAACTCATTGAAATACATGAGACTCTAGTCATTTTGAGGTGTGTACATTACCTCTGATTTTTGCATGGAGTAAGTACGCAGAACATGTGCAACAAATGACGTCTGTGTAACTAAGGACAAGGAGTGACAAATGCTAGTCGATGCTTCAATTGCCACATCTCTTCATTTACATATGCTCTCATGCCTATCTGGCCAGCCTCCACAGTACATAATGGGAAAGTAATGATTTCATATATGGTTTGGTGCTGTTTAAGGGGTATGTTTACTAAAGCGCGTTAGCTGCTACCGTGGTAAAAATGCAGACATCGTGGCAATTTTCCGCAATATTTGCATTTCTCGCATTAGGCACAGGCTTGAGCGGGCTTAGGTGGAGACTGGGCGTGCCTGCAGACATTACCATCGCATGGCAATCGCCAAAGTTTGCAGGCTTCATGGATTCAGCTAGCACTACCTCAATGCGTGGCTATAGCTGCATCCGCGAAACTGTCCCCCTGCAAAGTCTGCAGATTCACTGCCGTATCTGCAGGGGAAACACTGGCAACGTCTCCTGCCGATACTGCGGGACTTTTGCAGGTAATGCCCAGCATTAGGCTTTTGTAGCTAACGCCAGGCATTAGCTGCAAACGTCCTGCGGTATCTGCTGGGGATGTTCCCAGTGTTTCCTCTGCAGATCCCGTTGAGAAGATGCAGTCTTTGCAGGAGGACAGCTTTATGGATGCAGTTATCACCCCTACTGAGGTAGCGATAGCTGCATCCGTGAAGCCTGCAAACTTTGGCGATTCCCGCACGCCCACTCTCCACCCTAAGCCTGCCCCTCCTGCGCCTGACGCGGGAAATACAGATATTGTGGAAAATCTGCCTTTGATACAATCTTAGTTGTCCTATCCATAAATGTACAGTATTTACATAGTCTGGCATAAAAACAACCGTTCCCTTATAGAGACCATTCAACAGCCATCTCCATGGTTGGACAACTCACAAAGATCTTCAATGCCTCAACAAAGGGCTGGAAATATAGATGCAATGAGCAAAGAAATCTCATCTGCCCCATATGAGGGCTCCAGCTGTGAATTACCTAGTCTATAGGACAACACAGAGCATTCCCCACATTGATGTATGAATACAGGATGGCTCTACCTTCATAAATTCCACTTTTAGCAGGCACTGTATACTTTTATACCTGATACATCACAGACATTGATAACAAGATTAATGTGATAGGAAGCCTTTGAACCTCATGTAAGCTTCATGCCTTTCAATTAGGTCTGTCTCCAGAACTAGAAAAAAACATATTTGGCATACTTTTGTAATGTTCTTCTTTGACCATTCTTAGCTAAAGACTATTCTTTACATTGTTCAAATACATTCATTTTTCTGATACTCATATTTCACAATATGACAGTAAAAATTACTACTTACCGATCTTGTTACCTCTAAATGTAAACCATTCCTGATGATGTTTGACTCAAACACTTGTCTCTTTCTCTGTTAAAATGAAATTCAGGGTAAACATAACAATTCTCTGACACTGAATATAAAAGCACACCTCTCTGAGAGTTTCTTAAAGTATACTGAAGGTTTGCGCATGCAAGCTTTACTGATCAGTGCCTCTGTGCACAACAACGTTCCTCTGAAGCTGTGTGGGAGTCCTCTGCCATGCTATTTCTGGTAAGGGGAGGTGCTGTGATAGTGCTGTAGTGTAGGTGGAGCACTCCTACGCAGCTTTGGGGGAATGCTGGTGCGCAAGTGCTTGAAACGGAAATGCCTAGTGTAGAAGCGAGGGAAAACACCCCACCTGCAGCGTCATCAGGCACAAAAAGAACAGGACAAGAACACACCATAGAGCTGAGGACACTTTATTGAAAAACTGCAAGGTCAGTCCAACACATGTTTCGGCCAATGGCCTTCTTCAGGGGACTGTGACCTCTGAAAAGAATATATATATAAATGCGATAAAACCAAATGTAAACACTTAAATGACATCAATAACAATAACATATATCCTAATGACATAAATAGATAAAACAATAGAAAAAAACAGGAACCAAAAATCTTAAATATAAATGTAACATGTGATATAAATAATTATCCATAACACATATACATAAAAATTGTGCGTATAATAAAAATAAAAGATAATCACTAAGGCAGTCATGCAGTACAGTGAATAGCGGGGATGGACGTCTGGACACCCTGGCTACTGCTTCCCTGTATGAACAGCTCGTTTGTATGCAGAGGCTTAGATGGGGCGGGAGGGGGCATTACTGAGGTGGAGCAAGGGCAGAACAAGGGCGGGCCGCAACCCTGGATGTACAGGGCTGATTCTGAGATCGGCCCTGTATGTCCGGGGCCGTGAACATAGACAGGGAACTTATTCCACCACAGAGGTGGAATAAGTCCCCCTGGATGTCTGGGGATCATGCCACCGGGCCTCGCGCAAAAGTAAGGGGGTACTTATCTCAGGAATGCAAAATTTCCACAAGTAAACAGAATAGGTTATCTTATAATAAAAATATATTGGTTTCGAGGGGGTGAGATGCACCGTGAGGGACGGTAGATGGAAGCTAATCAAGCGATATGCATACAATCAAAGAGTAGAGGACATTTTGCATAACCCAAGGGACAAATAAAACATCAAAATGCCATATGTTGGGGGCAGCAGGGGACATACATGTGTCTACATTGTAAAGAAATGCGTCGCTAACCAGGTGCTAAATACCTAAAAACTGAATGGAGAGTGAACATTTGGTGAAGGTATAATGTAGCAAATTTAAAACTAATCAGAGAAAATATTTTTTCACTCAACAAGTAAACTCTGGAATTCGTTGTTGGAGCTGCTGGAATTCGTTGTTGGAGCTGTTAGCATAGTTAGGTTTAAATAGATTTGGACAAGTTCCTAGAGGAAAAACACATATACCATTATTAAAGTGGACTGGGGAAATCCACTGCTTACCCCTGGGATAAACAGCATGGAATCCATCTACCTGGATTGGCCACTGTTGGAAACAGGATACGGACCTTTGCTCTGACTCAGTATGGTATATCTCATGTACTTAGGTGTACAAATCCAGCTCACTTGCTAATTTAAAAAAAAATCCAGGAACACCCCAATCCAGCCCCTTTTTAGTCTAGCTAAATCTATGCATACAATTCTGTGCACACAGTGCGGGAATATTCAGTGGCAGCGGTTAGTGCAGAATAGCTGAACTTCTTTCATATTGGCTAGGGATCATCTGTATCATTTCATGGTGCGACCGCACCTTGAATATTGTGTGCAATTCTGGTTGCTGTATCTTAAAAAGGATATGGCATTATTAGAAAAGGTACAGAGAAGAGCCACCAAAATGGTAAAGGGGATGGAAGGATACTCCTATGAAGAGAAGCTAAAAAGCTTAGGGCTCTTCAACCTGGAAAAGAGACGGCTGAGGGGAGAACATAAGAACATAAGATATGCCATACTGGGTCAGACCAAGGTCCATCAAGCCCAGTATCCTGTTTCCAACAGTGGCCAATCTAGGTCATACGTACCTAGCAGTTTCCCCAAAAGACACAGGTTTCACAATGCTTATACTGGGTCAAACATTGATATCCTGGGTCCCTTCTTAATAATGGTTTATGGACCTTTCCTCCAGGAACTTGTCCAAACCTTTTTTAAACCCAGCTACACTAACAGCCTTTACTACATCCTCCGGTAACAAATTCCAGAGTTTGATTACACGTTGAGTGAAAAAATATTTTCTTTTATTAGTCTTAAATAGTTTACCCTGTAGCTTCATTGCATGTCCCCTAGTCTTTCTATATTCTGATAATGCAAACAATCGATCTACGTTTACCCGTTCCACTCCATTCACTAATTAATAGACTTCTATCATATCTCCCCTCAGCCATCTCTTTTCCAGGTTAAAGAGCCCTAACCTTTTTAGCCTTTCTTCATAGGAGTATCCTTCCATCCCCTTTACCAAACATTTTGGTGGCTCTTCTCTGAACCTTTTCTAATAACGCTATATCCTTTTTAAGATGCGGCGACCAGAATTGCACACAATATTCAAGGTGCGGTCTCACCATGGAACGATATAGAGGCATTATAATATCTGTTGTTTTATTTCCATTCCTTTCCTTATGATACCTAGCTTTCTATTTGCTCTCTTGGCCGCCGCTGCACACTGGGCCGAGGGTTTTAACATGTTATCCACAATGACACCTAAATCTTTTTCCTGGGTGGTGGTTCCTAATGTGGAACCTCGCATTGTGGAACCATAGTTTGGGTTGTTTTTCCCTAGGTGCATAACTTTGCACTTGTCCACATTACATTTCATCTTTCTTTTTGATGCCCAGTCTTCCAATTTCTCAAGATCCTCTTGGGTTTTAACAACTTTAAATAGTTTTGTGTCATCTGAAAATTTGATAACCTCACTTGTTATTCCACTTTCCAGGTCATTTATGAATATGTCAAAACTCAGCAGACCCAGCACAGATCCCTGGGGTACATCCCTATTCACCTTTCTCCATTGGGAAAACTGGCCATTTAGCCCTACCTTCTGCTTTCTATCTTTTAACCAGTTCCTGATCCACAATAGTACACTACCTCCTATCCCATGACTCTTTAGTTTTGCCAAAAGTCTCTGATGAGGGACCTTGTCAAAGGCTTTCTGAAAGTCCAGATACACTATATCAACCGACTCACCTTTGTCCACCTGTTTATTCACACCTTCAAAAAAAACCCATAACAGATTAGTAAGACAAGATCTTCCTTCTCTAAAGCCATGTTGGCTGTCTCCCATTAGGCCATGACTATCTACATGCTGAGTAATTTTATTCTTTATGATGGTTTCTACGATTTTTCCCGGTACTGACGTCAGGCTCACCGGTCTGTAGTTTCCCGGATCACCCCTGGAATCCTTTTTAAAAATTGGTGTTACATTGGCGATCCTCCAATCTTCAGGTATTAGAGATGATTTTAATAATAGTTCACAGATTACTAATAGCAGGTCTGAAATCTTGAAGGACTAGAAAGGGGGACTGTTACTTCTGGAGAGAAATCTGCAACTGTGAGTATATACTTCTGGTAATTTTCTAAAAAGAATTCTTTGTATTAAAGCTACTTAATCTGTGAACCCACTGTTTTTTGTTGGATCAGTTAGGGCCTAGTAGCAGCAATTAAAGTTTGAATTTAAAACACAGAGGAGAGCTTTCTGGTTAAATTTCATACCCAGCAGAGAGCTTGTAGTTTAAATTTAATAGTCACTCAGGGCCAAGTAACAGCAAAGTACTTTCAGTTTAAATTTAACACAGAAGAGAGCTTTCTGGTTAAATTTAGTACCCAGCAGAGAGCTTGTAGTTTAAATTTCATAAGAAGTTAGAGCCTAGCAGCAGCTAAGAGCTATAATTTAAATCAAATCAGAATTTAGCTTACCTCAGCAGCACAAGACAGGGTACTGTGTAGCAGCCCTCTTTTAATAAGTGTTATTTCCCTCCCTCCCCTGGGATAATCGTAGCTTTATAGGTACTTACACATCTTAAAAGATAGGAGGTGCTTTCAGGTGAAGCTCATTACCCAAATCAGTCATACACTAAGGACCTGAGATTAATTAAGCTTCAGGTGAACAAGGTATATTAAACGTATTAGGTACAGTTTTATTGGTATAAATACCCATAGCCACCCCTAGTAAGTAAGAACTTAAAGATCTAGACACAAACTTAAAACTAAGATGCAGACAGCAGTCCAGCAGCGGGATGGGGCTTTCAAGTCTTTGCAAAAAGAACAGCACCAGCCACTCGTGACTAAGCTATAACAAAAACCAAGGAGCGGCAGGTTCAACACCAAACACCTTTATTGTAACAAATTAAGTGGCCTAAACCCAACACAGGACTGTGTTTCGTATGTCAGTTCATCAGGGGTTATCAGGGCACACTAAAAAACATATAAATCATAAAATTACATTGTGGAATAAATATAAGGGAAACCCTATGAAATCCTAATTGCATGAATGAAACTCAACGCCCCGATGTGCATAACCATTTATGCACCTTCTTTCCTGAAATAATTTGGGGCATGGAATCGGACGAAAAAGTTTTTCCGATTCCATGCCCCAAGAAGGTGCATAAATGGTTATGCACATCGGGGCGTTGAGTTTCATTCATGCAATTAGGATTTCATAGGGTTTCCCTTTCGCTGTCCTTATGACATTATACTTTTAATCAAAGTATAACATTAGAGTCAATAGACGAGTGTTTGATCCTCCTAGTATTTACTTTTCTTATAATGGATGATTTAACTGTTTGGGGTGTCATTAAACCTTTGTACAAATTCTCAGACTCATTTTTTCTACAGAAATTCCTCATTTTTACAGGGCCTTTCTTTTGCCAATTTTATCCTATAAAACCTTTAATTAAAATGTGTCATAGAAGTTGGTAGATGATAGCCTGATCATTCTAGTATCATTTTTTTCATTTTTAATTGGCTGGGGCAGCATAAAGTTTTTATACTTTTAAATTTATGTTCCTTTTTCACAGAAGGTTTTTTATGATATTAGTGACTTCAATATAACTCCCTGAGTATTGTGGAGTCAGTGATCACCACACACCAATCAGGTAATGCTCGATTCTATATTTTATTGTGTGTCCTTTATTGCTTTATTATACTCACTTCTCTTCTTTTAACCGGTCTCCTCATCCCTTCAGTTCTCTCATTTATGGGTTTTGTTTATAAGTGTTTAGGTATACATATGGTTTATTTATTCTTTTGACTCGCTTTTTTTAAGTCTCATTGCATTTTTAATTGTATCTCCATTGTAATCTTAATCACACTTGCGTTTACTATTTGTTTGATGTGACACAATATGTATGTACAGATGTTGCATTTTAATTATGATTTTAATTTTCAAATTTTAATGTATCTTTACTATATTCTTGAGTTCTATGCAAATTGTTGTGACATTCAAAGTTTTTTAACGATATTTTGGGTTTCATTTGAGACCTAAGACGTTTATGGTGTAGTTTAGATGTAGTCTTTTTAACGTTTTAATATTATCATTTTTTATTTATATATTTATTGTTTTAACCCTGTTTTATAGTTTATTATTTTAATTGTTCTAATTATATTTATTCCACAATGTAATTTTATGATTTATATGTTTTTTAGTGAGCCCTGATAACCCCTGATGAAGTGACATACGAAACACGGTCCTGTGTTGGGTTTAGGCCACTTAATTTGTTACAATAAAGGTGTTGGGTGTTGAACCTGCCGCTCCTTGGTTTTTGTTATGGCTTTCCAATCTTTTACATTGAGTGTCACATGTATGATTTTCTCCCAGTTGGTGAGAGGTCTTACGTGTGCACTAGGTGCAAGGAGCTCTTTGCTCTCAGGGAACAAGTCCGTTCTCTAGAGGCTAAAGTAGCAGACTTGGAAAACATAAGACAGACAGAGAGGTACATAGACGAGACCTACAGGGATATAGTCCTGAAGTCCCACCTTCAGTCTGGCAGCACCCCTGTTGCCATGGAGGAGAAAGGTCACGTGACAGGAGAGCATCACCCTGGTGTGGCAGGAAGTGATCCTGTAACTAGGACCTGTCCTCCAGGTGATGTAAAACCCTCTCGCACCGAGGAAGTTTCTCCAGGGCCAGGTGCCCATGAGGGAAGGGTTAGGACAGCCGTTATAGTTGGTGATTTGATCATTAGGCATGTAGATAGCTGGGTGGCTGGTGGACGTGAGGATCGCCTGGTAACATGCCTGCCTGGTGCGAAGGTAGCGGACCTCACGCGCCACCTAGATAAGGTCTTAGATAGTGCTGGGGAGGAGTCTGCTGTCTTGGTACATGTCGGTACCAATGACATAGGAAAATATGGTAGGGAGGTTCTGGAGGCAAAATTTAGGCTTTTAGGTAGGAAGTTGAAATCCAGAACTTCCAGGGTAGCATTCTCAGAAATGCTTCCTGTTCCACGTGCAGGACCCAAAAGGCAGGCAGAGCTCCGGAGTCTCAATGCGTGGATGAGACAATGGTGCAGAGATGAGGGTTTTGGATTTGTTAGGAACTGGGGAACATTCTGGGGAAAGGAGGGGCTCTTCCGAAGGGATGGGCTTCACCTTAACCGGGATGGAACCAGGCTGCTGGCATTAACCTTTAAAAAGGAGACAGAGCAGCTTTTAAACTAGATATTAGGAGAAAGCCGACAGTCGCCCAAGAGCGGACGGTTCAGAAGAATGTATCCTTGAAGGATACTACCAAAAGCAGTGAGGTTCCACAAAAGAGTAAAGTAGCCCAAATGCCCTCAAGTATGGAGCAGACAGAGCTTAAAGATCCCAATTTACCCATGTCTAACAATAGCCAAATTAACATGAATAAAATACATTCTCTAAGATGCTTGTATGCAAATGCTAGAAGTCTAAAGAATATGATGGGAGAGTTAGAATATATAGCACTAAATGAAAGGTTAGATATGATTGGAATATCAGAGACATGGTGGAAGGAGGACAACCAGTGGGACACTGTGATACCTGGGTACAAAGTATATCGTAATGATAGAGCTGATCAAATTGGTGGAGGGGTTGCGCTCTATGTTAGAGAGGGCATTGACTCAGAAAGGATTAAAGTTTTGCAGGAAACAAAATCTGCTGTAGAATCTATATGGACTGAAATTCCATATAAAAGGGGGAGGCAATGGCAGTGGGGGTGTACTATCGAGCACCTGGCCAGAATGACCAAATGGAGGATGAAATGCTCAAAGAAATCAAGGAAGCTAACAAAGGTTACAGCGCAGTAATAATAATGGGTGATTTCAATTACCCCGGTATCGACTGGGTCAGTGTCACGTCAGGACATGCTAGGGAGATAAAGTTCCTAGATGAAATAAATGACTGCTTCTTGGAGCAGCTGGTTCATGAACCGACCAGAGGGGAAGCCATATTAGACCTAGTCCTTAGTGGAACACCAGATCTAATGTAAGAGATAAGGGTGTTGGGGCCACTTGGCAATAGTGATCATAGCATGATCGCCTTTGATTTAATTAGTGGAGGAGGGATAGTAAGGAAATCCACAGTACTACCTTTTAACTTTCGAAAGGGAGACTATGATAAAATGAGGAAAACAGTTAAGAAAAAACTAAAAGGAGCAGTTGCAAAGGTTAAAGACGTACATCAAGCTTGGGTATTGTTGAAAAATACTATCTTGGAAGCCCAGACCAGCTGTATTCCACGCTTTAAGAAAAGTGGAAGGAAGTCCAAAAAACTGCCAGCATGGTTTAAAGGTGAGGTCAGAGAGGCTGTTGTTGCCAAAAATGCATCTTTCAGGAAATGGAAAAAAGAGTCAAATGACGAAACCTGGAAACAGCACAAGCACTGGCAAGTCAAATGCAAGGCATTGATAAGGCAGGCAAAGAGAGAATTTGAGAAGAAGCTGGGCTGCGGAAGCAAAAATGCGAAATAAAGACCTTTTCAAGTACATTCGTAGCAAAAAACCTGTGAGAGAGTCAGTTGGTCCATTAGATGATAAAGGAGTTAAAGGAGCACTAAGAGGCGACAAGGCGATAGCGGAGAGACTGAATGAATTCTTTGCTTCGGTCTTTACTGAGGAAGATGTAGGGATGTTACCCATGACTGAAGTGGTATTTAAAGGTGCGGAAGAATTGAAGGAAATATCGATACATCGGGAAAATGTCTTACAACTATTAGATAAACTGAAGAGTAGCAAATCACCTGGGCCGGATGGTATACATCCAAGGGTGTTGAAAGAACTGAAATATGAGATTGCAGAACTGCTATCAGTAATCTGTGAACTATCATTAAAATCATCTCTAATACCTGAAGATTGGAGGATCGCCAATGTAACACCAATTTTAAAAAGGGTTCCAGGGGTGATCCGGGAAACTACAGACCGGTGAGCCTGACGTCACTACCGGGAAAAATGGTAGAAACCATCATAAAGAATAAAATTACTCAGCATGTAGATAGTCACAACCTAATGGGAGACAGCCAACATGGCTTTAGACAAGGAAGATCTTGTCTTACTAATCTGTTATGTTTTTTTGAAGGAGTGAATAAACAGGTGGACAAAGGTGAGTCGGTTGATATTGTGTATCTGGACTTTCAGAAAGCCTTTGACAAGGTCCCTCAGAGACCTTTGGCAAAACTAAAGAGTCATGGGATAGGAGGCAGTGTACTATTGTGGATCAGAAACTGGTTAAAAGATAGAAAGCAGAGGGTAGGGCTAAATGTCCAATTTTCCCAATGGAGAAAGGTGAATAGTGGTGTACCCCAGGGATCTGTGCTGGGTCCGCTGCTTTTTGACATATTCATAAATGAACTGGAAAGTGGAATAACGAGTGAGGTTATCAAATTTGCAGATGACACAAAACTATTTAAAGTTGTTAAAACCCAAGAGGATTGTGAAAAATTGCAAGAGGATCTTGATAAATTGGAAGACTGGGCATCAAAATGGCAGATGAAATTTAATGTGGACAAGTGCAGGGTTATGCACCTAGGGAAGAACAACCCAAACTATGGGTACACGATGCAAGGTTCCACATTAGGAACCACCACCCAGGAAAAAGATTTAGGCGTCATTGTGGATACCATGTTAAAACCCTCGGCCCAGTGTGCAGCGGCAGCCAAGAGAGCAAATAGAATGCTAGGTATGATAAGGAAAGGAATGGAAAATAAAACAAAAGATATTATAATGCCTCTATATCGTTCCATGGTGAGAACGCACCTTGAATATTGTGTGCAATTCTGGTCGCCGTATCTTAAAAAGGATATAGCGATTTTAGAAAAGGTACAGAGAAGAGCCACCAAAATCGTAAAGGGGATGGTAGGATACTCCTATGAAGAAAGGCTAAAAATGTTAGGGCTCATTAACCTGGAAAAGAGACGGCTGAGGGGAGATATGATAGAAGTCTATAAATTAATGAACAGAGTGGAACGGGTAAACGTAGATCGATTGTTTACCTTATCAGAATATAGAAAGACTAGGGGACATGCAATGAAGCTACAGGGTAAACTATTTAAGACTAATAAAAGAAAATATTTTTTCACTCAACGTGTAATCAAACTCTGGAATTTGTTACCGGAGGATGTAGTAAAGGCTGTTAGTGTAGCTGGGTTTAAAAAAGGTTTGGACAAGTTCCTGGAGGAAAGGTCCATAAACCATTATTAAGAAGTGACCGAAGATAGCAATGCTTGACCCAGTACAAGCATTGTGGAACTTGTGTCTCTTGGGGAAACTGCTAGGTACATATGACCTAGATTAGCCACTGTTGGAAACAGAATACTGGGCTTGATGGACCTTGGTCTGACCCAGTTTGGCATATCTTATGTTCTTATGTTCTTATCTCATATTTCAGGTCTTTCAACAGCCTTGGATGTATACCATCCGGCCAAGGTGATTTGCTACTCTTCAGTTTATCTAATAGTTGTAATACATCTTCCCGATGTATCGATATTTCCTTCAATTCTTCCACACCTTTAAATACCACTTCAGTCATGGGCAACATCTCTACATCTTCCTCAGTAAAGGCAGAAGCAAAGAATTCATTCAGTCTCTCTGCTATCGCCTTGTCGCCTCTTAGTGCCCCTTTAATCCCTCTATCATCTAATGGACTAACTGACTCACAGGTTTTTTGCTACGAATGTACTTGAAAAAGTCTTTATTTTACGTTTTTGCTTCGACAGCAAGCTTCTTCTCAAATTCTCCCTTTGCCTGCCTTATCAATGCCTTGCATTTGACTTGCCAGTGCTTGTGCTGTTTTCAGGTTTCGTCGTTTGGCTCTTTTTTCCATTTCCTGAAAGATGCTTTTTTGGCAACAACAGTCTCTCTGACCTCACCTTTAAACCATGCTGGCAGTTTTTTGGACTTCCTTCCACTTTTCTTAAAGCGTGGAATACAACTGGTCTGGGCTTCCAAGATAGTATTTTTCAACAACACCCAAGCTTGATGTAAGTATTTAACCTTTGCAACTGCTCCTTTTAGTTTTTTCTTAACTATTTTCCTCATTTTATCATAGTCTCCCTTTCGAAAGTTAAAAGGTAGAACTGTGGATTTCCTTACTATCCCTCCTCCACTAATTAAATCAAACGCGATCATGCTATGATCACTATTGCCAAGTGGCCACAACACTCTTATCTCTTGCACTAGATCTGGTGTTCCACTAAGGACTAGGTCTGATAAGGCTTCACCTCTGGTCGGTTCATGAACCAGCTGCTCCAAGAAGCTGTCATTTATTTCATCTAGGAACTTTATCTCCCTAGCATGTCCTGCCGTGACACTGATCCAGTCGATACCGGAGTAATTGAAATTACCCATTATTATTATTGCGCTGTAACCTTTGTTAGCTTCCTTGATTTCTTTGAGCAGTCCATCATCCATTTGTTCATTCGTGCCAGGCGGTCGATAGTACACTCCCACTGCCATCGCCTTCCCCTTTTTACATGAAATTTCAACCCATAGAGATTCTACAGCAAATTTTGTTTCCTGCAAAACTTTAATCCTTTCTGACTCAATGCCCTCTCTAACATAGAGCGCAACCCCTCCACCAATTTGATCAGCTCTATCATTACGATATACTTTGTACCCAGGTATCACAGTGTCCCACTGGTTGTCCTCCTTCCACCATGTCTCTGATATTCCAATCATATCTAACCTCTCATTTAGTGTTATATATTCTAACTCTCACATCTTATTTTTTAGACATCTAGCATTTGCATACAAGCATTTTAGAGACTGTATTTTATTCAGATTAATTTGGCTATTGGTAGACATGGGTAATTTGGGATCTTTATGCTCTGTCTGCTCCATACTCAAGGATATTTGGGCTACTTTACTCTTTTTTGGAACCTCTCTGCTTTTGGTAGTATCGTTCAAGGATACATTCTTCTGAACCATCTGCTCTTGGGCGACTGTCGGCTTTCCCCTATTATCTAGTTTAAAAGCTGCTCTATCTCCTTTTTAAAGGTTAATGCCAGCAGCCTGGTTCCATCCCGATTAAGGTGAAGCCCATCCCTTCGGAAGAGCCCCTCCTTTCCCCAGAATGTTCCCCAGTTCCTAACAAATCCAAAACCCTCATCTCTGCACCATTGTCTCATCCACGCATTGAGACTCTGGAGCGCTGCCTGCCTTTTGGGTCCTGCGCGTGGAACGGGTAGCATTTCAGAGGACGCTACCCTGGAAGTTCTGGATTTGAACTTCCTACCTAAAAGCCTAAATTTAGCCTTCAGAACCTCCCTACCACATTTTCCTATGTCATTGGTACCGACATGTACCAAGACAGTAGACTCCTCCCCAGCCCTATCTAAGACCTTATTTAGGTGGCGCGTGAGGTCTGCTAGCTTCGCACCAGGCAGGCATGTTACCAGGTGATCCTCACGTCCACCAGCCACCCAGCTATCTACATGCCTAGCTCTTTGCTGCTGCTAGGTTCTAACTTATTATGAAATTTAAACTACAAGCTCTCTGCTGGGTTCCAAATTTAACCAGAAAGCTCTCTTCTGTGTTTTAAATTTAAACTAAAATACTTTGCTGATGCTAGGCCCTGAGTGACTATTAAATTTAAACTACAAGCTCTCTGCTGGGTATGAAATGTAACCAGAAATTTCTCTTCTGTGTTTTAAATTTAAACTTAAACTGCTGCTACTAGGCCCTGACTGATTTAACAAAAAACAGTGGGTTCACGGGGAGATATGATAGAGGTCTATAAATTAATGAATGGAGTGGAACGGGTAAATGTAGATCGATTGTTTACATCATCAGAATATAGAAAGACTAGGGGGCATGCAATGAAGCTACAGGGTAACCTATTTAAGACTAATAAGAGAAAATATTTTTCATTCAACGTGTAATCAAACTCTGGAATTTGTTACCGGAGGATGCAGTAAAAGCTGTTAGTGTAGCCGGGTTTAAAAAAGGTTTGGACAAGTTCCTGGAGGAAAGGTCCATAAACCATTATTAAAAGGAACCCAGGATATCACTGCTTGACTCAGTACAAGCATTATGGAATCTGTGTCTTTTGGGGAAACCTCTAGGTACTTATGACCTAGATTGGCCACGTTGGAAACAGAAAACTGGGCTTGTTGGACCTTGGTCTGACCCAGTATGGCATATCTTATGTTCAAGTCTCACCACAGATTTCTAGTGTATTGAGGTCTTGGCTTTGACTGAGCAACTCGAGGACACTCACTTACTTCTTGTTGAATCACTCCATTCTTGTTTTTGCTTTGTACTAAGGATCATTATCATGGTGATCTTTCCCCAGTCTGCGTCAGACTGGCCAGATTTTTCTCCTGGATCTGCTTGTACTTTGCACCATCCATCTTTCCCTCAATCTTTGAAGCCTCCCTGTCACTGCAAAGCATCTGTGCAACATAATGCTGCCACCAGTATGTTTTACTTTAGGAATGTGGTTAGTTGAATGATGTGTTGTTTTCACATTATACCACACTTAAGACCAAAAGTTAAACTTTCATCTCAGACCATAAAACCCACTCCCACAGGTATGCAGTGTCCCCTGTGTGTTTCTTTGCAAATACTATATAGTACACTTCTATACCATAAGGGTCATTTTAAAAGGTTTAGTCATTATCTAGACATCTGAAGATGTGCACTTGGATGTCAACATCATGGACACTTCTCCGTAGCCATTCCACAAGACGTCTCTGGTGCAGGGATGTCCAAGTAGGCATGGGGGTGTGGCAGGCGTATGTCCAGGGAAGAGCAATGGACTTACACATCTCGGTTCAATGTCAGAAATGTTGGAGATGTCTGCAGGCATGTCCATGTTTATACCTGGATTCTGGGCTTTCCATAGGGAGTGTTCGTTTGCCCTGGAAGAGTGAGATTCGGGAATTGTGTGTTATTTTCAATGGGGAGCTTTGTCTATTTAGATAAGGAGGCTTTGCGCTGGTTAGTCCAGGTGATGGTATTATCTCACATGGACTAGTGTAATGCTTTATACATTGAGTTGCCAGGCTATCTACTGAAGAAATTGCAGGTGGTGCACAACTCAGTCGCATAAGAACATAAGATAAGAACATAACATATGCCATACTGGGTCAGACCAAGGTCCATCAAGCCCAGTATTCTGTTTCCAACAGTGGCCAATCTAGGTCATATGTACCTAGCAGTTTCCCCAAGAGACACAAGTTCCACAATGCTTGTACTGGGTCGCGCGTGTCATCTGGAGCTTGCAGAAGCGAGACCCGGTGGCAGGAGTTCTGCACCAGCTGCATTGGCTTCTGATAAAACAGAGATGTGTTTTCAAACTTTTAGTGTTAACATTTAAAGTTTTGCGTTGTTCCGGCCCATGGTATCTGCGAGAGTTGGTACAATGGTATTTACCCGGACAGGCCTTGGGCTCTGCGGGTAAACACCAGTTAGTGTTAACTGGCTGTTCCCATGTCCATTTACAATGTTGGTGGGTGCGAGTTTTCTTGGTAGTGGTTCCTATTTTGTGGAATGCTCAATCAGCAGCATTTCGGATGGAGACAAATTTACTGACGTTTTGGAAGGAGTAAAAAAATATTTCTTTTTCCTTAAGTTTGTGGAACAGCAATTTTTGGTGGGTTGCAGGAGAACAGGGACTACAGGCAGGGCAGGAAATGGAGGGAGGGATTTTAGGGGTCCTGCTGGATGGGACTATTTGGGGTTGTATGATTTATGAATTGTTGTACACCGCCGTAAATGCTTTGGCAAATGGCGGTATATAAATGTTTTAAAATAAATACCTGCTCCAGGCACAAATAGACATCAAGAAAGTGCTTGCTTTCACCTTCAAATATCCAGAGTGTATAGAGAAGACGGAGAATTACGTGACTAGCTATAGATCACAAAGGCCCACCCTGGGATTTGAATTCTGATCACCCTGCTCTTAAGCCACTCCTCTAACCATTATGCTATTAGACACCTTGGCTTTGAAATAATATCCTGGGGTCATCTATATGGACGTTTGATAGATGACCATATCAGGCACATCCGCATTTTCGAAATCACACCTGCTTTTTTTTCCCCAGATGGTCTGGCTTTGATGCTCCAGATTGTACTTGGACGTCCCACTGTGAAATGTGCCTCCATATGACTTTTCTTCAATAGTGGCTTCCTTCTTGTCACCCTCCCAATAAGGGCCATCTTTTTGGAGCAGTCTTAAAATTTCTGAACAGCCAACATGTTTCTCTAGTCTCAGCAAGAGGCCTCTGTAGTTCTTTTAAGGTAATTTTCGTCCTTCAGTAACCTTCCTCAGTAGTTTCCTTAACACATGACCACTAATTTTGGAGGGACAGCCTGACTGAGACAGTGTCTTGGTGGTGCTGAACTACTTTCTCTGTATAATGATAATAACAAACTAAGGAAAAGATCGGAACCTTGGTACACAGCAGGATTAGCTAAATTAAGGAAAGATCTCAGAAAAATGGAAGAAAAATGGAGAGCTAGGAAATCAACTGAGACCAAAAAACAATACTTATCTCTACTTAAATCCTATAAAGAAACAGTAAATACAGCAAAAAAGAACTATCACACCAAAAAACTAACTAATGCTTTAAATAAGCCAAGGGAATTATTTGAGCTTGTAAAATCACTCACTAAACCCCCAAAAGATGTTAATTCAAATTATCCTATAAATGCTCAAGAACTGGCTGATCACTACTCTAAAAAATTAAACCCCAGCGAAGAAAAAATCTCCCATAAAATTGAAACTAATGCATTTCAAAGGTTAACACAAAATACCAACCCCACTATAGTGTGGGAAAACTTTTACTCAATAGATAACAGACAACTTCTAAACATCATCTCAAACTTAAACACCACCACATCCCCTCTTGACCCTTGTCCAGTAGACTGGATCAAGAATGCTAAAACAGAATTATCGCCCATAATACTAAACATTGTAAACCATTCTCTAATACAAGGAAACATGCCAACAGAACTAAAAAGATCTTTAATACGACCTATATTAAAAAACAAATCACTAAACAATGCAGATCCATCCTCTTACAGACCCATATCCAGTATACCCTTTCTAGCTAAAATTATTGAAAAATCTGTACAATACCAATTGCAAGACCACATAGATAACACAAATGCACTTGATGCTCAACAATATGGTTTTCGACAATCACATAGAGTAGAAACACTGCTTCTAGTATTATTTGACAGACTCTATAAAGGCATTGAAAACTGCAAAAAAATGTTTGTCCTAATTTTCATCGACATATCTGCAGCCTTTGATTCAGTGAATCATAAGATCCTCATTGAAAGATTAGAAACAATAGGTATAAATGGAACCCCCCTAAAATGGTTCTCATCTTATATATCCAACAGGATACAACAAGTATATTTTGATAGAAACCTATCCAATACCTTCCCAAAGACACAAGGTATCCCACAGGGCTCAGCATTATCCGCTATATTATTTAACTTATATCTAAAACCAATCTGCGGAATATTCCAGAAACACAAAATTGACTATCATCTCTATGTGGATGATATAATGCTTTATACCCAATTGGATATATGTAACCCAGATTACAGTCACATAGAAAATTGCCTTAATGAAGCACAACAATGGCTCCAACAAAACAATATGCATATCAATCACAAAAAAACTGAAGTAATGTTTATCTCTAAAAATCCGGAGTTTATACACCCCCCACAATCATATTAAATAATACTACTTATAACACAAAACAAGAACTAAAGTACCTAGGTGTCACACTAGATAGCACACTGAACATGGAAACCCACCTAAGACTTTTAAATAGAACCATTTTCTACAAACTAAGAACTCTACAGCCCTTACATAACATCATTGAACTATCAGACTTTAGATCAATAATACAAGCAATCATAATGCCACATCTAGACTACTGTAATGGCATACTACAAGGCCTGCCCAAAAAAACAACAAACATACTTCAGATGGCACAAAATGTAACAGCCCGAATCCTAATGAACCTACCCTTCTCTGATCACATCACACCTATTCTAAGAGAACTTCACTGGTTACCTATACATGCACGTATACGATACAAAATAATAATTACAACATTCAAACTAATAAACAATTCTGCCCCATCTCATCTTGCTACACTCATAATGCCGCAAACTACAAACAGGAAAAGACGTACTCACAACCTAAATATACTTCAAACCCCCCTCTCCATTTGCAAAACAAAGGCATCCACTAGTAATAGAGCATTCACATACACTGCTCCAACACAAATGGAACAAACTCCCCGACAACTTAAGAGCTAACAAAGATCTCACATCATTCCGTAAAAGCCTTAAAACACATCTATTTCTGTTATTGGAATGTTCTGGTTATGTGTTTTGGCTCTGTGCAATTGAAGTTTTTCATAAATAAAATAAAAAAATATTTAAAATAAAAAAAAACACATCTATTTCAAGAATATTTCAATCAGTCAGAAATAACATAGAGTAATTCCGTGATGAAAACAATTAAAGGGAGATATTCTTCCACTTCTACCAGTTAGTTCCCTCAAGTCCACGAAGAATCAAAATAATGAATCTACTTATATTATCTACATTATCTATATAGTTAATTCAAATTCATGTATGTTAACATGTTCCCCCTCTATCATGTATTTAGTTTAGTTTTTTCTATTGCTATTTTTTGAGTTATACTAAACAATATCACTTTTAATGTTCCAATGTTATGATCCTACTGTTTTATGTAACTGCTAATCTTTGCAGAGTTAATTGTTAAATGTAAACCGCTGCTGATCACTGGAAGGAGCGGCATAAAAATGTGCTCAAATAAATAAATAAATAAAATAAATAAATAAATCATGGATCTGACAGTGCCAGCACTACCATTAGGTGAACTAGGCAGTCTCCTAGAGTGCCAGCTTTCCAGGGCCCACAGTGGCAGCAATGGCAATGAAACCGCAACGCAGCGCTTACCTAAATTATCTGGTGTTATGTTGTGGTTCCTTCTTTTATTATCTGCCGCTTTCAGGACGCGTCAGATACTAGAAGGCAGGAACCGTGACACAGCACTGGAGAGTGTAAGTAAGCACTGTATTGCGGTTTCAATGCCTTTGGCATGGCTACAGGCCCCAGAAAAGGGCTGCAGTGACAGCAATGGGGAGGGACGGAGAATGGAGGGCCGGCCTAGGGTGCATCCGATCCTTGCGCCATCCCTGCCTGAAGGTATATTCAAATAGTGACACTTCTTACAGCCTTTCTCCAGTCCACATCTTTGACTAACTTAATCTTGGAGTTCTTTTTGCACCTCTGTGTTTGGCAAGTTTACAATTTTGATTCAAATTCACTTCATGGATGAAAAAGTGATCTGTTTTTCTTTTACAAGTATTTGAATCAGCTGAATTACTATGACTGTACGCTGTTTAGCTTATGAGCATTGTTAAGAGAATTTTTGGAAATTGAGTGAATTTCAGTTTGCTATGATAGAGGATGTGAAGATGTACACAATCAAAACTTGTTTTTTAAACTTAGTTACTTTATGAAAAATGTCTATACTTTATTTATTTAGGCTTATACACCGCTTTTCTACAAGTCAAAGGGCTCACAATTTATGTTTTTATACCTGAGGCAATGGAGGGTTAAGTGGCTTGCCCAAGGCCACAAGGAGCACCTGTGGGACTAGAAACTACAATTCTTCCAGCCCGAGGTTGCTGTCCTCTAGCAGGATTCCAACCCCTGGCCTGCCAGCCTGAGGTAATTTGCCCAAACCACTAGGCCACTTTATTGCATTTTGAGCTGAACATTTTAGACGTGAGTAATGTACAAAGGTGTGAAGACTTTTACAAGCTACTGAATATGATTGGTGTCCTGAGCTTCTACACCTTTCTGGCAGATGTTCTAATCAAAAGAAAAATGTTTTTTTCTAGGACCATAAAGCACAAATAAGCTGTCAAATGTTCAAAGTGAAAGAACATTAAGGTCTGTCGTACTAGGGCCAAGCTTCAGGCAGGAGAGAGGAGGACCCTCGGTGGCCTCTGTTGTCTAATTCATCTTGTAAAACCTTCTGCCAACAAGGTGAAAAATTACCTTATGACCTTTCAGGAGATAGAAGACAGTCACTGCAGAAATTCTTATTATCAGTGAGTGGCTGAGAGCTTGATTTAAACAAAGCAGAAAAGTACTACAGTATAATAGAAAGATCAAATCTCTGGAATTTATTTAACGGCCCAGACAAAACTGAGTAAATGCTAACATTTGTCATTGTAAATATGGTTAGTTGCAGGCCTTCTTACAGGCTAGATTATGGTCTAAGGCTTCATCAAGTATTACAGCTCTCTAAATTTTCTTTATATGCCATGAGGTATTCTAAATAGTCAGTCAGTCTTATGTTCCTTTTGCTAGACTTAGTATGAAAAGCTAGTAAGAATTAATCAAGAGAATGGCCTGAAATTAAATCTGTTAGCAAAACTTAAAAATGTGTAGCTTTTCTAAATGGAAAACAAGTTGGAGCCTGGCTAGTCCTGGCCTGCAGTGAGCAGGTGACAAAGCTTGAGGAGGGAAACTACAGACCGGTGAGCCTAACGTCAGTACCGGGAAAAATGGTAGAAACCATCATAAAGAATAAAATTACTCAGCATGTAGATAGTCACAACCTAATGGGAGACAGCCAACATGGCTTTAGACAAGGAAGATCTTGTCTTACTAATCTGTTATGTTTTTTTGAAGGAGTGAATAAACAGGTGGACAAAGGTGAGTCGGTTGATATTGTGTATCTGGACTTTCAGAAAGTCTTTGACAAGGTCCCTCATCAGAGACTTTTGGCAAAACTAAAGAGTCATGGGATAGGAGGCAGTGTACTATTGTGGATCAGGAACTGGTTAAAAGATAGAAAGCAGAGGGTAGGGCTAAATGGCCAATTTTCCCAATGGAGAAAGGTGAATAGTGGTGTACCCCAGGGATCTGTGCTGGGTCTGCTGCTTTTTGACATATTTATAAATGACCTGGAAAGTGGAATAACGAGTGAGGTTATCAAATTTGCAGATGACACAAAACTATTTAAAGTTGTTAAAATCCAAGAGGATTGTGAAAAATTGCAAGAGGATCTTGATAAATTGGAAGACTGGGCATCAAAATGGCAGATGAAATTTAATGTGGACAAGTGCAAGGTTATGCACCTAGGGAAGAACAACCCAAACTATGGTTACACGATTCAAGGTTCCACATTAGGAACCACCACCCAGGAAAAAGATTTAGGCGTCATTGTGGATACCATGTTAAAACCCTCGGCCCAGTGTGCAGCGGCGGCCAAGAGAGCAAATAGAATGCTAGGTATGATAAGGAAAGGAATGGAAAATAAAACAAAAGATATTATAATGCCTCTATATCGTTCCATGGTGAGACCGCACCTTGAATATTGTGTGCAATTCTGGTCGCCGTATCTTAAAAAGGATATAGCGATTTTAGAAAAGGTACAGAGAAGAGCCACCAAAATGGTAAAGGGGATGGAAGGATACTCCTATGAAGAAAGGCTAAAAAGGTTAGGGCTCTTTAACCTGGAAAAGAGACGGCTGAGGGGAGATATGATAGAAGTCTATAAATTAATGAACGGAGTGGAACGGGTAAACGTAGATCGATTGTTTACCTTATCAGAATATAGAAAGACTAGGGGACATGCAATGAAGCTACAGGGTAAACTATTTAAGACTAATAAAAGAAAATATTTTTTCACTCAACGTGTAATCAAACTCTGGAATTTGTTACCGGAGGATGTAGTAAAGGCTGTTAGTGTAGCTGGGTTTAAAAAAGGTTTGGACAAGTTCCTGGAGGAAAGGTCCATAAACCATTATTAAGAAGTGACCGAAGATAGCAATGCTTGACCCAGTACAAGCATTGTGGAACTTGTGTCTCTTGGGGAAACTGTTAGGTACATATGACCTAGATTGGCCACTGTTGGAAACAGAATACTGGGCTTGATGGACCTTGGTCTGACCCAGTATGGCATATCTTATGTTCTTATATTATATTCTATGTGACCTGAGCAGCCTACACTGAATACATTATTTCTTTCAAGTCTTGATTGATCCATTTTCCAGAGTCTATGGACCTCAATGGACAGATTCAAGAATCTTTTTCAGAATTGCTATGATTTAAAACACGGAGCAAATTATCCTGGAAGGTTTGAAAGATGGAAATATAAGTCAGCGCAAAAGGTGTAGGTGATACATTAAGTTAGTACAATAAAAAGATATTACCTATAACTTTTTTGCAGACCCTTTTCCACATATCCAACCCGGGAAGTACAATTCCCTGAGATGTTAACTCTTGATAACCAGTTCTGTTTTATCTTACAACAATCTGAGATATCTTTACAGCTGTGGCACTTTTTTTCAGGCTTGGCAGCTTCCTTCTGGTCCTTTGGGCTTCCAGCTCAATGACAAGATGTCACCATTGTATGCAGACTATGACTTTCTCCCCACTAAGGCTGTGAGCAGTGGCTCTGTAGCATCTCCAGCTCTGGATGACCCAGGAAAGGGAAGATCTGACCTAGGACTTGAATCTGGGTCCTTCATCATGATAGATTTTTTTAGGTTTAAGTTTAGTTATATTATACTTCATTAACTATGTTTTGTTACCACAACAAAGTGGTTTACAATAAATAAAAATAAAAAGAGGGAAAATAAAAGCAAAAAGGGAGAATAAATAACTTAATTAACAAAACTCAACAACAATAAAAAACAAAACATAATCCTACCAACATACAATCCCAAAAATATAGGATAACACAGACAACAGGAAAGACATGACAAGGAAATTTTACAATTTGCTATCAGTCACTGGAATCTTTGTGCCACTGGAAGTCATATAGTCCTTGTAAATATGCTGAAATAGTTAAGTCTTCAAAATGTTCAAAGTGTAAGAACATTAAGGAGAAGATAATTACTTTCTCCTCTAATGTCAAAGGTAAGATTGTTCCATAGCAGAGGAGCAAGATACGAAAAGGGCCTTATTTATTAACTATACTATTAATCTATTCAAGAACAATGAAGGTGTGTCTGGGAACATGGGCAGAACAAGTCACCTTAATCTCCAAAGATGAAAATTGCCCATATCTCTTAAGCATGCCTATGTAAATGTTGGAAATGCTTACTTAAGCTGGAGTTAAGGCTCCTACTGCAGAAAGAGTGCTTGCATCCCTATGACAGAATTTATCATCCACGACTCTGCCAATATACCCTGTATTTTTTGGCAAGCAAGTTGCAATGGAAAGATGGATAGGAGTTCCAATCATGCATCTACTATCAAAAGGTCAGCATTAGAGCTCGAGGTAACATTAAAAATTCATACTGAAAGCACAACTGAGGCTCAAGGTGAGATCAAATCAAAATATTCTCTAAATTGTCTCAAATGCAAAGTGTTATTATAAATCTTTGATTAGGCAGAAATAAAAGCCAACAAAAATGCTGTAGCAATGCCATTCTACTGTATCGCAGTGGTGAGAAGACCTGACAAGACAACAAAATTATGCTTGGTAATGAGCAAGGAAACCCATGCCACTATTAAATTTGGCTGTCTTTAATCTGAAGTGTCTGATCATTCTAACTTTGGGTGTTTTACATTCTTACATAGTTCTGAAGTTCTCTTTTCGTATCCTGATCATCACTGATGCAGTGGTCTGGCCCTGTTTATTTTAGACAGGAAGCCATTCATAGGTCTTAAGCATACCAGAGTTCCGGATCAAGCATTGCTAATAATTTTTATACAATGGCAAAGATGCATTAGAACAATCCTAATTTTTAAGCGTGTTTCTCTAAAAAATGAGTGCCTGTTGCTGATGGTCAGGCCTTCTGTCCGTCTCTTCATCCATCCATATGCATGTGTTTGTGCAAGTGTGCATACATAAGGAGAAAGGTTGAGAAGAGCAGGAGCAGTAAGAGAGTTGACGGTGAAGTAAGAAACAACAGGGTAGTGGGGAGGCCAGGCTATGCCATCTGAAGAGAAGCCAGTGGCCAGGGGCGATAGGAGCAGTGTTGTGGTGGGAAGGGCTAGTCTTGCCACATGAAGAGTAGAGGAACCGGCAGAAGCAGTGGGGTAGGGAACGGGAGGAACTGGCTGGCAGAGCAGGCTATTGAGAGGCAAAGAAAACGGGAGAAGTGAAACATGGAAGGGAGGGGGAAAGACTGGAGAGATGATATGAGAGGTTGGTGGGGAAGAGACAAAAAAAAAAGAGTAGGTTGGGGTGGAAGAGAGTGTACTCATTACACTTCTCCTCCTCCAAACACTGTCATTGCAAGAACGCATACTCCCTCCCCATACACACACTCCCTGTATCTCTCAGCATTCACAAATACCTCCCATACCCCTTTATCACCCCCCACATTCCTCCTGTACACCCCTGCTAACCTCTGCACACCATCTACATATCTTATATACCCCCCCCCCCACATAAAGTATCCCTATACTTTGGCCATAGGCACAAACTGTTTGTGAGCTATGCACTGTGCTTGTGCAAGGGGGAATGGTCAGCTCTGCCCTCCTAGGTGATGTCATCTTTGAGTGTCCTTTAGCCCTCTAAGAACTGCTAACCAGGAAGATGCTGGAATTGCAGTGAGACCAGCCAGAGCTGAGAGGACTGGCTGCTTTATTACCTGGATTGCTGCTATTTGATCTCTTTTTTTCACTTCTTGGATGAATGCAACAGCAAGCAGGAGGGACAGTCAGAGAGGGTAAGAGAGGGGCCAACCCCAGAGGCACAACTGTTTCCTCACCAAAAGTCAAGATGAAGAGGTGGGTTTTTAGCAGAGTTCTGAAGCAAGAACTATTTAATTCTCTTCTCAGGTGATGAAGGAGGGAATTCCAAAGTAATGGGCCATAGCAAGAGAACACTTTTGCCAGGACGATTGGAGAGTTTCAGTGCCAGTTTGTGCGCCCCTTCATGTACCAGTTATGCACTACTTCTGTGATCTACTCAGTACAATATTTTTGGTAGTCAGCTGAGTGTCTGTTAGCAGCTGATTTATGACGATAGGATTGGTGGATTAAGCTTCAGGTAAACTTCTACTGCCACTTTAATCCTTCCATCTTGCTGCTCCTTATGCCTGGAACAAACTACCTGAGTCTGTTCGTCAGGCTTCATCTCTGGTCCTTTTCAAATCCAGGTCGAAAACTGACCTCTTTCAGGCCGCTTTTGGATCCTGATCCGCTTTGTCTCCTATGTGTTTCCTTACCATTAGATACATCCTTATCTTCAACTGTCTTGTCTAGATTGTAAGCTGTGATGAGCAGGGACCGTCTTTTACATGTGCCCGTACAGTGTTGTGTATGCCTTGTAGCACTTTACAAATGATAAATAGTAGTAATTTTGTGATTGCTGTGGTATAGTATCCATATTTGTGGCATTACTGGAGGACGGGAATCGTGTAACACACCCCTTCAAAGAGCATTTTAAATTGTAACATGAAATGGCTTGAGGTGGAGGTGGGGGTTTTAGGAACAGTACTGAAATATTTTATTATTTTAGTTTGGGGGTAAGATTTTATTGAGGGGGTGGGGGAGGGAGTCAGTTTGGTTGTATTTCTTGTTTATTAAAAGGATATAGGTTTTATTGGGGGTGAACACTCTGAACAATTCAGATGGCTGAAAGAAGTGGAATATAAAGTTTGAGTATTAAATAAAATTGAAATTAAATAAGGAGAACAGAATGGTGAATGCTTTTTATATATTTCATTAGTGTTTGATACTGTTGACTGAGGGTTATGGGTCTTTGGCATAGGTTTTACGGCGGTTCTTCCCATATGAGGAGGTGACAACAGCAAGTTGTATGGGGCAAGGAGGTTTCCGAGATCAAGTGTGTTGTTAGTAGGGTCTTTTTTTCTGGCATCGTCTAACCATTTTTGCAACCCCTCTGTAGGATGGTAGAGATGGTGGGCCTCCAATTTTATTGTTATGCTGATGATATACAAATATTTTATCTGTGGAGAGGGGATAGAGATGGCCTCTGAAGCAGATAAGATAAGGTTGTCAGTGGTTGTGTGTTGGTTGCATGATAACAAGATGAAATTGAATGTGAATAAATCTGAGGATCTTTAGTTTGGAAAGGCAAGTATCAATTCAGATTTTATTGTTCAAATACTCTAGATAGTGACCAAATTCCCCTGAAGGTTTATGTTAGGAAACTGGATCACCAGGTCTCTAGATTAGTTCAGGGTATCTCATCAGTTTTGTTTAATTAAGCAGCTTAAAGCATTTTTGAACCTAAAGATATTGCTCTGGGTGGTACTAGCCCTAATATTGATGTGGTTGTACTATGCTAATGTGTTATTTGTTGGGCTGCCTAAGAAGACATTGAAATATATACAGTTGTTGAAGATGGCCACATGGTTGCTGGGAGATTTGGGCCCAAGAGACTAGAGTTAAAGAAGTTGCACTAGTTACCTCTGGATCAGTGTGGTTAGTTTAAGGTCCTGTCATTGCTGGGGGGGCGGGGGGGGGGGCGTTGTTTTTCTTTCCTAGGAATTTTTACATTTTTACATAAGCAAAATCAAATCAATACAAGAACTAGAGAGCCAATTATATACAGCAATAGCAGTCCCCAAGGGGAACTCATCTGATTCAGTATCTTCACCATACAGATTAATTTATCAGCATACCCGCATTGTTGTAATTTTTCTTTTTGGTAGCCTGGACGGATATAAGGGCTTTGATAGGATGGAATTGAATACTAATTCCAAAACAGATGCGGGAGTACAGATTGACTGAAGTTGCTGTTGCGTCAGGAATCTCCATCCAGACAGTAGTGAGATGTGAATGTGTGGACCGAAGACCACGTTGCAACCCTGCATATCTCTGCCATGGAAATAGAGCACAAGTTGGCCTCCAAAGCAGCCATGGCTCAGACGTTATGGCAGACCCATACTTGGTCTGCCTTCTCTCCAATTTCAGAAACCCAGCTTCTGAAATCACTCTTCAGTCTGTAAAACTACCTGCCATGCTGATCCGATCCCGTCCACCTGGCTGTGGAACCCTCTCTCACACATCTTCCCACTATCCTTACCGTGCTTAACACTAACCTTGCCTCTGGTTTTTCCCTTCCCTGGAAACATGCTTTTGTTTGTCTGCTTCTGAAGAAACCTACCCTTGAGCCCTCCAATCCAGCTCATTATCGCCCTGTCTTCAACCTTCCTTTTCTTTCTAAAATCCTTGAGCAGTTTGTCTTCTCACAGTTCTCTCAACACTTTGAATCCATTCACCATCTTCATCCCTGACAGTCAGGTTTTCGTTCTGGCCACAACATTTGAGTCTATTCTCCTGTCTCTTTTGAATAAGCTTCACATTTCACACAACCATGGAGATATATCACTTGCTGTGTCTCTTGATTTATCGTCTGCCTTTAAACTGGTCAATCATTCTACACTTCTTCTCCATCTTGATGGTGCTGGTGTCTCAAGGAAAGTTGTACACTGGCTCCATTCCTTCCTTGTCTCCCACTCCTTCTCAGTTATTTCAGACTCTTCCTCCTTAGACTCCATCCCTCCCCCTTGTGGTCTCCCTTCAGGGTTCCGTGCTGGCTCCTTTACTCTTTAATGTTTTCTGGCCCCTCTCACCTTATTGGTCCAACAATACGGTTTTGTCAGCATATTACTTTGCCAATGATATCATTGTATTGCATTACACCTCTCCCGTGGCACCTGATTTTTCCCCGCTGAACTCGTCAATCATGTGTCTCTGAATGGCTCACCTCCAACTTTCTTCACCTCAATGCCCAAAAGACATCTGTCATCTGGTTTTCCTCTGGTCATCCCTGTCCCTCCTTGGCTCCTTCTCTATTTGGTTCCACAGTCTCATTAGTCAACTCCCTCTGCTACCTCAGTGTTACCTTGGATTCCGCACTTATCTTCCATGAACACATTTCATTGCTTGTCTGGCATTCATTTTTCTTCCTCTTCATCCCTTCTTAAATACCTCTTCCCTTACCACTCTCCTCCTAGCTCTAGTTATATCCTCTCTAGCCTCCCTCAATTCCAGCTCCATTGTCTCCAACTGATTCAACATACCACTGCCCAGATCATCATCCATGCAACCAGTTACAATCATATCACCCCACCGCTTATCAACCTTCAATGGCTTCCCATTAATCACTGTGTCCAATTCAAGGTTCTCATCACAGTTCATAAGGCCATCTATACACAGACTCCTCAATATCTTTCTGACCTTCTTCATTTCTATATCCACACCCATAGTCTTCATGCAGTTCACATCAACCACCTACAATTCCCTTCCCCTTCTCACGCTCACCTCGAATTGACTCGCCACTCCACTTTTTTCTTCCTAGGTCCCTCTCTATGGAACTCCTTCCCAACTGACCTCCGTTTAGAATCTTCCTTTATCAAATTTAAGTCCCTCCTCAAAACATACCTTTTATGATGTCTTTGACCTCCCTCTCTCTGCCCCATGATTCCCCTTCCTCTTTCACCTGCTCTCTCCTTTCTCCTTTTAATCCCCTCTTTTTTATATGACTGACTTTCTCCTTTCCTATCTGTTTTTGTAGTTCCTTTCACTTTCTCAATTTATATTTTACTATAAACTGCCCTGACGTTATAAAGGCACGATATATAAAGTGATGCAATAAAGATAAAAGATTAAGTTAAAGATCTACACAGTGAGGGCCAAGGCCCCAAGTTGGGGTGAGCAACCTCCCTTCCCCATATGAGATAATGTCTGGAGCAGAGCCCAACCGCAGGGGCTCCCACTGGAAGAGCTGAAGCAGAAAGGAGAACCACGACTGCCTGGGCCAATATGGTGCGATGAGGTTCATTGTACCCCCATCGGCCTAGAGTTTCAGCAGGGTCTTGTCTATTAGAGCTATGGGAGGATATGCATATTGTGGGCCCTTTCCCCAGTGCAGGAGGAAAACATCTGGCACCAGCCTGCTGCGCGAGGCAACCCTGGAACAGAACTGTTCCACTTGAGTGTTGTGTTGAGTGGTGAACAGATCAATCGAGGGGGTACCTCACTTCCGAAAGATCTGGGCCATGACGTTCCTGTTCAAAGTCCACTTGTGTGGCTGGAGGATGTGGTTCAACTGGTCTGCCAGGGAATTTTGTTCCCTGGGCAGATAGGTGGCTCTTAACTCCATACCGTGACCGATGGCAAACTTCCACAGCCGGACCACCTCCCAGCACAGGAGGTACGAACCTGTGCCCCTGCTTGTTTATGTAGTACATCACACCTGATTGGCTGGGTATTCCTGGAAAGCCCTGAGGGCATTCACTATAGCCTGTAAATCCCAAAAATTGATCTGATGGAGGCTCTCCAGACCAGACAGCTTGCATGCGAAGGCCATCCAGATGCACACCCCAACTTGGATGCATCTGTCATCAGTGTTTTTTGGGGAGTGCCTTCTGCAAGGGAGATCTCTGGGCAGGTTCTGAGGAGCCAACCATCAGTGTAGAAACTGGACAAGAAATACAGTGATCATCACCCGATCCCAGAGACGGCCAGAGTCCGCTCAGTGTCCATTGAGCTTGTCTCATCGACAGATGAGCCAGGAGAGTGACATGCACCATGGAGTTCATATGACAGAGCACAGACAGCATCCCTCGAGGCATTATCTGACGCTTCCACTGGGTGTCGCAAACCACAGCCGTCAACCGCTGAATAAGGTCCAGTGGGAGAAAGGCTTGTGCTTGAGTCATGTCGAGGAGAGTCCCATGAACTCCAGATGCTGGGCAGGCTGAAGATGAGACTTTGGGTAGTTGACCACAAACCCCCAACAGATCGAGCACCTGAATGGTCAACTGTGTTGAGTGTTGGATTCCGCCTGGAGTGGTGCTATTTGTGAGCCAGTCATCCAGAAAAGGGAAGACAAAGACCCCAAGCATCCTGAGATAGACTGCCAACACCGTGGGGCAATTTGTGAAGATTTGGGTGGTACTGAAAGTGCTGTTCCCCCAGGATGAATTGGAGATATTTCCTTTGGGTAGGATGGATTGGTATGTGAGTATATGCATCTTTGAGATCCAGGCAGCATAGCCAATCATCTCTCAGAAAGGAACAGTGTTCCCAGAGAGACCATCTTGAATCTTTCTTGCACCAGGAAGGTGTTGAGATTTCTGAAGTCCAGAATGGGCCAAAACCCTCCCGTTTTCTTGGGGACCAGGACATACCTGGAGTAAAACCCCTGCTTGACCTGTTCTGGAGGTACAGGCTCGATGACAAGAACAGCCAGAAGGGCAGAGATTTCTCCTTGCAAGATGTGGAGATGCAGAGGGTCAAGGGGCTACGCCTTCAGGAGGGATGGGAGGGGCAGTTCGGTGAAGTGCAACATGTAGCCACTTTTGACTATCTGCAGCATCGAGCCCAAAGTTATGAGGGGCCACCTGTGGGCAAAAAGAATGAGCCGACCCTCACAGGAGGGTTGCCTTCTATGGTCACCAGCAGATTGGCATGCTCCGAAGGAACCAGTCAAAACCCTGCCCTTGGCTTGGGTTGTGGAGCAGGCTGAGCCTTTTGAGGTTTCTCTCAGTGCTGCAGGTGAGGGTCCTGCACCTTCTGCTGAGAGTTTTGAGGACTAGGGAAATACCTGTGGTTACACTGGTAGTAGGTCTTTTTCTGAACCCCCTGACACATCTTTCAAGAGGAATCAGATGTTTTCCTCGAGAGCCTGGTGAGGGTAATGTGCTGCTTCTCTATGTTGCCTGCTTTCTTCTCCACCTGCTCTCTGAAGGGGTTTTCTTCCAAGCATGACTCATCTGCCATCTTATTTTGCACCAAGTGTTCCGGTTCAGAAGATTGGAGCCAGGCGAGCCAGTGGGCTGCAATGGCCACTGCCGCTGCCCTGTAGGCTGACACAAAGATGTCATAGGTCATCCAGACCATGAACTTCGAACAGTCTTTGCCATGGCCCACCAGGGTATGATAGGGGTCCAATTTCTCTGTAGGGAGGAATGGGCCCAATTTGGTGAAATCAAGCATGATGTCCTTCAAAAGGATGTGAACAGGATGGAGTCGGTGCAGAGGGTTGCTACTAAGATGATTAGTGGTCTTCATTATAAAGCATATGAGGACAGACTTAAGGATCTTAATATGTACACCTTAGAGGAAAGGCGGGATAGAGGTGATATGATTGAGATGTTTAAATACCTCCGTGGCATAAATGTTCAGGGAGAGAGCCTCTTTCAATTGAAAGCAAGTTCTGCGACGAGGGGACATGGGATGAGGGTGAAGGGAGATAGATTCAGGAGTGATATGCGGAAATATTTCTTTACGGAAAGAGTAGTGGATCCGTGGAATAGTCTCCCAGTGGAGGTGGTAGAGATGAGGACAGTAACTGAATTCAAAAAAGCATGGGACCAACACAGAGGATCTCTAAAGGTAAAAAGTGGACTGTTGTAATTGTTGTTATGGAAGGACAGACTAGATGGGCCTTGTGGTCTTTTTCTGTCATCATGTTTCTATGTTTATATATAGCTGGTAAGAGATAACTCTGGCCACTAGCATAGAGCTCTGAATGTACCTCCTTCCAAAGGAGTCCAATGTCCGAGCCTCTCTGCTGGGGAACATCGAGAAATGAGTCTTAGTGCTCTCAATTCTCTTTAGGGCGAACTCCACCACCAAGGAGTGGTGCGGAAGCTGAAGGTTTTCAAACCTGGAGGCCTTTTGAACCTGGTACACTGAGTCCAGTTTCCTGCTGACAGTGGGCACCATGAGGGCGCTTTCCCACATCCTCATCTGCAGCATCTGTAGAATCCAGTGCGCTGGCACTGTTACTGCTTCCTTAAGGGCCGAGAGGTACTGGAGGATCTCCAGCTCCTTTGCCCTGGGCTCATCCTCCACCTCCAGTGAAAATGGGATGGCCCCATATCCCTCACAAAATCCTAGAAGGACATGTTCTTGGGAGGAGACTTCCACCATTCATGCAGAGGAGAGGGGTCTGATGGAAGCTCAGGAGACCTGCTCTCTGACAGGGCCTCCGATTCCACATCAGTCACCCAGCCATCAGTAGGACCAAAAGAAGCAACAAAGTATCTGTAGGATATATAGGAACAATTTTTTACACAAGGTTTGACAAGCCAGAGCGTGGTCAATGTCTTTTATTTACACAAAAGATTTTATCGAAAGGTGTGTTTCCTCATTCAATATTCCCCTGAAGAAGGCCGTTGGCCAAAACGCGTAGGGGTCAATAAAAGGGGTTTGTTTAAACCTGAATTTCTGCCAGTCTTGGTATCTGTTCTTTTGTACCCAGCCATCAGTATCCACCTCTGAGAGAAAGTCGAAGTACCTCTGAGACACTGCATGGAGTTCCCTCTGACTTCAAAGGGAGTGGAAGTGTCGAAAGGATCGATGAGATGTCAAGTGCTTCTGAGATTTTGTCGGGACAATGGACCCCAACACATTTGAGAGATGGCCATTCTAGGAATGAATTTTGGATCTCTCCGATGCCCCGATGTCACATGTGTCTCGAGGATCGACTGTATAACATGTGATAACAATGCCATGGGCACCGAAGCACCAGCCTGCTGTCTTTTCAGTATCGCTGCCATACAGGCCTGGGGGTCCAGAGGCCTTCCTCCATGGCTCTGAGCCATTGCCCTTGGGGCCTTGAGCCACTTTGACTAGTGTCTCCAGCATTCCTGCAGGGGTATTGGCATGGCCTCGGTTATCGGGAGATGGTTGGTGCCCATCCAAAACACTGGAGTGATTCCTCTTGCTTGGGCACCTTGGTGGGCCATTGCTCTCGACAGGGCACTGATGCTCATGCACATGAGGCTTAGCCCGATGCTCGGATGGGCCCCTGGCTCCAATTGAGCCTGGGAACCTTTCAATGTTGCTGCACAGTTGGCGGAGTCATTGAGACCAATGCCAGTGTCGAAGATGCCGAATCAGATCTCTGACCAAAGAGGGATTTCTCTGCTTCTCTTGACCCTTCAGGAACTGCAAGAAGAGGGCAGGTGATTGGGACCAGGACACTGGAGGCACCAGTTCTGCTTGTCAGTGACCAAGATGGTCCTGGCACACTTGGTGCATTTTTTTAACCCGCTGGCTGGCTTCTGAGATATGTCTAGGAAAATGGCCGTGGCTAAATCAAATGGCTCGATGATGACTACTGGATTGCAGGAACAATGAAAATAGAAAAAAAATAAAAAAAGGTTACTAAAATAAGCGCCTGAACCGAGAGCAGAACCACAATTGACGGACCCAATACTACCGACAGCAGGCAGAAAAGGTAAGCAAGTAAAAAATGACCCCCGGAGGGGAAAAAAGGAACATTTACTGATGGATGGCCAAAGCATGTCTGTGAGGTTCCGTGGAAAATAAAGAATGGAGAAAATGGCACCGTGGCAGGCGGGAAGACAGGCGCAGGTGCAGTGGAGCCTACCAAAAGCTTTCAATAGAAGCCGGGGAGCATTCCCAGATGGGGCTCTGTCGTTGACTTCACTCATACGTGAGGACTTCATTCCTGCTTGTCCACGGAGAAACAGCCAAAGCAGGAGAAGGACTACAAAAGGGACTGCTACTTCTGGAGACAGATCTGCAATTGTAAGTATTTACTTCTGGGAATTTTAATAAATCTTGTTGAAAAAGGAATTCTTTAGATTAAAATTGATTAATCTGTGAATCCAGTGTATTTGTTAAATCAGTCAGGGTCTAGTATCAGCAAAGAGCTTTTAGTTAAAATTAAAAACTCAACAGGTAGCTTTCAGTTTAAGTTTAAAACCCAGCATAGAGCTTCTAGTTTAAATTTACTACTCAGACAGGGCCTAGTAGCAGCAAAGGGTCCGAGTCTCGGAAACTTGCCTGGGAGGATAGGATGCCCAGGGAATGGGCCGAGGGCTTACCTGAGGTGCTCAGACTTCGGCTCGATGACCAGGGACTCCCCCACAGTCGGGGGCCCAGTCATCGGGGCAGATGATGCGGATGAACCTGACATCATTGCCTGCTGCATGGCCAGGATAGCAGTGATGTTCTGCTCCATGGCTGAAATTCTGGTTTCCAAGCCAGAAGGCTCCTCTGCTTTTGGTGCTGGCACCGAGGATTTCTGTGTTTAGCAAGTATCTCCAGGAACAAGCAGGAATGCAGTCTTCACATATGGGAGACGGGTACTGACGCTCCCTAGCATCCAATAGGAAAGCCTTTGGAAGCAGTCCACTGAGCTAGCGCATCTGCCTTCCCAACTCCTCAGTTCTTTGTTTTCCGTGGAGCCAGCAGATTGTACATACCTCTCACTGCTGAAAAACCTCTCTTTTTGATTTAATACTGTGCTTTGCCTTTCTGTCGATGCCGGTTCCGTCAGTCCAACACTGGCCCCAATATTCTTTTTCATTTAACTTCCATTTTTTCTTTTCTTTTCTTTTTCTGCAGTACTCACCATCAGCTAGGCCATCGGCCTACATTTTTCTCTTCATTTCTGAAAAAACCCTCAAACATGGAAATACCCGTCATTGTTTTTAAAAATGTACCAAATATTCTGGTACGATATCAGTCATGGAGAAGCATTACTGGTATTTAAAATGTTTAGGCCCCAACCATGTACCAAAGTCTTGTCCTTTGTGCCAGAAAATGACAAAGAGAGGTCTACAGAATAGAGCCAGACAGTATGATTCACTATTCGCACTGGACTTGATTTCAGTGGCTTCCACATCATCGAGAACATCGGCCTCCTCGCATAGGTCTCAGGTCTCGGCAAATTCCAAACATAAAAATAAGTCCAAGACATCGGTATCGAAGACCGATACCAAGTCAAGAGGAAAGTTCCACCATCGGTACTGAGATTCACCGAAGGGTGCTTCTGATGCAGACTGGCCAGCCAAACAGCCCTAACGGGAGGACCTATTCTCCAAAGCAGAAGACGGACTCTGGGACACTCCCAAGGAATCATCCTCTGGAGAGTTACCAGTACCGTGTTCTGGGACAGTGGTGCAAAGCCCCATACGTGAATCCACCCAGACATTGGCCATCTCCCTGGACCAGTGCATGCTGACTCTCGAGAAGAGTTTGGTCACACTCCTGGCAGCCTCAGTACTGACGGTATCGACAGCTCCAGGAGTGCAGGTTTCAGCACCCTGCCAACAGCCAACGGTATTGGCCCCCATACCGGCCCTTGAGCCTGCATTTGTGGACCTCTTGCCACCGATGCCTCAGTTGAAATTGACCGACAAACACCAGTATCCAATAAGCTAAACTTGCCAGGTTTCCAGATACCGATATCTCAGAGCATCGGTATCGGCATCAACCCTCGACAACGACGAAATAGCGGGGTCAAGAGCACGAACACCAATACTTTAATTGCTTGTCAGAGAGACACCACTTCATTCGATTCTGACAGGGACTCTCAGGATTCACAAGACCTTCCAGACATTCCTTTGGAACCATCCCCTCATCAGGAGAGGCGCAGGTCCCCACCTCAGGACATGTCTTTCTAGGAATTCATCCGGGAAATGACAGCAAGGCTGCAGGTCACCGTGGCCTCAAAGAAGGAATCAAGGGCAGAGGAACTTGAAATCCTCCAATATCCTCCTAAACCTAAGGAAGTGGTTACTTTAAAGGTGCACTGCATCTTACAGGATTTCATGCTCTGCATGTGGGAGGCTCCTCTCATAGTTCTGCCCATCAACAAAAGGCTTGATACCATGTATTGAGTTCCAGAGTACCCAGGCTTTCAGAAGTCTCAACTCCCCCACCACTCAATGGTGGTGAAATCTGCCATGCGCTGAATAAAGAGTTCAAAGAATCACTCTTCCATGCCTCCAGGTAGAGACTCAAGAACACTTGATGCCTTTGGGCGATGATGTTTTCAGGCATGCATGCTGACCTCAAGGATTACTTCCTACATGCTATACATGGGCATATTCCTGAAGGATGTCACCAGGGCTGGAGACATTTGCCCCCATGCTTCCTGATGATAAAAGGAGTGCATTCCAAGCCCTTATCAGGCAAGGTCAAAATACCTCAAAATTCCTTACAAGGGCATCTTTTGATGCTTTTGAGTCAACCAGCAGAATTTCAACAGTCTGCATTGGGGCTCGAAGGATGGCCTGGTTGCAGGCATCAGATCTCAAATAGTGGATCCAGGACAAGTTGGCAAATATCCCATGTACTGGAGAGAACGTTTTTGGAAAGGGTTGGAGAGAGAAGGCCGGTGAGATTGAGACAGATGATCTCACCCTCAAACGCCTTTCCAAGAAGATGGCTGACCCCTCCAAGAGGAAGTTTCTTCCAAAGAAACCTTTCTAGTCTAAGAAGAACAGATATTATCCTTCCTACACATCTGTAACTGCTTACCAGCCTCAGCAGCAACAGCAGCACCAGCAAGGCCCTCGCCAACCCAAGAAGCCCAAGGCTCCTAAAGCCCAACCAGCAGGGCAGGCACAACCTGCACCTAGTTTTTGACTGCTTCCTACAGAGCACTGCCACTCTGCCTCTGCAGGGTCTCTAATTCCTGAACATAGCAGGCAGATTCTGTTGCTATGCTCACAGGTGGCACCTTATCACTTCAGAACAGTGGACTCTCAACATCATCCAAAGGGGATACCTGCTTCACTTCGAGACCTTACCCCCTACCAGCTTCATAGGGGACTATCCCACCCATCCCCTGCAAAACACTCTCTTAAGAGAAGAGGTGGCCATCCTGTTGTCCCAGGGGGTTATAGAAAGAGTTCCACTACATCAGGAAGTGATGGGCTTCTACTCCTCATATTTGCTCATTCCAAAGAAAACAGGAGAGTTCAGGTCCATCCTGGATCTCAGGGACCTAAACAAATTTCTGTTCCGAGAAAAATTCAAAATGATTTCTCTAGGAACTCTTCTCCCATACCTCCAGAGGTACGATCGGCTATGTTCTCTAGACCTAAAGGAGGTGTACATGCACTTACTGATCCATCATCAACACAGATAGTATCTGCATTTCAGGTTTCAGCAAAACCACTACCAATACTGTGTACTGCCCTTCGGCTTAGCCTCCGCACCGCGAGTGATCACAAAATGGATGGCAGTAGAGGTAGCCTATCTCCGCATTTTGGGAATCTTCGTCTTCCCTTACTTAGACGACTGGCTAATCAGGGGAGACTCCCCTCATGAGGTAAAACTCTCCCTGCATGCTCACCATGCTCCGACATCTAGCATTAGTCCTAAACTTCCCAAAGCTGCACCTCGTTCCAACCCAAAAGCTCAAGCTCATCAGAGCTCTCTTGGACACTCAGCAGGCACAGACTTTTCTTCCACAGGATTGTTCTCATCGAGCTCATAAAATACATACAGCAACAAAGGTTGGTAACAGCTTGAGAGATGCTACACCTCTTGAGGCACATGGCCTCGATGGTCCATGTAGTCCCCTATGCTTACCTACACATGTGGCAAGCCCAACGGACTCTGTCTTCTCAATGGATCAAGGCAAAGGGGTGTCTCAAAGTCAAGCAATAACAACACTCATTCTGAATTACTGCAACTCCATTCTCCTCGGACTGCCTGCATCAACTACTTGCCCCCTACAGATGGTACAAAATACGGCTGCTCGTATCCTCACAGGCTCTGCAAGACACCTACACATCATTCCTATCCTTAGCCAACTACACTGGCTAACCATCACGCTCAGAAACAAATTCAAATCAGCCTTCATCCTTAGTGTCACCCACTCACCCTCCCAGAGGCCTTAGTGTGAGTAAGGTGAGCGGGGTAATGTTCTTCTTGAGGCTGTGAACCACTATTTTGAGGCTTGGTAAAGCCTTCTGGGTATTGTAGTTCAATAGCTTATGAAGTAAATAGTTGTGCACGAGATAGTAAGGTAAAAATAGGATTTATTCCCTTCCCAGGGTTGGATTTTAACCT
Source organism: Ichthyophis bannanicus (assembly GCA_033557465.1). Lineage (NCBI taxonomy): Eukaryota > Metazoa > Chordata > Amphibia > Gymnophiona > Ichthyophiidae > Ichthyophis > Ichthyophis bannanicus. The sequence goes on along the minus strand of CM066038.1, from coordinate 199,914,844 downwards.
TGAAAATACAACAACATAAAGTCCATACTTCTGGTATAGTGAAACAAAAGGATAACCAACCTTAGGCAATGCTTGTCTTCAGCTTCTTAAAGTAACACAAAAAGGCATAGAAAACAGTTTAACTTCCAAACACTCTTTGGACTGTTTTCCTTCTTATAATAATATTATAGCAATACTAGCATAAAGAGTGTATGCTATCTGACAGCGTGTACGTACAGTCCATGAATATCTCCGTGTCTGGAGCTTGGTAAAAATCACATTGCATACCATCAACGTCCTCCTCAGCTTCCCGTGGGGTGAACTCTTTTCCCTGCTTAATCACTTCCTCTGCAAAGGGTAAAAGGTTCCCTTCCTCCAACAGCCTAGAGGAGCCTGGGTGTTTACCATAATTACTATTGGCTCTTTCACACAGCTCCTGGTACGTACAAGGAACTTGGTTAGATTCCTCTGCTCTGCTATTAGGTGGTATTTTCCTACCTTCCAGCAAACTCCTTTCCAGGAACCTCCCTTGACTGCAACATGGCTCAAGGTAAAACTTTTCTTTTCTGCTTTTCCTGGGTTTTCTCACAGGCAGAAGCTCAGCTTCTGGAAAATAAACTTTTCCTTCAGAGTACTTAGCATTATAAGGTTGAGACTGCCTTATCTGGGTTTTAAAGCAATGTTCCTTGCTTTCTGGGGAATAGAGTTCCTCAGTGCACTGACTAGCCGTGCACTGCCTCCTACAGCGTGGAACTGCCTGTCTCTTTGGGTCAGCGTGCCTCCCATGACTCCCTTCTTCAGAGGAGCTTTCCTGGGTGAGATTGGGACTCCCTTCCCTTCTCTCGTCCTTCCACTCTGTTCCCAAGACAGTTCTCCTTTGGCTGGGTCCTTGGTTAATTCTTCTCCTCCCTCTCTCCTCACTACTCCCAGCTAGGGGATTTTTAAATGTGTTGCCTTTCCCGTTTGCTTGGGCTCCGCCCCTCATCAGCTGCTTCCCCTCTCCTAATGAGTCATGGGTTAGCTCCTGGTTTGGGCGTTCCCTAGTACTGTGTGACATAGTTTGTTTGGGGTTTCTATGCCAACCTTCCTCCATGTTTTCCTTTGACCTGTCAAAAGTGGATTCATTCTGAAGTACATTCTCTGTCTCCCTGGGCTCTGATCCTTGTGCCTCATGACATTAGTCATGAAGTGCTTTGCCTCTGTTTTTTTGCCATTGTATACAGCATTCACCTCAGAGTGGTGTGCAGCAGTTGATGTGCGCCTCTTAGGGGAAAGAATAAAGTTCCCCTCTCAAGTTTTGCTGAGTACCTTCACATGGTGACTCTGTTGTATAGCATCTATACCAAATCTCAGCAAGATGACACTACAACTGAAGTATGGTAGGAACGAAGAAGAAAAATACATACTGGCCGCACATCGCACAGGATAAAAAGGTGCCCACCTGTAGCTTATGCACTAGGGCTAACAATGGTGGTTGCGATAGTGCAGTCCTACAGATATAGATAACATCCCTGGCACAGATAAAGGCCATGGTGAGCCAGTTCATGGACCCACTGTGGCAGGTGATAAACCACAGAAATTTATGAAAAAGTTAAGAGGATTAACTACAGTTGAGTGGAATTCTGCAAATAAATAGTATCTCTAAACCTTAATAGTATCTCCAAATTATACAAAACCAGCTTTCATCGACATACTCAAAAGGAACACACGGCAGAGCTGCAAACCGCTCCTCCACAAACCCTGCAAAAACAGAAGGTATGTGGTAATGATATGCAGTATAGCCCTTAAGCACTTAGATGTCGCGTGAAGCTCTTGTGAAGTAGAAGTTAATGTTAAAATGGAGGGGGTTGAAGACCAGTGATGTGAGTATCTCGCTATTCCCTATGGCAATGAGATTTGTCATATGAAGGGTTTTATAGTCATTCTGAGGTCTTTCTCCGTATAATTACTTATTAATTGAGATGTTGCAAGGATTAAATAGAAAAAGGTTAGCTGTCATTGAGACTATCCTGAATAGTTTTTTATGGTTAGATAACTTAGATAAGATTTGGTGGACTAAGGGGCTTGTTTACAAAGCCGCGGTAGCGATTCGCGATCGTTATCGGAGCTGCGTCCCCATTGAAATCAATGGGGCCGCGGCTCCGATAACGATCGCGAACCGCTACCGCGGCTTTGTAAACAAGCCCCTAAGAGTTGTAATTGTTTGTAGATGGGTTAATTTTGTGGATAGCAAAAAAAGCTACCATAAGAGTAAACCAATTTGGAGAAAATGCCCTGGTGTACCTCCTGGGCGAACTCAATGTTCTTGGTCTGTAGTTTCCCAGATTACCCCTGGAACCCTTTTAAAAAAAGATTATTTTAATGATAGATCACCAATTACAAATAGTAGTTCTACAATCTCATATTTCAGTTCTTTCAGCACCCTGGGATGTATGGCATCTGGTTCAGGTGATTTGCTGCTCTTTAGTTTATCAATTAGCTGTATTATATCTTCCTGATTTATTGAGATTTGTTTCAATTCCTCTGATGCATCACCTTCAAATATCATTTCTGGAATGGGTAAGTTTCCTATATCTTCTTCAGAAAAGACTGAAGCAGTCTCTCCCCTATGGCCTTGTTCTCTCTGAGTGCACCTTTTACCGCTCCATCATTTAATGGTCCAACTGACTCCTTCACAGATGTTTTGCTATGAATATACTTGAAAAAGTTTTCATTATGCACTTTTGCTTCCATGGCAAGCTTCTTTTCAAATTTCCTCTTTGCCTGCCTTGTCAATACCTTGCATTTAACTTGCCAGTATTTACGCTGTTTCCTGTTTCCATCATTTGGCTCTTTTTTTCTATTTTCTGATAGATTCTCTCTTAGCTATAACAACCTCTTTGACCTCACCTTTAAGCTATGCTGGCTGTTTGGCCTTCCTTCCACTTTTTTTAAAGCATGGAATACATCTGGTATGGGCCTCCAAGATAGCATTTTTAAATAACACCCAGACCTGATGTAAACTCTTAACCATTTCCTGCATTTTATTATAGACTTCTTTTTGAAAAGTTAAATGCTAGCGCAGTCAATTTCCTTGCTATCCTCCCTCCATTTATTAAATCAAATGTGATCATGTTATGATTGCTAGTGCGAAGCGACAAAACGGGCACTTTTCAGCTGCCAGTTTGTGCCTGGAGCAGGTATAATCTTAGATATGATTCTGGATGTCTAGGATGTTTCTGAGATCAGGTGGAGATGTTCAAGTTCCTGGGAACATTCCGGCCATATCTCCACCACACCCTTATTCAGACTTGGACGTTTTCACACTAGGACGTCCACATACCCAACTGATAAAATGGTTCCGTCTCTATGCTTTGGATGTTTCTACGCCTGTTTTCAGACATCCAAATCCCAAATAGGACTTCTAAAATAACACCCATAGAGTGTTCAGCTCTGTTTATTATCTGGATAGTGGTGATATTCAATCTGCTATCTCCAAAACTATCTAGATAACTTTAGGACAGCCTTTTTTCCAGTAGATATTGTTGCAGGAAAATGTGTTATTTTACTGCAGTGTGAAGGCACATTTCAGAAATGACATCCAAGTGCAATTTGAACATCCAAGCCAGAATATCTGAAAAAAACAAAAAGGGCAGGCACGTCCAAGTTTGGGCACAATTTCACAAATGTGGACGTCCTCGATATGGACGTCTGCAGGGCTATCTACATAGATATCCCTGGAATAGTATCCAAGACCTGGGATATCTCAGAGGCATTCAGTGGTGGTTTAAACACAAAACAAGATTTCTAATTACCCAAAAAATATCATTGCGATCATGGACAGTACTAGTAATAGCAGAGGGCCATCTTCTCTACACTGTCTGGATGTGTTATGGCCCAAATGAGCATTTTCCCAATGCCTACTCCTCCTCAGAGCAGGCCTAAAGTTGGACAAGGTCGCCGACAACCCCATTTCTGAAATCTAGCGGGAATGTCTAAGTCAGTCACCTTGCCCTGTACATGCCTCACCACACCCACTGCCTACCTGAATGTCCCCATGGAGGAACCATCTTAAGACATCATTTTCAAAATGGCTCTGGGGACATCTTCTTGAGTTGGACATCCATGTGCTTGTTTTCAGATGTCCAAATCATGAATAAGGCTTCTAAAATGACCACCCTAGTAAATATCCCTTTTACACAGAAAATGAAGTAACTGTTTCCACCCAAGAGTAAACACCTTTTCCAGTAAAGACAGAACTGCTTCCTATGCTCTTTCTTTTTTTAATATATCTGGAAAAAATGAAATATGCCTTCCCAACATGCAGCTAATTTTTTTTTGTACTTGTACCCCTTCACAATTTTGTAAGACCTTTTTCCATATTAGAACAGTCTTTACACATTGGAAATGCTATAAATAATAGGCAGTATGCTTTTAGAAACAGAAAAGAGATGAACAACTTACTAGTTGCTTTTCAATTATGGCACTTTTAGAGTTCTTACTCTGGACCTTCATATATTCATCTTCATAGACCAAAATATAGTCAATTCTTCTTTTATCGTCATTGAAAAACAAAGAGTCTGGCTTCCTATCAAATGCTACCTGTGGGAAAAACAAAACAGTGTCTTTCATTTAGGCTTACGTGCTTTTTATCCTTTCCCCCTCTTTACAGACCATCCCTCCCCCACCATGTGACATGTCTCCTCCAAGATGTACCTCAGCACTGTTCTGGCCAGCAGGAATTGCTGCAGTAATGGTAGTCTCCTCCTCCTCAGGCTCGTGTAGAGAGGAGAGACTCACACATGAGTCTCCTGTACTACGTTGCACAGTACTATGACCCAAGAGATGAGGGCTACTGCATTTCATTCAGAGAGTAATCTTATTACAGGCCACTGATGTATGAGGACTAAGTGGTGGCCTATTTTATAAAGGCACATAGACGCCTATGTATCTTTATAAAATACTAAGGCAAATGTGACAGAAATCGGACCTAAACCGAAGCTGTGGGCGTTTAGACTTGCTCGGGATATGCTTGAAATAAGAAAAGAGAATAGACTTACAGAAATACTTCATACAAAAGGGAGGGAGGAATATTGAAAACAAATTAACACAGAGTCCTCTATATAACGCTCAATATTATGCAAAGAGATCTAAAGAAACATGGAGCATATTACCCAAGGACAGCATAGTAACATAGTAAGTGACGGCAGATAAAGACCAGCATGGTCCATCTAGTCTGCCCAGCAAGATGGCAAGAGTAGGTGCACCTGTCGCTCTGTGCAGGCCACCCCTCCCCATGTTTTTGTTTAGGGGTGAACCCACCACTCCATGTAGGACACCCTTATTTGTTGAGACACTAGATAGTTCAGAAGTTAGATGGTACCGTTTATTTTGCTTTTATCCTGTTGCTGTAAAGGGATCCACTGTGTTTGTCCCATGTCGTTTTGAATTCCATCACCGTGTTTGCCCCCACCATTTCCATCAGGAGGGCATTCCAAGCATCCACCACCCTTTCAGTGAAGAAATATTTCCTGACATTGCCTTTCAATTTACCACCTTGCAGCTTCATGTTATGCCCTCTAGTTTTACAGCTTCCACGTCTTTGGAAGAGCTTTGTTTGTTCATCATTTCTCTTTAAGTATTTAAAGGTCTGAATCATATCTCCCCTGTCCCTCCTCTCCTCCAAAGTGTACATATTTAGGTCTTCAAGTCTCTTCTCATAAGTCTTCTGACGCAGGCTCCAAATCATTTTGGTCGCCTTTCTCTGAACAGTTTCCATTCTTTTTACATCTTTTGCAAGATATGGTCTCCAAAACTGAACACAGTATTCCAAGTGAGGCCTCACCAGTGACTTGTACAGTGGCATAAGTACCTCTTCCTTTCTGCTGGTAATCCCTCTTTGTATGCAGCCCAACATCCTCCTGGCTTTTGCCACCGCCTTGTCGCACTGTTTTGACACCTTGAGATCATCAGAGATAATCACACCAAGGTCTTTCTCCTGAACCGTGCATACCAACCTCTCACCCCCTATCGTGTACTTTTCCCTTGGATTTCTGCTACCCAAGTGCATGACACTGCACTTTTTCACATTAAATCGTAGTTGCCAAGCATTAGACCAGTCTTCCAGCTTTTGTAGATCTTTCCTCATGTTAACCACTCCCTCGGGGGAGTCCACTCTGTTGCAAATTTTTGTGTCATCTGCAAAAAGACAGACTTTTCCATTCAGTCCTTCAGCAATATCACTCACAAATATATTGAACAGTGCCGGGCCCAGGACCGAACCCTGAGGCACCCCGCTAATCACCTTCCTCTCATCCGAATGAGCTCCATGTACCATCACCTTCTGTTGTCTGTCAGTCAACCAATTTCTAATCCAGTTTACTATCTTGGGACCCATCCCCAAGCTACTGAGTTTATTGACAAGCCTCCTATGAGGAACAGTATCAAAGGCTTTGCTGAAATCCAGATAGATGACATCCATTGCATGCCCCAGATCTAGTTCCTTGGTCACCCAATCAAAGAAATCAATCAGATTTGTTTGGCAAGACCATCCTTCGGTAAAACCATGTTGCCTTGGATCTTGCAACCTGTTGGTTTTGAGAAAGTTCACTATTCGCTCTTTCAGGAGCGCCTCCATTACTTTTCCTGCCACCGAGGTAAGGCTCACGGGCCTGTAATTTGACACGTCTTCCCTGTCATCACTTTTGTGTAGAGGTACAACATTAGCCATTCTGCAGTCCTGAGGAACGACTCCTGTTTCCAAGGATCTGTTGAAGACATCCTTTAACGGTCCTGCAAGAACCTCTCTGAGCTCTTTCAGTATCCTGGGATGTATCCCATCTGGTCCCATGGCTTTGTCCACTTTCAGTTTAGCAAGTTGTTCTAACACCTCATCTTCTGTGAATGGTGTGGTATCTACTTCATTCCTATTTCTATATTTGGGAGTCACAGCTGGTCCATCTCCAGGATATTCTTTAATAAAAACAGAGCAGAAGTATTTGTTTAGCAATTTTGTTTTTTCAGTGTTACTTTCCACGAGTCCTTTCCCAGCACCTCTGAGTCCTGCAATTCCAACTCTGATCTTCTTCCTTTCCTGAATATACCTGAAGAAAGTTTTGTCGCCACCTTTAACATCTTTAGCCATCTTTTCCTCTGCCTTTGATTTTGCTATGCTTATTTCTCTTTTTGACTCTTTGAGCTTGATCCTGTATTCATTTCTGTGTTCTTCTGTTTGCAAGCTTTTGAATTTTGCGAAAGCTGTATTTTTTGCCTTTATTTGAGCAGCCACCTCTTTGGAAAACCAAATAGGTTTCCTTCTCCTCTTGTTTTTATTTATTTTTCTTACATATTTATCTGTTGCCCCTTTTATTGCCGCCTTTAGTTTAGTCCATTGCAATTCCACTTCCCTTATCTCCTTCCACCCCGTCATCTCCTCCTTTAAGTACTCGGCCATTTTATTGAAGTCAGTGTTTTTGAAGTTTAGGACTTTGAGCTTGCTATGATTGGCCTGTACCATGGCTTTTATCTCAAACCACACCGTGTGATGGTCGCTGTTGCTCACAGGGGCACTCACGCAGACATTCGACACGTTATCACTGTTGGTGAGCACTACATCCAGCGTTGAGCTTTCCCTGGTTGGTTCCATCACATTTTTGTCTAAGTAATGCATCTTGGAGAGCATCCACAATTTTTTTTGCTTCTTTCCAGATGTGCAGAAGGAGTAATCCAATCCACATCAGGTAGATTAAAGTCACCCAATATGATTGCTTCCCCCTTTGTTGCTATCTTGGCAATATCTGTAACACAGGTACACTAAAAAAATTTTTTTTAAACTGCCTCTAATGTTGATTTTTACGTTTTTTGGTGCGCTGAATCCAAATCTGGTAACCAATTTGCTCCATCACGTACAGATTTTTGCTACATTGGGTTAGCAGTTTGAGGTAAACGTTTCAGATTGAGTGCGATCGAGATAAAAGTTTCTTGGATGAATTCTTTATACTAATTGTTTAGTAGTTATTCAAATAAGAATAAAGAAAATTGTAACAAGGCAGCACATAAGAATAGAGTAATGTCAACAAAACACACTGTGATGGTAGCAAAATTGTCTGCACTTAAAACAGCCACATACATGTGCACAAACATTGAGCATATAAGAGCGAGGTTAGACACAAAGCAAAGCAAAGAAACGTGCAAAAAATGTTGTACAGGTATGTATGTAAGAATAGAAAACGCAAACCGCACCATTGCAATACATGAAGACAAACACCCGATGGTGTGAAAATAAAATTCTAATAAATGAGATCCGACACTGTGGTAATAACTAGCAAATTTTTATTTCAAAGTTTAGTAAAAACACGATATTTGTCAACACAGTTTAGATTTTAAAGTCATTCTTGGGTCAATCAATCTCCTGGTGGGCCCGTTTCTTCTTCCCCCGAATGCTTCTCTTGGTGCGCTGCTTGGCGTATTTTTCATCTGGGGTTTCCCGCAGCAGCAACCAGCAGAAATCAGCCATCATAGTGGTGTTCCATCTTCCTTGGTACCTTCTCTCTGCGTCCTTGATGTCCTGGTGAAACCTTTCACCTTGTTCTTCACTGTACGCCCCCAAGTTTTCGGGAAAGTAGTTCACATGGGAGTGCAAGAAATGGACTTTCAGGCTCATGTTACAGCCTTGTTCTTTGAAGGCATTGAGCATCTTGGCAACAATATCCTTATAGTTCTCATCCCGCCTGTTCCCCAAGAATTTGAGAACAACATCCTTGAAGGAATCCCAGGCTTCTTTTTCCTTCTCAGACATCGTTTCAGCGAATGCTCCATCTGAAATGAGTTTCCTTATATCAGGGCCAACAAACACTCCTTCCTTTAGCTTTGCTTCAGAAAGTCGGGGGAACTTTGAGCAAAGGTACCGAAAGCACTCACCATCTTTTGGAAGGGACTTGATGAATTGCTTAATGAGACCCAACTTAATGTGGAGAGGTGGTAATAGAATTTTATCACGAGGTACCAAGCTCTCATGAAGAACATTTTTCTCACCGGGTCTCAAATACTCCCGAATTGGCCAGTCTTTTTTCCCCCAGTGTAGGTCGCGGGCCCGGCTATCCCACAAGCAAAGGAAGCAGGGATATTTGGTGAAACCGGATTGCTGCCCTAATAGCATGGATAGAATTTTAAAGTCTCCACAAATCATCCACTTATGCTCATCATAACGAATCTTCTGAAGAATCAGGGCCAAATTCTCGTATTTTTCTTGGAGAATAACAGTGAGCAATAGGAACTGAAACGAATGTGTTGCCATTATGAAGAAGAACACCTTTTATGCTGTCTTTTGACGAATCAATGAACAGCTGCCATTCAGCAGAATCATACTTGAGTTTAAACTTTTCCATCACTCCGTATATATCGTTGCAAAATACAAAATCTTCCTCTTTGCTGAAATACTTCAAAAATTGTGTCTCGCGGTTGCGGTACCAATAAAAAGTTGTTCCTGGTGACAATCGATTTTTCTGTTTAAGCCGAGAACCTAGCAGTTGGGCAGCATCTTTTGGGAGTCCTAAATCCCGGACTAAATCATTCAATTCAGCTTGAGAGAAAAGTTCAGGTTTCGGATCTGGTTCAGTTTCAAACTCGGAAGTACTGGACTCATCGGGAAAAGCCATCTGATGAGTCTCATCATGATCAGAACCGTCCACACAAATATGATCCAAAGATTTTGGTGGTTCAGGCACAGGTACTTCGTTGCTATGAGGCATAGGCCTAATTGCTGAGGGAAGGTTGGGGTAACTTATTACGTTCTTATTTTTTAAGTTGTATCCCTTCACAATGCAAGAGCAAAAATAGCAGTCACTGCTGTGGTCTCTTTGTTCATGCCACATCATAGGTATTCCGAAACGAAATGCTTGTTTTTTACCTTTCATCCATAAGCGTAGATCTTCCTCACATGTCTTGCACACTTTGTGAGGAGCCCATGGTTTGTCTTGATCGCCTAACTTCAAACCGAAATATACTTTTTTAATAAATGCAGAAATGTTCCTCTGCCGCTTTTTCACGGTATATTCCCCACCAATTAAACAAAAACTGTCCGGAGAGTTGACGCAACCTCTGGCTCTGTGAGCCATCACAAATACACAGCACTGCAAACTACAAATGTAGTGAACCACTTCGGAATAAAGCTGGATTACGACTGAGCAAACAAAAGGTAATAAGGAACTTGCAAGAAACTGAAATTTGACAGGAACGTTCATGTCGCAACCACCGTGTTTGAGCGAGCGAACGAGGCGAGGCGAACAGGAAAGAACATGCGCCAGCGCGAGTACTGGATTTAGCCCCCCGCCTCCCAATTGTCCTGTTAATGTATAAAATGAATACAAAACACTCTAAAATATCATGAGGGAGTGTTTCTAGTTAGTTAACCATTACAACCTCTATTTTGGGCCAAGAAAATAAACTGCAGTCGGCTAAAAAGAAATTATGTGAACATTCCTTATATGGGTAAGAAATCTAATTTTGCAAGAAAACGTGACGTGATGGAACATTTTGGCTATTTTTCCTGGATTCAGCACCCCAAAATCTATAGGAATCAGTTGCAAAACTGGAGGCAGTTTTTTGGTAGTGTACCTGTGTAATCAATTCGTTATCTCTCTCTTCAATTTGAGTCGGAGGTCTGTAGACTACAGCAATATGGATGACAGTGCCATCTCCTCTTTCCAACGCAATCCAGAGCGCTTCTTCTTTTCCCCATGTTCCCTGCATTTCAGTAGCTTTAATACTGCTTTTGACATACAAGGCTACTCCTCCTCCTTTTCCATTTTCTCTGTCTCTTCTGAATAGATTATAGCCAGCTATGGCTATATCCCAATCATGCGATTCATTAAACCATGTTTCTGTAATGGCCACGATGTCCAAATCCGTTTCCACCATTAGGGCTTCCAGGTCTGGAATTTTTTTGGCTAAGCTTCGAGCATTTGTGCTCATTGCTTTCCAGCATTTATCTGGCTTGTGTGTATTTTGCATTGATTTTATTCTGCCCACTTCTTCCCACTTGTTTTTGATATGTGGTTTAAGAGTGTGGCTGTTTCTGATGTTGTTCTGCTTTTGCAGGGGGTGGCATGCAGATCTTGACCTTCCACATCCGTCACCCCCTTTTCCAAGTTTAAATGCATATCCACATACTGCCTGAATTTTTCACTTAGGATTCTTTTCCCTGTGACAGAGAGATGTAGTCCATCAGCAGAATGTCTATTTGTTTGGGGGGCCCAAGCTCCACCGCACCCTGCATCTAGCTCCCCATGGCAAAACAACCTGCACTGAGGTCATGATCGCAGCCTTCCCCTTCTGTTTTTCCCAGGGAGATCCAATTTCCCTCGGGCAGACAAGAGGGTTCTTTGCTGCGACTATGGCAGAGAAATATTGGTAGGGCCAGGGCCCCCCATTACAACGCCTATGATGGTACCAAGTCCCCCTACCCCACAATAAATACTTGTCCATCAACATAGCTAAAAATGACACAACCTAGCCAAAACTTATGCCTTATCCCTAATTCATCTCAGAAAGGAAGACAAAAAAAGAAGTTTAGGGCTAGATTTACTGCATTAGTACATGCTAATGTTAAATAGATCCTATTACATAAAATGGGATCTGCATAATTAAAGGAGCCCTTTTACTAAACAGCACTATGGTTTTGCTCCTAACGTATGAATATGACAACAATCTGTGTGTGTTAAATGCAAAACCTCAGTGTTAACAGCTGGGGCATGGACTATGTTCCTAGCAGTTAATGTGTAGCACCATACCCTAACGCGGGAGGCTAATACTGCGAGTGCACTTAACTTCACCTATTCAGGTAACTGCACCCACATTAACTGCAACATTGATAGGTAGCACGCGACATGCTCCTATGGTACCTTCAATGCGCTCATCATGCTCATTCTCTGCTAGTAATCTGCCCATTCACCACCCCGACATGCGAGTCAAAGTTATCATACGAATCAGTGCACAATAACTGCCCTGCCCCTGCCCTAACGGTTACTGTGGGTCCAAGCGCGCAGTTATTGCATACTTAAACCCCCGCTAACTGCGTAACACACTTTAGTAAAAGGCCCCCATGTGTGTTAATGCATTCCATACAAGCTCTTACAAACCATAAAATCATACAGAAAAATCACCATACCTCTCACCACTGTAACAATCAATCAATCTAAAATCACAGCTAAAATCTAAATATCCATTACCTCTTCTCCAAAAGCTCTCCGTAAAGGGTAGTACTCTTTAGTAATTTTAATGCTTAGCTGTTTAGAGTCATAAAAATATACTTAAATACTCCACCATTTCTTTTTTTATTTTATTTATAAGCATTTAACAAAATTTTACAAAATATCCACTTGAAAAAAAAGAAAACATGAAACAAAATACAATCACCATGAATTTTCCCATAGCCCATGAAATATTCAAAGGACAAAAGGGGGGGGGGGGGGTAAGAAAAACACGGTATTAGAAGTCAAGACCGGCTAATACATATCAATTGCACTAGTGGCAATCTAAGAAGGAGAAGGGGCTGAACCAACCAGCCTTTTAACATCCAAAAAAAGTCCTCAGGCAAACCCCCCCCCCACATTTAATATTAAGGAACTTAAGGAGTGGAGGAGTAGCCTAGCAGTTAAAGCAATCACCTAGTACCCAAGAGATCAGGGTTTGATTCCCACTAGCACTCCTTGTGACCTTGGGCAAGTCACTTTACCCTCTAAGGCCTGGAAATCTACATCTGGTCATACCTTTCCAAGAAAACACAAGGGCTGCTGGGTTGCCAGGAAACAGCATTGACTTGATGGCACTTTAAAAAAAAATAAAGAAGCTTCATTGTACTTTTACAGGGATTCCTGAAAATAAAGGTAGCACCTACAGCTAATGTCTCTTGCCTCACAGCCAAAAAAAATGTCCTTTTCTCCCGAGTTGCCTGAGCAGCATCTAGAAAAATCCTGACTGGATGATCCAAGAAGAGTTCTGAGATCTTCTTAAAATAAAATCTCAAAATAAGAGACCAGGGTTCAATTCCCACTAGAACTCTGTGGCCTTGGGCAAGTCACTTAACCATCCATGTTCCTGTTTAATGCACATTATCAAGTTTAAATTCAATGTAAATTGCTTTGACTGAAATGATAAAGCGGTATAAAAAACCTGTTAAATAAATAAAGGCTCACCTCTTGCTCAAAAACAAAGGACACTGAAAGTGTAGCTCTATCTTGACATTCCTGAACAGGGGATTCAATCAGTGCTGTTACATCCAAGTCCTGTTGCACTTTATCATGCGCTTCTGCTTCCCCTGATGTTAAATAACATACTTTGCCTAAAGATGGAATAAATGCCTCAGGGATATTTAATATTCCCACTAAGTATTTCTTAAAAAGCTCATTAGGTGAATACTCCACCCTATCAATTTACCATTTACAAAAAAAGATTCAGCACCAATCGTTAACATCTCTTGGTGCATTCCAAGAACCTGGCATCTGTAATAAAGGATTGCCTTATAAAATTTAGGAAAAAAACCAAAATTTTCTGGATTAAAAAGAGCTTATTAGAATAGCTAAAATATTGCCTTAAAAAACAATCATGTTCTGGTTTTAGGGTAAAGGATGCTAGTTGGGTGTCCTATACCGAGGCTTCCTCCCACTCTTCCAACATCTGGCAAGTCCATCCTCTTCTTTCTCCTTTGACCCTTCCTCATGCTTCTTTATGGGGAGGTAATACATCCTTCTAATGGATGAATGCCTCACTTGAATCCCAAGAATTTCAATATTTCTTCCTCATTTCCTCAGTGAGACACTAGAAAATTTGGGAAAGTTCAGAAGTCTCAAACTTGAAACGCCTTGAGTGATATTATAGTTTTGTAGTGAGGCAAGAATAGGCAAAAATGCCTCTAATTAGTGTCTCTTCAGATGTCTGAACCTTTTCAAGTTTCTGATTCAACTGAGACAATTCCCCAGCATGTTGCTTCTGAACTTTAGATATATCCTTAACCATTTTGAGAAAAACGTACCTATTCATGCACAGATTTGGTCACAGAAGACTCCATTGTGTCTGGATGGTTTCTCGTATTACAAAAGCAGTCCTGTTGAGACGACTCCCTTGGTTGAAGGAGGTCTGCGAAAGCACAGGGCCTGAAGAGCGTTCTCATCTGCAGCTACCATCTCCCAGCCTCAGACAGCAGCTGCAGCTCTCCGTCAACATGAACAGCAGCAAAAACATTCCCCGGAGAGGTCACTCTGTTCTCATTCTGCCACTGAGGTAACAGCTTTCATAGTCTTAGCAAAAATTCAATAATAATTTTTTATTGGCCGCTAATATTATAGTTTGCCTTTATTTGTTCAGGTATAGTTCATTCTACAGGAGAAATCAGTGTTTCAGGTTTTGAAAGCTTCTCCTAAGCGGCCACACCCATCAATGGGGAAGATGAGGTGTGCACGCGCAGGCCTCTCTTATTATGATGTATTAGGAGTACTGCAAAGAATAAAGTAATAAACACAAGAGAAATGGGTATTTTGTGCATTTCTTATTTTCCATTCTTTTTGGTATCCTCTTTTGTTTTTTTTATTAATACAGCAGAGCTACGTGCGCTTAGGAGGGAGGCAGAGAAATGACTACAAACCCTGAAAGATCCACCGTCCATCAATTAAAAGGAGCGAACCTTGACCGAAGTCTCAGCTTGCCAGACAGCAAGGAGAGGAAGATAAATTTAAGGCAGAAAAGCAGCAAACGAAGCAGAAAAATAGCAACTCTATTACGGCTGGTTATAGGCATCATCCGAGGGAGACCCAGAACTAAAAGCAGCCCCAGAATAGGGTGTTTCCTCTACAGGTTTGCGTTCTGCTGTTTTGCCTTGGCACTTCGCTTTTTTGGAATAGTGTGGCAGCAGTACCCGACTCCTGCCTGATGCCGTGGTGAACACAGCGACCTAGCATTCGCAAGTAAAGGAGGCGGATTACCTCCCTCAGACAGGTGTATATATAAATAAACTATGCATATAGCAAACCACTCTAGTGAATGTGCCCCAGCTGTAGTCAGAAACAGAGTTTCTGTGTTGCAAAAACACTAACTCAGCTTTACAAGGGGAGTCTCCAAAGGACACGGTGGCAGTAATTCTAGTTTTAATCAATCATAAGTGCTAAGGGAAGCTTATTACATATTTCTTCCTCTTTAACATGCCCAAGCATTTTGGATACATATGTTGCTAGTACACACTAAAAAGAAGGACCAAAACATATTCAGGATTAAGTGATTCAAGTCCAAAAAACAGGAAACAACAGGATGAGAACAGAATTTTCTTACCTTAGGTCTTATATACAGGGCTGGCTCTACCACTAGATGGACTAGGTGTCTGCCTGTAGCAGCAGGCTTCGAGGGATGGCAGCATGTTGCCAGCACACTTGGCAAAGACAGCAGCAGAGGAGCCCTTCAGTAGCTGCTGTCAGAGGCCAGCCTTTGAGCATCTGTGCATGTGTGTGTGCTCAAGGCCTGCCACATCATACCCCCACACTGGAGTGGGTGGGACACAAAAGGCCTTGAGTGTGCCAGTGAAGGTGCTCAAAGGCCTGCTGCTGACAGTGGCTGTAAAGGGCTTCCACAGTGCTATTTTTGCCAGCATTGCTTTGCTGCCCTCCGAAGCATGTATTTCTTTTGGCCTTTCAGAGAGGTAGGGTGGTTGAGAGTAGCAACCTGTGGTGGCAGGGGGAAGCGAAGAGGGGGGAGATGTTGAACACCTAAGGGGGCACAGAAGGAAAGAGACACTGGAGAACTAGGTAGAAAATAATGAAATGCAGATGCTGGAGATTTGGGGGTTTGGAAGAAGAGATGGGGCACATGGCTGATGGTTCACCTAGGGCATCAGATACCCTTGGGCCAGCAATGCTTACAACAGAGTTTGCTTTAAGAACCCTGCAGAGGTCTCCCTCAAAAGATGTTCATGTGCGGTCACAACACTGTTGTTATTTCTGTTACAAAAAAATGTGGCAAGACAGGATTTGTAGCTTTCCTTTTAGAGCAGGAATTATCTCAGCTTTTGATACTCAAACAGAAAGCCAAGCCTCAAAATGACTCATCCACAGGTTATACGTTTATTGACATTACATTTCAGCGACTTTTGACACGATTTAAAAATTCTGAAGTGTGAGAGATATACCAAGAGTGCTGTAATGGACCACAGCTAGTGCACCTACTATTCTAAAGCATTTCTCTTCATGTTTGGGATACTATCATCGGTGTAGTTTGCCTACTTCTTTTGGGCGGGACAAAGGGTAAGGAAGTCATATTGATAATGGGAATCAATTCATTATTAGTGCTTGTAACATTTGGGGGAGCATCCTCCAAGTCCACCCCAAACTATGCCTATGGATACTGGGAAAGAGTTGAATGGGGCAAAATTTTTAAAATAAATTTTTTATATTTACGACTCTTCAGTGTAGAGCTTTGAACTGGAAGTCTGCTTGCAATCAAGCCAGCAGGAGAATTCTCATTATTACTAATCACTATGTTTATGTTTAATCAGTACTTGATTTACCGCCTTCCGCGGATGGGCATCAAAGCGGTTTACAATAAAAATAACAGAGACAGGAAAGGAACGCCATTTCAAATATGGGTAGGAAAGAAGAGAAGAAGAGGGAATTAAAAGCAAGTATTTAAACTACAATTAACAAGGCAATGGAGGCGAAAAGTCAGAGGGAGTCAATGATTCTGAAAAAACAGCAGACACATGCGTCAGTGAGAAGATGAATTGCCGTGTTGTGAACAAGTTGAAGTGAAGGTTCTTTAGTTGGGATGATCAGAGGCCGCAGTAAGCTGAATTACGATAGTCCAATTTGGTATGCCCAGGATGTGTAGAAAGGTCTGAAGCGTAGATTTGGATAGAAACAGTCAAATTGAATGAATCCGACGCAGTACATAAAAGGATCCCCTAACCTTACTTGCTACCTGGGATTCAAAAGTGAGGTGGTGATTGAAGCTATGTATATTGGAGGGGGCATATTCAGCAATGGCTAGGCGGCTGCTGTTTTAACTAAGACTGGATGTTTAGCAGTGGAACATATCCGATTTCCACCGCTGAATATCCAGGCTGTTCAGCCACCAATGCCACTTCCAGTCAGCAGCAACATCTAGACACTAAGGAGGTCATTCTGCACCACGAATAGTGGGGATGTATGTTCTGCCTGGACATACATTCCTGCTATTCATACCCTTGCTGCTCCCGGTGCAAAAGCTCCCCATACAAACAGCGCTCTGTTGTACAGGGAGCCTTAGATGGGGGCAGGTGGGGGCGGTCTGGAGGCAGAGTGAAGGTGGGACATGGGCGGGGTGTGATCCCAGATGTACAGGGCCGATTCTGAGGTTTGCCATGTAGACGGGGGACGCCGGAGCTGGGGGCGGCGATGAGGTGAGGGGGGCAGAGGGATCCCCACAGCCTGACCCTGGCCATGGGAGGCCAGATCAGGGGTCAGTCTGTGGGGAAAGGACATTGGGTCTTGCGGTCAGTGATTGCGGCTCTATTTAGGAGCCGTGGTGCCATGGCAATGGGATGCCAGGGCACTGCGGTTCCATTCAGGAGCCTTGCTGAGTTAGTTGGGGATATGCTGGGTGTGCGGCCCATTAGAATTGGGGCCCGGCCTGCACTTGCAGGCCGGTAGTCTGATTCTGATCCTGCGGGCACATCTAGCCCCCGCAGAATCAGGTACTACACCTGTACACCCCGATTCTGAGGGGCCGCACAAGGGTTGGATAACCAGAATAGAATTGGCCTCTAAGTGGATAGCGCAAACTGGTTAAAAGCTTGAACCATTTTAGCTAGCAGGTTAGCGGCTAAAGATCGGCACTAACTGAATAGTGGCTGCCACCTCTGCTCCACCCACAGATCGCCCTGATTCTAAAGGGGCGTTTTATGAAAGGTTTGTGGGGCTAATCAGTGCATTAACCAGTTAGTGCTGCCAAATATCGCTGTGACTGTGTTTTAGCTAGTTAGCAAGTCTGCTAACTGGCTAAAACATTTTGAAAATGTCCTCCATTACGTATAGCACAGACCAGATGTATACAATGGAGAACAGAAGCATGTGGGGGCAATTTTATAAGTTGTGTGCATTTGTGTGTGCAAATCTAGGTATTTTTAGCATTTGCATGTGTACTTGGCAGAGTCACTATTCTGAAAGTACACACACCAGACCAATCATGTGCATTTTCACTGCGGGCATGTAAAGGGCAGAGTTTCGGTGGAGCGTGGGTGGAATGCAAAGTTTTGAGTGTAAATAGTACACCATAGCTTACACATGCTCTTGAAAAATCTAGGCATGGGCAATTACACTAGCCATGGGACTGGCGTAAGTGCTCACGGCTTAAATGAACAAGCATATTTGACAACTTACGCACTATTTTATAAGTAAAGTATGTGCGTACATTACTTTATGAAATAGGTATGAAATATGTATGTGAAAGTGTACATTTATCTAGGCGCGCCTTATAAAATTATCCTCATAATGGATAGTCCTTACCTGCTTGTAACTTACAATGTAGTCAAGAAACATAAGCAATGCATAATGAAAAACAGCAACATTTGGAATACTAATCCATGTTAGCATTGGGGGAAAACCAGGACTATATTTGCCTGTTCATTTGACCTGGCGTGACGTAGCAACCCTACAGAAGGAGGACTTTTAGGATAGCTTCACCAAGGGTAATTACGGGATGCAGGGCTGTACCAAGTCATAAATGCACCCTGTGCAATTTGCACCTCTAGCGCGTCCCCCCCCCTTTGTCATTTTCCCCATGCCAAGCATCTCCCCATCTTACCCACACCTACATGTCCACGCTGCCTGCCTTTGTCCTGCCGCTGCCACTTTTTATGTTTCTTTGGTGGTGGCAGTAACAGCAGCGGAGCAGATCTCTAATTTATTTATTTATGTATGTATTTAATAGGTTTTCTATATCGCCTCATCTTAAATTTAATGCGGTTTACAATATAACAACAGAACTTTACACTGAACAGGGACAAGTAACTTGGAGGATTAAACATAAAAGCTTTTGACCCACGGGTCTTTCCGACTCCATGCTAGCATGTTGGCATCATCCCTTCCGCCTCTGATGTAGGCTCACGTCAGAGGAAGGAGGGACCAGACCAGCCATTCAAGCGCAGAGTTGCAAAGATCTGCATTTGAATGGCTGGTCTGGTCTCTCCCTCCTCTGACACGAGCCTCAGAAGAGGGAGGGATTGGGCTAACATGCAATCATGGAATCGGGAAGACCCACGTGTTTTTATCTCAATTAGAGATCTGCTCTGCTGCCACCAAGGAGACATGAAAAATGGCGGTGGCGGGGCAAGGGCAGGAGGAACAGAGGCCGGCAACTCCAAATGTGCCCTCATTTTTTGCGCCCTGTGCAGCTGCAGCGCTTGCACATTGCTAGGTATGGTACTGATGGGATGAAGAAAGGTGGTATGGAAAGGAGTAAGACAGAAAGCTACACACTGATATTGAACAGCCCATTTTGGGCGAGTTCTTGGGCATAGCAAGCAAGAGCATATGTTGCAGACAGTGAAGTTTGGTTCCCATGCCAATCAGGTTTTACAACAGTAATGAAACTATATAAAGTATATAAGACGAGATGTGGAGGGCACTTACTGCTGAGGCTTTCAGAGTTAAATCAGCAACATTTGACATAATTGTTGCTTTCTTAATGCAGTGGAACCCATGAGCACTGGCATTTATGGGAAAGAGCTGAATATTGGCCCAACAAGCAAGAATGCAGTCTGATCAGTCTGTAATTGGTATGATCAAGGTTGATCTGACTAACAACCTTGATACTACTGTGAAGTTTGGATTCAAGGCCTCCAAGGAAACAGTGCTTTGACAGCAAAGTAGGGAACTGAAGAATCAGAATCTCATTCTTTGGGGAAATTTGTCCAAATGGGTTAGTTTTGCGCATACCATGACAGTGATAAACCTCACTTCAGAGTCAGGATACGTGGCGTATGATCTCAGTTTCACAAATTTACTGCTAATGCTTGGCGCAGCATCTGCATCATGCCAAAGAATTTGTAAGATGTAACTTGTATGAGTAATTTATCAAGGTGTGCTTGGACGTTCTCTTTAATCAAGTCTGTGGCACCCAACATAAAGGGAAATAACTCAGTATCTTTCTGCCACATTTTCTTGGTCTATGACTGCATTTCTTGGTATTTGAAGATCTCCTCCCTCTCAACGTGATTCACAGAATAGCTGCTAGAGATCGACACCCCTATAAATCAATGCCATTCTGATGTTCTCTTTTATTACTATGGCTTTCTTGCATCCAGCTTTTTATCGGTCAGAATGGAAGTATCCCAGGTGATCATAACCTCTTCATTCTTTGTAATTCTCTTAGGGCCATGATCCCAGTGCTTTTCAGGCAGTGATGTTGTAGTGTTTACAGAGTTTTCAATGTACTTTATTGTGCCTTTCTGTATAGAAATGTTCTGCCATCAGAACTTCACAGTCAACTATTAAGATAAGTTTCCAGTTCTTTCTTACAGAATTGACATAGGTCTTCCTTGCCACATTTTTCAATGCTCACTGTAAACTCTCTCGTCCATATTCCCTCCCCCCTGGCCTAAGAGGATGTTCCGACCATTCGGAATTCCGCAAGAAGCTCAAAACTTTCCTCTTTAGTGAATACTTTACCCTGTCCCCCTAAACATCAGATCTCCAAAGCTATTCAAATTAAACCCTATCCAATGCTAACCAAAGCTAAATCCCAACTTCTCCACTCCTCCTCCCTCCACTTCTCTATCCTCCTCCTCTCATCTCCCAATGTAAATATGTAAATAGCTCTTTATGAAAATAGTTCTTCTGAAAAGGTTCTACCATTGTTCAAACCGTTGTTGTTCCTTGTAAAACAGCTGTGAATACACTGTTACAAACTGTTCAATGTAAACCGTTTTGAATTTCAGAAAAATGGTATATAAAAATGTTAAATAAATAATCCGCTGTCCTGGGTTGCAACTATCAATCTACCTCTCCTTAACCATTAAGAACATAAAGACATTCATGTGTCTGTTCTTGATTGACAAAGGGTTCCTGGAGTAACATTCTGTATTTCCCACTCTATTTGTCAATTTGTGCATTCTTTGCCATGTGGTATTCTACAGGTCTCGATTCTGTCACCTCTATGATTCAATATCTGATTATTCTGAATGAAATTGTCAGGAAGTATAAATTGCAGTGTGTGTCATATCTATCCAGATAATATGGAGTTGCTCTATCATGTGGATGATGATCAAGGGGAGATGATTGAGCGTATAAATTGGTGTATGTGGAGAATATTGCTATGTTTAAAAAAATATACCAGTTAAAACTCAATCCAGTAAAACGCACAGATTTGGAGAAAAGGTTTGTTAGTAAACACTGTTATTGCAGACTTGGAAATACATTGCTAGGTAAGGATGTACATTTGTTAGCACGCCTTAAATAATTTAATACTACTACTGAACATTTTTATAACGCTAAAAGGCATACACAGCACTGTCTATTGCATGTTTTACCCCAATGTAACCATCCAAGTTGAATAACCCTGTTCAATGCAAAGCTTGTTGCTATAACTGTTCATTGTAAACCGCTTTGAATGTAAATGATAAGGCGGTATAGAAGACCTGTTAAATAAATAAATATATACACATAAGAGCAAGTCCCTGATCATTAGAGCTTACAACCTATTCAAGACAAACACAACAAATAGGGGGGACCAGGGTAAACTAAGAAGAAATGGCTGTTAACACAAGTGTGGCAAGCAGGAGACTAAGGGGGTCAGGATCCAAAGGCAGCCTCGAAGAGGTGCATTTTTAGTCTAAATTTGAATAGGACCAGGGCTGGAGCCTGGTGTACTGACTCAGGTAGTCTATTCCAGGTATATGGTACAGCAAGATGGAACAGAACCCGGACACAGATAACAGTGATTTACCTGACAAGCCAGCGTTCCCAAGCAGGGGTGTAGGGAGAGATGAGAGGTAATGAGGAGCTGTAGAGTGAATGCATATGTAGGTCAGAAGGAGAAGTTTGAATTGGATGTGGAAATGGATAGGGAGCCAATAAAGTAACTTAAGAGGGGTTATGTGGACATAGCGACACTGACAGAAGATTCATTGTGTGGCTGAATTTTGAATGGAATGAAGGGGACAGAGTTGAGTTAGTGGGAGACCAGAGAGGAGCAGGTTGCAATACTCTAAGCGGGAGTTGACTAGAGAGTGGATAAGGGTCTTGGTAGTGTGTTCTGAAAGAAAGGGACTAATTTTGCTGAGATTATAGAGAAAGAAACATCGGGTTTTAGCTATCTGCTGGATATGTGCAGAGGAGAGAGGAGTCAAAGATGATGCCATGGTTGCAAGCTGAGGAAACAGGGAGGATGATAACGTTGTCCACACACAAAAGAGCTTTAATGCATGTTAACTTATGAATTAAAGATGTCAATTTGCACTTATTAAACAAACCAGGAAAAAAGGCCAAAAATCTGAAAAGAAAGCCAAATTTTTTCCCTGTGCATATCCCTATGGCTAAGAGTTTAAGGGTAAAACTGGACAATAGAATTATTTATTTAAGTGTCTTTTATACCGTCCCATCGGGTAATCAGAGCAGTTTACAATATAACCAACATTATTACATTATAACATGGTAGATAGATACAGGGAACATGCAAACTTATTAAATCATAGATATTTACATGATTAGGCAATAAATCTTATGTAACCTATTTACATATTTACATGTCATAGGATCATATTCAGGACATATTTAATTATTTTCTTAATTTTTCTGTGATCCACGGTGTTTTCCATTTACTGTTTGAGGTGAATTGCGAGTAGTATATGTAGGTATTATTTTGTTCCTATGTGTGTATGTATGTGTATGCACCTACATTGAAGAGGATTATGGATTTTTAAGTTGGGTCATGGTTTGTATTATTCTCATTTATGCCAAAATGCTCAATGAAGAGGTACGTTTTGAGTTCCAACCAAAATGAGGACAGATCAGCTATTGATCTTAGTTTGTCTGGAAGAGAATTCCACAACGATAGAGATATGTATTTGAAAGTCCTCTTACTGGTGTGTTGTTTCGATTTGCGGTAATCAGGAGATATTACTAATGTGTTTATCATGTTACCTCTTCTTGGGCAGTCATTGGTTGTTATTTTAATAAGGTCTGTTAGTGGGGAGAGAGCTGTTTCTGAAAAGTTTGTATGTGGTCATAATTATCTTATATTTTATTCTGCTGTGGACTGGTAACCAGTGAAGCAAATATAGTATTGGTGTAATGTGTTCAGAGTGATGTGCATTGTAGGTGATGCATACCACCATATGTTGCGCCATTCGTAGACTGTGTAGGGTTTGTTTTGGTAGTCTGCGCAGTAGACTATTGCAATAGTCTAAGTGTTGGAATATCATTGCCTGTAGTACAGTTCTGAATTCATTACTTGGCAGTAGAGACTTTAAGCGTTGGATCATTCTAAGTTTGTTATATATGGTCGTAGTGGAGAGTTTAATGTGGGATTTGAAACTGAGGGTTTTGTCAATTATAACACCCAGGTATTTTACCTCTTCGTTTACTCCAAGCATCACATCACTGACATCAATGGTAGTAGTGAGGAGTAGTTTTGATTTCTACTTATGAATAACACGTCTGTTTTTTTGTAGTTTATGCTGAGGCAGTGGGATTTCAACAATTGGGCAATTTCATTGAAGCATGCAATGATAGGTTCGAAGAAAGGTTTAGATGAGTTAAATGGAAGGTATAGCATTATGTCATCAGGTAGATGGCATATCCAACTTGACATTTTTTGATTATTTGGCATATTGGCTGTATATATATATTATATATATATATATATATATATATATATTAAACAGAGCTGATAGGTCAGATCCTTGAGGGAGCCCTTGTTTCTGATTGTAGGTGTTGGAACACTATTGGTCAATTCTAATTTGTTGTGTACAGCATGCCATGGTTCATGGAGTCAAAGGCTGCTGCAATGTCAAGAAAGATTAATATGAATGCCTGGTTGGTGTTATCTATTCTCTTTATGAGGCTATTGAACAATACTAATAACAGTGTTTCTACGCTGTGGTATGGTCTAAAACCATATTGGTGTTAATCTAGTGGAGCGTGCTGTTCAATATGGTCTTGAAGTTGATTGTGGACAATTTTCTCAATGACTTTGGCCAGGAATGGCAGACTAGAGATCGGTCTGTAGGAGGAGGGGCATTTTTTATCAAAGGTTTTTTGTTTTAGTATGAGGTGTATAGTTGCCTGCTTTAGGTCCCTAGGCATTTGTTCTTGGGTGAGCAACAGGTTGACCATTGTAAAAATGATAAGTGCTAGCTCATCATGGGTGGCTTTAATCCATACAATTGGGTATGGGTCAGTGCTAGATGTTGTTATATTAATCTTTGTAATTATGTTTTTGAGTGGTTCAAGGGAAGCCTGGTGAAATTCTGGCCAGATTTCTGCATAATTGGATGAGATGCTAGGTGACTGAGAGGGAGGGTCATTCAATTAGTTTAGTTTCATCGTATAGTGATCTGCTATGGCCTGAGGGGAGATGGCTTGTGTTTCGGTGTTGTGTTTTGGTAGGGTTGTGAGTGACTACTATTGAAAAAAAGTTCCCTTGGTTTGTTTAGTGGTTTCATGAGGAGTTGGGTATGATATTCTTTCTTTAAGTTGTTTATGTGTTCACAGTATGTAGATAGAGCATTCATGTACTTTACTCTATTTTCTGTTGTTTTTGTTTCACGCCAGTTTTGTTCAAGTTTCCTCAGATGTCTCTTAAGTAGACTTGTGTCCTGTGTGTACCATTGTTTTGATGTATTTTGTCTTGTGTTATGAGGCTGTTGAGGTCTGAATACAATCTTAGAAATGGTAGCATTCCAGTTGTGAATTAGTTCATTGATATATTTTGTGTTTGGGTTAATGTTCTCTAGGAAGTCTTTTGTTTTTCAAAGAGGTTAAATTTAGTGTAGTGTTTTGTCATATGTTTATTGAATTGATCATAGGTATGCTCAGCTTTTATGACAAAATCAATTAAATGGTGATCTGACCATGGCACTGGCGTTGTTTGTGAACAGTTAATAGATTTCTTGAGAATGTCTTTTGGAAGGAATATGAGGTCCAATGTATTACCTTTATTGTGGGTAGGTACTTATTTGCCTATAATGGAGATCTTCCATAGTCTCAAGAAAAGAGATGGCCCGTGTTTGATGTAATGAGGTAAGGTTAAAATCATCCAATAGTATTAACGTTTTTTTGCTTGACATAGAACATTTTTCTCTTACTTCACACAGACTCTCTCTCCCCTGACATTACCCCTCTTAATCATTGTCTCACTGCTGTCGCTTCTTGGTTTTCTTCCAATTTCCTTCACGTGAATCCCGCTAAATCTTTCGCTATTTGGTTCACGCTTGGGAGTCCCTCCCCCACTTGTGCCCCTTCCCTTTCTTCTCAGTCTATTCCTCTTGTCTCTTCACTCCGTTATCTGGGTGTTACTCTTGATTCTTCCCTCTCTTTCAAGGCGCACATCTCTTCCATCATTCAGCGTTCTTTTTTCTCCCTTAGGCAGCTCCGAGCTGTCCGCCCTTTCCTTTCTTCTTCCGCTCTGGCTACTCTCCTTCTCTCCCTTGTGATGTCTCGTCTCGATTACTGTAATGTTTCCCTAGCTGGTCTGCCCCAATCCCAATTGTCTCGTCTTCAGCGTGTTCAAAATACTGCTATTCGTCTCCTAACTCATGCCTCTCGTTTCGATCATGTTACCCCTCTTCTTCTTCACCACCACTGGTTACCTGTTCCTTTTCGTGTCCAGTACAAAATCCTTATCCTTATGCACAAGGCTGTCCGCACTGGCACCCCCTCCTATCTTGCTGATCAGATACACTTCCGTACACCCCACCGTCTGCTTCGTTCTATCCACACTAATCGCATGTCTCTTCCCTCCCCCTCCCAGGCCCATCTTGTTTCTACTCGTTCCTCTGCCTTCTATTTCTTGGCCCCGAGCCTTTGGAACTCGCTCCCTCCCTCGCTTCGTGCAGAAGAATCTTACCACTCCTTCAAAACTCAGCTCAAAACCCACCTTTTTAACCTAGCATTTGACCTTCCGTCCTTGTTTTCCCCTTCCCTCCCCGTCCCATGATGTTGTATTGTGACTGCTGCTTTGTATTGCTTTCTTTCTTCTTTCCTCTCTCCTTCGTTCCTATTATTTTAATGGCGTTCCTTTTCTTTTTCCCGCAGCCTCATTTTTAAATTGTTTTAAGTTTTATTGTAAACCGCTCAGGTGCCTATGGTGTTGGGCGGTATAACAAGTTTTTAATAAACATAAATATAAACAAACTATTTCCAAAATATTTGTTATGCCGTTAGGGCCAGAGGTTGGGGGTCTATAGATGAGGTAGAATACCATATACATATTTTCTATAATCAGTGTGTCTATATCAGAAATGGTATTGGATAGGGTTAGGGATGTGTTGAGTGTCTTTTTTTGTGATGATGAGAATTCCTCCTCCACGTTTATTAGTTTTGGGTGTGTGAAAGACTTCATAATTGGTGTCGCCTTGTTGGTTTGATATTACTGTGTCTACATCTGATAGCCAAGATTCAGTTATAAGCATATCTGAAGTGGTACGTTCAACTTCTGTAATTTGTGCCAAATTCATTAAGTTTACAATTATTTGGAAAATAAGGATTTAGCTACACTTTTCCACTTGATAGTGATCAGTCAAACTGATTAATGTGTCATTACTTACCATAAAACTCTTGGAATTGGGTTGAAGAAATTTCAGCTGCTCCAAAATATAACGGACAAATTAATTGAAAGGTATGAAACTAAGATCATGAGACTCCCACACTGTTTGCTCTACAATGACTACCTCTAAAAGCCAGAATTGATTTTAAGGTTTTAATGTTGGTCTTTAAATATTACTGGAGTTCTATGAACCACAAAGGACCTTCTGATCTTGCCAGGAAAGGTTACTGAGGGTGCCCATTGATTTAGAAATAAGATTGTCAAGTATTAGTAAGTTGACTTTTAAATATTATGGGCTTTATTCATGGAACACATTGCCACTGGAACTTAAAGCTGAAAAAAAAAGCTACTTATGTTATTGTAATTTGACAAGGGCTTAGCTTTCTCAAACAATATCTTTAGGCTATTTTAACTTTGGAGGGTGTGGCAATACTGGTAATACAGATGTTTATTTTGGGACTGGGGCAGCCAAGTGCCTTTATATGTAACTAAAAATCTTCCCATATGTAACCTTTTCCCATGTTCCTATCTATTCCTGCAACAGTCCTTGGATCACAGACTGTAGCTCCGCTAGGCAGATTGTAAATATGAATCTTCAAGTCCGGCTTCTATGAGGCCGATTCTACAACAAACTGCCTAAGTAGGAAATCCAAGTAGGTGACTATTTTGGGGCGATTTCATATAGACAACAGATACCTATGGGAATCATTTTAAAAGCCTTAGTCGTGATTTGGAATCTGAAAATGTGCAATCCATGGCATATGTGGAATTGTTTGCCAGTACCATAATTCAAAGGCATTGATTTTCTTACGATCTTTCTTCTCCACTGTCCAACTTTCACAGCCAATTGACATTATTGAAAATACCATCGTTTGGACACGTCAACTATTAGTGTGGAATCTGAAAATGTGCATGTGGATATCCAAATCATGGAGACATCCCCAGAGCCATTTTACAGATGGCTTTTAAAGATGTCTCTGGTTCAGGGACATCCAAGTAGGTAGAGGAAGTGGTACAGGCATGTCTGGGGTGATGCAATGGACTTAGATGACTCCGCTCAATCTCAGAAATGTCGGGGACATCTGAGGAACATCCAAGTTTAGACCTGCTCCAGGCATGAATAGGCATCAGGAAAGTAATTATTTTCGCCATAAAACATCCAGAGGATGTAAAGAAGAAGGAGAGTTAAGTGAATTGCCCAGCATGACAAGGAGCAGGATTGGGATTTGAACCTTGGCCACCATGGTCCTAAGCCATTACTGTAATCATTAGGCTATTAGACGTCCCCATTCTGAAATACCATTCTGGGGACGTCTACGCAGATGCCCATATCAGGCATATCCATGCTTGTGAAATTGTGCCTGAACTTGGATGTGCCTGCTTTTTTATTTTCAAGATGTTCTAAATTGGATTGCCTTTGTATGTCTTTATAAAATTCTAGGGGAAAAATGGCAGAAGCTGTGGCTAAACTGAAGTCACAGACATTTACACCACTCAGGAGAAGGCACATAAAGTATATGAGTATTATATAAACAACAGAACTCTGCCTGCAACTCCACCTGCGCTCCGCCCCAGAACATCCCTAGATATGGATTGTGCAAAAGTATCACCTTCTTGGCACCATGTATACTTTTACACCTGGGAGAATTCTGCGCAAAACCTTTTGAAAAATTCTGCACACAGTATTTTAAAATGCTGAAAAATTCTGCAAGCTTTATTAGTAAAGTTTTGTGCAGAATTCCCCTATCATAAAGCTCAACACCTCCTTTAGACCTGAAATTTCTCCTGCCTTTTTCCTCCTTAACTCTCTTACTGCAATCACAGTTCTTTCCCAAACCCATCCTTGTCACCCCTGTTCCCTCTCCTTCTAATTTCTAGACCTCAGCCATCCTCTGATTCATCAGTGGCCTATCTTTAGACCTGCAGCAACACCCTTGACTCACCAGCAGCCCTTCTCCTACCTTCCAGCCACCCCCCTGACTCACCAGCAGTACTTCTTCTCCCAACTACCTACCTCGACTCTCCAATGCCGGCACCATGCTTTCAATAAGTAAATGTTTACCTTTTGAAAATGTGCTAGCATTGGAATATAGCACAGCTATGGGAGCAAACGGAAATGCTCTCACAGTTGTGAAACTGCTACCAGTGAGGCAGGATTGGGCGCCCTTAAAGTTTGTGCGCCCAAGCCTGCCTCACTGTCTGCTGATGCTCATGTCTGCACAGACGTCTGCACAGCACATGCAGAATTCTGCGCAGGTGGGGAATTCTGTGCAAATTCTGCATTGCACAGAATTCCCATAGGAGTATTTTATGAGTAACCTCTGGGGTAATTTAAAAAGAGGGCTTTTACACATGAAAAATCCTTATAAAGTTACCCCTAAAATGTTCATAGGGTTTGATTTGCTTTAAGAGTTTGAAAGAGAAGCCAGCTTAGTGGAAGTTCTGCCTGCTGGCATGTGGAGGGTCCCCACTTCATTTCCTGGTTGAGGTCTACTACAGTTTGGGTTAGCTGGATAGGAGCCATTGGATGAGCCATTGTTATTATTAAAGACAGAACCTTGTGGCTGAATGTAGAAACATGGATAAAGCTATCAATGATGTATAAAAGGTCCTGCAAACACAATGCATAGCAAATAATCAAATAAGCTGGAACTACTCATTTAACCACACCATATACGGATGAGAAAATATGAGGGGGAGCTCAAATATCTTCACGATGTGAAAACTCACAGCAACTTAGTATTCATCATTGCTCTTCCATGCTTAACCATGCTATAATGTGGTTTCTTTTAAAAAATTACATCTGCCATTATAGTGGAATAAAAGAACAGAAAGGAATTACAGCATCAAAAGAAAAATCATTGAATGATGAAGACAATCCGTCTCTATCTTGAATGTAAGACACATTCAGGATTATAACTTTGTAGCATGTTTTATAACATACAGATGTGCTTATGTTTTTGGTTTTGTCTGTCCATCAGTGACACAGAAACATAAGCATAGGAGTATGCAGAGACAGACAGCAGCACGACTGGCAGAGTTGCCCAGTAGGAGCTGGCAGAGGTTGACGAAAAATGGTCAGTAAGGATCTTGAGAGCCTGCCGGCCAAAGGAGCCAGCAGTGTACATATGTGGCCCTTCCATTGCTCTCTCTCTTCAGCCTGCTGTACTGGCAGTAGCCTAGAGGTGGCAGTGAAGGAAAGAGTAGAGGTGAGAGGACATGTTATTGTTGTTAAGCGCCATTAAGTTGATGTCAACTCATGGTGACCCTGTGGCTAGTTGTCCTAAACTGTGTTCAGTCTTCAGCCATGTGACTAATTGTTGACAGAGTAGCATCCATAAATATTATTGTAGCAATCTATTACTTTGCTGGCCCTCCTCTTTTGCACTGACTTTCAACCATGTCAAACATGTCTTTCTCTAAAGATCTTTCTTTTTGCATGATGTGCCCAATGTTTGAAAGCTGAAGTCTTGTA
Source organism: Ichthyophis bannanicus (assembly GCA_033557465.1). Lineage (NCBI taxonomy): Eukaryota > Metazoa > Chordata > Amphibia > Gymnophiona > Ichthyophiidae > Ichthyophis > Ichthyophis bannanicus. The sequence continues at coordinate 199,884,630 of CM066038.1, read as the reverse complement.
ATTTGAGCATGTAGGGAAAGCTTAGGTTTGATCCCCTCTAGTACCAATTGATTTGTTCTTCAGGCAGTCCATGGTATACATGGAATTCTTTGCCAGTACCATAATTCAAAGGCATTGATTTTCTTACTTCTTCACCGTCGAACTTTCACAGCCTAATGACATTATTGAAAATACCATGGTTTGGACAAGTCAACTATTAGTGTGGAGAGATACATCTTTGCTCTCTAGAATCTTGTCTAGGTCTTTTATAGATGTTCTGCCAAGAGCAATGTGTCATCAGATTTCTTGACTGCTTGTCATTTCATTATTGATTTATCCAAGCAGATTAAAGTATATAATTTTCTATTTCTGCTCCATCAAGGATGAAATTATTGATTTTGCCAGTTGTCAGGATCTTTGCAGGCTCATTTTAAGACTAATTTTCCTTGATCTTCATAAGCAGATGTTTTAGATTGTCTTCACTTTCAGCCAGCAACATGGTATCAACAGCATAGAGAAAGTTGTTGATGTGGAGATTTGTAGAATACAGTCCTGCTTCTCTGATGATTTGTTCTACTTATAAATTGAGCAGGTATGGGGAATGTATGCAGCCTTGTTGTACACCTTTGCTGATTTAAACCTTTCTGTTTGTCCTTGTTCCATTTGAATTATTGCTTCTTGATCAATATAAAGAGTACAGGGGAAGGGGGAAAGGAGATAAAGTTGGGTGTAGGATCTCCAAACATACCCTCTCACACACAGCAATAACGCCACATCCCCCTCCCACACACATACACCCACTTCTCATTCTTATCTCTCTATATCAGTTCCTCTCTGACGGCACCCAAACATATTCCTTGTACTCCCCACCTCACAGTTCTCATTGCATGCTTATGTACACACTCCCATACCCCCACCTCCCATACCCCCACACTCCCATACTCCCACCTCACCCACATCTTCCCAACCTCAACCATGACAGCACATAGCTAGAGCAACTGTACATACACATTCAGGCCATTGCATTTTAAACTGTCCACAGGTACAACATACTAAAACCCTTTGCACTATTCTTTGATGAAATTTCAATGGACACTGATGAGAAAATATAAATTGTACACATTGTATTCCTTTCCTGCTCCAAATATGCTTCTGTAAACACCTCCTCATAGTCTGGATAGAAGTATGAGTGTTATGGAAGATTTCCTGTACTTTTAGCAGGACTGGGGGGGAGGGATGTCAATGTTCAGTCAGTTCTATTAACCTGGGCAAATGGCTCGGAAAATTCCCCCAATCGAGTCTAAACTTTAACAAAAAACCCCCAAAAATGTCTAGGTAGGAAAAGGGAGGCCGAAGTTGAGAAGTTCACAATCTGAGATGCAATTTACAGAAAGTTCATTGAACGTGGAGAATTTTTTGTAACCTACTTATAAGGACGTGGGAAAAACCTGTCTATTTGGATGCATCAACAATGGAAACAGCCACTTTACATGGAAAAATGTTAAAAAAAAAAAAAGAGTGGCATTACGTGGGTTTGGAACACTTAATGCATGCACTTGACCAAGTTTGGAATCTACATGCGTAAGTCCCAGATTTCACAAAAATGGATATCCAAGGGGAGCGAAATAAGGAATAGATCTTCAGATCTCTAACTTCTGGCTTTCTGAGGTGGTTTTAAATACCAGTGAGGTAAGCACAATTCTCCCCTCAATAATTTCTCCAAAGCCTAAATCCAAATGAGCCGTTAGCAAATAAGTTATATGTGCTTTGGTGCAGCTAGACATGCCAATGGGTTATTTTTTTTAAAGTATATATGTCTTGTCATTGCCAAATAGGAAATATGCGCATATTTTTCAGGCCTGTCCAGGACACGCCCCCTTCAAAATGATGCTATTTGCATGTGTAGAACCATTTGCATATTAACTATAAATCTTCTATTTTTACGTACAAATGCCATACAAGCCTTCTAAAATGATCTCCATAAAGGAATTTTTGAACAAATTTAGAGTCAGATGTAATAAAATGAAAATTTTCCCATAGCTGCTAAAAAACCCAGGATACATTTATAAATTCGAAATATTTCTATTCCCTCTTAGCTCTACATTTGTAATGGGTGATAATACAAGAAAAAAAATGGAGAAACAGGTAAAGCAAGATAAAATTATCGGCTATTAAATTCATTACACTGGCTTCCAATTCAATTACGGATTAACTTTAAGATTATAGTATTAGTTTTTAAATATTTATATTGGGGACAGTCATCAGTGGTTGAGTATTAAGTACCTAGGAAATCTTTGAGATCTGGAGACTGTTTTTTACTAAAGGTTCTCCTGCTTTCAGAAGTAAGACATGCTAGTACAAGGAAATTAGTCTGTACCTTTTTATGGACTCATTTTACGGAATAGTTTACCATTAGAAATGGAGGACAGAGCAGCGGTTATCTACGATTTTGGAAAGAGGTGAAGACTTAGGGGCCTTTTTACTAAAGGTTGCTAACTGGTTAATGTGTGTTTTAGTGTGTGGTAGCTGGCGGCTGAGAACGCTAATGCACATGGATGCCAGCTACTGGCTGTTACCATGCATGTTAAGCGGCCATTGCACACTAGGAGAGTAGGTGGGATAGGGGCAGAGTGCGGACCCGCAGAGTCCATTGCCGCTAGCATGTGGGCAGTTGCCACGTGCTCTGTGGCAATGTCGCAATTAGCACGAGTGCACATAACGATACCTCTATGGGCATTGTTAGGTGAACCTGCATTATGCATGCCACACATTTTGGTCCTCAATTGTGCTTCTGACTGCCAAGAACTTTCTGGGCCCATCCTCAACAGTTAGCGCATGATAGACACACTTACCTTGTGTTATCTGTGCCATTAATCATGCGTTAAGTGCACACTTTTACTAAAAGGGCTCCTTAACATATCTCTCAGGCTTTTAGGTAACGGGGGTTTCCTCTTCCTTTTTTGTTATTTTTATATTTTGAAATTATTATTAGGTTATGTTGCTAAGTTATATATTTTTTAAATGGTGCCAGCTTAGATATATGAAATGTTGGGTAGTAGAGTAAGTAAATAAATAAAAAGCTCCCTTAAGTGTAAATTATTTCTGAAATAAAACCAGTGAATGCATTTTAAGCTTTATAATCACCCAGAAGCCCAGCATTAACAGACGTTCTAGCAAAAATTAAACAAGAGGAAGTAGTGGGTGTTAGAGCAGTACCTTGCTATTTTTGGAAACAGGGAAGTACTAGCACTCCTAAACTTTCTAGAAGTATTAGCATTAATGTTTTTAGAAATGCAAGAATTAGACAGTACCTGATTTTTCAAGCTGCAGTGTACAGGAGGTTATTTTAGACGCCTTAAGTGCTTTTTTCACATGGAAATACAGGCGTTTACACATGTAGATCACATCCATGCGTACAAGGTATTTAAAAAAGTCACTATTTACATGTGGAGATTTACCATGCAGAATTTCCAAGGGACAAGGTTGGGAAATGGCTTGGGTGGGTGAATCACAAAGAGAAGCCACGCATATGGCAATAAATGTCTGTGTTTCGTTTTACACCTGCTCGGAGGCAGGCTCTCTACTTAGCTGGTGGCCCTTACATGTATAGTTTTCCAAAATGGCCCAGATATCCGTAGAGGTTCTGGCACATACAAGGGGAAGTTGTGAAAGTGGCACTTCTACATGGAAGCTGTCAAGTTGGTGCCGCACAGTTTTCCCATGTGTAGATTTACAAAATGGAGGCAAATCCACGCGCAGTCCTGCACATCTTTATACATATTTTAAAAAAAGGCTCCACATTTGGCAGAGCATTTTCTAAAATACTTACGGAACTGTGCACGTCCTAACCTGGACATCTCAATTCCAGCCTCAATGTGCTATATAAAATGGGCCATAAAATGACATATTGCTTCTCTGTTGTACCAGAGCCAACCACCTTATACCAACATCAAGTCTGGTGATGTTTGTACATTGTTGAATATGCAAAACAGGCTATTTTCATATGTTTCTTCAAGTTCCACAAGGTGAGATGGAGACAGCTCTTTGTAAATCATGCCCAAAAGAGTGACAATGAAACATATACCACAGAAACTCATTTCTAAAATCAGGTTCAATTTAAAATCGGAATGACTTGGTGAAATAATGCCATTTAGCGTGGCAACAGCAGAAAGATCCAGACCTGATAGACAGAATGTAATGTTTCCAGGAGGATATATGCATGTAGCCGTTACTTAAAAGGCAAATCTTTCTTGCTAATATATTTTCTGCTAAGGCAAATGAAATGCTGTCCAGGAGAATGTAAAGCAGGTATAAAGTGGATGGTGTTATTTGGAAGTGCTATGCACACAGTGGGGTACTGTTTGCTGCTTCCTGGTGTTATATAAAAGCAGTTTTTCCTTGCAAATGAAGAAATGAATGGGGTATGCTAGTCTTCCAATAAAGATGCCCTGTCACTTCTTCAATGTTGATCTTCTAATCTTCATAAGTGATATGTATATAGAAGCATTTTTCGTACAAACCTAAAATCTTTAGAAGAATACTTCTACAGCATTATAAATGGTACAATATTTCTATTTTGGTTTTGCTGTGGGAGAGGTAAGCGTGTAGCTAGATTGCAATCCTATTGAATCCCATCATCATAATTTTCCTGTATCCCATCTGCTTCCCTCCCATTCTCATCTCTTTTACTCAGCTTCATTGAGCAGACTGTACAAAATAACCAAATAGAATAAGAGACTAACAAAGAGAAAACCTAAGAGGTTGAAGGAGTCTCTTCCTCAGGGCTGATGCTACACCTGATGGCATGAAGAGGCTGCAGAGTCCACAAGCAGGCCGTGGCTCCTTTAACAGTGGGCAAGCATGAGGCCCTAGAGCAATTACCTTCAGTTGCAACCCTCAAATGCCAGCCCTGCTCTTCCTAATTCTTTTTTACATCATGGTTCAAAACACTATGCTATGACCATATTAAGAAAGCAAGACCATTTTCTTTAATAGAACACTGGGAAAATACGGAGCTACCAGATTGTATTAATAGTGAAGAAATGTAGATTTCATCAATGTGGGACCTAGTTCACAAAATAAGGAGGGGGCCCTCACATCTCCTTCCTTTACCCTCCACAACTCTGACCACAGCTCCAGGGGCAGCACAAGCCTTGGACATTCACAACTGCCCCTTTCAGCAGGCACTTATGGGGCCTACGGGAAGATACAAAATGCCGATTATCAAAAACATTGGATGAGACGTAGATTCCCTATATGAGGTGGGGAATTCATATCTGTATTGTGGACCACTCCTTCTCCACATCCCAAGGGAATTTAAATGTGGCAAGCAAACCCACGTTTAAAAAGCCCCTGTTCTAAAATGGCAATCATAAATGTATGCCAATGCCGCGATGCTTCTAAAATAGCCCCCATCATGGCGTTTACTGAAGAAACAGACAAAATCAGCCCATCATTTTTTCAACAGCATGAAACATAAAATTTGAACAAATCACTTTGGAGTAAACAGGACGGAAGCAAAATCTTCAATTAATTTAGAGAAATCAAGCTTGGGGAAAATTGCGATCTCAGCCAGATTACTATCACTAATTATTGTATAGTGCTACAAGGCATAAGTAGCGCTGTACAGAGACATGTTAGAGACAGTCCCTGCTCATCAGAGCTTACAATCTAGTCAAGACAGACAACATAACAGCTGGGGCCTAAGATAGGTCTAGGGAAATGGTAAGGAAACACAAAGTTGGAATCAGGAGATGAGGCAGATCAGAATTCAAAAGCAGCTTTGAAGAGATGAGCTTTTAGCCTGGATTCAGACGATATGTGTGTTGAGTGAAAAAAAAGGGCGGATATTCAATGAGATTAATACGATTATCAGACCTGCTAACTGCGGTAACTGCAGTCACTGGGATATTCAGCGGCACTGATACAGTTAGTGCCGCGGCTGCATGTCCTGATCCTAGCCAGCTATACCAGGCTGCTCCATGGGTGGAACGGAGGCGGCACCCAATGATAACCGGGCAGCGGCCATATTGAGCTAATTGGCGGAAGTTAGGCACCTGAAAGGATGACCTAACTTTTGCCGGAGAAGCTAACTGGGCACTGGCTGAATATCGCCACTGCCCGGTGAATTTCCTGCTTCTCCAGCTAACCCAGATATGGCCCCGACATTGAATACCTGAGTGTTAGTTTCAATGGTTATGGATAGCAGCTGCTGCTGGATATCCCCCCATTCTCTTCATTGGGCAAATCACTTAACCTTCCAGTGCCTCAAGTACACACCTAGGGACCCTTTTGGTAAAGTGCATTAATGGTTAGTGTACATTTTATCACGTGCTGACAGCACATGCACTAAGAGCAGGCAGCATAGTAAAAATCTTATGCTAACTATTCTGAGTGCGATGGGGAGGGATTGGGGTGGACAGTGGGCATGTCGGCCTTTGACAGCTAGGGCATGGGATGGCACCACATGAGAGCTGTCATGACGCTGATAGTGCTGCTACTGCCCATTACAAATAAAAAAGGCGGTACCCCAGCACGGATCACACCCCCTGAAAAGAAAAACATAACTCTCAAGGCCCTTGCCAGGATCTCCCTTAAAATACCCTCCAATTCCATTCCCCTAACCACCCCAGAGCCCATTGGGTCTTACCTGGGGGATTCCTAGTAGTCTTGCGAGTATCAGGGCAAGAGTGATCCCCCTCAGATCCTGCCTCAGATGGGAGGCTGTCAAAATGGTGGACCTGACCCCAGCAGGTGGACCCTCCTGACCTGTGGTGATATACTGCTTATTCCACCTCAAAGGAGGAGTAAGCAGTACAAAACCGGCGAGTGAGCCCAGGGATCCCTCCCCTGGAGCCGGGTGTGGGGGGATGTCCCGGCTGCCCGATCCAGGCCACGGCAGGTCAGCCGTGGATCGGGTGGCGTGGAAAAGAGGGGCCAAAGTCGCAGAAGTTGGGGGCGCCTGCGGGGAGGATGTCCCTGCAGGCGGCAGGGGCATAAGAACATAAGTTATGCCATACTGGGTCAGACCAAGGTCCATCAAGCCCAGTATCCTGTTTCCAACAGTGGCCAATCTAGGTCATGCGTACCTAGCAGTTTCCCCAAAAGACGCAGGTTCCGCAATGCTTGTACTGGGTCAAGCATTGATATCCTGGGTCCCTTTTTAATAATGGCCAGGCTGTCCTCAGACCCAAATCTGGTTTCCGTGGTCCAGAATCAGGTTCAAACAGGCCCGTCTTTCTTGGGGCCGTCCAGACGGCCCAGACGTGCCCCTACCTGAATCGGGTTCTAAATCTAAAGGAAATGTCATTTCACTTCATTTTATTTATATAACAGTTTTCTGATTGTGAAGTGATTTACAGCAATCCAACTTACTTTAAATATGCTGGCTGTTTCTGTTTCCCCTATTCTTGCTTGACCCAATTCCCCCCCTCTCTTTCCCAATCCAACTCAACCCAGCACTCACTCTCTTGTTTTCTTTCTCCTTCCCTCCAAGATGACCCAGCTACTTACCCTCTTTCCTTCTCCCTCTCAGTTCCCAACTTGACCCAACAACCCTTGTTAGCAAAGATAGAGAAACATTTTGGAGCCCTGCTATGCTCATACTGTACTTGCCAATGAACCTGTACGAATCTCTGCTGTAACCTAGCAATTAAGGACTCCGGGCACCACATTGTCCCCACACTGGGAACTCCCTGATACTCTGCATTTCCCCCACCCTCCTTCCCTCCTATGCTAACCCACCTTTACTGCTTTTCTTAATTTTAATGACGTTCTCTTCTTTTTCTAATGTTTTTATTATTGTAAACTGCTCTATGATGTTCGAAGAATGGTATATCAAAATTTTAATAAACCATATGTTGAGAAATAGTCACAGCTGACACAGCTTCAGCGTTGCTTAATTAGTTCTGGAAAAATCCATGTCATTTAATAGCGAGACAGATACAGACCAGTAGTGAAAAGTACAGTAACCCCATGCCATCTATCTGAAACCCTACTCTGAAGAGAAAGTTAGTCTTCAGAGCATGAGCGTACTGCTCCAATCATAAGTAAGGTGATCACTGGAATATCCAATTTATTCTGAGATTTGAGGATCTGACTTTCTGGTTTGAAGCTACAAGATAACAAGATTCGTTGGGGTAAGAGTTTCCAATATACAGGATTTAGCCTAAACATCTTGGTGTTCATGAAGCTGTCTCAACATAAGTTAGCTCCCAAACTTTGTTTGAACTTCATTTACTACAATAAAGGCACAATTACTAAAGTGTGCTAAGTTAGCACACAATTGGGCCGCAAATGTAGTGCAGGGGCCCATGCTTATCTCAGGGGGCATATGCATCCATCCCCTTGCCATTAGTGTGTTGTAACTGTGTGGCACTAATGGGTATACTTAACGCCACCCACTGAGATGGCGTTAAGTGCAACTGTGCCAACGGCAACAGCTGAGATTTGCGCGCACCTAAGACACCCATGCCAGTTAACACAGAATCTTTAGCACCATGTGCTTACTTCACACTAAACCCTGTGCTAATAGGTAGAGGCACCTTAAACATGTCTCTAAATTAATAATCTGCAACACAGTTGTGTGAAAAATGTAGTGCTTTAAATAAAAAATAAAAAAAAAACATTCAGCGAGTTTTTTTTGGTACAGGCACAAATGTTTAGCGTTGTAGAATAGTGGTTTGACTGATGCATGGCTCCAGAAAATATTCGGAGTCTCAGAGTGAAACAATGTTAGTGAGAAACCATAGAAAGAGTCAGAAAGAAGAATGGTGGAGGTCTATTCCATTCAGGCCGTGCAGCCCGTGTACGGCTGGGCAGAATCGGGTCGTGCAAAGTTAGACCAAATTCTGATCCCATGACATGACCTCTGCGGGGTCAGAATCGGCTCTAGCACCTGGACATGCAGGCTGGAACACTGCCTGGCTGTATGACCTGGCAACTACCCAGCTAACTCAGCCGGGCTTGTGCATGGAGCAGCAGTGCCATGGTATCCCACTGCCAAGGCACCTCGGCTCCATTCACGAGCCATGATTGCTGGCTGCCCAGGAGGGAATCTCGTTCCCCGCAATCTGAGCCCCAATCTGGTCTTTCAAGGCCTGGGTCAGGCTGTGGGGAACCCCCTGAGCCCCTCACCTGCTGCCCGTGTCCTTCGCCACAGTCCCCCCGCTGTCCAGGGGGACTTATTCCAACTTTGAGGTGTAATAAGTCCTCCATTTAGCCTGAAGGCCCTGAATGTACAGGGTCGACCTTGGAATCGGCCCTGTACATCCAGGGTCAAGGGCTGCCCATGTCACATCCTTGCTCTGCAGTAGTGACCCTGGACACGGTGGTTGAATCATCGGCTTTGGCCCCAGGGACTTCAGCACAGAAGGCTGAACTGATAGCCCTCACCAGGGCACTGATAATAGGGACGGGGCTCCGCTTGAATGTGTACACAGATTCAAAGTACGCCTTTACAACATTACATGCTCATGGAGCCCTGTACAAGGAACGAGGGTTGATAACCTTAGGAGGCAAGTCCATCAAGTATGGCCCTGAGATATTGACACTACTAGATGCTGTGTGGGCCCCCATGCTACAGCTCCACCTCCGGAATGCCCCCTCCTCCCGTCTAGGCCTTCCTGTACAAACCCATTGTTCATAAGGGAAGGTTAGTGACGGGGACAGCAGAATGACCCTCATAGTGAATCAAAATGAAAGAGTAAAATAATGCCATGCTCACCAAATTCTATTAACCAGCTATCATACTGCATCACAAATCATCTGACTTGATGAAGAACATTTCTTACAAGCACCAGCATGGCTTTGCTTAGGCCTCTTCCTTCTACTCTACCTTTTTGCTAGGCGTGTGCAGGCCAAGATCGGCATTTTATTTCATTATATGTGTTTATGGGATTCTTCATTTAATTAGAGAGGGCTTTTTTGTTTTGTCAGACAATATCAGCAATAGTGTGGACTATGGCTCAACAGAGTCAGGAGCATCCCAAGGGGGGGTGGGGCCATGTGCAGAGACTCATTGTGGGGCCTCATTTGCATAAGGATACTAATTTGTATAAATATGTGCATAATGTTAACATACGTTGACTTTTAGTAAACATGCCTCTTAACGAGTGTATGGATAAAGAAAAACTACAGATTTCAACATTACTATACTCCAGTGCCAACCGCCAGGCACATTGGGAAATGCTATAAACACTGACCATTTAGAACTCATAGCAAACCCGCTGTATCATAACAGCACTACCAGGACTCACAAGGCACCAAACCCTACCTATCAAAAGGCAACACTGCCAATATTAAACCAATACATCTCGGAGAATACCAATACATCTCCTACTGGGGAAAGAGAACAATTGGGACTCTCAAATAGAAACTACATAAACAGAATACCTCAGATCGGTTGCCCATGCAGAAGAAGACCGTCAGCAAACAAAGAACAAGGGATCACAATTTAGAAATAGAAAGACAATATTTAAACTGGGAACACCAAAAGCCAAACTTGGAATGTACAACAACAATGGAGAAATAAAACTATAAATTAATTTCCTCTTGTATTAAACAAAAATGCAAAGACGTTACCGATACACATTTCCCAGAGCTGACATATTCCAGTTAATATATTAAAAATAAAAAAGTATTTTTCTACCTTTTGTTTGGGCATTTTATTTTTCATTTGCAATTGCTTCAGTTACTTTCTTCAGGTTTCTTCATGCCTTCTGCTAACGCCATTGTCTGCTGTCCATTTGTCCTTTCTTCTCTCTTCTAGATTTTTTCCCATTCTCTAACTACACCTGCTTTAACATACTGATCTTTCCCCTTTTGCTCTTTCCTCCATTTCTTTCTTTATTCCTTTATCATCCAAATTTCATCCTTCCATCCTCAATCCCCACTTACTCTCCCACTACCCAGCCAATCGTAGATTTTTCTTTCCTCCTACACAAAATATATTTTCCCCTCTCCATCCTCACTCCCCCATCCTCTTCTAGTCCTCCCCCAGCATCCACTCCCTTCTAGTTCCATTCTCCCATCCCCCCGCATCAGTCCATTTCCAGTCTTATTCCAGCCCCCCATCAGCCCATTTCTAGTCGAAACTCCCCCCTCCAGTCCTATCCTAGCACCCCCCCCAAGAGCCCCACGCTTGTCTAAACAGCTTCAGAGAAAGCTGGGAAGGCCCGCCCGAGGCCCCGGCTCACGTCTGCACAGTCACCAGCGTGAAAAGTGGCTTTTTCCCTCACGCTGGCAGCTGTGTTCTAGTGAAGTGTGATGAATGCCGGGAAAGGTTAAAGGGCATTTCATGGCACTCGTACGCTTCACAAGAACACAGCTGTCAGCATGAGGGAAAACGCCACTCTTCACACTGGCGGCTGTGAAGAGGTGAGCTGGGCCTCTGGCGGTCCTCCCCGGCTCCCTCTGAAGCTGGCATGGCATGGCATGGCATCCACGTGAGAATGAAGTTCGCGGGGGGCCCTGTTCGAAAAACAAAATGTGGGGATTTTTTTCATCTCAATGGGTTAAAAATGACATGAAACAACATTTCTCATGCCGTTTTAAGTGAGTGCACGTCCTCTGCTGCTATGCCAGAAATATAATTGGCAAGATAACGTGATAAATGCATTGTCTGGGCTCCAATTGTTTAAATACTCTGCCCTTTGATGTGCTATACTTCCAGTGCATGATGACTGCGGGGGCTGTGGCAACATGAGCTGGACTCAAATTGGTTAATACATCAATCACTTGTTCAGGTTTCTGCCCGCTGGCTGCATAGGGCGATGGGCACAGAGAGGTCCTGTCCACCTTTCTGCCTTTGCAAAATGACTTTAATCAACACCTGGTTCGTAATCTCCACGGGGGCCCTTTGTAGCCGTAGGGTCCAGGACAGTTGCCTTGTTTGTCCCCTCAACCCAACGCCAGCCCCATATCTAGGGTCAATTCTAATGATTTTTAACATAACCTTTAAATGCACCGTAGTATCTTAAACTGAAAACCAGAAACCACTTATCTATCTCAATACTATTACTTATTGGAAAGCAAAATATTAAATGAAATCTAAATGAAAGGCTGCAGGAATAGAGAAAAATGTGGAATCATACCTTCGCTATTTGTGGTTACGAGGAACTACTCGTTACACTTGAAAATAAAATTACCACAAAGAGTAAAATTGTTCTTGATAAAAACAGATCATATACTGCATGAACCAGCACCTTCATTTCTGCTGTTGGTAACTCTTAAAACATTGCGATGATCCCATTTTCCTTTCCTTTTAGTTTATTGTTCTCTATATACTGCCCTTTGCCCACTTTTTGAAAGAAAAATAGCCTAATGAGATCACCAGCTATTACGGATAAGCACAGAGCAAAAATTTACAGTTTGGCTTTTATTCCCAGTTTTTGGACTTTTTTCAATTTCTTTCACAAATTTGTTTTAATAAAGTCGCTCTAATGCACATTAGAATTTTTTAGCATGCTAATAGCAATTAGGCCTACAAATTAATGCATGTTAACATGGGTAAAATTGACTATGCTGAAATAAAAAAGTTGTAGGGTGCCTTAATGATTTGAATGCTTGTTAACTAATATGCGTGTCCCCCAATAACTTTTGCGCTTGATATCCTATCACCAAATACGCAGGATTTTTATATGTTTTTCCCCCTCATAATCCACACATATACATGTTCCAGGAAAGTAAACACCATTATTTTCATGTGGAACTCCTTGTTTTTAATTCCTTGTATCGCCAGTGGAAGCACAGTGACCCAGTTATGCTTCTGAAACGCTAGAGATACAAACTTGCTAGATGAATACCACTATATCAATCCAGGTTACCACCATGGGAAGGAGAATGGGCCAGGAAAGATGAATTAAGAACCCAAATGCAATGCAGTGTTTTGTTTTAGTATTTTACAACATTGCTGAGATTATAGCAGGTTCCTATGAATTCTGACATAAATATGCCACACGCTTTAACCTCATGATTTCATAACCACTTTAGAATCTGTTTATACCTCTGTTGTTTTTAATCATTTATTTATTTTATTATTAGTATTTAGCTCCCCCCTTTCCAGAAGATGATCAAGGCGAGTTACATTCAGGTACAATATGTATTTGCCATAATAAATGAAAGTCCAGAATATCTTATTTGCCCTGTTTATCTTGAATAGACTGTAAGCTCTAAGGCACAGGGACTGTTTATATGAATTGCACTGCATACGTCTAGTAGCACGATATAATGATTAGTAGTAAGACCGGTATTTGCTTAACCACAAATAAAAAAATGCAAACTAAGTTCACTCACAAAATCTGGCGTAAGTAGCGTCGGTTGTTGCTCCTGCATCGTTCCATAGTCTGAGGCAATAGTTTGTTCCATGGTGTCCAGGACTAAGCAGGAAACAAAAAAATTAAAAACAAACATGTGAGCATAAGAAACCTATAGATGAATAGCCTACTGTTTTTGAAAAGCTTGTATAAGTGCAATTCATGAACATAATCTTGGAAGAGACTGGGAATTACGGAGTTTGCATATATTCATGATTCTTCATTTTATAAACTTGTGCCGAGTCAGCACACCTGTTTACGTACATGTTTTACACCTATTTTACAAAAATCAAGCATGTGCGTACTTGTCTATACAATATTAGCACAAGTGGCCGAAAATGCTCCTTGCATTCAGGCACGGATGTTTACACTGTGTAAATGCTCGTGCTTGAAATTTTTAAGAATGTGCATAAATTATAGTATTTTATAATTTATGTGCCTAACTTTGCTCTCTGCCCACGCTCCACCCATGTGCACATTCACAGTGAAAGTATGTACAATTCAAATAGCACCTATACATTTACGCTAGTCATTATTACATAAAGGGTTGTTTATGGGCATATGTGGTGGCCACATCCAAGTATAAATGATTAAAATCCTGACATTTCAGCCTATTCTTGCCGTCCAAATCAAGGCGGCTCCTTCTAACATTACCCCTTTAGGAGGTAATTTTGTAACAGAATGCATGCGTAAATAGTATGAATATACCTCTCCCTTTGGGTTTGTTTATTTTTATTTTGGATTTAGCTCATGCCTTTTCAATAGTTGTTCAAGGTGAACGACCATCAGGCAAGTAGTTAATACCTTTCCCTTCCCCCGAGGGCTTACAATCTAAAGTTATTACTGAGGCAATGGAAAATTAAGTGACTTTCCCAAAGCCACAGATAACATCAGTAGGATCTGAACCCTGACTTTACTGGTTCTCATGTATGTACTTCAGATAGGAAAATTACCTCAAGGAATTTATTTATTTAACTGGTTTTAATATACCGTCTTTCTACCAGGCAAATCGGTTTACATGGAACAAATAGAACGATTTACAAGGAACAATTGAGAAATATATACAGGCAACTTAAATTAGCTGCATCTAACTAGAACAAAGTTAACAAAGGCAATTTTAAACAAGGGGAAGGGAAGATAAAGGGAAGAGTATAACTTCAGAAACTATCTTACAGAGTACCTGTGGTTCTTAGGGGGGAGAATGGTAGAAAGGGTAGATGAGGTTATGGGTTGGAGGGAGAAGTATAATGGGATAGCCTTAAGTGGTTAAGGGGGGGGGGGGTGATGGGAATGGTGTGTGGGACGCTCCTGCTGGGAAGGAGAGTCTTGAAGTGTTTTTTGAATAGGGTGTGAGACTGAATACTGCACATTGTGGGGGGGGGGAGGAGAGTTGGTACCAAATTGTGGGAGCGTAAAATTCAAAGGTTCTCGTACATGTTCACTGTAATCTCTTACTGATTTGGATTGATCGTAGGAGAAGATTCAAGGTATTTTATCTACGGAGTCTGTTGTTGTCAGGGCGTTTGAGTAATGATTGGAGCTGTTCAGGGGAGGTGTTGAGAAGGGCTTTGTGGGTGATGGCGAGTACCTGGACTTAATTTGGGAGGTAACATGGAGCCAGTGCAGAGATTTTAGAATGGGGTGATGTGTGAGTGTCTGGGGACTCTGGCTATAATGCGTGCAGCAGTGTTTTGGACCAGCTGTAGGGGGGCAATGGTAGCCTTGGGGAGCCCATGGAGGATAGAGTTGCAGTAGAGGTATGATAGAGGCTTGGCAAACTGCATGGAAGCTGTCAGGAGATAGGAGGAGGTGTAAGTTATGTAAAATACAAAGTTTAAAATATATGTTTTTGGTGGTGTCCACAATGT
Organism: Ichthyophis bannanicus; assembly: GCA_033557465.1. NCBI lineage: Eukaryota > Metazoa > Chordata > Amphibia > Gymnophiona > Ichthyophiidae > Ichthyophis > Ichthyophis bannanicus. The sequence continues at coordinate 199,869,470 of CM066038.1, read as the reverse complement.
GAGGTTGGAAATTTAGGTGGTGATCCAGGATAACACCTAGGTATTTAATCTGGGGTTTGATTTGAATTTCGGTGTCTCCAAGTTTAATGATTGGTGCAAGTGTGAAGTTGGGGTCTCTGGAAACATGAAGGATTTCTGTTTTGGTGAAGTTGACTGTGAGATTGTGATGTTGCAGCCATGAGATAACCTCACTGAAACAGACAGAAAGACTGGAATAGTCGGGGGAGGTAGTGTTGAATGGAATGAATATCATTATGTCGTTGGCATAAAGTTGGTATCCGACATTGAATTTATGTGAATATATTTAACAGTTTTTTAAATACCGCTTTATCACTTAGTCAAAGTGGTTTACATTGTAACTTAAACTTGGTAATGTACATTAAACAGGGACATTGATAACTTGGATTCTTCTAGGCAATGGGGGGTTAAATGACTTGCCCAAGGCCACAAGGAGTGCTAGTGGGAACTGAACCCTGGTCTCTTGGTTCCCAAGCCAGTGCTCTAACCATTAGGTACTCCTCCATGCCAAAAACCATTATGGTTTTTTGACACAGTTGATATTGTAATATTTTAGACTGATTCTATCATAAGTAGATATGACTGTAATAGTTTAAGATATGAAGAAATAATTTCATATTCCGCTCATTATTGACTTCAATATACCGCAAAAGTTCACAATGCAGGTTCACAATATAGAGATAAATTTAAAAAAGATGAAGTGAGCTCACATTGCCAGTGCTTACAGTTTGAACTCAGTAGCACAGTGTACCCATCATCATCAAAAGTTCCAGTTCTTTTGAGTACAAAGGAACCTACCTTTCATCTTCCAATACATAAATCTTCTTTCATGTGCAATTCAAAAATGTGCATTGAAGCATTACACTGTCACTGCCTCTGTTGTATGCATATTTCTCTCACGTATATTCATTGTTGAAATCCTGAAAACCTCATTGGCTGGGGCTCCCCGAAATAGGTTTGGGAACCATTGCTGTAGACCATTCCTCAAGCTTCACTAGATCCCTCTTCATGTTTTATATGTTCAGTATTAATAGAGGGTATGTTGTTGTTATTGTTAAGTGCCGAATCCTGTGAATTGTTGTCCATGTTGTGACTATCCCCTTGGTTTTCTTGGAGTCAAACGACTGGAAGAATATTGCCAGGCCTTTTTTCCAGGCAGTAAGCTTAAAGTATCTGGCATTCCAAGGTGGTCTCTCATCTAAGTACTAAGCAGGACTTATCCTGGTTAGCTTTCAAGATCACATGAGATTGGGTGTACTCAGGGGGTATACACACATAAAAAGCACATGCACAGAAACAGGCATGTACACATGCATTTGCAGGACAGAAAATAAGTGGAGCAGGGTCAGGATGACACTTATAAGCCTAGGTTTATGAGTACATACATGCACACAGTTACACCTGCCTCACAAATTTCCCTAGAGTACTTTTGTAAGGGCATTTAGGAGCATATGCTGCTTTTATAAAATACTCAAAGATAAATCCAATTCCACAAAAAACGTATAACACCTATACAATGCACCTCTGTTTATATTTAGTTGAATATTGTATAGAAGGGGATATCATAAAATCAGAGAAAGGCTCATGGTCGGGAAACATTGTTTGGGCCAACAACTCATCTGCCATAATCTTGATCAGCCTCCCTTATTTTTAATTAACTTTCCCATACACATGCTTTTTAAAAAAATATAAAAAAACCTTCAATATTATGCACACTGAAATGAAAAATGAAAAAATCATAAATGCCAAAATTAAAAAATCAAAACATGCCAGTAGTGCTATACAGCATCCTTGGTGACATCCTCTCTACTTTACAGTACAACAGCAGCTTCCTATGTCCAACATGTGTTTTGGAATCTCCCTCAATTATTCGACCTTATAACATCATAAATAATTAAAATCCACTTCATATCTAGTCATCTTAGAATGCTTAAGTACATCTCTAGGTTTTGATTTTTAATTTTGGCATTTATTATATTTCACATCTGTGTGTATAAACATTGAAAATGAAAAAAAGAAACAAACAAAACAAATCGCATGTGTATGGGGACAGCTCATTAAAAATGAAGACCAGTCAAGATTATGATGGGTGAGCTGTATGCCCAACCAATGTCTCATGGCCTTCAGCCTTTATCTGATTTTATTATATCCCTTTCTACACGATATTAAAGTCAATAAAAACATAAGAACATAAGATATGCCATACTGGGTCAGACCAAGGTCCATCAAGCCCAATATCCTGTTTCCAACAGTGGCCAATCTAGGTCATACGTACCTAGCAGGTACGTATGACACAGGTTCCACAATGCTTGTACTGGGTCAAGCATTGATATCCTGGGTCCCTTCTTAATAATGGTTTATGGACCTTTCCTCCAGGAACTTGTCCAAACCTTTTTTAAACCCAGCTACACTAACAGCCTTTACTACATCCTTCGGTAACAAATTCCACAGTTTGATTACACGTTGAGTGAAAAAAATATTTTCTTTTATTAGTCTTAAATAGTTTACCCTGTAGCTTCATTGCATGTCCCCTAGTCTTTCTATATTTTGATAACGTAAACAATCGATCTACGTTTACCCATTCTACTCCGTTCATTAATTTATAGACTTCTATCATATCTCCCCTCAGCCGTCTCTTTTCCAGGTTAAAGAGCTCTAACCTTTTTAGCCTTTCTTCATAGGAGTATCCTTCCATCCCCTTTACCATTTTGGTGGCTCTTCTCTGAACCTTTTCTAAAATCGATATATCCTTTTTATATATATAATATATATATAATATAGCAGAGTGTTTTGTGAGCCTTTATAAGAAATAGGCTCAACAAATGTGCCTATGTGGCTCTTATAAAAATACCTTCTTCATTAGTATCCCCGTGTAGAGATGTAATACCCTCCAAGAGCTATATGAATAGAAAAAGATTCACAGTGGGGTTACATGGCACAATAGGTTTATGTATCATCATTTAACTCCATTAAAAAGTCGTCAAAAGAAATGACTTTGGACGTTTCATCTAATCCTTACAAGGCACATGTGCCCACCACTAAATCTACAAATAAGAACAAATACAATTCGTGGTCATAACTGTTTTTACACCAGTGCTAGTAAATGACATTGTCCTGAACAGTAAAGAAAATCATCACATTCAGCAGATTAAAATGTTTGGAATTCACATTAAGTAGATACTTCAGTGCATTACTGGCCAATACCAGTTAAAATGTCTGGCTCTCCTTTATTGTGTAACCTAACTAACTAGTAGACATAGTAGGGCCCTGTTTACTAAGCTTTTTTTCCCAGACACAAAATTGGAGAAGATCTTTAGGAAACAGGGCCCATGGTATGTATGACATAAGAGTTTCATTATTTTTAAGAACATTCAGGTGATGTTAAATAAGAGTATAATGAATTTCAGAGAATACACATTTTGAAAACTAAATACTGCTTACCCAGGACATGACATGACCAGTATAACAAGCATTGAAAATGTTTCCTTTTTGCACTGGAAAATAGGAAAATGAAATACCATTTTATAATTATTGCCTGAATGGATTCCACGCACATCTGTTGTACTGTATTTATTTACAGAGTGTTTTCATGCAAGATGCAGTGCAATGTAACAAACGATAATAATGCCACAAAATGGTGCTGAGCTTTCATAAACGTAACTGTAGAAAAAAAACAGAGGCCGTTTCAAAAGGCCAGGCTGGACATGCTATGTCTGAATTTAGCCATGACACAACAGTTAACATCCTACATTTCTTAAAATGTATCCAGGGATTTGGCTTCAGTTTAATACATAAGTGTGGGGGCAAAGGGTAAGGAATTTAAAGGAGCCCTTTTACTAAAGGGCGTTAAGCAGTTAGCAAAGGCTAAACCATGCACTAACCACACACTATGACCCATGGTAACTTAGTGCAGGGCCACCATAGTTTAGCGCACCCCGATTATGTGCTGTCCTTCGTGTGTTGGAGTGGTCAGCGGGCAGGATGAGCACCTTGCAATCAGCGTGCCTTGCACTGCAAAGCGTGGGGTTCGCATGGGTGCCCTTCCTGCTATTTTTAGGCCGGGTTAGGGCAGAGTGCACTACATTAACTACCAGGAACATGCTTCCACGTCCCACCTAATGAGCTATGGTTTTGAGCATATGGGCTTGTTACATGCAGTAGCATAGTGCTCTTTATTAAAAGAGCCCCGTATTGGCAGTTGTGGGCAGAGGGCCAATTCAGCATTAGTGTCCACCACATACTGGCGGGGGGGATGGGGCAGCGCCGCCCCATGCTATGGTTGAGTAGCTTATCCAACAGATGGGCAGCCTCCTCATTGGCAAAAGCTGGTTTATGTATCTGAAACTTTATATAAATAAAAGAAGTCATTATTTCAGACAGAACATTATTTGCTTTCAGGTTCTTGTGGAGTCAGACAGACTGCTGTGAATAAACAAAACTGTATCCCACAGTAATCCAACATAAAATTCCGGGTTTGAAGGACGTTTAAGAAGCTGCGCTTGTGTTCTACAGAACTCATGCTCAGAAAACATAATGTCCCCCAAAGATTCTTTCAGACACCAGAACCAATAATAGTAACACTGTGATGACGGGGGGGGGGGGAGATAGTGGAGGGTGTGCGACCCTGGGGCCAGGCCTCTCCATAGCATGCACAGATGCTGCAAGGCCCACTGCCAAGTTGCTTTCTTTTTTGAAGCCTGGGTCCATTTGGAAACTGGCGGTAAGGAGACCCCGAATGGTTGTCTGCCCTGGGGGCCGTGCTGGCTCTCAGTGCCCCTATGTGTGTCATAGTAAGATTTACAGCTGCCAATTAGCTTCAGGATAGCTACCAAGGAAATAACTTTCTGCCTAGGCTTAGGGCCTCTGTTACTAAACCTCACTAAGGATTTATACTTAACGTGCCAAACAAACACACAGAAATTGCAAAGCCTTCATGTTAGCTGTTAGGGGCATGGCCAGTGTGTTCATAAGAGCTAATGCAGTATGGCTCACTTGAAAGTTTGCTCCACTAAGGCGACTCACACAGAGGAGTTGTTAGGTAAATGCACATTAAGAGCCACATTGCCACTCTCCATCCATTTCCCACCTCATCCTGCAATCGCCGATTAATGTGTGTTTTTGTGTGCAGCGGAAGACACGCTTGTACCTTAAAATGCGTATTAACCAGATAACGGGCTTTACTAAAAGGGGCCCTTAGGTCAGTGGAAAAGGAAGGGCTGTCCAAAAGCTATCTGTAGGGCTCATTACGAACTATAACTGAATTTCAAAGTGCATTGGGTCAATTTGCAGCTCTGCTCTAAATAATGAGATATATCTTTGGTTCATCTATTCATCCTTTACTAAATCTCACAATGACTCAAGCAGAGAACGTATAATTTATGACTGGCTCACCATATTCACTCATGATACAAGCTTAGTTGCAGTTAGGATAATTACACAATACAATAGCATTACAGGCTCTCTCTGTTTCATACTGCAATTACCTATATAAAAATCACTACCCATATACATTTATATATAAAACATAGATTTTGCCTTCATCTAATAAGTCTGGGAAATCACAGGTATAGAAAACTGGTTCCAATATCAACTGAATACAACTCGGTCACATAAAGAAATGGCGAACATATAAGTCAAACTCACAGCTACAGAGCTGCAAGTTACCCAGTTCCAGGAGAGATTTTAAGGCAGTCCTGGATTTTTGACAATCTCGTATGATGCATTATGGGACCTGCATCACTGATTTCCATGGCTAAAATCCGGGACTACAAATACCATATTGCATTACAAAGCAAATTTAAAACCAGAACTGGCAAAGAATCTCACTCCTGGAACTGGGTAACTTGACAACTTTGCAACTATGATTCATCTTTTCTTTTTTTCCCTGTCTTTATGATTTTATTCACAGCGAAATTCCAGTTATGTACCTCCTAGTGACTACCAGAGACCTGCTATCAGTAGTCATGTTAAAAAGTAATCAATGCCTTTAGCATTACAAATGAACTGACTGTCAGTTAAAAGGCCAGATAGGTTTGACTAATTGTGATTACACATGCCAAAGAGAACACCAGTTGCATAACAGAACCATCTTGCTGTATCAGCTGATTTAATATCAAAGATCAAAAGGAAGTCTAATTTCTATGATATGCAATAATTAGTTTCAAGGAGTATAAAGCCATAGCTTTAATTCTAAATGACTGTCAAGTGTACTGCTGCAGCCATGATTTATTTTCAAAAGAAAGTAAGATTCAGAAGCTCAGACAGCCAAAGAAAAACTTTTATTTGACAATGTGCCATGTTACCAAGTTCCAGGAGGGGGACTTTGTAGCCAGTCCTGGTTTTGAATTTATATTTCAAAGCCATGCAGTATTTATAGTCCCTGATTCTTTCCACGGAAATCCCAAAATACATCATAATGGAGAAATCCTGGACTGGCACAAAACCTCCCTTCCTAAACTGGGTGACTTGGCAGCTCTGATTACATAAAGGTTTTTTTGTTTCTCTCTGTCCTGGCTGATTGGGTTATTAGATGGCCCCAGGCCATGAGGAACCTTATTCCTATACTCTGTTTTTACCTCAGTTGATTTGTAACGTTTTAGGTTCACAAATAAAACAGAATAAAATCTGGATTGACTAGATGAGGCCTCTCTACAAAGCTGAAGTTTGTATTTCTGCCTTCAATGAGGATAAAGGGTAAATATAGTGAGCAAACACCTCCCCTTCCCCTGGAAAAAAAAAACCCTGGCATAATAAAATAGCATTTAGTGAATTTCAGATACAGCAAAGAGTGATTAATGTTGACAACTCACCCCAAGTCACAGCTGAGTAAACTGATTCAATCCTGATTTGCCCCACCGTATACATGGAGTTGAACACTGCCAAATTATCTAGTTCCAAGAAGGAGATTTTAGACCAGTTCTAACTTTTTGAAAACACCATCATGGAGCAGTATGGGACTTGCAGCACTGATTTCATTGGTTAGCATCAAAGACTACAAATACCACAGTGCTTTGGAATGAAAAGGCAAAAACAGGACTGGCTAAAAATCTTCCTCCTGGAACCAGGTAATGTGGCAGCACTGGGAACTGTAGTACTGATTGCTGAAGGAAAATTAACAAGACAATCAGAACTACAACTCCCTGGATGAAAGAAAAGAAAAAGAACAGGATTGGATCAGCCCATTTGCAGGGCCTGCTCAACCATTAGCCAAGACTAGGGGGCGGCAAAGAGCAGCAGGAGTCAAAGCCAAAAACAGATCCTGTCAACTACACTAACTCAAAGAGCCATCAGCACACTGTTTTACCTCCAAGGAGAGGGGGCACACAGATACATACAAAGCAAAATGTAATATTTACTACTATTATTTCTGCTTATCATCTGTATAGCGTTACAAGGCATATGTAGCACTGTGCACAAGCATGGAAGAGACAGTCCCTTCTCAAAAGAGCCTACAATTTTTTCAAGAAAGAGACAAGCACAGAAAAAGTATGATATTCAATTATGCATTTATACAGGACTGTTGTGCAAGGGATGGTGTTGGGCTGGTCATGACTGTTGCGATGGGAGGGAATAAGTATGAAGGGCTGCCTGGGTCGCCCAATACCCTTGCACCAACCTTGCACATTTGATCGACCTTAGACGAGTTGGTAATGCTAAGGGTGATGAAGTACCACAGTGACACATTTGCCCCACCACCTGCTGCAAAGGACTGGGAATTCTTCTGGCACTGTAACATGCAGTGCTAACAGAAATCCACTGGGGTCTAATATTTCAGTTTTAAAATGTTCCTATGAATTCCAATCTATTCTAATGTTGTTAAAATCTCACTGCCATATTACATCGTTAAAAGACTTTTAACACATTTATTTTACCTAGAAAGGTACTTTATACTATGTTAAGCAGTAACCACCGACATAGAGAGTTCACTGAATCCAGAGGACAGAGTTGCCAAGTTACTTAGTTTCAGTAGTGAGATTTTAAATCAGTCTTACATTCCAACAGTTTTATTCTGATGCATTATGGGATCTGCAGCATTGATTCCAATAGGTAAAATCAGGGACTACAAATATCACACTGCATTGCAATGGAAATTTAAAACCAGAACTGGCAAACAAGCTCACTCCTGGAACCGGGTAATTTGGAAACTGTGAATAACAAAGGTACATTACAATTGTGCCAATCTTTGATAGTCTTAAATTCATTATACTATACATTCTCGTAGAGCCTTAAGCTGGAAATAGAACATAAGAATATAAAATATGCCATACTGGGTCAGACCAAGGTCCATTAAGCCCAGTATACGTACTGTTTCCAACAGAGGCCAATCCAGGTCACAAGTATCTGTCAGTTTCCCAAAAAAAACACACAGGTTCCACAATGCTTGTATTGGGGCAAGCAGTGCATTTCCCGGGTCCTTTTTAATAATGGTTTATGAACCTTTCCTCCAGGAACTTCTCCAAACCTATTTTAAACCCAGTTATACTAACAGTTTTTATGACATCCACCGATAACGAATTCCAGAGTTTGATTATTATGCATTGAGTGAAACAATATTTTATCTAATTAGTCTTAAATGGGTTACACTGTAGCTTCATTGCCTGTCCCCTAGTCTATCTACTTTTTGATGGCGTAAACAATTGATCTACGTTTACCCGTTCCACTCCATTCATTAATTTACAGATCTCTATCATATTTCCGTCTCTTTTCCAGGTTGAAGAGCCCTAACCTTTCAAGACTCTCCTCACAGGGGTAACCTTCCATCCCTTTTACCATTTTGGTGCCTCTTCTCTGTACCTTTTCTACATAAGAACATAAGATATGTCATACTGGGTCAGACCAAGGTCCATCAAGCCCAATATCCTATTTCCAACAGTGGCTGATCTAGGTCATATGTACCTAGCAGTTTCCCCAAAAGACACAGGTTCCACAATGCTTGTACTGGGTCAAGCATTGATATCCTGGGTCCCTTCTTAGTATTTAATCTTTTTATTCATTGTAAGCAGTTAACATATTAAAACATTGTAGACAACATACATTTTGAGACAATATAAGTAGCATACATACCGAAACAATTTAAACAACATACATATTAAACAATGTTAAACAACCATATTCATTCCCACAACGGGGAATATATATTTTACTTTTTAATTCCCCACTCCCTCCCCCCCATTATCCATCACCACCATCCCATACTCCCTCCCAGTCCATACCTTTATCCCCCTCCCCCCACTCAGTAATAATCCACAAAAGGATATAATTAATACATTTTAATTTTACCCTTCACCCTTTTGTACTTTCCCCTTTCAATCCACATCCTCCCCACTAATCTATTTTCATTTCTCACCCCTCCCCTTATTTTATCCTAACTAAGCCAATTTAAATTGTTAAAATATCATTCCTTGCCCTTGCTGAAACCCCATCAAGATAAGGAGACCAAACTTTTAAAAAATAAGCTCTTCTACGCACATGTTTCCTAGTAGATATTCCTTCCCATAATATCAATTGGTGCAATACGTTTCTCCACTCCCAATATTCTGGACCTTTAGGATCTCTCCAATTCCGAAGTATACAGTGTTTAGCAAGCAGACAACATTTTCTCACCAAGAGTCTATTCCCTGATAAGGAAAGTCCCATAGAATCAGGAACATCAAGTATAGCAAATCCTGGAGTCAAAATTAAAGCTTGCCTCAATATACCACTTAAAAATTTTGGAATTTTATTCCAAAATTTCTTCACACATATACAAGTCCAGAACATATGCCCCAAATGTGCCTTTTCCATTCTACACCTTGGGCATTCACTACATTGTGCAAAGCCCCCCCTCCATGCTCTATATGGTGATATGTAAGCATGCTCTATTATTTTAAATTGTATTTCACGTAATTTTGCCCCCACTATTTGTCTAGGGATACGCCCAATAGCCTTTTCCCAGGCAAACCTTTCAAGATTAATTTCTAATTCTTTTCCCCATTGCAAACTCAAATGATCAAAATTCTTAACATGAACTAAATTAAATAAAGCCTTATTATATTCTGCTACAGTTATCCTCTCTTTGTCCTTAAACGCAAACCACTCTTCTAATTTTTTTAAATTTTCTGATCTCAAACAAGTTCTCCTATCTGCTATGGAAATCAAATAATATTTTAAATGTAAATATGCATAAAAATGCCCCTGAGACAATCCATAACATCTTTTTAAATCAATAAATGATTTAAGTACACCTTCTTCGTTAATTACTTGATACAACAATTGAAGACCTTTTTTCTCTCAACCTTTAAATAAAACTGACTTTATACTTAGTTGAAAGTCTGTATTACCCTGCAGTGGCAAATAACCTGAAATTTCACTTGGAACACCCAATTTTTCACAAAGCTTCTGCCAACTCCATCGAACCCCCTGCCATAATATATTATTTTTAAATACTTTAGGCAACTTCGCTCTCGATACATGCAACACTGACCGAAGGGAATAAGGAGCAACTAATGCTGATTCAAGATCATAAGGAGTGTAAACTGAAGTACCACCTATCCAATCACGTACATGACGAAGTAAACAACCCATATTATATATTTCTAAACAAGGCAACCCCATACCACCTTGTTGCCATGAACCATATAAACGATCAATTCTAAATCTGGGATGTTTTCCTCTCCAAAAAAATCCCTGCAGTAATCTCTCTAATTTCTGCACATCTTGCTTTAAAAGTCGCAATGGAATTAATTGTAAAATATAAAAACATTTTTTGGAAAAATCATCATCTTATATGCAGCTATCCTACCACCTAATGAAAGAGACAAAGGAGTCCAAACCTGCAATTTATTTTGTATATCTCGCATCAACGGCCTAACATTCTGCCTATACAAATGGTTCGGATTTTTAGGCAACCAAATTCCTAAATATTTAAATTTATTATTAGCCCATCTTAATGGAAACTCATCACCCCATTTTCCCTGTAACCCCCCATTAACATCCAATGCTTCTGATTTAGTCATATTCAATCTGAAACCAGCAATTTCTCCAAATCGTCTAATCATATCTAGGTTTATGGACCTTTCCTCCAGGAACTTGTCCAAACCTTTTTTAAACCCAGCTACACTAACAGCCTTTACTACATCCTCCGGTAACAAATTCCAGAGTTTGATTACACGTTGAGTGAAAAAATATTTTCTTTTATTAGTCTTAAATAGTTTACCCTGTAGCTTCATTGCATGTCCCCTAGTCTTTCTATATTCTGATAACGTAAACAATCGATCTATGTTTACCCGTTCCTCCACTCCGTTCATTAATTTATAGACTTCTATCATATCTCCCCTCAGCCGTCTCTTTTCCAGGTTAAAGAGCCCTAACCTTTTTAGCCTTTCTTCATAGGAGTATCCTTCCATCCCCTTTACCATTTTGGTGGCTCTTCTCTGAACCTTTTCTAATAACTCTATATCCTTTTTAAGATACGGCGACCAGAATTGCACACAATATTCAGGGTGCGGTCTCACCATGGAACGATATAGAGGCATTATAATATCTTTTGTTTTATTTTCCATTCCTTTCCTTATGATACCTAGCATTCTATTTGCTCTCTTGGCTGCCGCTGCACACTGGCCGAGGGTTTTAACATGTTATCCACAATGACGCCTAAATCTTTTTCCTGGGTGGTGGTTCCTAATGTGGAACCTTGCATTGTGTAACCATAGTTTGGGTTGTTCTTCCCTAGGTGCATAACTTTGCACTTGTCCACATTAAATTTCATCTGCCATTTTGATGCCCAGTCTTCTAATTTATCAAGATCCTCTTGCAATTTTCCACAATCCTCTTGGGTTTTAACAACTTTAAATAGTTTTGTGTCATCTGCAAATTCGATAACCTCACTAGTTATTCCACTTTCCAGGTCATTTATGAATATGTCAAAAAGCAGCGGACCCAGCACAGATCCCTGGGGTACACCACTATTCACCTTTCTCCATTGGGAAAACTGGCCATTTAGCCCAACCCTCTGCTTTCTATCTTTTAACCAGTTCTTGATCCACAGTAGTACACTGCCTCCTATCCCATGACTCTTTAGTTTTGCCAAAAGTCTCTGATGAGGGACCTTGTCAAAGGCTTTCTGAAAGTCCAGATACACTATATCAACTGACTCACCTTTGTCCACCTGTTTATCACACTTTCAAAAAAACATAACAGATTAGTAAGACAAGATCTTCCTTGTCTAAAGCCACGTTGGCTGTCTCCCATTAGGCCATGACTATCTACATGCTGAGTAATTTTATTCTTTATGATGGTTTCTACCATTTTTCCCGGTACTGACGTGAGGCTCACCGGTCTGTAGTTTTCTGGATCAACCTTGGAACCCTTTTTAAAAATTGGTGTTACATTGGCGATCCTCCAATCTTCAGGTTTTAGAGATTACTTTAATGATAGTTCACAGATTACTATAGCAGATCTGCAATCTCATATTTCAGTTCTTTCAACACCCTTGGATGTATACCATCCGGCCCACGTGATTTGCTACTCTTCAGTTTATCTAATAGTTGTAATACATCTTCCCGATGTATCGATATTTCCTTCAGTTCTTCCGCACTTTTAAATACCACTTCAGTCATGGGTAACATTCCTACATCTTCCTCAGTAAAGACCGAAGCAAAGAATTCATTCAGTCTCTCCGCTATCGCCTTGTCGCCTCTTAGTGCCCCTTTAACTCCTCTATCATCTAATGGACCAACTGACTCTCTCACAGGTTTTTTGCTACGAATGTACTTGAAAAAAAATCTTTATTTCGCGTTTTTGCTTCCACAGCAAGCTTCTTCTCAAATTCTCCCTTTGCCTGCTTTATCAATGCCCCATGATTTATCTTTGACTCAGGAGAGGCTACTGAATCATGGTCTGTCCTTTGTGCCGACGATTAGATATGATTCGTTTGATATGAGGGTTCATCTCTATCGTTTTTTCCGAAAATTACGAATTATCCGGTATTTTGCAGATAAACCAAGGTCTATTGATACCTCGGTTTTAAAACCAGTTTCTCATTGGCTGCCACCGGATATGGTTGATCCAGCAATATCCACCTATCAAGCGCTTGTTTTGAGAGATCTGGCACATTTGGAACAGAGGCGTTTTAAGCAATTTTCTAATTTGGATGTGGGTTGTTGGCGGGCACTTACATCTCTGTCTTCTGACCCCTCTCTGGTTATTCGAAAAGCAGATAAGGGAGGAGCTATTGTTTTACAATCTTTACAGGATTATCAAGTTACTCTATCAACTCATTTGAGTGATCACCATACGTACAAAGTCATGGATACGGATCCCACTTTATCTCTGATGGCTGAAATTAAACAAATAGTGGGACCTGCTCTACAGAATGGTTGATTAACCCGCAAAGAACATTATTTTTTATTGAATTTACATCCGGTTGTCCCTACCCTATACATGGTACCGAAGATCCATAAATCAGTTTCCTCTCCTCCTGGGCGTCCGATAGTGTCATGTCGACAATTGGTATTAGAACCTCTATCTATTTTTTGTGATGTTTTTCTTAAGCAGGAGGCCTGTCAGGTGGCATCTTTTATTAAGGATTCTATACATTTATTACAAAGTTTTTCCACAGTTACGGTTCTTAGATGCGCTGAGTTTGCTGCAGAATTTGTTTAAGTTTGCTCTGAGTCGATTGCCTAGACCCTTTTTGATCCAATTGATGGAGTTGGTATTGGGGGCATATATACTCACTATCCAAACTTGATCCTCCTTTATCCTTATCCTGACTGCCACCCATCTTACTTGCTTATCCCTTCTTTCTTCCAGTACCGCTTCTTTGTATTCCTGCCCTATCATTATCCCCCCCCCCCCCTTTCCTTGGCTGTGCCCTTTGTCCTGCGAGCAATACCCTAGGATACTTGTTAGAGCTAATTAGACCCTCCTGTCCCACCCTCAAGTGCGTCTCCTGAATACACAAGAAATCAGCTTTCATCCGCCCACCCTCCCTTTCAAGCATGCGCCTCTTTCGCCATGTTTGCAATCCCTTAACATTTATCATACCCAACACCAGCTGCACTTTGTCCTCCCCCTTCACCCTCCCACCTCCCCCCTCCTCCACTCCCCCTCCCCATTACTCCCTCCCTCCCTCCCTCCCACCCCACACCCCCAACCTCAGTCCCATTCGAGGCTATCCTGGAGCCGTGAACCACCCGCCACCCCCAGCCCCCCCCCCAGCCCTTGCAAATTCCCCCGTCCCGCCCTCCATCTCTCCCCCACCTTCCTTCCATCCCCTCCTTCCCTCCCCCATACCTCCTCACCATCTCCACCCAACCAGCCTTCCCTCCCCTACCCCTACCCCTCCCCCCTCTCTCCTTCCCATCAGTCCTTCTGTCATATTACGCCCTCCCCCACCCTCACCTTATGTATATATTCTTTAACCAACAGCATTAAACAAGCCCACTCTCCTCCTCCTCCTCCGTATCACCCGTATGCACACATTAATAACTTTTTGTCCATTTTCACTGTCCCTTTGCACAGCATTACTTTCCAGCATCCTCTCTCCGGCTGGTCAACGCTTGACCCCTCTGCGTTTTGGTCTCCGCTGGTCCCAATCCATCTTCATCCGTCTCTTTCTGGGCTCTCTCCCCTGTTATTTCCGCTGCTCTGCTTCCTGTTCCTGCTGTGGTCCTTCTGCATTCTCCTCCTCCTCTGGCCCCGCCACCCCTGCCGCCTTCATTGCCGCATAAGCATCCTCCAGAGTTTGTACTTTCCATGTCTTATCCCCTTTTGTAAATGCAGTCCAAAGGGGTAGAGCCAGCGATACCTCAGTTCCTGCTTCCTTGGCTGACTGGTAATTGGTGCCATAGCCCTCCTCCTCTGCAATGTTCCCAAGGACAGGTCTGCATATATGGCTACTGAGTACCCCTGCCATATAAAGGTGCTTAGCCCCCTCATCTTAGCCACAATTATTTCCTTCAGTTTATAGTCTCTTAGGCAAACTACTATGTCTCTGGGCCTGTTGCTGCGTATGGGGCCCAAGGCCCGATGTGCCCTGTCCAGATGTATTCCTTCAGCCCCCACCTCTTCCCCTCCTTGCTTCAAGGCCTCCAGACTGCCTCTGCTATTTTTGCACAGTCCCGAAATTCAAATTCTTCTGGCACACCTTTTATTCTTAAATTGTTCCGCCGGAGCGGTTCTCCAGATCTTCTAACTTCAGCTTAATTTGCTCCTTCCATTCCTCCTCACCTTTAATTTGCGTCTCCCATTCCTCCTGCTGCAGTTCCAGAGTTTGCAATCGATTTTCATGGTCACCCATCCTGTGGGTAACTTCTTCCACCTCCTCCCTCAAACCACTCATTATATCTCCCAGCGCCTTCTTCGCTGATTGCACCTCTGCCTTCAGCTCCTCAAACCACTCCTTTAGTTCCTCTCTTGTCGCCGCTTGTCCCACCATTTCTCCTGCGCCTCCAACACTCCTTACACTGTCTGCTCCATGCGTCTCGGCCTGCTCGCTCCTCGCAGCTCCTCCACCGCCATTTTAGTTTCTCCTGCGGTCCCGCTGACATTCGTCACCCCGAAGGCATAGTCCCTCAGATCAGCGGTCTTTTTCCGGGTTGCCATGCTCCCCTCCACACGCGGTTTCCACTACCGCTACCTCCTCGATTTTCCTCTCCCGCTAAGGACAGGTTTTTTCGCTTACACGCTGGGTTGGGTCCGGAGCTCGCCTCTCACGTGGCCATCATGATGGGTGATGTCACTTCCTCCAATCCACAGAGATTCTACAGTGTACTTTGTTTCCTGCAAAACTTTAATCCTGTATGATTCTATGCCCTCTCTAACATAAGGGTGCAACCCATCCAACAATTTGATCTACTCTATCATTGCGATATAATTTGTACCCAGGTATTACAGTGTCCCACTGGTTGTCTTCCTTCCACCAGGTCTCTGAGATACCAATCATATCTAATCTCTCATTTAGTGCTCTATTTTCTAACTCTGCCATCTTATTTTTTAGACTTTTAGCATTTTCATACAAGCATTTTAGAGGGTGTTTTTTTATTCATATTAATCTGGTTATTGGTAGGCAGGGTAATTTGGAATCTTTAAGCTCTGTCTGCTCTGTACTTTATTGGAACCCCTCTTTCGATATGCCCTAACTTTAGTCTTTTGCTAATGTACTTCAGTCTTTTGCTAGTATCCTTCAATGATACATCCTTCCAAACCATGCGCTATCGGGTGACTTGTCAGCTTTCCCCTATTATCTAGCTGTTCTATCTCCTTTTTAAAGGTTAATGCCAGCAGCCTGGTTCCATCTTAGTTAAGGTGGAGCCCATCCCTTCAGAAAATCCCCTCCTTTCCCCAGAATGCTGCCCAGTTCCGAACAAATCCAAAACCCTCTTCCTTGCACCATCGTCTCATGCACGCATTGAAATTCCAAAGCTGTGCTCTGCCTGCCTTTTGGGTCTGAGAATGCTATCCTGGAAGTTCTGGATTTCAATTCCTACCTAAAATCCTAAATTTCGCCTCCAGAACCTCCCTACCACACTTTCCTATGTCACTGGTACCAACATGTAACAAGACAGCAGACTCCTCCCCAGCTCTATCTAAAATGTTGTCTAGGTGGCGCATGAGGTCTGCTACCTTTGCACCAGGCAGGCATGTTACCAGGAGATCCTCATGTCCATCAGTCATCCTGTTATCTACATGCCTAATGATGGAATCACCAACTATAGCGGCTGTCTTAACCCTTCTCTCTTGGGCACATGGCCTTAGAGAAACCTCCTCAGTGCAATAGGGTTTTACATCACCTGCAGGACAGATTCTAGCTACAGGATCACTTCCTGCCACACCAGGGTGATGCTCTCCTATCACGTGACCTCTCTCCTCCATGGCAACAGGAAGGGTGCCAGACTGGCGGTGGGACTTCAGTACTATATCCCTGTAGGTCTCATCCATATACCTCTCTGTCTTCCTTATGTTCTCCAAGCCTGCCTCTAGAGATTGGACTTGTTTCCTAAGAGCAAAGAGCTCCTTGCATTTAGTGCACACGTAAGACCCTTCACCAACTGGGAGAAAATCATATATGTGATTCTCAACGCAAAAGACTTGAAAGCCCCCATCTCGCTGCTGGATTGCCATCTGCATCTTAGCTTTAAGGTTTTGTTTAGTTATTTAAGCTGTTTGCTTGCTTAGATTTGCTGGTGATACTTATACTAATACAACTATACCTAAAACATTTAAACTGACTTTGTTCACCTCAAGATGAATTAATCTCAGGTCCTTAATTAATGTATTCCTGATGCGGAAAACCAACTGCACCTGAAAGTGAATACGGGCAGCTCTTTCCCTTTAATAGGATTAAGAGCCTATAAAGCTAAGATTATCCCTGGGGTGGGTGGGAGAGAAAGAAGGCTTAATAAATCTGGCTTGCTACACAGTGCCCGGACCTGTGCTTCTTAGGTAAAATATTACCAATTTCCTTTGTGATTCACACAGCTCTTGGTTTGATAATAGGGGGTCTTTCAAATTGCCCCTTTGATCTGTCACTTGCCTTTAATACCTATTTAAGACAATTTCACAGATCTTTTGCTTCCTAACTGGAAGATGTCTTTGTAAAGGTCACTAGAAACAAGTTTATTTCTTTGTACTCAGAAACTATTTATTCTACTTGTATACTAAGCTATACTCTGATTTGATTTAAATAAAAAAGTTCTCTAGAAACAAATTTATTTCAGTAACTATTTACTCTATTTTACTTTCTATGCTAAGCTATATTCTGATTTGATTTAAATGAAAAGCTCTCTGGTGGTACTAAGACCTGACTGACTCAGCAAAAACTCTGAATTCTAAAATACACAGATTTATCAGCTTTAACCCAAAGAATTCCCTTTTCCCCAAGATTTAGAGTATATTCCAGAAGATAAATACTTACTAATGCAGATCTATTTCCAGCTGTAGCAATCCCTTTTGGTAGTCCTTCAAGGACTTCTAGTAGAAGTGCAAAGCCATTCATCTTCAGAGAGGGTATTTACTTAATTTGTCAGCTTCGGAATATCAATGAGAATATCTAAATGCCATCCAGAAGCAAAAACAACTAAAAAACTGGCAGCCGCCACCGCCACCACCACCAAGCCTACCTCAAAGATGTTTATTAAAGATGAGACTTGCCTGAGAAACATCTGAGAAGAGATTGCGGTGAACAGCATACTCTGTCCTTTTCTTAAGCTTACTGCTATATGGTAATTGTGAACCCGGTTTAAAAACTCACTGTGCAATGTTTGTTTAGTTTGTGTAATTAAACAGTATAATAGCACAATGGAATAATACACTTGCAAATACGGACATCCTTCTTTGCCCTCCCTATTCTAAAGCAGCAGTACTAGCTAAATTCACTTTCAGTCCTCAAGGGAGCAAACAACTTGAGTTTTCAGGATATCACTTATGAATATGCATGGCTTAGGTCAGCATACAATGGATTAGCATACATGCAAATATGCCTCATGTATATTAATTACAGATATACTGAAAACCCTTGGGCTGTTATTCAAACAAAGCTATATGTTCACTGGTAGGTGGTGAATGTAAAATTTCATTTAGGGCCGGACCCACTATCAGGTGGGAGAGCCAAATTTGAGGGGAGGGGGCGGCTGCATGGCAGGACAGGGGCTGCTCCCTCTCCCTTCCTGCCACTGCTATTGTCACCATGCCTTTGCCTGGGCCACGCTGAAGCACTGTAATGTATGGTCCTTTGAGCGCCAGTGCAAACTTCCTACTACAAGGAACGGGACCCAGCATAACTTGAGCACATACCTGCGCTCAGAAGCTCCTCTCTGTGCACGTCGCATTATAGACCTTCAGGGTGGCCCAGGCAGAGACAGAAGAACAGTAGCAGCAGCAGATAGGGGGAGGAGAAACAAGCCTTGCAAGAGACAAGAGCGATGTGGGAATAGATGATGGACAGGGAGGGGTCCTGAAGAGAAGGGGGAGCAGCTGGACATTGGGGGGGGGGGGTGGAAAAAAAGGGAAATGACAGATGGGGGAGAGAAGGGGAGATGCAGGACATGGGAGAAGGGAATGTGAGATGCTGGATGGGGGAGATGGGGAAATTCTGGATATTGGTGAGGGGAGATGCTGGACATGAGGGAGGGACGAGAAGGTAAGATGTTTGACACCGGGGAGGAGGAAGAGGAGGGGAGGTGCTGGGCAGGGGGTGGTGAAGGAGAGATGCTGGACATGGGGCAGAGAGAGAAGGGGAAGTGCTGGACATGAAGCATAGGAAAGGAAAAGAAAGGAGAGATGTTGGACTATGGGGGAAGTTGGGGAGGAGAAGGAAAGATGGTGGACTATGCAGGCTTGGGGAAAAGAAGAGGAAATGCTAGGCATAGGGCATGAAGGAAGGGAAGAGAATGAAGATGATGAGCATAAGGCATGGGGGAGGTGGAAAGAGGGGGAAGTTAGTGAGAGGTAGGGGAAGTGAGAAAAAGAGATGGGATATGGGAGAGCAGGAGCGAGGGAGATAGAAAGTTGTAGGTAGATGAAGCAAAAAAAAAAAAGAAGATTGAGATCTAAATGGTGAGAAGAAGGAGTGAAATATGAATGGACAGAGAAGTAGAAAAATAAATGGAAGAAAGTTGGAAGTAGGGGGAGGAAGTGAAGCTAGCAGAAGAGAAAAGAAATGGCAAATGGAAAGAAGACTCTAGGAAAGAGAAGACAGAAGAAAGCATGTACATTTTCCGGTCTGTCATTTTGCAACTGGTGCTGTGCAGCAGGATGGCATCCAGGAAAAAGATCTCTTTAGTTACGTGCAGTTTGTTTTCCAATAGTGACAAGTATTGGGATATAAGAGGACTTTCTCTTCTTCTGTTGACTGGTATTTTATTGCTGAAACAAGCAAGTTTTTGGTGTCTATTTGTGCCCTGGACATGCCTCTGCTATGCTCCCATCTGACCTGGACGTCATCACGCCAGGCACATGTAAATTCGGTCTTTCTAAAATAGTTCTGGGGACATCCATGTGATTTCCACATCTGAATGGGCGTTTTCAGACAGTACCGTACCTAGCTCTGGGCGAACGGTGTAGCCGCACAGGGCACAAAGGCTTAAGGGGAGCATTTCGGCTGCTTACTGTTGCCCTGATACTGCCACTTTTTCTTCTCTCAGCGGCGGCAGGGCAACAGCAGGCACCCGAAATGCGCCCCTTAAGCCTTTTCGCAGCACTTTAAGCAGGTTTGGTCCCTCCCTTCTCTGACACGACGTCAGCGCAGGGAGGGACAGATCTGCTTAAAGTGCTGGCGACTTGCACATCGGGCGCGCGCCTCCCCTCTCCCATATCTGTCCAGCCACTTTCTGCTCTTGCCCTGCTGCCAGCGCCGCTATGGAGAAAACAGAGGGCAGCAGCAGCAAGGTAAGAGCAGGCAGCAGCAGGATGGCGGTGCCGGGAGGGGGGGGGGGGGTGAGGCGTGCACCCGATGTGCAAGTCGCACAGGGCGCGATTCTGGCTCGGTACGGCCCTGTTTTCAGAGATGGAAATCATGAATAGGGCTTCTAAACATCTACAAACCTTTGATGCCTAGTAGACGCCATTCAATGGCTAACCGACAACTCATTAGCAATAAACTACAAGAAGACAGAAATATTCATCACAAGAGACGAATCATTCATTCCTTCGACTATGTTAACTATAAACAACAAAGTGAAAGTACAAACCGAAGTCAAGTACCTAGGCATAACTCTGGATCAGCACCTAAACTTAAAATCACATATAAAAGACACAACCAAAATGATTTACCATATAATACAACTCTTCAACACCTCCGCCCTCTACTACAACCTCCTCACTTTGCATAGTATTTCAGGCCATAATCTCTCCTCACTTTGACTACTGCAACACAATATATCACAGACTACCAAAATCAACTCTCTTACCATTCCACACGGCCCTGCACACAGCAGCCCGCATCATACAAGGTGCCACAAAGTACGAATACATAACACCCATTCTGAAACACCCCCACTGGCTCCCACTATCAAGCAGAATCAAGTATAAAGTCATACTACTTATCTTCAAGAACGTCTGTACCAATCAGCCCCCCACCTACAAACCTTATTACAAAACTGTAAAGTACAAGATCAAGAAGGCAGACCACCCAAAACATGCTGAACATCCCTCATGAAAAATCCAATACACCTGCAGCAGATCTTTTGCACACTAGGCGCCAAGCATATGGAACTCATTACCAGAAAGCCTACGAAACACCACAGAACTGGCCCCATTTCGCAAACAACACAAACTATTTATAGAACACTTTGGACCATATGAATCACCAGCTCCCCCACCCTAAGCCATATCAACCCCCTCTTTCACAGTTATGGACCATTGCAATAACTTTATATTTATGTTCAATGCAAGTTTTTTAGACTCATTGGGGGTCATTCTGTCCCCCTGCTGGCCCAGTCAATACCTTCCCTGTATGTGCAGCAGGTTTGTATGGGGAGGCCTAGGTGGGGGCAGAAGGGGCATTCCGGAGGTGAAGCAAGGGCGGGGCATGGGCGGGCCATGACCCCAGACATACAGGGCCGATTCAGAGGTCAGCCCTATATGTCCGGGGCCTCGAATCTAAACCAGGGACTTATTCCACCTCGAAGGAGGAATACGTCCCCCTGGATGGAGGTGGATTGTGGCACGGGACCCGGGGATGTAGGTGAGATGGCAGAGGAGATTTCCCACAACCCAACCCAGGCCTTGGAAGGCCAGATCAGGGGTCGGGCTGCGGGGAACAGGCAGTCGGGTTCGGCAGGTCAGGATCGCAGCTCGTGAATGGAACCGCAGTGCCATGGCAATGGGACGCCAATAGCACTGCGGCTCCATTCATGGGACCGGCTGAGTTAGCCAGGTAGTTGCTGGGACGTACGGCTGGACAGAACAGGGTCCAGGCCTGCACGTCCAGGCACTAGACCCAATTCTGATCCCGTGGGAGCTGCGGGATCAGAATCGGGTCTATTTTTGCACATCCAATTCTGCCCGGCCGTACAGGGGGCTGGACATGCATTAACGGAATTGGCCTCATTGTGCTTATGTTAAAGTTTTATGTATATTTGTTCTTGTTCCACAGTATCCCATAAGTTCTGTTAATTGTCAGTTGCTTTGACCCAGTGAAAAGCAGTATAAAAATACAGTTAAATAAATAATACATAAAATGACCTGCTAAATCTATAAGTCCCTTTGGAAAATTGATCCATTCGCTTTTTACCCCCTGATATCAACATTTTGCTGAAGTTTGGCTTTATTGGATGCTTCTTTAGAGGTCATTCTGGAAGTCTTACGCGGCTTTTACATGTGTAAATAGTGGCATTTACATGTGTAGATCACATGCACAGGTAAATGGCAATCTCAACAAGGCGCTATTTGCATGTGTGGATGTCCCATGATATCGAGCTTCAAAGGGTGCATGTCTTGGGTGGGTCAAAATATTATGGAGGTAATTTTCTAAATTGTATTTGTTAGTATTAAATGGTACTGTTCAACAAACCTACCCACACTTCAATTCTGCTGGCCTGAGTTAGCCTGACTAAGGCTTTGGGAAATATTGCACAGACAGAGACTCTGACTCCTGGTTTACCTCTAAAGATGATGTCAGCATAGGTAGACTGAATGTCTCCGGGCATTTGCCAGCCATTCAGACATCAAAGGAGCATTATTTAGCATACGAACAACTGTATGGACAGACAGGCTCCTACAGGTAATCATACCTGCATGCCAACAGGGTTGGTGGGACCAGAGGAAGCATCTCTTCATAAGAAAGAGCAAATACTGAGAACAGAGGACAATGCTGAAATAATTTACGACTTCTGTGCATACAAGCACTGAGTGAATGGGATCTTGAAGAGACAGAGACAGCACAGATACCATCCATCACACATACATCCATACCTCTCCCATACATTCTGTACTACTAGTTCCACTGTAGCTAAGTGCTGTACATACATAGCAAACTTACCTTTTAGATAAAGCATCTTTTATTCAACAAACACCTGCCTCTCTGAATCATTTTTCTATACCCACCGCCTCTGAGAAGTAGACACAGGATAAGCTAGGGCTCATTTGAGAATACTCATGTTTGCAGAACTAGACACGCTTGCTGGAATTCTGCAAACAAAATTCAAACTTCTGTCAAAAGATTTGAATTGTGCATGCTTTGTTTATCAAAATAACAAAACATAGTACATTTGAGTGATACTCAATTTAAAATACAATACAGAATCACAAAAAAATTTGCAAAGTTTTGAATTACTCAGTGCAGAATTCCAGCAGGAGTAAAGTCAGAAAACAAACTTGAGCCAGCGAGGACTCAGACCCAGCATCCCCATTTCTGACATGTTTGGGAGTTTGTCTTGGTCTCTTCAGAGCATCTCCAGTTGGGTAACTAGAAATTTGATTTTTATTGCTATGCACCTGTTATTGCTTTATAGACAGGGTGAGATACTAAAATCAAAAGTGCCTGCAAATCTTTTTATATTTGGTGTTGAGACAGGGAGAGCCATCAGATTAAGAGTCTGTAGACCTTTTAAATTCTGGATTACTCGTTTATGTATTTGAAAAGTTTATATACTGCATTTCCAATGATTAAGACGGTTTACAAGTAACAGTAACATAACATTAGATGGAACAAGATAACATTACAAGGAGCAGGATTACAAGGAACAGTTACAAGGATTAGAGGCTGGATGACCCTCTAGTGGAAAGTCTTAGGGGTATGTCATCTAAACTGCGTTAGTTTTGTTAAGCAGCAAACCGTGATATCTGCAGGGGATATTCCCAGGGGAGGTCCTGCAGATATTGTGGGTCCCCGCGCAACATCCATGAGAAGGAATGGTAATGATTGGATACACCCAATCGTTGCCATGCCCCCCAACTGCTGTGATTGGACCTCGCCTCCCACAATATTGTTGATGTCGTGGTGCTGCAATCCTTGGCACCGACAATATAAATAAAATAATAGTGTGGGTTCCCATTCAGCACCGATCCCCCAGAAGAGCACCCGATTCCCATCGGGAGCTGCCCTCAGGGGATCAGTGCTCCCCCCCCCCAATGTAAAAAATGTCCCAGGTAGCTAGTAGGGCTAGGCCCCCTCCCTCCCCCTGAAACACAATTGCAAGAGTGGGGGGCCCCCTTACAAAAAAAAATTCCAGTTAGCCAGCCAGCAAGGGGAGCCCCACAGCTGCCCTGACCCACACATGCCTCTAAATCCGTAGAGCTGTAGTGGAAGAACAGAAGCATATAGAGTTGCTCATGCCCCGTCCAGTACCCCATACAAAATGGCTACCATCACGAAGAACTGCCTTCTAGCCTCTCAGTAGGGAGCAGCACTGTGAGATCATGGTTCCTGCCCTTCTCATAGCTCCTAACAAAGACGGCTCTCCTGCTTTAATTAATTTATTTGGACTTACTTCCCACCTTTCCAGTAGTAGTTCAAGGCGAGTTACATCAGGTATTTCCTTGTCCCTGGTGGACTTACAATCTAACAGGCTGATGCAGAAAGCCGGCGCTGAAATCGCGCACTATTAGCTGTGTATGCGTTTTCAGAATGCACCGATAGTGCGAGATTTCAGCGCCGGCATGCAAATGAACTGTGCACAAAACTTCAATGTAAAGTTGAAAGAAGGGGAGCCAATGTATGTTCAGGCGATCTACAAGTGATTGTGTCCGCATGCGTGTAAATGTCAAATGCCCATCGATATTATGCGAGTGTGGGGGGAGGGGGTATTATCTTGGAGTAACTGAGCCCCTGTCGCTGTGTCTGCAGGGGAGAGGGGGAGATGGTACATTTGACCGCTAAGCTCCCTATGAGGTTTCCCTATGTGTAGACAGAAGGCGGGGGGCTGGGGAAGAGATGCTCTGTTTGAGCAGCAGAACCCCTTTCTTTTTGTGTGTGAGAGGGAAGGTATTAAGTTTGGGCCTCCAAGCCCCCTTTCTGATTTTTTTTTCTGTGTGTGAGGTTGGGTGAGAAGAGAGATGTAATGTTGGGGCCTCTTCACTGCAATTTTCTTGTTATAACATTTGATTCTGAAGGAGAAATACCAGCATCATGTGAACCGAGTCCACAAAGGACTTTTAGGAAAAGGTACTAGTAAGGGGAGGGGGCACCACAAATTCTAGCCCCGATGCTGTCTCTTTTACCTATGTTCTTTACAGGAACTATTGTCTGGATAGGCACGACTGGCTGGGCTAGCTCCACGGATGGAGCATATCACTATCAAGAGTTACCCTGCCTTTCCCTGAAGGAAAAAGACATTGTCATCCTGAGTTTTTCTGCTGTTCAGGAAAGCCAATGTACTATTCCTTAAACGTCACTCAAATACTGTGGGCACCACCGGTTTCCAATTCTCTAGAGAACAACTGAGAACATCGCTAGAGAATTCTTTTCTGCCCTTCCTGCCTTAATTTGTTATATTTCCTGTCAAGATAGAGGCACCTGGAAGATTAGCTATACTGTACATGGATCCAGGGCAATCAACAGCATGTCACGGAGACTTCATTCTTTTTTGATGCATCTTGCTTACACCCTCTCCCCGCCCTCCCCCTCCAATCACCTCTGGTCCTCCTACACTCTTATCTTTCAGGAAGGATAGTCTTTTTAGGTTAAATATGAAACACCACATGATGCTTTGTCTGATGCGGAATATAATTTTCTCACTTGGCACTTATCATCTCACCCACTGTAGAACCGAAAATTGTTACCCTGGCTCATGAGGAATACGTGTTGGTATAAAATACTTCCTGATTGTTAGCTTTTCTCTTGATCAGTCCCTACTCCATTTAAGAGGTTTTTCTATTCTTGGCTCTCTCTTCCATACGGTGGACTTTAGAGTGAATTGCAGTGATAATTTTCCTTTATTTTTTTCTGTTCTGAATACTTCCTTTTCTGGGTTAAGTTTATACTTGACTATGTTATTTAAAGTTCACAAATAAAAAATAAAAATTACCCCACACTTAAAAGTATGTATGGTGCAATTAGGCATCTACTTGCGTGTGACTTTACAGTAAGCATGTGCAGGGGAGGAGTTTCGGTAGAATGTGGGCGAAAGAAAGCTAACAACTGCTTGGGCTCAAAAAACAAATACATCTTTTGCTTAATATTAACATAACATTTCACAGGAAATTTAAGTTGGAAGGAAGCGCCCAAGGCCAAAGTCCTAGGGCGAAGAGCCAAAAACTCCTTCCTTCTTAATTGTGTAATTCGTGCTAAATCAGGAAATACTCTTACTCTTGAACCCCTTTCTTGGAGTCTAGGGAAGTGAGTGATGTTGAGGTTGTTGTAACTTCTCATACAGCTGATGTGTGAGTCTCCCATTCGCCTGTTTGAATTTGTGTGATCAATGGTTATGATATTTGCATCATTATATTGTTTGATTGTTCCATTTTTTCATTTCATTCATGGATATTGTGTGGATGTAAAAATTTGTAAAATCTATAAATATAAAATAAAAAAAAAGAATGTGGGCGAAATTATGGTTTATGTGCGTGTTTTATAAAATATGGGTGTACTTTGTCCTAACATTAACACCTGTTCCTAAGCAGGTACTAATGTTTGCATCTTCAATCTAGCTACTATTTCTGCAAGATTTATTCTAGTATTCAATAAAGACACATAGGGACCTAGATGTCTTTATAAAATATACTAAAAAAGCAGTCTACCTAGCCTTCACACATAGGCGACCTCCACATATATACTTTACATTTTACAATGGGACTACACCTATATTTTGTGAAATCCCCCATCAGCTTTTCTATCTCCTCTGAGGCATTCATAAGCTTCTGCAAAAAGCTCATTTAAGTCAGGGCTTGAAACAAGTGATTCATGGAGCAAATATGTTTAGCCCCCTGATACTTTATATAGTATAAGCTTTAAAGTATAGTTTACCTTTTCCTAATAGCGGCAAATTCAGCTGCTATCCAGATCATTTCCACCCTTTGTCTATCTGCATAACCTAGGAAAGCAAAAAAGCTGTTGTAAGTGCTATCCGGATAGGCTCCTCCTTGACACCTTATCATCTCTTGGCTTCAGAGACTCAGTGTTGTCTTGGTTTTCTTCCTATCTTTCCAATTGTTCCTTTAGTTTTGTTCTGGTGGCTCCTCCTCTACCTCTATCCCTCTTTCAGTTGGAATCCTCCAAGGGTCTGTTCTTGGCCCTTCCTTTTCTCTCTCTACACCCAGTCTCTTGGTGTCCTCATCTCTTCCATGGTTTTCAGTACCATTTTTATGCTGATGACACTCAAATCTCTCTTCTCTAGACATTTCTCCTATACTTCAGTCACCTGGATCAAGGCAATCAAGAAAGAACTCAGTCACACCCTCTCCAGAATCACCCAAGCAGTACTCCAACAGGGCGATATGCCACAAGCCCTAACTCTCCTCCATACACCCAATATTGAAGAAACCTGAATTAAATCCCTCTGACCCAGCTTCATACAGACCCATAGCCAGCTTGCTGTTCACAGCTAAGATCATCGAAAAAGCCGTGCAACATCAACTACAATAACATATTGGCAAGAACAATCTACTTGACCCACAACAACACAGATTCCACCCATCTCATGGAATAGAAACCCTACTAACTACACTGGTTGACACACTGATAAAAGGAATGCAAAACCCCAAACAAGGATTCCTACTGATCTTCCTAGACATATCCTCAGCATTCAACACCGTGAACCACAAAATTCTACTGCAACACCTCTATTCTGCTGAAATACAAGGCACAGTCCTCAAATGGTTCCAGTCCTACCTGTCAGACCAACGTCAGCAGATAAAGATCGGAGCAAACATCTCCACCCCAGACAAACAAATACAAGGAGTACCCCAAGGATCCACCCTCTCTGCACTGCTATTTAACATTTACCTCCATCCCCTCTGTACGTATCATCCAAGCAGCATCAAGACATGACCATATCATGCCTATACTCAAGCACCTACACTGACTGCCACTACAGAGCCGCATAATATACAAATCCATCATCCTAACCGACAAAGCCATATACTCTGACCCCCCCCCCCCACCTCTGCACACTTCTGGAAACCCCATCACAAAACAGAACTAGATGTACCTCCACAATAAACAACATGACCGTTCCCCATGCCAAGACCAAATACAACCAACAGGCCTGTGGCCGAGAATTCCAGCTCTACATGCCATCACTCTGGAACAGGCTACCAAACCATCTAAGGATCATCGCCAACCTCACCACTTTTAGAAAACACTTCAAGCCCTCCATGTAACACCCCCCTACTATTTAGTCCCCCAAAAAGCCTCAATTCTTGTACACTTGTATATAGTCCTCCAACCACACCCTAATGCACCACTGTATGCTATATATAG
Organism: Ichthyophis bannanicus; assembly: GCA_033557465.1. NCBI lineage: Eukaryota > Metazoa > Chordata > Amphibia > Gymnophiona > Ichthyophiidae > Ichthyophis > Ichthyophis bannanicus. Next base: position 199,841,113 of record CM066038.1, on the reverse strand, counting down.
TAATACTGTTTCAATGTAACCCCCCATATAATTTGTTTCTTGTACACTGCTTTGACTCGGAGAAAGGCAGTATATAAATCCAGCTAAATAAATAAAATAAATACTTCAAACTCGCATCTCTGCTTGCTTATCTGACATTGCTGCCTGGATGTCTAACTGCTGTCTGAAATTGAATATGGTTACAACTGAATTTCTCATCTTTCCCCCTAAACCCTTCCTCCTTTCTCTATTTCTTTCAATAATACTCTTCTTCTTGTTTCCTCAGCACGCAATCTTGGGGTCTTCTTTGATTCCTCTCTCTCCTTTTCCCTTCACATTCATCAGATTGTTAAAACCTGCTGCTTCTTTCTCTATAACATTAGTAAACTTCACCCTCTCTAAAAATACTACTAAAACTTTTTGTTCATTCTCTAGTTACTTCTCGTTTTGACGACTGTAGCCCTCTTCTTGCCAGTCTCCCTCAGTGACATCTTTTTCCTCTTCAATCTATTCAAAACTCTGCTGCACCTTTAATCCTCCATCAACCCTGCTACTCTCATATTTCCACTCTTCTGAAGTCATTTCACTGGTTCCCCTTCCGCATCATTATAAACTTCTTCTTTTAATCTATTAATGTATTAATTCTTCTGCCCCTCACTACCTCTCTTCTCTCCTTACACCCCCCCCCCCCCGTGAACTTCGCTCCTCCTCTGGTCTCCTTCTCTCTTTACCCTTTTCCTCCTCTGTTAACTCCAGACTTTGCTCGTTTCACCTTGCTGCTCCTTATGCCTGGAACAAATTTCCTTTTCCCTTGCGTCGTCTCTTCTCTCTCCCTATTCATGTCTATGCTAAAGTCTTACCTTTTTGTGGCTGCTTTCAACTCCCGATTCCTCCCTTCCCTCTAGCTTGTGCTGTATTGTTTGTCTATTTGCTAGACTGTAAGCTTCTCAAGCAGGGACTGTCTATTTCTATGTTTGTACAGCGCTGTGTATGCCTAGTAGTGCTTTATAGGTGTTAAATAATAATAATAGTAGCTGAACATCACCACTATTCAGGTGGAGGCCAATTCCGTTCGAGGCCCGTCCGGCCCACCTGGACGTCCAAAATCTGGATGGGCTGGATTTGCACCCGATTCTGCACCCGCGGGAACGGAGCAGAATTGAGTGCAATGGGCCTGGATGAGCAGGACATGCCCTGATCCTGGCCTTCTGTACATCCGGCCTGATCCCCATACAAATCAGCCAGGGCTCCTGCATTGAGCTTGATGCCATGGTGTCCCGTTGCCATAGCACCGGCACATCATACAGGAGCCCCGATTGCCCGTATACAGACACATGTCCCGTTTCCTCGCCACCCGACCTCCGGAGTGGCCTGCCATGGCCGGGATTGGGCAGCAGGGAACCTCTGCTGCACTTCATTTTTTTTCGGCAGCCCGCAGGGTGCGATCCCTTACCTCTGGGGGGACTTATAAGTCCCCATCTAAGTTGGCATCCCAGGACGTACAGGGCTGCAACTGGAATAAACCCTATACATCCGGGGTCAGGGTCACGCCTCCGGCCTGACCCCTCCCGCCTCCATCCTGAGTTCCCCACACAATTCCTCTATACGTGCAGGGAGCTGAGGATCGGGAATTGGCTCATGGCGTTTGGCACGGATGCATGTCCAAATCGGACGTTCATCCCCGCTAAATGTGGCGTAGAATGACCCCCATAGTCACCGGCACAGACTACAGAATCTGCATATTCAGTGCAAGACACTAATGATACCAGCACTGAATATCTGGATATTTTTTAAGCAACGCAGTCAGCACTTAGCCCTTTAAACATTGGGCTTTTTGAATACCGGCCCCTCAATATTTAAGTACTAATGATTTTTTTAAACATATATGCATCAAAATGATCAAACTTGTATTTCCATCACAAATATTTTTCACCAGGGAAAAAAACTTTTTTTCTTTCTCTTTACATCTGTAATCTCTTCCCTTTTTCTAAAGGCCTATAGAATATATCTACAAAGAGTTTTGGCGCACTTCTCTCCAGGCTGTCTCACATTCCACGAGACATCCAATAGCACTGCCTGTGTACCCTTTGCCAGCTGCTGGAACAGCTCCTGCTGCTAATTATTATTGCTTCCCCTCCTGCCACTGCTGGGCCCTGAAACACCTACCTGCATTGAAAAATTCGGGCTCTTCTTAAAGGGACAGCCACCCTCTACCGATGAGAAGCATGGGATTTTTCATTATCGAAAACGCAAGGGCTTGCATTACTTTATGCAAATTCTTTCTATACTGCCTTTCGGTAACAACAGCAAAGCAGTTTAGAGGTTCAAGAACAGTAAAAGTATTTAGTAAAAATAGAAAAGAAACCTTTAAAAGTAAAATAAAACTACAATAAAATAAAAAAAAACAAAAAACTACTGAATGTAGCAAATTCAGGCTGTGCTAGAGTGACCTTGAACCATAAAACACACGAATGTTAAACTAATAAATGACCAAAAACCTTGTTAAAGAAGAAAGATTTTAATCGGACATTATAATGCATTAATGAAGGAGGTTACATCTAACATGTGTTGACATGTGTTAAAGCATTAACGCAGTGCAGTAAACAGGCCCTTTTACGTGAACAATTTGCTGTCACACTGAACGCCTTTCCCCCCACTGAACAGTAGGTTACAGACTTAAATGGATTTAAGCATCAAGCAAAATGATTAACTCATTAAGATATCCTCTAAGATCAAGCCCTGATATCCCTTATCAGCTCTTGGATAGATTCTGCAGCAAGCATTCCTGATTTAATTTATCATCCCTCTATGCAGCTTGTCTGTTTCCAAGCTATCCTGCTTCAGCCTTGTCTATATTAAACTAATCAATGACTACCATTTGCTCAAAGAAACAAAACTTCTAGCAACTCTTTCTACTTAGCTGATACTTTATTGTGAGCCTGTTTATTCTCCCTAGAATCAATGTCTTTCCTTAATTGCTGAATTAGGTCATCAAGCGGTATATCAAATGTAATTAAACATTAAACATTAAATTAAGCGGTATACCCAAACTGCAAAGACCCGCAACATAGTTTATCAAAAGAAATGCCAACCAGTTAAAGAGGCTTATTTGGCTCCTAGATCAACCAAACTGATTTTCAACTTCCAAAAATCGGTGGCTTATTTACTTGAAGGGACAAGGCCGTGTACGTGCGTCAATGATCTCTTACAAAATACCGACTAGCATAAAAATATGCACTTTGGCATTAAGGCATATACTTTGCTGGTGGATGTGCACCTGTAATTTGATTAAAAAGCTGCCATTCAATGGGTTTTAGTTGCAGATTGGGGAGCTACAAGGCTGATCTTCTACTGCTGCTGCTACTGCTAATTATTTGTAGAGCGCTATAAGGCATACACCGTGCTGTATATATAGATGTACGAGACTGTAAGCTTTGATGAGTAGGAGCTACACGTATCTAATCAAGATGGATTTTTTTTGTTTTTATTTCATATCTTTTGCAAATTTTTGCAATTCTTAATCGAGCAAAGTTTGATGAAAGGCCATACCAAAATAAGGGACATATATAGGTGCAAAAATCATCTTAGGAACATCAGCCCACCAGTGTGGAGCGAGCCAGTTCAGAGTGCACAATAGGTAACAGATAGTCCCAGCAACAAAGAATACAGTAAGCAATATAGTGAGAACACAAGATAAACATTATACACAGGTACAACATAATTTAAAAAAATTAAAAAAGAAGCATCATCTAAATTATGCTGCACTGCTGTTTTATTGTGAGAAGCGGTATAGCCAACTGGCGAATAAACATAAACCTGGGCAGAGTTTGAGTGGAGCGAGGACGGAGCATGCAAATGCTAGCATAGAATACTTTCATTTACACACATATTTTGTTGTGGGCATTTACACCAGTTCCAGAGCTGGTATACATGTCTGTGCCTTCAAAGAACAGCCAGCACAACCTCCTATCAGTACCCAGTGCTTTCAACCACTCCAACACCACCACTACCAGCAGAGCTTCCTCCTTCTATGCGCCCACTATCTGGAACTCCCTCACCTCGGAACTGCAATCGCTCACCGATCTAGGTGACGTCCGCCATAAGCTAAAATCCCTCCTTTTCCTGGAGCACTTTGGATCCAACACCTAACTGCCTACCCTCCCACCATCCTCCTCGACTATCTCAACCTTTTCCTCAGCTTGACCGCATCACGCCCACTGCTCTGAATAGGACTTCGTAACCCACAGGCTTTCCCCTTTTCCCCCCAATAGCTTCACCCTCTCACCATTAACGACTAATGACGCATCATTCCTTTACTTAGTTCTATGTTAATTATCGTTTTCTGTGGTTAATTTATTCATTGTTGACTTGTTCCATGTAAAGTTACTTATTTTATCTGTTCCATGTACACCGTTGTGGCTGATGGATACAGCGGTATAAAAAAATTGCTAAGTAAGTAAATAATTAATTAAATAAAGTAGGTATGTGTTAGGCCACTTATGCTAGTATTTTATAAACACAAATAGGTCCCTACTTGTCTTTATCAAAGAGGCTTAACATAGGTGCTCTAAAAAGCACTCTAGCTAGGCACCCTCTTATAAAATTACTCTATGTCCACTGCCATTCTCAACCCATTCCAATAGGATTTCTGACCTCTGTATTCCACTAAGACAGCCCTTGCTAAAGTTTGTAGTGACCTCTTCATGGCTAAATCCAAAGTCAGTAGTCAGTGCTTATCATTCTTGACCTATTCACTACTTCTGATGCTGTTAATCACAGTCTACTCCTTGATACTCCCTCTTTGCTTTGATTCTGGGATGCTATCCTATTTTGATTCTCCTCTTATCCCTCCTAGTGCACATTCAGTATACCTCTATCCCAATATCGATTGACATGCACCATTCTGTTCTCTTCTTTCTTTCAACTCATTCCCTTGTTGCTCCGATCTGCTCCCACAGTTTTCAATACTATCTTTGTGCCAAAGATTCACAGATCTATCTGGATCTTTCACCTGCAGTTCGGTCTCAGATCCTGACTTATTTGTCAGACAGAGCTGCATGACTGTCTCACTGCCACCTGGAACTTAATATGGCCAAAACTGAACTTCTTACATTTCCTCCCAAAATCATCTTCCTCCTTCCCCATTTTTCTATCCGGATGGATTATGATGTCATTGTCCCTCCAGCTCACAACCTTGGCGTTGTTTTAGTGTCTTCTCTCTCTTTCTCTGATCATATTCAAAATAGCAATGTTTCGTTCTTTATAATGTCACCAAAATCCACCATTTTCTTTCTGAGCATCATACCAAAAACCTTAACCACTCTCTTGTCTCCTTGTGCTAGGACTATTGCAACCTCCTCCTCCTTGCAAGGCTGCAGCTGATCCTACTTTTGTTGCTAAAGTTTTCAGATACTTAACTTATCTTCCTCTAGTGTCATTATGACGATATAAATCTCTTCTCAAAGTTCTACATTGACTCCCTATTGATTTCCGCACTCAGTTCAAATGACTTCTCACATTCAAGTGCATTCAATCTGCAGCTTCATACTATCCCTTCTCTCACCTCCTGTGGTGAACAGCGCCCTCCTGAGCCTATGGAGATAGTAGAAAATCCTGAGGGTCAGCAGGATTTATACCAAAATGACAGGGCAAGGAAAAAAGAGAGACTCTATTCCTCAGAGCTGAGTAGGGAGACCAGCCCAGGGGAGGAGCCCTGCAGTTCTGATTGGGCACACCCAGCCCTAGGAAGGGGCGTGTCCAAAAGAGAATGTACATTTAAACCAGAGCATGGCTCTGAAGAGGGAGGACGGATAAGAGACCCGAGTGAAGGACGGATAAGAGATCCGAGTGGAGGACGGATAAGAGACCCGAGTGGAGGACGGATAAGAGATCCGAGTAAAGGACGGATAAGAGATCCGAGTGGAGGACGGATAAGAGATCCGAATGGAGGACGGATAAGAGATCCGAATGGAGGACGGATAAGAGATCCGAATGAAGGACGGATAAGAGATCCGAATGAAGGACGGATAAGAGACCCGAGTAGAGGAAGCACGAGTGGAGGTGGTACAAGGAGTACAAGAAGTACAAGGAATACAGGAGGTAAAGGAAGGAAGGAATATTGGAAGAAGAAACAAGGAGATGGTTGGAAAGCCAGTGGAGTGATTAATGATACTTTGGAACCTGGCATAAGAAGAAAACCTGCACAATCCTATTCCAGGGAAATAAGCAGAAGTCCCACGCAGAGAGGATTTAACCTTGAAGTGGATAGCCCTTGGAAGGCATCGCCTTGGGGGAGAAAGACTTCAGGACAAGCACAGGTGAAAGAGCAATCATTCCCTGAAACGTCGTTTGTGCCGGAGAGCAACAAACAGATCAGCTGGAGAGCCTGGGAGCCATCTGCAGGCAGAAGTGCTGCACAAACAGTGAGTAATTGGCCACCCGGCTGCCAAGCTGAATATAGAGATAATTCTTCCTCCTATGAGTCAATTGCCAAAGAAACTAGCAATTATCCTAATACCTTTATCTTAAAGGAAGAGAAGACAAACAGCCTTGAGCAGAAGGGAAAAGCTATAGCAGATAGTAGTGCCCTCTCTCATAAGGAACAGGCTGAATTGCTACTTCAGAGCTTCCAACAGTTTTTAGACTTACAGGCTAGAAAACAGCTAGTATCACAAGAGGCAAATAATTCAGCACAGCTTGAAGGAGTAACCCAGGGAAATACAAGCATACCTGAGTGTGAACAAATGGACTGTACATTCTGTTGTATAGGAAAGCCAAGCTGAAGGGAACTGCCTTTATCGTGTGTGAGCTGAGTTCTGTAAAGCTGTTGTATTGCCGTGAAAATGGAAGTTCTAATTACCTCCACCTGATTCTCAGCATAGTGAAAGTAACTGTGGCTGTAAGAGGTGCAGTGAAGCCAACTGACCTCTGGAGGCAAAAGAGAGCAATTTGCTGGAAAGAGAAAAAGCAGCATTTGTATTTTGAGTTGCATTTAACCTGAAGTTTCTGTTTGCCTTTGGAAGCACCCTTGTTTGCATGTGATGGAACATTTACCTTTTACTTTAATAAAATACTTATTATAAAGAAACCACAACTACAAGTTTCTTTAATTCGGAGTGAGAAGAGCTGGAACTACAACTCCCAGCATTCCTGGGGGCAAAGGTTTCCTCCTTCCCTCACGAAGTACAGCGGCTGCTCATGTCCTTAACCCCTTGAGCCGGGCAGGGTCGCCGCACTCCCCATACATCCTCTGACCTCCATTCATCAAGAAAGCGGCTGCTATCTGGGTCCCAGAGTGGAGGAGTAGCCTAGTGGTTACAGTAGCAGGCTGCAAAGCAGATACACCCGGTCCCAAATCTTCGGGAAAATCACTACCTTCCAGTGCCACAGGGATAAGCTTACAGCAGGTGTTGGTAATGTAACATCACTGACATGCTAATGCCATTTTAACAGAGGTTATTTTCTAGCCTCGGAGTTCTCGCTCCTTTTTTACCATTATTAGAGCCTTGGATAGCAATGTTAAATCTAACTAAAAGCTTTTGTTCTTATTGCCTTCCCTGTAATGAAGAATCAAGGACTATTGTCTCTCTAAATATCTGCACTATTTTGGCTAATTAGGATGTCATGACACCAATAAAAACAACAAAAGATCCACATGTTATTCTACAAAAGTCCCATTTTATGCAATGGGATCTAGTTATTAATAATATGTGTTAATGGTTTTAGCGCCTGCTAATGTGGTAGTGGATATTAGGATCTTTAGCTGTTAGATTGTAAGCCCTCTGGGGACAGGGAAACACCTAGAGGCACGTTTACTAAACTGCATCAGCTGTTAAAGTGGCACGCCTCATTAATGTCTAATGCAAGGCAAATGCAGATAGTTCAGTGATTTTTGGCACTATCTGTAGAATGCGAGTTAGCTGCGCACGTTGGTGGGGCAAGGGTGGAGTAGGCATGTCTGCACTGCACGGTTACCGCGTGTACCAACAGCACATGGCAACTGTCGGATGTGTGGACAGCATGGGTGCAACTAATACCGCCTCCATGGGTGGCGTTAGCTGCATCTAGGCTGCTGTCAGACTGCGCTCTCTGCATTTTCGGTGTGATATCTGCTGGGGCAATGCTGTGCACGCCCCTAACAGATACCGCAGGGTTTTTGCAGCTAATGCAGCGCTGTTTGCACTAACACGCCAAGTTAGTTGCAAAAGCCTAACCTGGTTTAGTAAACATGCTCTCTATTGTACCTGAATCTATCCTGTCTTGACCTACCACTGAAAAGTCATGACTTAAATCCAAAGTCCTCTGTCACTGCTGATGCCACACTATGGAGGTAATTTTATAAAGTCATTCCGGCACGTCTGTGGCCTCAAAGTGCATAAATTACCTCTTATAAAATATAGACCGCTGTAAAGGTATGTGCTTTGGCACTAAGGCCAGTGCCTTGAGGGGTGGTATAGCTGGGAGCGCAGTCTGAGTAGAACATGGGTAAAGGTTTTGTGTATGTACATAGATTACGAAGTGCCTTAATTTATGTGTCTACATGGCTAAAATGTGTTTAGTGATTTACACCTGCTGGCAAGGTAAAGGCTTAGTCTATGTGGAAGATTAGAGGAATGACTGGCTTAATAACCAAAAGACAAGCACTGGCTTAATAACCAAAAGACAAGCATTTAGTTCCAACTAGCACTCCTTGTGGCCTTCAGTAAGTCACTTAACTCTCCATTGCCTCGAAGAAAGGCCTGGCAATCTACTTCCAGCAAGACCGTACCAAGCTGGAAGTGCAACTCATGAATCTGGTGCCTCCTCTGCCCCAGTCACATGCAATCACTCACTCTTTTTTCTTAGGAACTGGGCAACATTCTGGAGAAGGGAGGGGCTCTTCCAAAGAAATGGGCTCCACCTTAACCAGGATGGAACCAGGCTGCTGGCACTAACTTTTAAAAAGGATATAGAACAGCTTTTAAACTAGAGAGTAGGGGAAAGCTGATAGTTGCCCGGGAGCACATGGTTCAGAAGGATGTATCCTTGGAGGATACTAGCAAAATAGGGAAGATAGGGCATCCCGACAGAGAGGTTCCAACAAAGATAAAAGTAACCCAGATGTCCTTCAGTACAGAGCCAAAAGATTCCAAATTACATTTATCAACTGATAACCAGATTAATATGAATAAAATACAACCTCTATAGCACTAAATGAAAGGTTATATATGACTGGCATCTCAGAGACCAGGTGGAAGGAGGAAATCAATGGGACACTGTGATACCTGGGTACAAACTATATTAGAATGAAAGAGTAGATCAAATTGGTAGAGGGGTTGGTTTCTATGTTAGAGAGGCCATTGAGTCACATAGGATTAAGGTTTTGCAGGAAAGAAAATACACTGTAGAATCTCTATGGATAGAAGTTCCATGTAAAAAGCGGAAGGCGACGGCAGTGGGGGTGTACTACCGACCGCCTGGTCAGAATCAACAGATGGATGATGAAATGCTAAAAGAAATAAGGGAAGCTAACAAAAGTTACAACACAGTAATAATGGGTGATTTCAATTACCCCAGTATCGATTGGGTCATTGTCACAACAGGACATGCTAGAGAGATAAAGTTTCTATATAAAATAAATGACTGCTTCTTGGAGCAGCTGGTTCATGAACTGAGAAGAGGGGAAGCTATTTTGGACCTAGACCTTAGTGGAACGCACGATCTGGTGCAAGAAATAAGGGTTTTGGGGCCACTTGGCAATAGTGATCATAATATGATTGCATTTGATTTAATAAATGGAAGAAAGACGTCAAGGAAATCCACAGTACTGCCTTCTAACTTTCAAAAGGGAGACTATGATGAAATGAGGAAAATAGTTAAGAAAAAACTAAAAGGAGCAACTGCAAAGGTTAAAAATTTACATCAAGCACGGGCATTGTTTAAAAGTACTGTCTTGGGAGCCCAGACCAGATGTATGCCATGCTTTAAGAAAAGTGGAAGGAAGGCCAAAAAACTGCCAGCATGGTTTAAAGGTGGGAGGGAGGAGTGGCCTAGTGGTTGGGGCAAGGTACCACAGGCCGGAAGGTCAGTGGTTCAAATCCCACTAGAGGACAGTAACATCGGGCTGGAAGGACTGGGGTTTCTAGTCCCACAGGTGCTCCTTGTGGTCTTGGGAAAGCCACTTAACCCTCCATTGCCCATGTTCCCTGTAAGTATTAGTGTATGTGTCTCATATCCCCTCATGTTAAATGTATCCCCCAACCGCTTTGACCCAGTGAAAAGCGGGATATAAATGCAGCTAAATGCAGCTAAATAAAGGTGAGGTCAGAGAGGCTGTTGTTGCCAAAAAAGGAAATGGAAATGGAAAAATGACAAACACCGAAAACAACATAAGCACTGGCAAGTTAGATGCAAGGCATTGATAAGGAATGCAAAGAGAGAATTTGAAAAGAAGCTTGCTGTGGAAGCAAAAATGCATAATAAAACCTTTTTCAAGTACATTCATAACAAAAAACATGCAAGAGAGTCAGTTGGGCCATTGGATTATAGAGGAGTAAAAAGAGTGCTAAGGGAGGACAAGGCCATGGCGGAGAGACTGAATGAATTTTCTGCTTCAGTCTTTGCTGAAGAAGATGTAGGGAAGTTATCCATACCTGAAATGGTATATAAAGGTGATATAATGGAAGAATTGAAAGAAATATCGATAAACTGGGAGAATGTATTACAACTGTTTGATAAATTGAAGAGTAGCAAATCACCTGGACTGGATGGTATACATCCAAGGGTGTTAAAAGAAGTGAAATATGAGCTTGTAGGCCTACTATTAGTAATCACTGAACAATCATTAAAATCATCTGTAGCACCTGAAGACTGGAGGCTGGCCAATGTAATGCCAATTTTTAAAAAGGGTTCCAGGGGTGATTTGGGAAACTACAGACCGGTGACAGCCTGACGTCAGTACCAGGAAAAATGGTGGAAATCATTAAAGAATAAAATTACTGAACATATAGATAGCTATAGTTTAATGGGAGAAAGTCAACATGGATTTAGCCAAGGAAAGTCTTGTCTTACTAATCTGTTATATTTTTTTGAAGTTGTAAATAAACAGGTAGACAAAGGTAAGCTGATTGATATAGTATACCTGGATTTTCAGAAAGCCTTTAACAAAGTCCCTCATGAGAGACTCTTGGCCAAATTAAAAAGTCATGGGATTGGAGGCAGTGTAGTAGTGTGGAACTGGTTAAAAGATAAAAGTAGAGGGTAGGGCTGAATAGTCAATTTTCTCAATGGAGAAAAGTGAATAGTGGAGTACCCCAGGGATCTGTGCTGTGCCTGCTGCTTTTTAACATATTCATAAATATGGAGGAGGAGAGGAGTAGCCTAGTGGTTGGGGCAAGGTACTTCAGGCTGGAAGGTCAGGGGTTCAAATCCCACTAGAGGACAGCAACCTTGGGCCGGAAGGACTGGGGTTTCTAGTCCCACAGATGCTCCTTGTGGTCTTGGGCAAGCCACTTAACCCTCCATTGCCCATGTTCCCTGTAAGTATTAGTGTATGTGTCTCATATCCCCGCATGTTAAATGTATCCCCCAATTGTGTTGTGACCGCTTTGATTGAAGGATAAGGCGGTATACAAAACTGTCTAAATAAAATAAAATAAATGACCTGGAAATAGGAATAGCAAGTGAGATGATCAAATTTGCAGATCACACAAAAATTTTCAAAGTTGTTAAAACGCAAGAGGATTGTGAAAAATTGCAAGAGGCCCTTGAAAAATTGGAAGACTGGAATTCCAAATGGTAGATGAAATTTAATGTGGACAAGTGCAAAGTTATACATCTAGGAACAAACCACATTAGAAACCACCACCCAGGAAAAAGATTGTGTCGGGTCTGGTTAGTACTTGGATGGGTAACCACGTTGGAATACCCAGGGCTCTAAACTCACTGTATAGAAGAAAGGCCTGGCAATCTACTTATGCTTGCATCTTGCTAGAAAATCCAGGGGCTGAGTTGTCAGGAGTCAGCACTGATGCGATGGCACACATTGCATTTTACCCATCTACAAATGCATTCACTCTGCAATTCCTCATTACTTATTTTTTTATTTTTATATATTTTTCCTTGTGAATGTCACTTACCTGATAACTCACATCTGTGCCTTTCTTCTCTATTGCTAACTCTTTCAATTTTACTGTGCCTTTGCCTGGAACAGACTTCCTGAGTGCATCATGTTCCCTCCCTGGTATAGATGTGCATTTGCCAGTGCACATTCGGTTTGGAGCATTTTTACTAAAGTGCGCTAACTGTTAGCATGGGGTTTAGTGTACAGTAGACATGCGATGCTAAAAGTTAGCATAGGGTCTCATGCTAATAATCCCATGCTAGCCGGTTAATGTACGATTGTGTGGGGACTGGGCAGATTAGGGGCAGGATGTGGGCACTGATGGCACATCATGGTTTGCGTGGGTGTGCCTGGGTGTGCGCTAAAGGCAGCTGTTGTCATTAGCACCGATGCACTTAATACCACCTCAATGGGGGGTGTTAAGAGCACCCACTTGCTGGTTAACATGGTGTCGAGCAGTTGCAATGTGCTAATAGCAGGGGGATAGGTGTACATGCCCCCTGAGGGTAGCATGGGTCTCCACTCTATTCGTAGTCCAATCACATGCAAACTTATCACACTTTAGTAAACATGCCCCTTTGGTGCAAGCTAAATTGATTTACTGCATGTTAACTACAAATGAATGTGCATTAAGTTGACTAGCATGTGTTAAAAAGTTCTAACGTGTTAAATTATTTTTATTAAAACAAATGTGCAAACAAACTATAAAACATCAGAAAATTGGTAAAAAAAAAACAAATAAAAGACAACGAACTGAAATTGTTTGCACTGTGCACGTCTCTACGGTCTGGCTATGCATATTCAAATCCAGACTAAAAACTCACTTTTTTCAGGCAACTTATATATCTTGACCCCTTGCTCTTCACTGTCTCTTGCCGCTATGTCAGGGCTGCAGTGAGCAGGGCAGCAAGAATGAGCAAGCAAGCCAGCAGCTAATAAAGGAAGCATGGGACCTCAGCCCATGAATGTGCTGAAGGCTGCTTTGTCCCTGCCTACTCCATAACAGGAAGTTTATGATGGAGTGGGTGGGGACATGTGCTGAGACCCCGTGTATGCTTCCTTGTTTAATTGCCAACTTGCTTGCACGTTCAAGGTGTTCTGCCAGCCACTGATTGGAGAGGGGGGAATTCAGTGCTTGTTCAGGCTGCTGCTATGTTGTGGCCCCCACCCACCACCAAAATCTTGGCACTCTAGGTGGGAAGCACCAGCCCTGCATGTGCATACCCACAATGAAAGTCTGCACCATACGGATAACATGCATACGTGTAAAATAGCAACCAGCTAAGTGCACATATAAATGTCTATGATGTACATGTGTTGATAGCATGTAACATTAGGCAACTTATCATAAAATTACCCCCTGTGAGTAGAGCCACCACAAAACACCTTCCTCCTTCCATATTTCATTCCTGGTAGGCTGATACACACCCATGAAGAAGTGTGCACAAAAGGGAACTGCGCACAGTACAGCAGTAGCTACAGTCAGGGCTGGCAGTACCATTAGGAGAACTAGGCAGTCACCTAGAGCACCAACCATCCGGGGCCACCCACTGCCACTGCTGTCACCCTGCTTGGGACAGGCAGCAGATGCCGATGGGCACAAAGAGCCCCCGACACTTAACCTTAAACTTCAGTGCCACAGGGTTGTTTGCTTCCGTCCTCTCTCTGATACCTGATGCCAACTTCCTGTTTGCTGTCACAGAGAACTGTGTCTTGCACATTTCTGTGTGGGTGTGGATCAGCTAACAGAGGCTTCATCAAGCCTGGGAGTTCCAGAGAAATAAAATCCCCCACAAAATGGCCCAATGCATTTCTATAGGAGAGGGAGTTACAGCATCATAGAAAAATTGATACAGAGGATTGCTCCTTTCAAACTGCCTCTTACCTCTCCAAACAGCCAAAACAGATACACATACATATATACAGACATACACAGAAACATACAGGCTCACTGATACTGTATACCCGCAGATACACACACATATGCTCACACATACAGACACACACAGTCTTTGCTACAAATCGAGGTTACTTACCTGTAACGGGAGTTCTCCGAGGACAGCAGGATAAGTCAGCCACATGTGGTGTCGTCTACCGACGGCGCCGTGGACGGAAGTACTCTCTCTAGCCCAGAAGGGCTTTCCCTTCTGGGCGGGATCACCCTCCCCCTGGCCCTACCCAGAGACCGCCCCTAGCTCGGTCACTATGTCCCAAGCTGAGCCAGGAGGTGCTAGGGGCGTAGGTAGGCCAGGAGAGGCCCCTGAGGGGAGGAGGGTGGGATTGTGTGGCTGACTTATCCTGCTGTCCTCGGAGAACTCCCGTTACAGGTAAGTAACCTCGATTTCTCCAAGGACAAGCAGGATGAAGTCAGCCACATGTGGTGCCTCCCGAGCTGAGAAGGCTGTGGTACAAGGGGCCCTCTCCAAGAAGGGGAGGACGCGTGTGTGCAACATAGGGTTTTATTTGTCACCGATAAGGACATAACCAACATAGCAAACAGTCAAGAGCATCAACAACTCGGCGTGTGCCACCGATATACAATGTAATGTGCCACGTAGTAACTAACAGGCGTAGTCAATGTGCAACAACAGCATGTGCAAAGAACAAACAACATGTGCAAGATATGTGCAACAACAATATGTGCAAAGAACAAACTAACATGTGCAAGATATGTGCAAACAACAGCAGGTGCCACAACTGTGAACAGTCAGAACGTGTCCTCCTCCTCTGCCCTGGGCGGCAGCAACATCGGTCAGGGCACTGGTCCTTGCGCGGTCGCGAGAACCGCTTGGCCGAGGGCCTGGTTATCCAGCAGGTCGAGGCAATAGTGTCTTTGGAATGTTTGCATGGATGACCAAGTGGCCGCTTTGCAGATGTCGGTTACTGGGACCGAACGCAGGTTGGCCATGGTGGCAGCTAGTGCCCTCAGCTGGTGGGCGTTGACTGTCGGTGCGTCTGCAACCCCAGCCTGGCTAAGGCAGAAGGCAACGCAGGAGGAGATCCAGAGGGACAGGGTGCGCTTGGTGACGGGGCGCCCCGGTTTGTTCGGGTCATAGGAGACGAAGAGTTGGGTGCTGTGTCTCTGTGCCGCGGTCCTGAGTAGGTAAAGGCGTAGCGCTCTAACACAGTCCAGTGTGTGGAGCCATTCCTCTTCTGGCGAGGAGTGTGGACCCGGGCAGAAGGTAGGCAACTCAATGGTTTGGTTGATGTGGAAGGCTGAGGCTACCTTCGGTACGAACTTGGGGTGAGTCCGGAGGGAGGCACGTTCGCTGGAAATTTGCGTGTACGGTGGATGTGTCACCAGGGCCTGGAGCTCGCTGATGCGCCTGGCCGAGGTGATGGCAATGAGGAACAGGGTCTTCCAGGAGACGAACTTGGAGTCAGCCGACTGCATGGGTTCAAAGGGGGGTAGCGTGAGTTGGTTGAGGACAGCGTTTAGGTCCCAGTGGGGCACCGAGTCTCTGACTGGGGGGTGCAGGTTGGCCAAGCCCTTCATAAAACGGGTTACCAAGGGGAGCTGTGCGATTGAGTTGTCCCCGAGGCGGTCGTGAAGGGCCCCGATAGCTGCTAGGTGAACCCGAATGGACTGAGGCTGCAGGCCTTGCTTTGCCAGTGAGGTCAAGTACTGGAGAACTCTGGGTGCTGGGGCTGAAAAGGGGTCCAGTCCCTGTGAGGAGCACCAGGAGGTGAAGCGGCGCCATTTGAGGCCATAAGACTTTCTAGTTGCGGGGCGTCGTGCGGCGAGGACCACCTCCTCCACTTCTTGAGGCAAGCCGAAAGGAGACAAGGTTACCCGTTCAGCCGCCAGGCTGTCAGAGCAAGGGCTTGCAGGTTGGGGTGGAGGGTGTGTCCGTCTTCTTGGGAGAGGAGGTCGGGCACCAGCGGGAGCCGCCGTGGCGGGTATATCGCTAGTCGCTTCAGTATCGGAAACCAGCCTTGGCGAGGCCAGGCTGGAGCCACCAGAATCGCTTGCACCTTGTCGGAGATGATGCGCTGTATCACCCTGGAGATTAGGGGAATGGGGGGGGAAGGCATACACTAGTGACCACTCCCCCCAAGACACATCGAAGGCATCTGCTGTAAGGCTGAGAGTCGATGGGCGCTTGGAGCAAAAGGTCTTGCACTTCGCATTCTATTCCGACGCGAAGAGGTCGATCTCCGGGTGGCCCCAGTCCTTGAACAGGGCGCGGGCAATGCTTGTCTTGAGAGACCATTCGTGCGGGTTGAGCTGGCGGCTGAGCCTGTCCGCTAACTCGTTTTCCATTCCTGGCAGGTAAGAGGCCCGGAGGAAGCAGCGTTTGGAGATTGCGAATGTCCAGAGGAGGAGCGCCTCCCTGCAGAGGGAGCGGGATCCTGTGCCCCCCTGCTTGTTCACGCAGAACATGGCCACCTGGTTGTCCGTCCGTATCAGGACGATTCTTCCGCTGAGCAGGTTCTGGAAGGCCTCCAGGGCATAGCGAATGGCTCGGAGCTCCAGAAGGTTGATGTGCTGGTGTCTTTCCTGGGCTGACCAGGCGCCCTGAGTCCGGAGATGCAGGCAATGCGCTCCCCAGCCCACCGGGGATGCGTCGGTGGTGATGGTCAAGTGGTGGGTCGGCTGTGAAAGGGGGCTGCCTTGTGAGAGGTTGCTTTCGTCGGTCCACCACCGGATGGCAGCGGAGACCGTGTCGGTCAGTGGAACGGCCGTGCTCAGTGGTTGGTTGTGTTGGGACCAGTGCGCCCGCAGGTGCCACTGAAGGTGGCGCATGTGGAGTTTTGCCAGGGAGACTGTCTGGGTGGCGGCTGCCATGTGGCCCAGGAGACGGAGGAGCCTCCTGGCGGTGGAAGTCCTGTCTGCTTGTACCCGGAGGACCAGGTTCTTGATGGATTCCTTTCGTAGCTGTGGCAGGAAGGCCCTCGCCTTGGTGGTGTCTATCAGTGCCCCTATGAACTCCAGCCGCTGAGAAGGGCGAAGGCAGGATTTCTGATAGTTTACTAGAAAGCCCAGAGATGATAGTAGGGCAATGGTAGCGTGCATCACCCTCATGGCTTCCTTGAAGGAGGGGGCTGAGATGAGCCAATCGTCCAAGTAGGGGAAAAGGCAGATTCCTTGCTTGCGGAGGTGGGCTGCCACGACTGCCACGCATTTCGTGAACACTCTCGGGGCCGGGGACAAGCCGAATGGGAGGACTTTGTACTGAAAATGCCTCCCCATCGCTCGGAAGCATAGGTACTGCCTAGAGTCTGGGTGTATCGGGACGTGTGTGTACGCCTCCAGGAGATCCAGGGACGTCAGCCACTCGTTGCGTTGGATGAGCGAGAGGATGGATCCCAGGGAGTGCATTCTGAACTTCTCCTTGGCGATGAATCTGTTGAGCGCCCGCAGGTCGAGGATGGGGCGCGTGCCTCCCGATTTTTTGGGGATCAGGAAGTACCTGGAGTAGAAGCCAAAGCGTTGTTCTGCTGCGGGGACAGGTTCGATAGCCTTGGAAGATAGGAGGGCTTGGATCTCCTTCGCCAGGGGAGAAGAGGGGTCCTCCGGTGCTCTGCAGGAGGGAAGTCCATGCTGCATTGGAGGTGAGAGGAACTTTAGACGGTAGCCCTCCTTGACGATACTTAGCACCCACTTGTCCGAGGTTATGGATTGCCAGGCTGGGAGGAACATGGCCAGGCGACCCCCTGTAGGGGGTTTGGCCGAGTGCTGGCCGTGAAAAGGGCTGGCTGGCCTTTCCTGTACCGGGTTGGGAGGGCTTCTGCTGCTTCCTATCTCGCTGTCGAGGTTTCTGCCGGTACGAGTGCTGGGAAGATTGTGACTTGTAGCGAGGCTGCCACCTCTGGTAGGAACTATGGTGGCGCTTGGGGCCCGAGAAGGGTTGCCTCTGGTAGTAGGGGTTCTTGCGACCGCGTTCCAGGCCTTCGTCTGACAAGGTCTTTAACGTTGAGCAGTGGTCCTTCAGTGCGTTGACGGCTTCCGTGACTTTATCCCCGAAGAGGGACTCCCCAGAGCAGGGGGCATCGGCGATTCGGTCGTGGGTATCATCCCGTAAGCCTGAAGCCTTGAGCCAGGCTAGGCGGCGGGCGGAGATGGCGGATGCGGCTGTGCGGGCTGCCGTGTCAAAGGCGTCGAAGGCCGCCCGCACCTGATGCTTTGTACATTCCTGCAGATCCGCGATGGCGGCTGTTTGCGTTTCCTGGCTGCAGGTGGCTGCCTTCAGCTTCTCCAGGAGAGCATCCTGGTAAAGGGCATGCTGCAGCTGGTGGGCCGAGATCCTGGCGCACAGCATGGCTCCTTGATACACCTTTCTGCCTGTATCATCAAGCAGTTTTTGTTCTTTCCTGGGGGGGCAGTTGGCGTGGGTACGCGTGGATTTTGAGCGCTTCAGGGCTGATTCCACCACGATGGAGTGGTGGGGAAGCTGAGGTTTGTCAAAGCCAGGGGCGGCTTGAACTTGGTACTTTGCATCGAGCTTTCGAGACACTGGGGGTGCGGTGGAGGGGTTCTTCCAGAGATTCATGAGGTTCTCGCGCAGTAGTGGGTAAACAGGGATGGAGGCCGTGGATCTAGGGGCTTCCAGGAACTTGCGCGCTGCCTGTGTCTCCGGGCGCTGGTCAAGGGCGTCGCCTGAACTAGGCAAGTTGAGGGTGCTAGCAATTTTCTGGAGGAACTTGGAATAGGTGAGGTCCTCTGGAGGAGGGGTTCCATGCCCTGGTTTGAGACCTCCGGATCAACTGTGGCTTCATGGGACACCGAGATTGAGGTTTTCCCGTGGTCCAAAGATCTGTCCGTTGCCCCTTCCTCTCCCCCGGAGTCAACCTCGCCGGCAGGGGGCGCAGGGATCGAGCCGCAGGTGGCGGCCTCTGACTCCGGAGCAACCGGGGCTGCCGGGGTTGAAGTTCGAGTCCATTGCTGGAAGAAGTTGGAGAGGAGGGATACAAAGTCCTTATTAGCCCCTTCGGGGAGTGCACCCACTAGTCCTTGAAGGGAGGCCTGTCCTTGAGGTCCCGCGGGGGATACCGGGGAAGAGGGCTCGAGGTCAAGAAGGGGCAGTGGAGAGGTGTACCTGCGAGAGCTGCTGGAGGCTGGTGAGGAGCTGTCTCTGCGCTGATGGTACCGGTTCCTGGCAGCGCGGTGGTGGCGTTTTCAGCTGTGCCGGTAGTTGCTGCTGCCGCTGCTGCTGCTGCTGCTGCGCCGTCTTCGGCGCCGTCCACGATGGCGCGACTCCCCCGAAGATGACGATCCATGTCCGCGCTGGCTCCGTCGGCGCGGGAACGGGCTCCTCCTCCTCTTGAGATTCCGTCGGCGCTGGTGCTCTGCGCTGAGGGGGGAGGAGCTAGAGCTGGAAGTACTGTGCTCCAAAATGGCCGCCGCCATGCCCGCCACGCGGGCGGGGGCTCCAGAGGACTGCCGAGACTCCCGGGGTGCTGCGGAGAGGCTGGGAGCTGGACGCGCCGGTTCCGAGGCGCAGCGGCTGGAGGCGGAGGCCCTGGGAGGCACGCCCGAGGCCGAGGGGAGCACAGGAGGAGCGGCGGTAGCCGGGACAGCCGATGGGCCCGCAGACTGAGCCGGAGCGCCGAGGAGAGCTGCAGTAGGAAAAAACTCCCGGAGAAGATTCTTGCGGCTCTTCCTCGCCCTCGGAGACATTTTCCTGCAGTGGACACAGTCGCTGACCTGATGGGAAGGTCCCAGGCAGAGAATGCAGCAGGTATGGGAGTCCGTTGCGTTCATTTTGCGGGAGCACCGGGGGCATTTCTTAAACCCGGGCTTAGGCATGGTAGGAGGCCAATCTTTGCCAAAGTAATAAGTTAAAACAAAAGAAACGATGAGAGAGTAGGAGATCCGTCTTGCAGGCAAGGCGGAAGATGAAAAAGTGACCGAGCTAGGGGCGGTCTCTGGGTAGGGCCAGGGGGAGGGTGATCCCGCCCAGAAGGGAAAGCCCTTCTGGGCTAGAGAGAGTACTTCCGTCCACGGCGCCGTCGGTAGACGACACCACATGTGGCTGACTTCATCCTGCTTGTCCTTGGAGAATACCCTTATCCCTGATTCTGATGTGTAATAACTACATAAACCCAGAGAGATACCCACACAAAAACACATGCACACTGAGATACAAATACACTAAGTCACTCGAACACCCAAACACTAACATGCACACACACTGTGACAGACTAACATGCACACACACTGTGACAGATACACACATGGGGACACACAGACATACACACATACACAAGTTATTCCATGAGGCATGCTTTCCCCACAATGCACCCCTTTGTTACAATACCCTTATCCCTGTTTCTTATGTGTGTGTATTTACATTTTCTGTTGTAAATTCTACTGTAAAGCACAGTGACTGAGTCCTACACCTTTCTAAATGGTTATGTACAGTATTGCAAGGCCTAATGACTGAACCACATAATCTGCTACAGGTTGCTATCAGGATCATTCTGTACACTGTTTAGCAGGTCTGGACGTCTGATCCAGACATGCAGACCCACTAAACAGCCGGGCAGCCTGCTGGGGACAAAGCTCCCCGTACGAACAGGCAGGGAGGGGGCAGGACAGAGGCGGAGCAAGGGTGGGCGGTGGGCGGAGAGCGACCCCGGAGACAGGGGACTTATCCCACCTCGGAGGTGGAATAAGTCCCCCTGGACATCGGGGGATTGTGGCGCCGGCCAGAGACAGAAGGTGAGAGATGCAGGGGAATCTCTGCAGCCCGACCCTGGCCATGGAAGGCCAGATCAGGACTCGGGCTACGGCCAAAGAAGATTGTTTTCCACATATGGGAGACGTTGGCACTGACGGAGCCCCTGTGGAAGCATAACTCCCCAGCTTTCAAAGAAATCCTTTGGGAGATGCCACCATGCATGTGTGGTCCCCTTCCCACCCAATGACTGATTCGTGCTGTCCCTGGAGAACACCTGTTACAGGTGAGTAACTACGTTTTCTCCAGGAACAAGCAGGAAGTCAATCCTCACATATGGGACTCCCTAGCTACAGGCTACCGAGAACCGTAGAAAAACACGGCCCATCTGTGAGCAGCTGCAAGAGAGTCTGAGGAAAAACTCTAAGAATCCCTGTATTCAGGGAGAAACATTGCTCCAGTCGCCTGAACAAGAAGAGTTGGAGGGTAGGACTTGCCTAAACCCCAAACAGATTATGGAGTATGGCCTGGCCAAAGGTGCTGTCCCATCAGGACTCCCTCTCCAGGCATTAGTGAGCTGCAGAGGTGTGAACTGAGGACCAGGTGATGACCTGGCAGATGTATGCCATAGGAACAGAGCCTAGTTTGCAGCTGAGGTTGCCAAAGCCCAGACATTGTGCACCGTGACCCAGCACTCCAAGAGCCCAGCTTGATCATGGGCAAAGGCGATGCAGTCTGCCACCCAGGTGGACAGGGTCCGCTTGGTAACACCTCCTCCAGTCGACTGGGGTTGTAGGAAATGAAAAGTTGCAAGGTTTTGCAGTGGCCCTGGGTACACTGCAGGTGGAAGGACAGGGCCCTCTTACAATCCAGAGTACGGAGGACGGCCGTATTCTTGTCGGCATGTGACTGTGGAAAGAAGGTGGGGAGCATCACCTCCTGGTTGAGGTGGAAGGCAGATACCACCTTTGGAAGGAATGTAGGATTGGTGTGAGGCATGACCCTATTCTTGTAGAACCTGGTGTCAGGTGCCTCGGCCAGCAAGGCCTGAAGTTTGCTGACTCTGCAGGCAGAGGTGAGCGCAACCAGGAAGATGACCTTCCAGAAAGATAACGCAAATAGCAGGTAGTCAGAGGTTCAAAAGGCGGCTTGGTGAGCAGTGGCAGAACCACGTTGAGGTCCCATTCCGCCAGGGGTGGGCAGATGGGAGGCTTAGAGAGCAGAAGGCCCCGCATAAATCGAGTAATGAGGGACTCCGCAGAAAGAGGTTTGCCCTCTATGGAAGGATGAGCGCACTCAGATGCACTCTGATGGAGTTGGACATGAGTCCAATCTGCGAAAGGTAAAGCAAGTACTGCAGCACCGTGTACACCTGACAAGAAAATGGGTCTACCCGTTGCTCCACACACCATACTGAGAATCTGCACCACTTGAGAGGCCAGGAGGACTTCTTTCACGTCCCTCGGGAGGTTGAAGGGTCCTAAGGCGACCCATTTAGCACCCATGCTGTTAACAACAGGGATCCCAGGTTGAGGTGAAGAAGAGAGCCCTCCTCCTGAGTCAGCAGCCCAGGGCATTCCCCAGAGGGACCAGGAGAGACGGAGCAACAGGGGAAACCAAGGCTGTCTGGGCCACCGCGGAGCCACCAGGATCATGGAGGCCTTGTCCTGCAGGACCTTGAAGAGGGTTCATGCGATTAGTGGCATGGGATGGAAGGCATACAGGATGCTCTCCGACCACGAGATAAGGAAGGCGTCTGCCACTATCCGGGGCATATGCGGTTGGGGACATCAGAAGCGGAGCAGCTGAGCATTGGTTGGGCCGGCAAAGAGGTCCAGACTTGGGGTTCCCCAGAATCAGAATAGCTGCTGCACCACCCTGGGGTCTAGCTGCCATTTGTGTGGCTGGAGAACCCTGCTCAGCCTTTCCACTAGTGCATTGTCTTAGCCCGGAAGGTATACTGCCCTGAGGAGCATTCCCCAACCGATCGCATATGAGCAGAGGGCTACTGCCTCCTGGCAGAGGTGCTAGGACCCTGTGCCCCCCTGTTTGTTCAGGTAGAACATCGCGACCTGGTTGTCCATTTAGAATAGCACTGACTGGTTCCGCAGGCGGTGGCGGAAAGCCTTGACTGCCAGAAAAATGGACTTGAGCTCTAGCAGATTGATCTGCTGCTGGCATGGCCACCATGCGCAGTTCCTCACAGTGGGCACCCCAGCCCATCAGGAATGCACCTGTGGTGAGGACCCTCTGGGGGTTTGGGCTCTGGAAGGGCATGCCCTTCTGCAGATGCTTGGTGATCTGCCACCAATCGAGCGACTATGCTAGTTGACAGGACACTGAGACCCTATCCTGGAGCCTGCCCACGGCTTGTGTCCACTGTGTGCAGAGACACCACTGAGCTGCCCACATGTGGAGGCGGGTGTTGGGAACCACATGGACTGTGGATGTCATGTGGCCTAGAAGGCGGAGCATGGACTGCGCCACTACTTAGTGATGGTGCTGCACCTCGGTGGCCAGGGCCCTGAGGTGATCTGCCCTGTCGAGGGTGAGGAAAGCCCTGGCCTGAAGAGTGTCCAGAAGAGTTCCTATGAACTCCAGATCCTGCGTTGGAGTGAGATGAGATTTGGAGTGGTTTATCACGAACTCCAAATGCTGCAGGACCTTGATGGTGCGGGCCGTGGCCTGTTGCACCTCGGTAGCCGTGTCTCCTTTCATGAGTCAGTCATCCAGGTATGGGAAGATGGAGATGGAGATAGGTGGCCACCATTGCCAGGCATTTGGTGAAGACTCTTGGTGTGGAGGCTAGGCCAAAGGGAAGTACCCTGTACTGGTAGTGGTTGCCACCAACCATGAACCTTAAGTACTGCCTGTGACTGGGATGAATAAGGATGTGGGTGTGAGCATCCTTTAGGTCCAAGGAGTATAGCCAATCTCCCTGCTGGAGATAGGGCAAAAATGTTCCAAGGGAGAACATCTTGAACTTCTCCCGCACCAGGAACTTGTTCAGGTTTCACAAATCCAGAATGGGCCTTAGGCCCCCTGTTCTTTTTGGGACCAGAAAGTATCGGGAGTAGAACCCCTTGACCTTGAGGTAGTGGGGTACTAGCTCTATGGCTCTGTACCTGAGGAGGCCTGCGAATTCCTGCAGTAGCAGAGCCTGGTGCAGGGGAGTCTGAGGGGGCTCTCCTGGAAAGAAAGGAGGAGGCATCTGTTCCAAGTGAATGAGGTAGCCTTCACTTACCACTTGGAGTGTCCAGATGTTGGTTGTGATGGCAGGCCACTGATGGCGAAATGAATCAGATTCCCCCCTGTTGGCAGCTGCTCCCCCACATGTGGAAAGACTATGCTCAGGGAGTCAAAACCCCAACCCAGCCTGGGTAGGAGCTGGTGTTTGAGGCTTAGAGCCTTTAGGCTTGCATTAATCTAGCGATTGCTTGGTCTTCTCTGGAACGATAAACTGTATATCTTGTAAAAGTAAGTCGTTCACTTCTAACTCAAAAAAATGGAAGTATAGAAAATACTTAAACTTTAACTTTAACAATATCAAAAAAGCTTAACAAAACTCAGCTCATTTATGAAACAAGGTCTCAGACTTGTTCGGCATGACTTTCCGACTTACGTCCTAGAAAGTGATATGCCTAATTGCATCAATGACCTTATGTAGAATCTCAACAGATGAGCCAGTCCAATATATTAACGTTTCCAACCACTTAAAAACTGCTATGTTCTACTTAATGGATATTCCAATTATAACATGACTGGACTCCTCCGTTGTATAAAGGCTACTTTTGATCCTGACGCTTGCCTCAGGTACCAATCCTGCGTTTCATGTCTATGGTTCCTCAGGGGATCCTGTATCTACTTTCATTAAAGTGCTGCATAAAAACAAGAAAATTGTATTATAATCTAACCACAAATCCTCCATACTCCTAAAATACCCAAAGGAGGAGTCACTCACGGATGGCGGGGACAGGGACCGTAAGAGCCTCCTTAGGTGGAGCCTCATACTGGAAGATTGCAAGCTCCTCCATGCGAGGGCCCTCCTCCGACTCCATGGTGAGAGACAAGGACTTCGCCATGTCCCAGACAAACTTGAGGAACAATGTTCCTCGGGTGGGGACCGGCATTGTGACACTGGGGGAGATGGATCTGAGGGAAGATCATGGTTCTTTTGCTTCTCTGGGGAAACCTTGTCCTCGTACTCCCAGTCCAAGTAGTTGGTGAAGGACTTGAGGCCTGATGGCTCCTGAGGTGTCGGGCTCAGGTCGGGTCTTCAGTGACCCACAGCGGATGCTTGGCCGGAGCCACAAGTACTTGCCAGGGAGGATCTCGCTCCTGAGGACCAGGAGAGGGATCCACATCCTCGCCGAGGATCAGCTAGAGGCTCTAGGCTCTTGAGGATTGTTTCGGTGGCCCGGGGAGTCCTCGATATCGAGGTCTCTATGCAAGCACCAGTGGGGCCAAGCATCGACACTTGCTGCGAGGCAAGGAAGGCAGTGATACTGCACTCCAATGCCATCATCCTAGCTTCCCACCCAGGAGTTGCAGCCTTCGACGTGGACACTGGGATGACTGGTTCTGGTGTTGGTGAGGAGAGGGAGTCTTCGATGGGACAGGCCTTGGGGGTCCGTGATCCATCACCGGAGGCCTCGGTGTCTGTTCTGGGCACTTCGCTGGCCGCTCCCGCTCTGACTACTATGATACCCTCCGGAGACTGTGGGACCTGGCATGGGACTTGCCGTGTGTGTTCGAGTCCCAGGATGAGGTCCTCGAGGATTTCTTCTTCTTCTTGCGCTCATGCTCTGGAGAACCCTTGTTAGAGCGTCAGCGGACCCTATCAGGCCCCATGGGGGCTTTATGCGACTCCAAAGATCCATGTGGGGCCTTAAAGCGTGAGGTTACCGGGGACACCGGGGCAGGATCTGACCTGTGGAGATGTCGTCTTGCTTCTGCTGATGACTTTGGATGGCCTTGGCGGACATCGTTTTGCACAGGGGGCAAATGTCTGGGTCATGGTTGGCACCTAGACACTGGAGGCAGCAGTCGTGTGTATCGGTTAGGGACATGTTCTTTGCACACCAATCACACTTTTTGAACCCACTGGCCACTGGGGCAAAAAAGACCCCTGTAAGGTCAAAGACCCTCAATGCGGCCAGTGGTTAGAAAAGGCGCGAAACCACACTGGAAGAAAAAAACTAAAAAAGGTTCTGAGACTCGAAACTAAGTCGATTGGGCTTGGAGATGGGAAAGGGACCGGTGCTAACAAGAGAAGGAAAGGCACTTCAATGCTCAAGAAAATCAACTTTTTTCTGGGGAAAGAAGATGGACGTCTGTAGGGTGCCATGGAAAAAAGGAGACTGAATAAGATGGCACCCTTGGGCGGGAAGGGAACTATGCATGCGTGGTGACATCTCACAAAGGCTTTCTTTGAAAGCTGGGGAGATGCTTCTGCGGTGGCTCCGTCAGTGCCGACATCACCTATATGTGAGGACTGACTTCCTGCTTGTTCCTGGAGAAGATACGCATAATAATTTATGCCAGGCATAGGCCTAGTATAAGCTATCACACCTATATTTGGTTTCCTATGCCCTATTTATAAAGTCAACTACACGCATACTCAGCTTTCTAAAATAGGCATGATTAAAGATGTGCATTAGCCTAGGAATGCCTTGACATGATTAACATACATAGAAACACGCATTAACCTACACATACCTTATAAATTGACCCTCTATGGGGTTAACTTTATAAACTTTTTTCTATGGGTAAATCCTGTTTTACTCACAGAAAAAGTTCTTATATGATTACTCCAGGGGTTGCACATGTATAAAGTAGACACAGAGAATATTATGTGACCTAACTTTAGGCATGTACTCTGGAATTTCTAGTATGGTCCATATCCACAACAACTCTTTAAAAGGAATTGGGGACACCTGTGTTGCAGTCCCCCCTCTGCTGCTTGCTGAATGGCTATCTGGGACGTGTCCCCTGTCTGGAATACTGCCACGGGGACATCCATGTTTCTGAAATCATGCCCGAACTTGGACATGATCAGCCTTTTCACATAGATGCCCCTGATTGCACCTGTCATACTAAAATGTACCTTCATGTGTCTTTATGAAATGGCCACACAATTCTTGAAGAAATTGCAGACAAAATGCTCCTACATATTAACACCTGCTGAGGAGTTGGTGTCTTATATGAACACGGTGCACATGTACGTGCATATTTTATAAATTACACGCAGATTTTGGACCTAATAGGGAACATGAGCTGGGTTTCGACCATCGTGAAACAGATTAGTTTTACCGTACCCAGCTCCTCACCCAAACATGCCTAAAGTTAGGTCACATAATATTCAGATATCCAAATTGCAAATAGGGCTTCTAACGGACCACCATAGGCACCAATGCTATCTTTAAAAAATAACCCCAAAATAGGCACCTATTTAATTTTCCTACTCAGGCAACCTCATATACAGTAAAATTACCTTTTGTGTGGGATGAATAATACAATGTGTCCAGGAGCAGTCTCACAGGTAAGTCATCCTAAATAAGCTTTATCTAGAAATTGTAAAAGGAAAGCTAGCAAAATAATTGGGTAAAGATAACTTTTTTATAATAAAAATATTTAAACATGCATTTTTTTCAAGGCTACTAAAGTTTCTTCCTCGGGCAAGTCTGATAATATTTATAGAATAAGCCTTCAATTACTCTGAAAATAATATATTAAAATATAACAAATCTTCTCTCTACACCTTAAAAAATGCATTGTGAAAAAGCTAGAGCATGAATCCTAGACATGCTGCAAATCTGTTATGAAGAGGCAGCATCTAAGGGGAAGATGTAATAATAAGCAACTAGTGTTTACTCTGCCCCTAGGCAATTAAGTACTCTGCTATAGACTGACATGGGTAGAATTCTTTAGGGACCGGGATTTTATCTAAAGTAAACATCTTAATTAGCAGCAAGTATATACAGTAAGTCATTACTACAGTTGGCTACATTCCCATTGCTTGGGAAGAACTGAATTCTGTTTTCAGTCAAAGTTTATTAGGACAACAAACCAAAATAAGAGTCAGAACCCCTGCTAATCATTTTAGCTCTGCTAACAAAGTTACATAGTAGATGATGCAGAAAAAGATCGTGTCTGTCCAGTTTGTCAAGATTATTCTGTTCACCTTAAAGATACAGCCCCACTGTCAGCCACAGAGTGTGACTATCTGCAATATTGCTCCTGCTCTAGCAACAGTCTTTTTGCTTTCCTCCACTGTACTTCATCCTTGTGGGTGAAAGAATATAAACGATCCCACTTACTTCCCTCCATTATCTTCTTCTTCATGCCTAAACCCCAAAGATGTGTAATAATGTAACTAGCTAATAATACCAGCAAAGCTGTCACTCAAACATCCAGCATAGTCTGCCAGGCAGACCCTACTACCGTGTATGTGCTGAATTTAAAGGACTTCTAGCTATTACAGAACTTACAGCTTTCCACACAGACCCAGCTGCTAGTTTCATTCAAAATAATGAAAAAAAAAGATACTGATCTTCCCATGGCTTTAATGGAGGTTCCTTCACATTTCTAGTTCTTTTTCTGTCTCTCAGCAACTGTTGAAGAGCGTGTGTGGAAGGGTGGGGCACCTTTTTATACAACACATGCACTAGAATATGAAATTGAGTTTTGAGCGTGTTTCCCCATGCTTACGAAGGCTACATTGGCTTCCAATAGAGTATCAGTTGCGTTTTAAAGTGCCGGTTATAGATTTTAAAATTCAACATGGTTTGTCTTCTGATAGTTTGGTGCTGCTTTTACAAGTGTATGTTCGTATCTGCTAGGCCTAGGGTTCTTTGTTTTACCTCTGGTGGTTGATGTACACGATAGCTTGTTAGTAAACGAGCCTTTTCAATATGTACACCTCTTTTATGGCATGAACTGCCAATAGGAATCAGGCTGCTTGATGATTTAATGCTTTTTCTGCATCAGCTGAAAATGTATCTTTCTATTACAGAATTTGTAACCAATTGTTGTTTTTATGATTGCGTGTAATATGTATTCTATATGTTTATGGTACCTTGCTAAGAACATAACAATTTGGCGAGAAAGAAATATTTGAACTAAATAAAAAGTACATATCAGAAGATAATGACCATTTGATTAGCCTAGTTTTCCTTGCTTTAGCTAATGACCTTTTCCCGAGGTCAGCCATACAGGCTTGACCATTTGCATGAAACTGTACTTTATTTTTATGTCTTTTGCTGCGAAGACTGCTTGCTGCATTTACTAGGCAACCAACCACTGTCTACTAATTTTATTTGAGAATATACCAAACCCTTGCCGCTCCTGTGTGCTGGTTGACCTGATCCCCTCTTTTTGAGAGCTTGCTGGAACTCTACTGTGTACAAATTGATATTACTATTTCTGGTTTTGGCTCTGTGCCACGTTGTGTAAAGTAATGTGGCTGCTGTGTTAGTCCACTTTAATGCCTGATAAATAGAAATAAAACTAACAAAAAAGAGGAATACAAAATGACATCTTTTTATTCTACTAATGTTTTTAGACTAGCGTTTGAGGGTTCAAAGCTTCTTTCTCAGTTCAGGACAGTATTAGCAAAAAATGACAATATCAGAATATATAAATGAAGCATAAAAGCATTCCAGTGCCAGTCTCAAGGGAAAACGTTGGGGGGGGGGGGGGGGGAGTAGAAACAGTGGGATAGATGGATAAGTGATTGGAAGGTGACAAAACAGTAAAAATATATCTTTTATAATGTGATAGGAAGCCCAGATCATTGTTAAGTCCTTTCTTGTTAGTTTGGAATTGCCTGTTGTAGTGTGGCAATGCACTAGTCCTGAAAACGTATCCTTCACGGTAATGTCACGATGGTCTGCCTTGTGGTGTCTGATATTATAACTGTGTAAATCAATTCTTGTCTTTAATATTTGGCCTGTCTCTCCAGTGACAAACCCTCCTTCACATTTTTTGCAATGAATAATATACACTACACAAGTAGGACCCCTGCCATGCTGCGTAGAGAAGCATATGTTTCCATACTAAGACAGAAACCTATACTCCCATTTATTATTATGATTGTATCTCACATTTATTACCACTCTTCTGTCCATAGCGTTTTCCTTTACATCTGTTCCAAACATGCCAATATTCCATCATAGTTTTGATTAATACCACATTTAAGGTATTCCAGGCATCCACTATTCTCTCAGTAAAGAACCATTTCTTCATAGTTCCTTTTAGATTCCCTTGGCCCATCCTCATATCATAAATTCTCACCTTATTTGGTTATACTTCACTAGTTACCACTGAGGGTGTAGATTGAATTTAAGGTCTTGCCTACTGAATTTAAGCTCTTATAGGGGATTTACCCTACGTGCTTACTCAAACCCTACATGCTCAGGCTGAGATGTTGCTGCAGATACCCTCTCCAATGGATATTGATTATTGTCACCCGTGAAGGTCCCCAGAGGCTAAAAGCGGGGGTATTTCACGGGGCGTCTTCTTAAGTAGCAAGGGGAAGGGTGAAAAAGGTGTTGCAGTGCCCTCTGGGAGTTGTGGTCCCTCAAGCTAACAAAAGAATTAAGTTGTAGTCGAACAGTTAGGCTTTAAGACAGGACTTTTTATTCCCCTTCCCGGGCAGATTTTCAAAGCAATGGAAATAAGGACAAAAGTACCATACAGCTGGTACAAAATAAAAGGAACAACCAGAACAAAAAATACTGCTTATCTTCAGCTTACAGTGGAACAGGAAAAAGGTAATTTAAACAGTCCTTTTCACTCAAGGTAAGTTTCTTCACTTCCTTTCCTTATCAAAAAACTTCCAGAAACCTCTTCAGCATAAAGAAGTGATTTCATCAGACAAAGTCAATGTACAATCCATACAATTATCAGAAGCAGGTTCTTCATATAAATCACATTGCATTTCTTCACACTTCTCTTCTGAATAAAGTCCCTCTGGATTGTAACTCAGGTTATTCTTAAACAGTCTCTCTCTACGGCTGAGAGAGTTCCTCTCCTCCTCACAGCTAGAGTAGAATGGGAAATTACCGCATTCTCTGGAGTTCCTATTTTGAGAGCCACATAACTCTTGGTAAGTACAAGGGAAGTCTTCACTTTCTAGGTCTCTTCTATTAGAAGCAATACCCCTACCTTCGCCTTCTCTCTGCTCAGAGTTTCTCGGTACAGCAAAGCCTGGCCAAGACGACAGCGTTTTGCTGCTTTTCTCTCTCAGTTTCCCCTTGGGCCTGAAACTCCCTTCGGGGTAGAAGCTCTCTCCCTCCTTGTACCTGTTACTTGGTAGGTTGGCTTTCCTAAGCCTGGGTCCAGGAATGTCTCCTCTGCCCCCTTCTTGGTAAAGTTCACTGGGCTTCTGTTTAGCCGTGCACTGTTCTCTGAAGCAGTTCTTTGAGATTTTTCAGCTGCCCTGGTTCTACCGGGTTTCCAAGTTCCTCCCGTCCTCCAGTTACCAGCTGTTCTCTCCCAGCTACCAACGGCTCTTGAATTCCCTGGTGGTCTCCCCAAGCTACCAACGGCTCTGGAATTCCCTGGTGGTTTCTCCTCACTAACCTCCGGTAAGTGAATTTTATCTGCGTGTGGCTTAGTGTTTGCTTGGGCTCTGCCCCCTCCCAGCTGCCCCTCATTACCTAATGAGCTGTGAGCTAGCTTGCTGTTTGGGCGTGCTCTCACACCTTGTGATGCAGTCTGTGTATGTTGCCTATAGCAACTCTGGGCCATGTGTTGCACTGAGCTGCCAATGTCAGATCTGTTTTGCTCAGATTTACCTATCTCCATAGGCTCTGACTGATCTACACCATGACACTATGTATCATGAAGAATCAATATGGGGTTATTTTAGAAGCCCTATTCATGCTTTGGACGTCTGAAAATGGCATAGAGACGTCCAAAGCACAGAGATGTCCAGGGAGTCATTTTAGAAAGTGAGTGCAAAGATGTCCCTGCATGAGGATGCCCTACTAAGAATAGTGGAATGGTATAGGCACGTCCATGGCATTTCCCAAGAACCCGGAAGCCTCGCTTCATTTCAGAAATGCCCTGCACATCCTGAGCCGCATCCAAGGTTAAGCCTGTTCTAGAAAAGTTCAAGGTACTGGTCCAATTTGGTGACCATGTGCTAGGCAATGTGGTTTTTGATTTTATTGGGTTGAAGAATGAAGTATCATGGGGTTTCGGACTTTGTTAACTCTATAGGCAGGATATTCAAAGGAAGGGTTTTTTTAGAAAGAATGTTCAAGTCAAATTTGGAACACCATGAAAAAGGATCCAATTTGCACAGGGAATCCCCTAATGGACAGCCAGAATGAAAGCCCTGTGCAGTGGGCATTCCCTTTGCATGGTTCAGTGGCTGGTTGCACCTGATTGGCTTTTACTATTCTCCTCATCAGTTTGACGTCAGACGCCGGCGACGATATAGTAGGTGATATTCCTTGAGGCCTGCAAGCTGAAGATCTGCCATTTGCTGATCCGTTTGACCTGAAGCAGGGTTTTTCTGTATATGCTGGTGTAAAACCCGAAACGTGAGCCACGTCGTCTATTGGGAGTTTCGGCGTCTTGGTGGTGCTTGGGCTTACAGCTAAGTTATGGACTTTATTCCTAATTTTAAATTTATTTAATAAAAAGGAGCAGTCACGGTGGTGTCTTTGAAACAGTTCTTGACACTGGGCTGACAAGCTCCGACAAAAATATAAGGTTTGGGCATTAGGGGGAATTTTTTGAGCAAATTGGATCCTTTTTCATGGTGTTTCTAATTTAATCCAATTTGGGTTCTTTTTTCTGCACAAGTCAAATTAGGGACATTCAGGGCAGAATGTGACGAGAAACGGCAGGGACATCTATGATGCCCCCTGATTTTAGTAACACAGACTTCCCAACATGGACGTCCGCATTGGTGGCCACCCAGACATCCTCCTTAGGAAATCATGGGGTGGGGATGTCCACCTCAGACAAGTTAGCAGAAGGGGATGCCCAGCAGCGTAGCAAAACATAAACATGAGCCCTAATTTGCTGTCAGTGTTATTCTCAACCTGTAAAATAAAGTTTCCGGATGTTTGCCAGACAAAACAAGCAGTTTTCCTGTGCCTGGAGCAGGTATAAACTTGGATGTGGCTTGGGACAAGCAGGATGTTTCTCAGATAGGGCGAGGATGTCTATGCTATTGGGTATGCTCCAACCATGCCTACACCATGCTCTTATTCCAACTTGGATGTCCTCGTGCTGGGGATGTCCATAGAACTGGTTTCTAAAAAGGCCCTGGGGACGTCCCTATGCTTTGAACGTTTCTATGCCTGTTTTTAGACATCCAAAGCACGAATTGGGCTTCTAAAATACCCACCTTAGTGGCAAATCACTTATCCATGAATGTTTAGCAGCATTATATGAACAGTGCTGCTGAATATGCCCTCCACCACTCTGGCACTCTCTGTATTGCCAAGAACCAGGCGGAGAAGAAGGACCAAGCAACACTGGGAGAAAACTTAAAAAGCCTTTATTGAGGACCCATATCTAAAGACTGTTTATTATATTCCGTGTCATCTGTGCAGTCTGCGTAGACATAAGAATTGAGAGGTAGGCAGATTTTTCTTCAAGTTGCTGCTATGGAAGCTATTGATCTTAAGGAGTTTATTACGATCAGTAGGTTTATGGAAGATAGTAGTAACAAAGCCATATGTAGACTTCTTAATAAGAATGTCTAGAAAAGGAGTTTCAACCTAACTGGACTGCATTTTAAACTTGAGGTTCGAATCCAATGTATTCAGCCAATCATAGAACTGCATAAACTGATCAGTAACTCCACTCCAAAGAATAAAAATGTTGTCTATGTATCGTTTCCAGGATATCACCTGACTGGAAAATGGAAAATCCAAAAGGTATGTTGCTTCAAAATCAGCAACATAAAGGTTCGCTGTGTCTGCTGCCATGGCAGTACCTTTAATCTGATGATAGAATGTCCCATCAAAAATAAAATAATTCTTAGTGAGTGCTATATGGGCTAATTCAACTAAAAATTCAGTGGGCGTGCGTTGAGGGCCAGGACGTAAATTTAGATATTTGCCTATCACAGTCAAGGCACCTTGCTGAGGGATATTGGTGTAGAGTGGCTCAATATCTAGAGTGACCAGACATAATCCTGAAAGGTCACCTTCAAAGGTATCAAGAAAGCTAATGACATCTGCCGAATCTCTGACATATGAGGGACAAAAGGACAGAGATAGTAGTCTACAAATTGCGAAATGCTTTCAAGTACTGACCCGATTCTGGAAACAATCGGTCTCCCTGGGGGATGGGTAAGGGATTTGTGGACCTTAGGGAGGGTATACATGGTAGGTATAATTGGATGGGAAACCTGCAAAAAAGGAAACTTCATGGTCTGTCAAAAGAACAGCTGAGGAACCCAAGGAGAGGGAAGAATCAATTTCTTCCTTAATACTAGATGTAGGGTCACACCTGAGGACTTGGTAAAAGTTGTCATCATTAAGTTAATTCTTAAGTTCTCCAATATAATAAGACCGATCAAGGATAACGATACCGCCTCCTTTGTCTGCAGGTTTAATAATGATATCTGACCATTGGCAAAGGGACCACATGGCTTGTCTCTCCTCGCGTAGAAGATTATTAAATCTGTTTGCCTCTCCTAGCGCCACACCTCTCCCCACTTCCCCGATATCTCTAAGGGTTTTTTGTTCGAAGATCTTTGGGAACAAGAGTCGGCATGGTACAAACCCCCAAGGAAGCAACCCTTCTCCTGCCAGTTGGAGTTCAGATGAAGGGGGAGGGGCAGGGGAAAAAGCATGTGTCCCTACCAGATCTTTACTGACACTTGACACTGACCTTCCTGTTATTAATCTCGCTAATGTCTCTCTCTCAAAATCTGAATGTGACTTACTCCAGAAAGGACTGTCCTTTGTTCCCACAGCACGATACGACCCTTTTCAGACACGTATTGATCTTTTAAACATTTCTCGCAAATGTTAGATTACCAATTACTTTACAGGTAGCTCTAGTGACAGAATTGATTCCTCTGTTCTGTGCAATAAGTCCAGATGGGTTTCTCCTGGTCCCATCGATCCTGCAATCCAATCCTTTATGAATTGTGTTCTCCGCGATGTCTGTCAACCCGAGAAAAATCATAAATGTAGATTTAATAATCTTTCACGCGAGGAGAGACAAGCCATGCGGTCCCTTCACCAATGGTCAGACATCATTATTAAACCTGCAGACAAAGGAGGCGGTATCGTTATCCTTGATCTGTCTTATTATATTGGAGAAATTAAGAATCAACTTAATGATGACAACTTTTACCAAGTCTTCAGCTGTGACCCTACATCTAGTATTAAGGAAGAAATTGATTCTCTCCTCTCCTTGAGTTCCTAAGCTGTTTTTTTGGCAGACCATGAAGTTTCCTTTTTGCAGGTTTCCCAACCAATTATACCTACCACATATATCCTGCCTAAGGTCCATAAATCCCTTACCCATCCCCCAGGGAGACCAATTGTTTCCAGAATCGGGTCAGTGCTCCAACCCATTTTGCAATTTGTAGACTACTATCTCCGTCCTTTTGTTCCTCAGATTCCCTCATATGTCAGAGATTTGGCAGATGTCATTAACTTTCTTGATATTTTATTTATTTATTTTATTTATTTAGCTGCATTTATATCCCGCTTTTCACCGGGTCAAAGCGGTTGGGGGATACATTTAACACAAGGGGATACCTTTGAAGGTGACCTTTCAGGGTTATTGGCCACTGTTGGAAACAGAATACTGGGCTTGATGGACCTTGGTCTGACCCAGTATGGCATATCTTATGTTCTTATGTCTAGTCACTATGCAGTTCTATGACTGGCTGAATACATGGGATTTGAACCTTAAGTTTAAAATGCAGTGCAGTTTGGTTGAAATTCCTTTTCTAGACATTCTTATTAAGAAGTCTTCATACAGCTTTGTTACTACTATCTTCGTAAACCTACTGATCGTAATAAACTCCTTAGATTCGACAGCTTTCATAGCAGCAACTTGAAGAGAAATCTGCCTACCTCTCAATTCTTACGTCTACGCAGACTCTACACAGATGACACAGAATATAATAAACAGTCTTTATATGTGGGTCCTCAATAAAAGCTTTTTAAGTTTTCTCCCAGTGTGGCCTGGTCCTTCTTCTCCGCCTCGTTCTTGGACTGTACCCATCTGCGGAGAACGCACTCTCTTACGCTCTGTATTGTAGCAAACCAAGGAGGCGGAAAAGTAATCTAAGTAACTATTCTTTATGGAAAGGGTGGTGAGTGCATGGAATAGCTTTCCAGTGGAGGTGCAGAGATGAGGACTGTATCTGATTTCAAGAAAGAATGGGACAAACAGAAAAGATGTCTAAGGGAGAGGAATGGACTGTAGTGCTTAATAGCTGGTATAGATGGGCAGACTGGATAGGCTATATGGTCTTCATCTGCCACCATTTTCTCTGTCAAACATTTTTGTATAATCTCAAAACAAGTTTTCTCTTAACCTTTTGCAAGGTTGCCAATATAGATCATGAAAAGAACCAGCCCTTGCAATAAGCCCTGGGATCTATTACTGGCCTCTTTATCTTCACCTGAAATGCATTTCATCGATCATTAAATTTTGCTGATTAAGTAATTCCTCATCCTATTAACAACCTTTTGTACAACCCCACACATAGATGCCAACTCCAATACCAAACAATGCCTCATCTGCCTGCCTCATCACCTCTTTAATCTTTCTTATTACCTGCTGCAGGTCTGGAAGACTGATGAGCTGATGCCAGATGATCAAACAGCTGTCTGGATTGAGGGTGCAAGGATCCACAACACCTTGGGAACTGGAATCTATTATTCCATACTGGCTAAATTGTTTTCTGTGTGAAACAGTATCAGAGGCCTTACTGAAGTCCGAATAGGCAACACACACTGCTCTTCCTTGATTCACTGCTCGCCACCTCAGTGGGCACAATCACGTTTGTTTCACAAGATCTCTTCATTGTGAAAATACATTGTCTAGGTCCTGTGGGCAGCAAGCCATGTGCTTCGGCACACATGGCTTGCCACCCCCTCACACGTCGAGCCGCACCTCCTGTTCCCCCCCCCCTGTGCTCAGCCACGCTGCTGCCCCCCGCTGCTGCCCCCCGCTGCTGCTGATTCCGGCAGCAGGGGAGGATGGCTAGGCTTGGCGGCAGGCCATGTGCTTCAGCAAACACGGCCTGCCACTTCTGAACCACCGATGTTATGTCGAGTGGGGTCAGAAGCGGCAAGACATGTGTGCACCCACGCTCAACTCCGCCGCTGGAATTGGCAGTAGTGCAGCTCATCGTGGGGGGAGGACACAGCCGGGGCTTCTGCCTATGGCGGTAGAAACCCTTGGGCCAGCCCTACCCATCCTAATCATTTTCTTTCCATACCCTAACCATGTCTCCTGGTAAACGAAACGTAGTGGGCATTACATGGAAATAGTCACTTTGTAAAATCACATTTACACGTTTATGCCAGTGTACACATGTAAATGCTACTATTTACATGTGGGGATGCTTCTAAAATAACCCCCATAATCTATTTATACATAATATATATTTTATCATAATATAAATATTAGTTAACTGCTAACTAGTATGTTATGAGCATTATATTTCAAAATACATGGAGCTCTGCCTCTCTGTCTTCAGCTCTGTATGTCTTTCTCTCCTCTTCCTTATTATCCCACCCCCTCCTCACAACCCACCCACCCCATGGTTTACAGTCTCTTATAGCTGCCCTGTGCTCATTACCATGATCCCTCCCAGGTGCACCTTAACCCCTGCAATCTCTACCACCTATCCTTTTACTCCCTCTGACTTCTATGTTCCTCTCCATCTCTCTTCTATGGCTTCTCATCACTTTCTCGTCCTATTGCTCATACTCCCTAATTGTCTCCCCTCTTTCCAACACCTTCAAGCCCCCCCCCCCTTATCTCCCCTTTACCATCCTTGCTTCCCCTACCATCTTGTCATCTATCCTATCAGCAGCTCTTGAGCTTCACCACTTTCTCCCTCTCATTCAGTCATCTCCTCTCTCTCTGAAACAACCTCACCCTCGTTAACGCTGTGCTGTCTCCTCTCTGCCCTGCACTTTTCTACTCCTTTTCCTTCTCTCTTCCAGAGATATCAACCCCAATCCTGGCCCCCTTAGACTTCTGTCACACTCCCAGAATAGATCCTTAAGCAACAGCTCAAATCTTATTCATATCCCTCTCCTCGCACTCTTTCTCATGTGCCTTGTGGAACACACACTCCATCTCAAATAAACTTGTATTTACTCATGTATCTCCTTGATCTAGCTGAGACCTGGCTCCTGCCTGAGGACTCAGCTTCAGTCGCTGCTCTCTGTCATGGTGGCTATCAATTCTCCCACATGCATTGTCCCACTGGCCGTGGTGGAGGTGTTGGACTTCTACTCTCTCCTTCCTGCCAGTTTCAACCCCTCCTTTTTACTCCTCAGTCTTACTCCTTTTCCTCCTTTGAAGTCCACTCCATCCAGCTTTTTAACCCACTATCTCTCTGACTAGCTGTTATTTATCGATCCCCTGACACGTCCACCTCTACCTTTCTCTCTGACTTTGACTCATGACTTTCCTTCTTTCTGGATTCATCTTCCCCCTCCCTTATTCTCGGAGATTTTAACATTCATGTTGATAACCTCTCCAACCTTTATGCTTTAAAGCTCCTCTCCCTTACCTCATCATTCAACCTCCAGCTTTGCTCTACTGCCCCTACTCACCAGCAAGACCACTGCCTTGACCTTGTATTCTTCTATAATTGCCTACCTTCAAACTTCTGTACCTCACATCTCCCCTTATCGGACCATCACCTGCTAAGCTTCACTCTTCATCACTCACCACCTCAACCTCACCCTGTCTCCTCCAACCTCTTTAGAAATCTTTATGCTATTGACCCATTAGCTCTCTCATCCACTATCTCATCACCTCTTTCCTCCAATATGTCATCTGAATCTGTCGATGAGGCAGTAGCTTTCCATAATGCTGCACCCTTCTCTGTTCTGAATGCTCTTGCTCCGCCCATGCCACGTCCTGTGAGGCGTACTTTACCCCAATCCTGGCTTTCTTCCACTACCCACTATCTACTTTCCTGTGCCCGCTCAGCTGAGCATGCTGGACTCAAAGTCTGCATCCCCTGCGGACTTTCTACACTTCAAATTTATGCTTGTCTCTTTCCAGTCAGCCATAGCACTTGCCAAACAAGACTATTATGTCCATCTAACTAATTCTCTTGCCTCTGACCCTCGCCATCTCTTTACAACTCTCAACTCTCTCTTCAAGGTACCTCTGCCTCTGATCCCTCCCTCCCTTTCTGCCCAAACCCTGGCTGAATGCTTCCATGACAACAAGATCACACTCCAGTTCCCAACAAGGTCAGCTACTCCCCCTTCTCCCCCTCTTCATCGCCCAACCCCCCCCCCCCTTTGCTACCCTTTCTTCTTTTTCTATGATCTCCGAGGAGGAAACCATTCACCTTCTTTCCTCATCCAAACTCACTACCTGCTCCTCTGATCCTATTCACACCCATCTCCTTAGCTCCATTTCCTCCACTGTAGTCCCTTCCATCTCTCATATTCTCAACCTTTCGCTCTCCATTGCAACTTTCCCTGCAGCCTTCAAGCATGCTGTGGTCACTCCTCTCCTCAAGAAACCCTCACTAGATTCTACCTGTCCTTCTCCCCTATCGATCCATCTCCCTCCTCCCCTTCATTTCTAAACTACTTAAATGCGCGGTTCACCATTGTTGCCTCGACTTTCTCCCCTCTTTTATATTCTACCGAAACGTCTCTTGCCAAAGTCTCCAGTGACCTGTTCCTGGCAAAATCCAAGGACCCTTACTCAATCCTCATCCTTCTTGACCTTTCTGCTGCTTTGTACACTATTGGCCACAATCTTCTCCTTGATACCTTGTCCTCGCTTGGTTTTAAGGGTTCTGTGCTATCTCTTCTTATCTCTCCCATCACTCTTTTAGTGTTTGTTCTGGTGGATCCTCCTCTACTGCTATCCCATTCTCAGCTGATGTACCCCAAGGATCGGTCTTGGGTCCACTCCTTTTCTCTCTCTATACCCAGTCCCTTGGTGCACTTATTTCTTCCCATGGCTTCTTTACACTGATGATTCCCAGAACTACCTCTCTACAACTGAAAGCTCTCCAGCAATCCAGGCCCAGATCTCTGCTTGCCTTTCTGACATTTTTGCTTGGATATCTCACTGCCGCTTGAAATTGAACATGGCCAAAACTGAGCTTCTTATTTTCCCCCCTAAAACCTCCTCTCCCCTCCTCTTCAATTTCAAGCAGCGGAGTTCCCAAGGAGATATGTAGGGAGAGATAAGAGAGGAAAGATGCTGAAAAGCTGCAGAGTGAATGCACTTATAGGTCAGCAAGAGAAGTTGGAACTGGATGCGGAAACAGATAGAAAGCCAATGAAGAGACTTGAGAAGAGGGGTAATAAGAGCATAATGAGGCTGGAGGAAGATTAGCCATGCAACAGAGTGTTGAACAGTTTGAAGGGGAGAGAGATGACTCAGAGGGAGACCAGCAAGGAGCAGTTTACAATAGTCTAGATGGGAGGTGACTAAGGATTGGATAAGTGTCTTAGTAGTGCATTCAGAAAGGAATGTGTGGATTTTGTTGATGTTGCAGAGAAAGAAACGGCAGGTTTTAGCTATCAGTTGGATGTGTATGGAGAAGGAGAGAGAGGAGTCAAAGATGACCCCAAGGTTGAGGAGACAGGGAGGAGTAGAGAGCTATCCATAGAGAATGAGAGGGAGGGGCGGCATAGCAGGCCAGGCAGCGATGAACTGCCACTTCGCTGGGAGGAGAGGGGGCCAATGCCGCCCTAGGCGACCGGCCAGCCCTGCCTGTGTGGTAACTGCTGGGAACATGCTGGCCATGCCCCTGACAATTACTGCAGGGGTTTTGCACATATTGTGCATTAGCTTTAGTGCTAAAATTACAGTAGGTGCAATATTCTACCAGATTTTAGTAAAAGGCCCCCATATTTCACCAGCAGCTTCTTAAGGGAGGCACACTCATTGTATATCAAGACAGAGGAGTAATTCCCATCTAATAAAACATCATACTTACCATAAAAGAAATTTGATGCGCTGCCTCCCACTGCCTCTCTCCCAGTGAAGCATTGTTTCACAGTAGATAGAGGCCTGAAAAAGCATCTCCTACTGTGAGGCCAAACTCTCATGTTAGCCAAAACTTTGACCCAGCAGCAAGATCTGCTTCTCCGGCAGCTGCAGAACTGTGCTTTACCAGGAGAGAGGCAGCAGGACATGGTGCAACAGACTTCTTTTAAAGTAAGTATGATGTTTGCCAGCTGTCGTTTTGAAAAAGATTTTCAGAGGGGGAGGGGAAAGAAAGGTGTCCCTCCCTTTTCTCATAGCTGCCACCAATGTCTGCATCACATCTAGGCTGCATGGGCAATCTTGGGGGCATGGCCTGGGCGGCATCCAAATCTACACATATATCCTTGATTTCATAAAGGGAATGCACCTGTTAGACAAAAACCATCAACCATCAATGCCCAGATTTACTCCTTTGCCCTTCTCTTTACAAGGATGGATATTCCCTTTAATCCCCAAATACTTGTTTCCCTCTCTAAATCGCAACGTAAGAATTTAACATAAGAACTGCCATACTGGGTCAGACCAAGGTCCATCAAGCCCAGTATTCTGTTTCCAACAGTGGCCAATCCAGGTCACAAGTATCTTAGCAGGTTCCCAAAAAGTCACATAGGTTCCACAGTGCCCGTCTTGGGGTAAACTGTAGATTTCTTGGGTCCTATTTAATAATGGTTTATGGACCTTTCTTCCAGGAACTTGTCCAAACCTTTTTTAAACCCAGCTACACTAACAGTTTTACTACATCCTCCGGTAAGAAATTCCAGAGTTTGATTACGCGTTGAATAAAAAACAATTCTTTTATTAGTCTTAAATGGGTTACATTGTAGCTTCATGGCATGTCCTCTAATCTTTCTACTTTTTGATGGCGTAAACAACCAATCTTTGTTTACCCGTTCCACTCCATTCATTAATTTATAGACCTCTATCATATTCCCCCTCAGCCCCAAGTAGAAGAGTTCCAAACTTTTAAGCCTCCCCTCGTAGGGATAGCCTTCCATCCCCTTTACCATTTTTGTCGCTCTTCTCTGTACCGTTTCTAAATCTGCTATATTCTTTTTAAGATATGGCGACTCGAATTGCACACAACATTTGAGGTGCAGTTGCACTATGGAACGATACAGAGGCAATATAATATCCTTGATTTTATTCTCCATTCCTTTCCTTATGATTCCCAGCATTCTATTGGCTCTCTTGGCCATCACTGCACACCTGGCGGAGGGTTTCAAGAAAGCAAATAGAACGCTAGGAATCATCAGGAAAAGAATGGAGACTAAAACTAAGGATATTATAATGCCTCAGTATCGTTCCATGGTGCGAGCTCACCTTGAATATTGTGTGCATTTGTGGTCGCCACATCCTAAAAAGGATATAGCAGAAGCAGCAGTTCATCGCTTCCTGGCCTGCCATGTCGCCCCCCTCCTCCTGGCATCCATCTTCTCACCTGGGGGAGGGGGTGGCATGGCGATGCCTCCGCTGCATTGGGCTTTAAAGTGCCCGTGCTAGCACGCTAATGGCCTGCCACTCCTGTACCCCTCTGACGCAACTTCCTGTTGGAGGAGGCAGAAGTGGCAGGAAATTGTGTCAGATGGGAGCAGGAGCGGCAGGCCATAAGATATTGGAATCCAAATAATGGATCAGTGACATACTGATGCAAATAGTGCTAACCATTTATCTTATTCAAACACATAGGGCCCAATATTCAAATAGAATTATACATCCACCAATGGCTGAAAATCCCTTCAACCAGTCCCATACTATGTATATAGTGAAGGGACAGAGAATGGCTGGAGCAAGGTCCATGCCAGATAGTGGCAATATTCAGACCTAAATGAAACAGCAGCGGTGGCGGTCACTACATTGCATGTATATTAAAGACCACTGACTGTAAATTTAGATGCGCTGAGTCTACATATTCATTTACACTTTGGCGCCTTCATTTAAATTAATGCGGTGGCTACCGCTACTGAAAATTGGCCTGACAATGTAGCAACTATTTATTGATATTTTTCAATGCATGTAAATCATATCAAAATGTTTAACTAGGTATTCAGATGAGTAACGACAAGAGTCAACATAACAGTGCAGAAACTTGTAAGGGAATTTAGGATCTTGGTGCCTAACAGGTTTGCATACAGTAATGTTGATTCTTGGAATCCCTCATTTATTTGCATACTAAAACATTTTGATATGCTTTAACATGCATTGAAAAATAGCAAAAATATGTGCTACGTTTGGGGTCTTATACTCCAATTAATTGATTTTTATTTTGTTAATTCAGTTCATTAATGTCTGTAATAGCATTAATATGCATTACATCCACTATGCACATTATCAATTTAGCTACCATGAACCTCCGTGCAAAATCTATAATAACCTGCATATTTAAGCAAAGCATGGTAAAGTAATGTGTGCCAAAACATGCAATCATTAATGCAGACCCATTACTGTAAGAAACTTTACTATACCCGAGGGAGCTGCAATTAAGATCCTCCGAGGACAAACAAGATATGTAGCATTTACAAGTGCGTGATATATCTCCACAGAACATGGGTATGACATATGAAAACAAAGCTCTCAGAGCTTTCCCGTACATGCACCTCATGTGTGTGTGGCTTTCCGCACGAATATCACCATTCTGGCTCACATCGGTTCTCTTTCTCTATAAAACACAACAGTTGCCATTTTCCATGGATCTGTAACTACCTGCGCTTCCCAACTCTTGCTTGGTTGCTTTTGGGTCAATATTGCAAGGTGATGGTGATCATATGTTTTTAAATGCTGACTACAGTGTGTAAAAAATATGTATATTCTGCATTCCTGCTGGGCGAGGCAGAGCAAAGATACCACCCTCCGTGAGGTTACAATTGACACTGAAGAAACGTTTCACTGTAGTCTGGGGCGAGGGGCAAGCGCTAAAAGAAATGGTTAAGGTTATTGCAAAGGGGAGGGAGTGGTAGTGGGAAACACCAGATAGAAGTGAGGTATTTAACAAATTGTATTTCTTTGTTGAGGTGAAGTAGGTGAATAGTGAATAAGAATAAGAGAATCAAATTGTTTGGAA
Source organism: Ichthyophis bannanicus (assembly GCA_033557465.1). NCBI lineage: Eukaryota > Metazoa > Chordata > Amphibia > Gymnophiona > Ichthyophiidae > Ichthyophis > Ichthyophis bannanicus. Next base: position 199,797,147 of record CM066038.1, on the reverse strand, counting down.
AAAGTAAACAATACAAACAAGTGCAGTTCATTACAATCAACCAGTTTGAGAAAACATTACTATTAATCTGTAACCAATTTTATACTTTATCTCACAAGGACCAAACCCAACCAGTATCATTTTAAGTGATCCTTCTCAACTCTTTGAAGGGAGTGTGCTCTTGTGTGTTCCTCCACTGTTTATATACAGGCCTCTGAATGAGTATGTCTGTGTTCCTGTGATCCCCCCTCCCCCAGTTCCATATACACCCTCTATGGTGTTAACAGAACTCAATTAAATTAATGTTCTGGCCAGCAGTGTGGTGGTGCAAGCTTAGGTCTCATTGCTAGGAGCTTTGTGCGTAGCTGCTACTGCTTGGTAGAAATTCCCAGTCGGATGTGCATCTCAGGGACCCATGGAGAGCTGCAATGATCCCATACTGAAAAAAAATCACGCCCTCTTGTCAACTGGCGCATCTGACTATCTACAAAATTACCAAACAAATCTCTCTGGATTCTAACAAAAAATAGGCCTGACCTCTGTGTGCACGGCTTCCAAACTGTATTCAAGCTAAACTATAAATAAACTACAACTAGAGTATGCTGTCTAACTACAGTCTCTGTTACTTTTGTTCCTAAAAGGCAGGAGGCTTACAGTACAATGGGGCCGATGCAGAAAGCCGACCCTCCAGTCGTGCGCTATTAGTTCTGTACGTGTCTATGTAGTGCGCCGATAGCATGCAACTTCAGAGCTGGCATGAAGAAAGGGGCACATATGCAAATGAGACATGGGTAAAACTTTAGTGCAAAATGTCAGCGTTAAACTGGGAAAGCAAGCCAATCACGTGCGCAAGTTTGCCAGCCTGTCCCAGAGAAACAGGATCATCTGAGGGGAAGTAGTGACACCAGTTCAGATGATCAAGGCATCAGGGAAAGCCCCTGATGCCATCAAAATACTGTCGGGGGGCCAGTACCTCCAATGCCAATCCCCCAACAGAAACCAAATCCCCAGCAACTCTGATCCTCACCTGCCCGCCCAATAAAAAAAAATCCTTGGTGGGCCAGCGGCCCCGATCTCCCCCACCCAACCACCCAATAAAAAAACTCCTGGTTGTCCAGTAGCCCTGATCCCACCCACCCACCCAATCATGAAAAGGCCCGGTGGCCCCCGAAACCTCCACTCCCCTGCCGGTATCTTCAAACTGGAGTGGGAACTCTGCACATGCGCTCTTGTCCCTGCGCCACCATCTTGAAAAATGGCAGCGTCTGGCCCCGCGCAGTGCATCCTGTGATGCATCGGGTGGGGTCAGACTGCCATATAAGGCATTTTCTACCTTATATGGCATATCTTTTAGTGAGTGGTTGGGTGTGGGGATCAGGGCCACTGGGTCACCAGGGATTTTTTTTTCCATACATGCGCAGGATGTTTAAGCCAATTCAAACAGGCGTAAATATATTAGTGCTTCAGCTGGTTATGTAATCCTCTACACGTTTCTCTGCATCAGGTGCAGACAATATTAGTATGCCATTTTAATATGCCTAGCTCATTTGCATATAATTTAAATACACGTGGCGTTACTGTGTGTATATAATTTTCCTTTGCTGTTTACGCACACATCAATCTCTTTTCTGCATTTTGCGTGTTGGAACTTGTGTGTATAAGTTGCATTATCTGCATGCAAAGGGCACATTAGTCTTTCTGCATCAGCCCAAATGTTTGCAGTTGCTATTCTTTTGTGTGACAGGGCTCTTAGGGTCTTTGCTGCTCCCCACAGTTTTATAGTAACATAACATAGTAACATAGTATATGACAGCAGATAAAGACCAGTACGGTCCATCTAGTCTGCCCAGCAAGGTGGCAAGAGTAGGTGCACCTGCCGCTCCGTGCAGGTCACCCTTCCCCATGACTTTGTTTAGGGGTGTACCCACCGCTATGTGTAGGGCACCCCTATTTGTTGAGATATAAGAGATAGTTCAGTTTATTTTGATTTTATCCCGTTGCTATAAAGAGATCCACTGTGTCTGTCCTATGTCATTTTGAATTCTGTCACTGTATTTGCCCCCACCACTTCCATCGGGAGGGCATTCCAAGCATCCACCACCCTTTCAGTGAAAAAGTATTTCCTGACATTGTCTTTCAGTTTATCCCCTTGCAGCTTCATGTTATGCCCTCTAGTTTTACAGCTTCCCCTTCTTTGGAAGAGGTTTGTTTGTTCATTAATACTCTTTAAGTATTTAAAGGTCTGAATCATATCTCCCCTGTCCCTCCTCTCCTCCAGAGTGTACATATTTAGGTCTTCAAGTCTCTTCTCATAAGTCTTCTGACGTAGGCTCCAAATCATTTTGGTCGCGTTCCTCTGAACCATTTCCAGTTTTTTTATATCCTTTGCGAGATATGGTCTCCAAAACTGAACATAATATTCCAAGTGAGGCCTCACCAGTGACTCGTACAGTGACGTTAGTACCTCTTCCTTTCTGCTGGTAATTCCTCTTTGTATGCAACCCTGCATCCTTCTGGCTTTTGCCACCCCCTTGTCGCACTGTTTCGCCACCTTGAGATCCTCAGAAATAATCACTCCAAGGTCCTTCTCCTGGTCCGTGCACACCAACCTCTTGCCCCCTATCGCATACATTTCCCTTGGATTTCTGCTTTCCTAGTTGGTTCCATCACCATTTGTCTAAGAAATGCATCTTGGAAGGCATCCATATTTTTTTTTTACTTCGTTCTAGATTTGCAGAAGGAATACTTTAATCCACATCGGGTAGATTAAAGTCACCCAATATGATCACTTCCCCCTTTGTGGCTATCTTTGCAAAATCTATACTCAATTTGCTATCTATTTCTTTGGTTTGAGTCGGAGGCCTGTAGACCACACCAGTATGGATGACAGTTCCATCTCCTCTTTCCAACATAATCCATAGTGCTTCTTCTTTTCCCCACGTCCCCTTTTGACATATAGGGCTACTCCTCCTTCTTTTCCACCTTCTCCATCTCTTCTGAATAGATTATAGCCAGCTATGTCTATATCCCATTCATGTGACTCATTAAAACCTGTTTCTGTAATGGCTGCAGTGTCCAAGTTCATTTCTACCATTAGGGCTTCCAGGGCAGGAACTTTGCTGGCTAGGCTTCGTGCATTTGTGCTCATTGCTTTCCAACATTTGTTAACCGGCTTGCCTGTATTTTGCATTGATTTTGTTCTACACACCTCTTCCAACTTGTCATTGATGGGTGGTTTAAAAATGTGGCTATTTCCAATGTTATTCTCCTTTTACCGGGAGTGACGTCCTGAACTTGTCCTTCCCCATCTGTCACCCCCTTTCCCTAGTTTAAATGCCTATTCACATACTGCTTGAATTTTTCACTCAGGATCCTTTTCCCTGCGACGGAGAGATGTAGTCCATCAGCACAGTTTAGCCTCTTGTTGATCCATCTGTTTCCTCAGTTGCCTATAAATCTGAATCCTTCTTGTTTGCACCAGGTCTAGAGCCATGTATTAAAGTTGTTTACGCGATGCAGCCTTTCTGCTCCCTTACCAAGAACAGGTAGAACTTCTGAGAATGCTACAGTGTTAACAATGGACTTGACTTTCTCTCCCAGAGTCTGGAAGTCCCTTTGAACTGCAGAGGTACTGTTTCTAGCCAGGCCGTTTGTACCCAAGTGGATGACAACATTAATTTTGGAGTGCTCACTTTCTGCACTAACTACACCAACAATTTGGTTTGTATGAAGAGCCTGAGAGGCATTTGACCATCCTGTCTCCTTTGAGCTGTGTTCCCAAGTTGGTGCCTCTGATGATGGAATCTCCAAGTAGTAGTAGTTTTCTGTTTTGTGATTTTTTCTTCATATTTGGTGCATTATCAGTAGATTGGGCATTGACTCTCTCATTTAAGGGCCCTTCAGTTTCCATGGATTGGGCACCCTCATTATCCAAGGCAGAGAAGGCATTATGCTTCATGGCTCTCACACAGCCCTTGCCTCTCCTGGCTCTCTAGAGGCTGCTCCTGTCTGCTTGCAGATTTTGCAGGCAGGCTGTCACACTCTGTGTTCCTCCTACAGAGTCTAGATATGAGGTCTTTCTCTTTTCAGGGTTCCCTCTGCTGGGTTTAATTTCTGTGACATTTCTTCACTGGGATCGCTCCACAGTTTGTGTCTCTCTTCACAAGTTGGACTCCAGACTGCTGTCCCTCAGCTCTCTGTCTCTGGCCCTCTGGTCTGCTCCTGCCTTCGGCAGCCGTCCCTTCCTTCTCCCTTCTGCAGCTGGATGCTCCTCTGGTTTCTTTTCTCCTGGTGCTGTCACTGCCTGTTCCTGTTAGCACTACATCCAGGGCTTACCTACTTGCTGTGTTTTTCCTCCAGGCCCTCTGACTGCTATCCACAGGATCTGTTTACCCACTGGAAATTCACTGAGACTACAGTCTCTCTATTCTCTTCTCTGGCTTGTCCGTCTTCACTCTGCTCCCAGCCTTTCCCTGCCCCGAGTCTTCCTCTGACTCCCAGCCTTTCCTTGTTTTCTGGCCCTCTCATGTACTCTTCTACCTTTTTCTGGACAAGTCTCTTTTCTCTCTTTCTGAGGAGAGAGGGTGAGGGGTTCCTTATCATGCTTCAGCTCAGCTCCAGGAGCTCCTATCTCTTCAGCACATGTCCTCTGTATTCTTCTATGACACACTCTAGTCACATAAGCCTGTCACTCATCCTGATCTTTGAGCTTTCTTATATGGTTGCTGATATCACTGTTCCTCTCCTGAATGGAGGGAGGTCTTCTTTCTCCTTTGATGTCACAACTCTTCAGGATTCCAGGGGGCTTTTTCTATATATAGCTTTCCTTGTTGGGGGGAGGGGTGTGGAGAGGAGGTAAGAATTCTTCTGGTTTTCAAGTCAGTACTGGAGTGGAAACTTTTAACCTTCTGCTCCTATTCTTATAGGGGGGACTCTGCAGGGCTGGACTTACTCTCCACTGGGCTTCCCTAGCTCTGGTCCTTGCCGCTAAGGGTGCTGTCTGGCCCCATTCTGCCTGGGGCTCGTCCTGCAGATTTTCACTCCCTGCCCAGGTAAATTAAAACATATTTTTTCTTAGTTACAGAATATCTTCAAGGAAAGCAAAAATGTTTTCTTGTAATTTCTGAGTAAAGCAGGACGACAGTCTTCACAAACCCACCCAGCTCCGCTAAGAATTGACTTGTGCTAGTAATAGCTTTATAGGAAGCAGCAACAATGTCCCTCACTGTGCACTGCCCAAGAAAGCTCTGAGAGCTTTGTTACACGTTGGGGACAATTTTATAAAGTCATTTTAGAGCGTATATGGCAATATATATGGCTTTGATTAAAGGCTAAGGTGGTATATAAAATCTGTTAAATAAATAAATACATATATGCATGTAAAAGGCTCTTATAAAATTGTTGCAAAATAAAAATAACTGGCATCACAGAGATTCATAAATTCAAAATAAGTAACAAAAAAATCTGTTTCAAATATCCAGTATAGTCAAATGCAGGACACTATTTCATGCAACATCAATGAGCATTAATAAAAAAGGAGAAAAAGACCTCAGTTTATCTACTTCCTTTAAAATGCACAGGGGTAATTCCTATGTCATAGGAGAATGTAGTCGTTACAACATCACAGGTCTAAAAAACTCCTTATATATCAGTCCGATTTATTCAAATCCTACTTTTTCTTTTATATTTTTTCTTTTCTCTATAATATTAATATATATTTCCTTCTTCTATGATTATAGCCTCTGACGTACTTTCAATTTGAAAAATCACAACGATTAACATTTAACAAATAACTTTCACAGAAGGTCCCTTATTAATAAATGTCTCCAAACACTTACAGTTTATCTGGAACACAAATTCGAAAGGTCCTTGCAACAGATTCCTGTTCAGCTGACAAAGATCTTTGTTTTGCTAACAGCTGCATCAGGGGCTTTCTGCTCACATATCAGTACATCGATCTCTAAAACAGTGGTTGCCGCATTTTCCACCTTCTAGAGATGTGCATTCATTACACACCTTAAAAAATGTATGCACATAAAACAGATTTAATGCATGCTAGCTTACGAATTAAGATGCATTAAGAGGCTGTGTGTGTGTGCATTAAAAAGTTCTAATTTACATTTAAAAAAATTTATTAGCATAGATGTATGAAATTAACTGAATAAAAGTCTGAATATCTGAATAGAAAAAGGCGAAAGACACCCAAATTGTTTTAATTGTGCATATCTCTACTATTTTAGATAGACATCATGCTTGGCAAGGTAGAAGGTCAACATAAAAGAGGAAGACCGGCGAATGAGATGGATCGATACAATAACAGCAGCTATGGGTGCCACTCTGTCAACAATGAGCCGCCTGACTGAAGACCGAACACAGTTTAGGTCAATTATCCAGAGGGTCGCCACGAGTAGACACCGACTGGATGGCACTTAACAACAACAACATACCTCTTTCAGTTTGAAAGCTTTAATGTAAGGAGACAAGCTGCAACCAGATTGTGGTTCTGATGCTCAATGATATCTGTTTACCAGTGGTGAAGTGTTTTTCTCTTCCAGTTCAGACACGCACAGCAATCAGTCCTTTAGCTACAAGCAGTGTATAATTATGAACAAGAGGTTTACTTTCCTTTTCTCTGAAAGTACAAATGAAGAAGTGATAGAACCTTGATTAGACTGTACTGCAGCCCCTGGAGTATTTTATCAATGAACCTTTTGTATATAGAGAGATTTTCTTTCTAAAGAATATCTGTGTATTCTTAAACTCTTTTAAAGCAGCAGTACCACTTAGATCAAGGGTATGAAACTGCAGTCTTAGAGGGCTCCTACTTTCAGGACACTCCTAATGAAGTTGCATTGGATAGATCTGCATGCCCTGCCTCCATTATATTCAAATATACCTCATGTATATTCGCTTTCAAATCAGGCCAGTTTGTGTTCCTTGAGGATTGCAGTCAGGGCCGGCACAAGGAGATGAGGCGCCCTAGGTCAGGGGTGGGCAATTACGGCCCTCATGCACCACAATCCAGCCTGGTTTTCATGATGTCCCTAATGAATATTCATGAGATCTATTTGCATCCACTGCCTTCCATTGTATGGAAATAGGTCCATGAATATTCATTAGGGCCATCATGAAAACCAGGCTGGATTGTGGTGCACGAGGGCTGGAATTGCCCACCCCTGCCCTAGGTGAACCTCAACCCTTGCGCCCTCCCGTCTGGCTGGCCCCATTACCGCCGCAGCTGCCCCTCAACGGGATGTACAGTGGTAGTAATGGCCTGAAACATCCCCACGGCACTTAATTTAAAAATTGTTTGCTTCCGCCCCCACCAATGCTGACTTCCTTTTGTATAGGAGTGGAAGTCGCTTCGTCCCCCATACAAACAGGAAGTTGGCATTGGGCACTGGTGGGGGCAGAAGCAAACAGCCCCATGCACTAAGGTAAGTACTGCAGGGATGTTTCAGGTCACTGCTACTGCTGTAGGTTCCAGTGAGGGTTAACAGCGGCGGCAATGGGCACCCCTGGAGGACCAGTGCTCTAGGAAACTGCCTAGTTCACTTAATGGTACGCCAGCCCTGATTGCAGTATGACGCTCCTGATTCACGTTCCTTAAAACAATAGCTTAAAATGAGTATAGATCAATATTCAAACACCACAGTCAGATGTTTTTTTAAATGACCGTGGCGGTATTTATTTAGCCATCCAGGTAGTGGCTGCCACTAAACAGTTAATCGCTTTCAATATCTGGCCGAATTGTCACTGAACATGTCCTCTTGACACCACAGCCATTCGCATTTTAAGGCTATCTACAATAAGCGTATCTGAGATATAGCTGCATATTCATTATGAATATAGGGCCATGTAACTCACACTTAGTGCGCACTGCGCCCATTTTATTCCTATGGCTGCAGTGGCACATAGCACGCGCTTACGCCCGTTAGCATGCTAAACATTAGTAAACATGGCCCATAGTATAAACCTGAATAGCTATGGGATCATGCTGCCGGATTTAGACACCACTGACTTATTCCTATTGGCTCTTGGCTTGGTTTTAACCACAGGTTTCCATTAGTTTTCTTTTATCTGATGTTTTTATATTTTTACTTTTCTTAGGAAAAAAGGTGCGTGCACCTTTCAAAGCACATTTTACTCCATGCTAGAGTCTGTATGTCTGAAACTAAAAGTAGTGAGGAGGAGAATTGATTCATGTAATGGTTGGGGAAAGAGTGGAGGTGCAGATGGGGGTTGAGTGGAAAAGGAGGAGTTCGAGTGAGGTGGAAGGGAAATGGTGGTGGTTGGTAAAGGAAGTTCATAAGGTGAGGGCTGTGATCAAGAGGTTCAAGAATGGGAATGTAGACTTCTGAAGGGAGAGAAGGGAAAGAGAAAGCGCTGAAGGTTCATATAGAGGAAGGGTGACAGCAGGCCTAGATGTGGGCATATGCAATATAGGCAACTGCCTAGGGCACCACATTTTTAAGAAGCCTAATACTCAGATCAAAGAGGAGCCTGCTTCCACTTACTTTAAGGCCCAGAGCAGGCTTAAGAGGTGAGCCAGTGGGGCAATGGCACAGGGCGCTCCACAACAGGGGTGCAGGAAGCCTGCCTCACTCGCTCGATTCCAGCCTGCCTTCTGCCTCCCCAGCCACTGCGTTAAGCATTAGCATAGCCGTGGGAGCATTTGCTTTTGCTCACTGTGGCTGTATTAATGCTCAGCGCAGCTGTGGGAGCATTTGCTTTTGTTTCTGCGGCTGTATTGTTTATTCAGCTGCGGGAGCAAAAGCAACTGCTCCCGCGGCTGTATGGCTGCAGAGAGGGGAGAATGAGGTGGCTGGGCATGCCGGAAATGGGTAGATACTTGGATTGAGGGGATGGCACTGGCAATGGGCTGATACTGGGGATGTAGAGGATTGGAAATGGGTTGATACTGTGACTGGGGGGGGGGGGCCCGGCTGAGACTGGAAATGGACATAATGGACCTAGGAGAGAGGGCTGGGACTGGCAATGGGATGAAAGTGGGGTTGGGGGGCTAAACATGGGCTGATACAGGGGCTGGGGGATGACTGATCCTGTCAATGGGCAGGTACTGGGGCTGTGGGAGGCTGGTATTGGAAATGGGCTATTGGGGCTGGGGGGACTGGAAATGGGCTGATATTAGAGCTGTGGGTATGGGACTGGAAATGGGATGATACAAGGGCTGGAGGGGTTCTGGGACTGGAAATTGGTGATACAGCATGGGGGAAGGGGCTGGGGGAGTTGGAAATGGGCTGATACTGGGGCTGGGGGGATGGGACCTGGAAAGGGATGGGACTAGAAGGAGACTGGTATTGGGGATCTGAGACTGGAAGGGAACTAATTCTAGGGCTGGAGTTCTGGGATTCAAAGGGGGCTGATGCTGGCAAATGCTAGGGATGGGATGGGAAAAAGAGGGGATGCTGGGGGAGTGAGAAGGGAGAGGAGGACAGATAAGGGGAATGAGGAAGAAGCAAAGTCAACCAGGGGAAGGTTGAGCGGGTGGGGGGTATAAGGACCCATGCTGCTGTAAGGAGGAAAGACAAAGTTAATGGATATCAGAGAAGGAATTAAATGGGTGGGGAGCAGGAGACAGGAGGGCAGATACTAGGGACATGGGATGTGGGAAAGCAGCGACTCTGACAGGTGGAGACTCTAAGACCGGGTGAGAAAACAGAAGAGAGACTCTAAGATAAGTTGGGTATTGGGAGTTTAAGCAGGGACTCAGGGCTTGGGTGGAATTGTGAGTGGGGATTTGCAGTTGCATGGGGGAGAGGGATAGTGGAGACTAAGAAACTGACCAGAGATTAGAATAGTGGGGACAAAGTAATTGGGTGAAGGGTATGAGTAGGGCTGTGAGACCAACTGCAGAAATATGGGGAGGGATGAAAGTTTGAAGGTCCTGGAGGGGTTAGGTGGCAATTGAAAATGACAGAGTACTATGGAGTGGACAAGAGTTACAGGAAGGGACAGGTCTTCCTTGAAGGAGGTGAAAGAGGGTAGAAGTGGGAGAACTGAAAGGGGAAATGGAAGTCTGGATGGAGGGGGGGGGGGATAAGACATAAGAAAAGGCCGGCAGGTAAAGAGAGGATTAGTGCTAGGGAATCAGCTGGGCTGATTAAAGGATGAGAAGCAGAAGACAGTAAATGAGTATAGGGGGAGAAAATGGGGGACTAGAAAGTGGGTGAAGGGGGGTAAATACGATTCTGGCAAAGGAATGAGGCAGATGTGGAATGAAAGAACTAGGGACATAGTTAGGAAATGGAAAGATGGTCAGTAGGTGAACGGTGAAAAGAGGGAGACTGAAGATGGAAGGAAGGAGAAAGAGGAATGGAATGAAGTTATAATTAGGTAAAAAGCAAATGAGAGAAATAGTATGATCAATTTCAGAAAGAGAGGTACTCAAGGAAAGGATGAAGGCAGGAAGTGTGAAGAAACAGAAACTGAAATGGGATCCTGAAAAAGGACTTAGAGGAAGTGCAAAAATAATGTCCACCTTGAAAATGTGCGCCTTATAGTTCATTACAAGAGTAAATGCATTTCTGTTTCTCTTTTTCCCATGTTTCATATATCCGTGTCTGTTTTTGGAGTTTTCCATTTCAATTTTTTCTATAGAAACATAGAAACATGATGACAGAAAAAGACCACATGGCCTATCTAGTCTGTTCTTCCATATCAACAACTACAACAGTCCACTTTTTACCTTTAGAGATCCTCTGTGTTGGTCCCATGCTTTTTTGAATTCAGTTACTGTCCTCATCTCTACCACCTCCACTGGGAGACTATTCCATGGATCCACTACTCTTTCCATAAAGAAATATTTCCGCATATCACTCCTGAATCTATTTCCCTTCACCCTCATCCCATGTCCCCTCGTAGCAGAACTTGCTTTCAATTGAAAGAGGCTCTCTCCCTGAACATTTATGCCATGGAGGTATTTAAACATCTCAATCATATCACCTCTATCCCGCCTTTCCTCTAAGGTGTACATATTAAGATCCTTAAGTCTGTCCTCATATGCTTTATAATGAAGCCCACTAATCATTTTAGTAGCCACCCTCTGCACCGACTCCATCCTGTTCACATCCTTCTGAAGGTGCGGTCTCCAGAATTGCACACTATACTCCAAATGAGGTCGCACCAAAGACTTATACAGAGGCATTATCACCTCCTTTTTTCTGCTAGCCATTCCTCTCCGTATGCACCCAAGCATCCTTCTAGCTTTTGCCGTCGCCTTTTCTACCTGTTTAGCTACTTTAAGATCATCAGACACAACCACATCCCTATGTATTTGTTTCAAATTTTGTAGTTTCCTATACTTGAATTAGTGATGGTCTGTGTTTTCCATGGGCAGCTGAGATAATGGATTTTATTAATATGTAGGTTCTCTCTAGGAATCTGAAGCAGTGCAACTTGTTCTCTTTTTCCAAGTGGAGGTTACTGGGATTCTGGAATATTTGCAATGCTGATATTCCAAAGGTAGGGTTGGTGCAATTTGGTTTCTTGATGGGTGCATTTGCAAGGTTTTCTGTTATGACGCACAGTGTCTAGCAAAAGAGAGAGTTAGTGGTGTTGTCACTGACAGGAGATTAGAATTTGAATAGAACTTTTTAATATGTTGAGTTATAAAATGAAACACTTTACTTCTGCTCTGCATCTGTTGTTGGGCGATTGGTGAGTCTGGGAGTATTCCATATGAAGGAATAATTATGTCCTATCAGACTGATACTCAATGGCAATTAGGCATTTGCTGGCAAATGCATAATTAGTCTAGCCATGTATTTTCAAAAAATATACAGATAGTATCAAGCCGTTTAAATTGCAAATGACCAGATATCTGTATACATGGGGGGCACGTTGGTGGATGAGCAAGATCAGCTCAGAAAATTATCCAGATATTGGCAATATTTGGTCACTATTCAGGTAATTTACACATTTAGTTTAGACCTACAGAATATCAGGCCTAGCCTAAACAGATAATATTTATTTATTTATTTATTTAACTGTTCTTTTATACCACTTAGTTAAGCAATCAAAGCGGTTTACAGAAAACAATATAACTCAAACTTTTTTACATAGAACTTGGACTTAGGGGGATGTTTACTAAAGTGCGGTAATCATGATTAACGCGCGTAAAGTACGTTTAACGATTGTTCGCACGTCCGAACGCGCGTTCTGACGTGCTAACGATCGTTAAACTACTTTACGCGCGTTAACCGCAGTTAACGATCGTAATCCTCCGCGGCGCGTTAAAACAGCGCAGAAGGTGGAGAGTGGGCGGAGAGAAGGGGTCAATGGGCGGAGAGTGGGCGGGGAGAGGCTCCTCTCATACTAACGCGCTGAATTTCTGAGCTCAATTCCAACGCGAATGAAAACCTGTCGTTAAAGGCATATTAAAGGGAAGAGAAACCATTTTCGTCGGCAATGTACAGCAAAACCGGGGAAACCTACAAAACGTGAGCAGTGTGATACATGTGCAAAGACCAAACGTTCACATAAAACCTTAAGAATGACCACAAGAAACATTGTAAAAAGCACAATTCAGCTGGGCAACAGTGATAGCAATGGGCAACAATGAACAACACTTCCTGGAAAGCACCAAAGAAAGAAATGATGTTTGGAAGGGTCTACGCTCCGTAGACCCTTTCAAAGATCATTTCATTGTGATGGAGCTTTCCTGGGAGTGGTGTGTAATGTTGCTCAATGATATCTTTGTTGCCCAGCTTGGTTATGGGTGTTTGCCCCTTTTTTTGAGGTCTGTTTTGAGGTTTATGTGCACCTTTGTCTCCATACAAGGTAAATGAGCCCACAGTAAACCTGAGCAGAGCAGGGTTTCTGACTCGTCAGGCCGCTTTAACTAACTCCAGGGACTGCACCATCTCTGTGGCCACAGTGTGGTGCAACAGACACAGCCAGTGCCTGTAAGACCAGAGGGTCACAGGTTCAAATCCCAGCTGGGGCTCCTGCCAACCCAGTCCCCATAGTTTTGCCCACCACTAAACAGTGATAGTAAAGACACCCCTTTATTGCAGAGAACATACGCATGGTTAATACGCCTATATTATACCACACCAAACACAGACATCAGAAACAGGCGCATTACCCAGAGCAGAGTCTCGCAATTGCAGTCCTGGAGGGTCCCACACCATTCAGGTTCCATGCTGCCTCTAATAAAGATGCCTGTGCTGCATATCTATGCACCACCCCCATGGTATGCAGATGTAGCTCATGCATATTTATGAGGGACAGCATGAAAACCCGAACAGGTATGGAACACCAGGACTGGAGTTGGGGAACTCTGCCGTAAAGCAGCAGCCAACAGGGCCAGACACACCCACAGGCCCCATTAGCCAATGCCTCCTGGAGAAGCAGGACATTGGGCCCTGCCTGTATCTCCCAATACTAGCAGTTGCATACCTTAGCAATGCCACCCTACACCTGGGTATATGGTACACAGCTATCAAACGTTTCCTGTGATAACTGGCAGATATCAATTCCTACATTAGGCACAGTTTGCTCAGTGAGCTCCACCATAACAATCATTCTGCTGTCTGTGGTGTGTGCTGCAGGTCTGGTCTCTGACAGTGCGTACCACCATGGGGAGTGACCCCCAACAGTCTTGCGTACAATATCCATGCCTGAACTGTGCCCAGGACTGGTGTGGTGGGTATGGCTACTGAACACCTCTATAGTTGCACAATGCTGGCATAGGTGTGGGGGTGTCTGTCTGTCTATCCAGTGTGTGGTGGCTGCAAACACCTTCCACAGCCCACACTGCCAGCAATGTTGCCAGTATTGAGCTGCCAATGTGCATAATGAGGAGCAAGGTACCATGGGTATAGGCCGGACAGGGTGGCCTGGCCAGGGTGCATCTGCACAGGGCATAGGGCAGTGACAGGCACATTTTAGTGCCCGGCCACCACCTACACAGACAGGGTGACCTCAGTATGTCCTGCTGAGAGATCACTCTCACCCTGACTGTGCAGTGACCACAGCATGGCTAGGCACTCCCATAGTGCTATATAGTATTTCTCTCATGTGATAGATATGGGTTTCCTTTTGGGGCCCAGTCACTGATTTATCTGCTTGCTGTGTATGCTGACATCCCAGTTCTGGGTGCATGCATATTCACTGGGCACATGCATTATGGACCAACTAGCAGACTGTTTGCAGCTGGTGAGTGGCTTGCAGGGTGCAGTGGCTGATGGCTTACTGCAGGAGTATATCAGATAGTGGTGGGGTGCAGCTTACCATATCCAGGCCTGATGTCTGTCTGCGTACAGAGCTGCGGTGCCTGCCCTGTGGGGTGTCTGTTCCTCACCAGAACTGGGGTTGATGTTCCTCTCTACTGCCACCTTTGCAGGGAGGTAGACGGTGGATCTATTGTTAGGAGACCCTGTTTGCCACCCTTGGCACTTGGGGGGGGGGGGTACATGGGGGCTACACCTGACTGCAAGGTGTTTGTGCAGAAACTACCTATCTCGCACATTGACACTGATTTGGACCTGCGCCATGGCCTCTTTCAGCCATGGACGGTGCTGTGGACCTGGTGCTGGGCGCCTCACTGCACCCTCAGGGTGAGCACAGTACCCGCACAATGTGACGGTGTGTAGCTACTCTGTGCCAGTACAACACACGGTCAGTATCCCCTACCAGGCCGAGGTGCTGTGGGGGTGCACATGGTCACTTCCCCCTACCAGGCCGAGGTGCTTGGGGGTGCATTCCCCATGGTGTGTATCTGTGGACAGCTGATTTGCATGTGCAGTGTATCATGGGTGTGACTGGCACAATCCAACCCTGGGAAGATCCAGCGCCTGCTCTCAGGCTCTGATAAACCATAGGCCATCACACGTACATCTGTTAGCATAGTGCATAGGTGCAAGACACCCTAAAGTGTCTGTACTATAAGGTGCCCATGCTGGTAAAAACACACGTACCCACGCACGTACCAATGCACGTACCAACGCACATACCGACGCACGGGGCTACGCCCGTAACAACGCACGCAGCCACGCACGTACCAACGTACATGGCTATGCGCACTGCGAGAGTGTGTTTCACTAACAACTACTGAACGTAAAGAAAAACATGCCTCCTCATTCTCTATGTAGTGTACAGGGTGCTGCCTGGGACAGCATTCTGTGTTAGGCACACTGGGGACTCGAACCCATGCTGCCTGTAACAGCGGTGAGTACACTAACCATTGTGCTACAGCTCTGTGTTAATGATTTGTGTCTGTACGCCTTCATATGATTAACGTGCAGTAACGCGCCACGGCGCCCTGTAACACTCGTTAGTTTTTGGAACGCGCGTTAGTCGTTACGATGTCCCGCCCATGTCCTTTTTTGGCTTTCCTTTCACTAACGCGGCTCCTAACGCGATTTGCACTAACGCAGTTTAGTAAACATACCCCTTAGTCTAACATTAGTTACAATATATTACAGATATACTGATAGATATGTCTAACCTTAGTTACAATTCTAATAGTAACATAGTAACATAGTAAATGACGGCAGATAAAGACCAGCATGGTCCATCTAGTCTGCCCAGCAAGATGGCAAGAGTAGGTGCACCTGTCGCTCTGTGCAGGCCACTCCTCCCCATGTCTTTGTTAGGGGTAAACCCACCACTCCATGTAGGACACCCCTATTTGTTGAGATGTTATATGGTTCAGAAGTTAGATGGTACCGTTTATCTTGTTTTTATCCTATTGCTGTAAAGGGATCCACTGTGTTTGTCCCATGCCTTCTTGAATTCCGTCACCGTGTTTGCCCTCACCACTTCCATCGAGAGGGCATTCCAAGCATCCACCACCCTTTCAGTGAAAAAGTATTTCCTGACATTGTCTTTCAATTTACCACCTTGCAGCTTCATGTTATGCCCTCTAGTTTTACAGCTTCCCTGTCTTTGGAAGAGGTTTGTTTGTTCATCATTTCTCTTTAAGTATTTAAAGGTCTGAATCATATCTCCCCTGTCCCTCTTCTCCTCCAAAGTGTACATATTTAAGTCTTCAAGTCTCTTCTCATAAGGCTTCTGATGCAGGCTCCAAATCATTTTTGTCGCTTTCCTCTAAACAGTTTCCAGTCTTTTTACATCTTTTGCAAGATACGGTCTCCAAAACTGAACACAGTATTCCAAGTGAGGCCTCACCAGTGACTTATACAGTGGCATAAGTACCTCTTCCTTTCTGCTGGTAATCCCTCTTTATATGCAGCCCAACATCCTCCTGGCTTTTGCCACCGCCTTGTTGCACTGTTTTGCCACCTTGAGATCATCAGAGATAATCACACCAAGGTCTTTCTCCTGAACCGTGCATACCAACCTCTCGCCCCCTATTGCGTACATTTCCCTTGGATTTCTGCTACCCAAGTGCATGACACTGCACTTTTTCGCATTAAATCGTAGTTGCCAAGCATCAGACCAGTCTTCCAGCTTTTGTAGATCTTTCCTCATGTTAACCACTCCCTCAGGAGAGTCCACTCTGTTGCAAATTTTTGTGTCATCTGCAAAAAGACAGACTTTTCCATTCAGTCCTTCAGCAATATCACTCACAAATACATTGAACAGTGCCGGACCCAGGACCAAACCCTGGGGCACCCCACTAATCACCTTCCTTTCATCCGAGTGAGCTCCATGTACAATCAACTTCTGTCGTCTGTCAGTCAACCAATTTCTAATCCAGTTTATCATCTTGGGACCCATCCCCAAGCTACTGAGTTTGTTGACAAGCCTCCTATGAGGAACAGTATCAAAGGCTTTGCTGAAATCCAGGTAGATGACATCCATCGCATGCCCCTGATCTAGTTCCTTGGTCACCCAATCAAAGAACTCAATCAGATTTGTTTGGCAAGACTGTCCTTCGGTAAAACCATGTTGTCTCGGATCCTGCATCCTGTTGGTTTTGAGAAAGTTCACTATTCGCTCTTTCAGGAGCGCCTCCATTACTTTTCCCGCCACCGAGGTAAGGCTCACGGGCCTGTGGTTTGACACTTCTTCCCTGTCACCACTTTTGTGTAGAGGTACGACATCAGCCATTCTCCAGTCCTGAGGAACCTCTCCTGTTTCCAAGGATCTGTTGAAGACATCCTTTAACGGTCCTGAAAGAACCTCTCTGAGCTCTTTCAGTATCCTGGGATGTATCCCATCCGGTCCCATGGCTTTGTCCACTTTCAGTTTAGCAAGTTGTTCTAACACCTCGTCTTCTGTGAATAGTGTGGTATCTACTTCATTCCTATTTTTATATTTGGGAGTCACAGCTGGTCCATCTCCAGGATCTTCTTTAGTAAAAACAGAGCAGAAGTATTTGTTTAGCAATTTTGCTTTTTCAGTGTCACTTTCCACGAGTCCTTTCCCAGTACTTTTGAGTCCTGCAATTCCAACTCTGATCTTCTTCCTTTCCCGAATATACCTGAAGAAAGTTTTGTTGCTACCCTTAACATCTTTAGCCATCCTTTCCTCTGCCTTTGATTTTGCTATCCTTATTACTCTTTTAGACTCTTTGAGTTGGATCCTGTATTCATTTCTGTGTTCTTCTGTTTGCAAGCTTTTGAATTTTGCGAAAGTTGTGTTTTTTGCCTTTATTTGAGCAGCCACCTCTTTGGAAAACCAAATAGGTTTCCTTCTCCTCTTGTTTTTATTTACTTTTCTTACATATTTATCTGTTGCCCCTTTTATTGCCTTTAGCCCATAGTTTAGCCCATTGCAATTCCACTTTCTTTATCTCCTTCCACCCCGTCATCTCCTCCTTTAAGTACTCTGCCATTTTATTGAAGTCAGTGTATTTGAAGTTTAGGACTTTGAGCTTGCTATGATTGGCCTGTACCATGGCTTTTATCTCAAACCACACCGTGTGATGGTCGCTGTTGCTCACAGGGGCACTCACGCAGACATTCGACACACTATCACCGTTGGTGAGCACTACATCCAGCGTTGAACTTTCCCTGGTTGGTTCCATCACCATTTGTCTAAATAATGCATCTTGGAGAGCATCCACAATTTTTTTGCTTCTTTCCAGATGTGCAGAAGTAGTAATCCAATCCACATCAGGTAGATTAAAGTCACCCAATATGATCGCTTCCCCCTTTGTTGCTATCTTGGCAATATCTTTAATCAATTCGTTATCTCTCTTCAATTTGAGTCGGAGGTCTGTAAACTACAGCAATATGGATGACAGTGCCATCTCCTCTTTCCAACGCAATCCAGAGCGCTTCTTCTTTTCCCCATGTCCTCTGCATTTCAGTAGCTTTAATATTGCTTTTGACATACAAGGCTACTCCTCCTCCTTTTCCATTTTCTCTGTCTCTTCTGAATAGATTATAGCCATCGTGGGATTCATTATACCATGTTTCTGTAATGGCCACAATGTCCAAATTCGTTTCCAAAATTAGGGCTTCCAGGTCCGGAATTTTGTTGGCTAAGCTTCGAGCATTTGTGCTCATTGCGAGATATAAGAGAACAGTTTCTTAACAATAAGAGCATTTTTACTTCTGAAGACAATTGGCCAGGGGCGGCTCAAGGCAATCTGTTGCCTGAGGCGAAGGATGTTTTGCCCCCCCCCCCCCCCCCACACACACACCATAGAGGGGCAGGGCTTTTTCAAAACTCCAACCAGGGACTGAACCAAACCACAAAGTTGATTAGATTATATGGAGGAAATGTAAGATGTCTGCACACCAATGAACTAAAAGAGAGAGAGAACCACAGCACAGTTTATAAAACTAAATTATAACTCATTTTTATTTTGTTGTTATAAACTGTGTTATGGTTATTGCTTTTTCTTTTTCAACATATATTTTGCATCCACAGAACCCCCTTCAACAACGGTTGCAGAGCAAAACCAGGACATTCATCCACAGAACTCAATATCTTAAAAAAAAATCTGATTCTGATCATCTCACTAACAACAACAACAAACATTCTCCAGTACCAGGCATATTGTGAACTAATACAAAACTCTACAACAAAGTCACTGAGTATCTATAGAGCAAATCTACCATGCCATATCAGCACCAACTTCCAAGACTCACATAACAAGCCCACCAAAAAAAGCATCACTGTAAATACTACAGTGGCCCCTGGAACATCCATACACCTATTTGAAAAGCTGAACATGTCAAATTACTACAGTACAGTATAGATCTTTATGTACAAACTCTATGTTAACAGAACACCTGGGCTCAGTCACACACTCAGAACACAGATCGTCACCAAGTACAGAAGAAGTAACCACAATCTAAAGTAAAAATAAAAATATGTAGACAAAATTTAAACCGAAACCCCAAGAAGCCAGACTCCTCAAGCAGTGCAACATCAGATAAATAAGATATGCAGTTCCCCCATACAGTGTAAAATACAAAGATGACACAAAGTCCAATCACTAAAATGAAATAAAATTATTTTTTTCTACCTTTGTTGCCTGACCATTTTATTCTCTGATCATGCTGGTCCCGATCTGAGGCTTCTGCTTCCCTGTCTTCTCTTAGCTCTCCTTCTGTGGTCTATGGTCCATCTGCCATTTCTTATCTCTTCTTTTGTTTTCTTCACTTTTTTCCATTAGCCCATTTCCAGTCCGAGTAACCCTTCCCAGTATCAGCTTCTTTCCAGTCCTCCCTCCCAGTACCTTCCAATGTCAACTTGCATTCCCATGACTGCCACTGTTGTCCATTCCCTTCCCCTCCTTCCCCACTGTCCGGTCCCTTCTAGTCCAAATACCATGGCAACCCCTCTCAGCATCCACTCCCTTCCAGTTCCATTCTCCCATCCCTCGCATCAGCCCATTTGTAGCCCTAGCCCCCAAGTTTTCTTTCAGGGCCTGCAGCTCTATCCTCCCCTCCCCACCATCAGCCCATGCTCAGTCGAAGCCCCCCAATCAGCTCAATTCCAGTGCTAGTCCCCCCCCTCAACCCCATTACCAGTGCTAGCCTCCCCTAATCAGCCCATTACCAGTCCTACACCCCCATCAGCCCATTACCGGTCCTAGTCTCCACTAATCAGCCCACCTCCAGTCCTAGCCCCCCCCCTCTGATCAGCTTATTTCCAATGCTAGCCCCCCATCAGTCCATTACCAGTCCTACTCCACCCCATCAGCCCATTACCAGTCCTAGCCTCCCCGAATCAGCTCATTTCCAGTGCTAGTCCCCCCTCAGCCCATTACCAGTGCTACCCCCCTAATCAGCCCATTACCATTGCCAGCCCCCCCTCGATCAGTCCATTCCCAGTCCTAGCCTTCCCTAATCAACCCATTACCAGTCCTAGCCCCCCCCGATCTGCCCATTACTAGTGCTAGGCCCCCATCAGCCCATTATAATCCTAACCCGCACTGTCTCTCCCCTTTGTCCAGCATTTCTCCCGTCTGTCCAGTATGTCCCCCTGTCTCTCCCCTTTGCTTACTACTTATCCCCCTGTCTCCCCCCTTTGTCCAACATGTCCCCTGTCTCCCTCTTTTTCCAGCATGTCCCCATCTCCCCCTTTGTCCATCACTTGTCCCCCTGTTTCCCCCTTTGTCCAGCATGTCCCCTGTCTCCCCCCCTTTGTCCAGGATGTCCCGTGTCGCCCCCTTTATCCATCACCACGTCCCCTGTCTCCCCCTTTGTCCCCCCTATCACTCACCGTTGTCTCTCCTTGTTGTCCTCCTCCTGTCCCCACTCCTCCACCTGTACCTCTCATCCAGCAGCGGCGGTGGCACTCCTGCTGTTTTAATTTTAGATTTTGCCGCCTCTGCTCTCGCCGTGTTTTTTTCCTCAAGAAATGATTGCAGCAAAAAGAAAAAGTGTCAGGAAGGCAGAGGCAGGGCATAATCGGCAAAATCTAAAATGAAAACAACCGGACTGCTGCAGCCACCGCCGCACAAATCAGCTGATTACTTGCAGTTGCAAGCGATCAGGCTGATTTGTCCGATGCCGGCGGCACTCCGGCTCTGTTTTAATTTTAGATTTTGCAGCCTTTGGCCTGCCTCTGCCTTCCCGCGCGGGAAATCAGAGGCAGGCCAGAGGCTGCAAAATCTAAAATTAAAACAGATCCGGAGTGGCGCTGGCATCGGGAGTTCCTCTCCAGTTGGAGTGCTGCCTGAGGCTATCACCTCAGGCGGCCTAATGGAAGAACCGCTTATGAATGCAGACACTCTTCCCGAGCTAGCATCTAATTTGGTGCTCCTTAGCCAAACTGAAAGAGCTTGCTCTATTTTGCCAAGAAAAATATCAGCAAAAATTACACCATCCCACTGTGAAAAATTGGTAGACACCTATCCAAACGACTTATGCAGTATTGCCAGATAAGTCAAAGATTTCCAGCCCAGTGCTCACTGAAAACTAGCCCAAAAATAGCAAGCCCCTTTGGTCATGCCTTTCTTGATCATGACTGGCTGGAGTCTGGCAGTCCATCATGTGGGATCCCTGGAGGGGAATATGGGGCATTTCAGGGTAGCTCCGCCTTTTCTCCCAGCCTGCTGCATCTCATTGGTCAGCACCAGCAAGCATGCATGTCCACCTTGCAATTGGGAACATGCAGTTCCACCTTCTCTTTCTCATTCTATGACATCTTACTGACAAACACTTTGGGATGCTTTGCTGTTGGTGTTGAAGGACCCCGTGCAACTTCGTCCCGCCCCCAAAGGAAGTTACATGTAACTTCCCTTGGGGGTGGGATGAAGCTGCACAGAATCCTTCACCGAGGAGGGAAGGTTCCGCACTGGCTTCCTTCTAATTTAAGCTACAGATCACCCGCACAGCCGTGGTTCTAAGAGGCAGGAGCCGCGGCTGTAGGAAAAAGAGAAGGTGAATCTTGATCTAAGCTTGTTAGATAACCTGCACAGGCACAGCTGCGGTTCTAAGAGGCAGGAGCCGCAGCTGCAGGAAGAGGAGTGAGTTTGCCGCCGCCGAAAAGTGTACTCGGCAGCAGCAGCAACTCGTGCACTTGTTTTTTTGTTTTGTTTTTTAACTTTTGAAGGCAAAGTGAGGTGGTTGTTTTGGGGGCATTTTTTGCTGCCCTCAAAACTTTGCTGCTTGAGGCAGCCGCCTCACTTCACCTCATTATAGAGTCTCCCCTGCAATTGGCATACTTTACTACGATGAAAGGTGAGGTGTGGAGTGTCAGTCTTTGAAGTGGTCCTTGAATAAATGGGCTTTTAATTCTTTGTGGAAGGTTGGGAGTTCAGTTATACTTCTGAGTTTTGCAGAGAGGGGCATTCCAGAGGGCCAGAGCATACATGGAAAGGCTCTCTTCCTTGTTTCCCGGGTATTTTTTGCAAGTTCTGCTGGTAGGGTCTTTTGTTTCTGCCACTGGGTGTTTCTTGTACTGTGGATTTTAAACAAGGTGTATGACCTTGAATATGATTATTAGCATTTTGCACTGTATTCTACTTGTTAGTTGTAGCCACTGAAGCGGTTATGTGGTTGGATTTCTTTGCTCCCATTATAATTCTTCCTGCCATGTGCTGTGTCAGTCGTAATTGGTGTACGGTGTACTTGGGGAGTCCTTGGAGTAAGTTGTTACAAAAATCCAGGTGTGGGAAAATTAGGGCCTGGAATACTGTTCTGAAGTCATTTGTTGTTAAGAGAGGGCGCAGGTTCTGTAGGAGTCTTATCTTACCGTAGATGGCCCTGGTGATTTTGTTAATGTGCGACGTGAAGGTTAGGTTCTGGTCTAGTGTTATGCCCAGGTATTTTACCTCTTGTTTGACTTCCAGCTCTGACCACACTGTCACTCTCTGTATATTCAATGCCTCTATCTATATGGATAGTGTGAGAGCCAGAAAAGAAGGGGTTAACACAGTAACACAAAAAAAAATCATCGCAATGTCTGAATGCTAGAATTGTACTGAGATGCGTACGTG
This sequence comes from Ichthyophis bannanicus, assembly GCA_033557465.1. Classification (NCBI taxonomy): domain Eukaryota; kingdom Metazoa; phylum Chordata; class Amphibia; order Gymnophiona; family Ichthyophiidae; genus Ichthyophis; species Ichthyophis bannanicus. Next base: position 199,774,334 of record CM066038.1, on the reverse strand, counting down.
AAGCTTTCAGAGGTATGTGACATCATATGGAAAAGATGTGAAAACACACTTATCAGTAAGTAGTGGGCAGAGAGAGGGTAGAAAGGCAACCATGAGATATAAACATGCCAGCTTAGCATGAAGAAGAACATATGGCCCCCAGTATAGTTGTCAGAACACGGGGAGTTGAAGAGATGTATTTCTTGGGAACTGAGGGGTGGGGGAGAACCAAGCAAGAGAACCAGGTAAAGAACCGAGTGAGTGGAGGCAGAGGTCAGATAACAATTAAGTCTGACAAGGCCGCAACTGATAATTGCAGACATGGGCCTCAGAAGAAGAGGGGTGCAGATATGAGTAGAATAACATGGCAAATAACACAAGTGGGGGTCCTAGACAGCTGGAACAAGAATTAGCTAATTAGAGAAGAACGTTCCGAATAGTAAGTATGGTCCTGAGCAAGGGCATATAATGTGACAGGACCAGATACACAAGGAGTTTGTCTCCTGCGCAATGAAGGCTGTGTGGGGTATGGATTCCCTGGGTTCGCTGTTGAGTCAGGAAGTAAGACAGAATCATGCAGGCAGGACCAGACATTCTTGCTTGTAGCTATTTAGAGATCTGCATCCGAGATAAGTACAGAATGACCCTGTTTGCCTGCTGTAAGAGGTGGCAAGATCTGTAATTCTACTGGACTGTTACTTTTGGTCTTAGTTTTCTGTTTCTGTAAGATAGGGAATAATAAAAGGATCCTTTTGGAAGAAAAATCTGTACGAGCGTGTAGTCCTGAATAAGGTGAGAATTTATTGGGAAGTGTAAGTCTTTTCTGTGATGTTTCTTTTATTGGGAAGTGATATGTCCTCCCTGAGTGGTTCTCCTTTTGGAAGGAGCAAGGTGTCTGCTTGGGAACTGTCTGGCCCACAGTCCAGCTGACCTTTCATCCCGTACAATAGTGACACACAAATCACAGATTAAGTTAAATGGAAGGGTGGCATTTAAGAAGCCAGTGGGCTGAAAACGCACCCCTGTTTGCAGAGCTTGCACTGCAAGATTGGACCCAAGGGGGGGGGGGGGCACAAAAGCAAAAGTTGGCTCAGGGTGATACAACCCCCTGATCTAGCCCTATTAAGGCCATACGCCTGAGCAGCTTCAAAAGGGTGCTTCAGTGGCACTATGATCTTCTCTGCTCCTCTTTTGGTTCTGAAATCTTTTTGGGATCTCTGACACTGTCTTCCCTTGGTCCTGCTCACTGTCTGGTATCTGCTGTCTGCAGTAGTGTTGCAAGCCACCATGGCAGGCACCTCTCCCTCCTTGTGACAGCCAGCGCACCCCCCTTGTGGCCGGCACCCCCCAAACAGCACAATGTACCCTCCGCCGCCAGGCCCATAGGGCGAAGCCAGCGTGGCAACTCACCTTAAAGCCATGGGTGACCTGCCGCACTGTCTCCACTCCAGACCCAGCGGCTCTTCTTTCCTGGGTCGAAGTCTCGCGATTTGCAAGATGGGCCGGGAGAGAAGAGCCGCCTGGCTTGGAGTGGAGGCAGCCGGCAAGCCACTCATGATTTTAAGTTTGCCATGCTGGCTCTGCTATGTGGACCTGGTGAGTATGTACCCCCCTCCCAGCCGGCACATGGTGGACAGCACCCACTGCCCCGCCCTTGGTATGCTACTGGCTGTCTGGCCTCGACTATGTGTGCCAAAATCTCAAATCTAATCCTGAGTGAAGAAGAAAGTGGATGTTTTTGTGGGGAGAGGAATATAAGAGAGAGTGAAAGTGGACGATTTGTTTTTCTTTAAGTGAGGAAAGGGCAAACCTAGCAGGTGAATGGGGGTAATAGGAGGGAGCTAGATTGGGTATATGAGGATGGTGGCAAGGGCCAGAACATAGGATTGTGAGAGACTGACAAAGAGGTGAACGGGAAGTGGAAGCCCGCATGCATGGCTTTCCTGAATTATGGAGAACTGGCCACTATGTGAAGCTCCAGAGAAGTCATTAAAAGCCAGAGAGGAGATGGTATAACTGTTGGGTGAAGTATGCAGGGAACTGTAGTTTCAAGGGAATCTAGCCTGGGAATCCAGCAGAAAGCTGAGAGAGAGATGGTGAAAAGCAAAGAACTGCCAAAAACAGACAAAAATCAGGACAACAGAGTCCAAACTGTGACTAGGATAACTGGAGCGCCAACATGCTGGTAAGGAATTTCTACTTAAGACGTCTGGAGCAGCTGGCTACTATAGGGTTCAGAAGCTCAGTAGTATATAAGAACAGAGGTTGTTTCTTTCTGCAGAGAGTTGTGTGGTCCTGTATCTAGCACCTGATGTATATGTCTGAAATACCTTAATGACTTAGGCAATAGAACTGAATTGTGACTTATCAATAATGGACATTTGGGTGTAAATAAAGATAGACCTTGTCTGTTTTTCATGCCAAATCTCTGAGAAAAGAAAGCATAGTTACTCACCTGCAACAGTTGTTCTCCAGGGACAGCAGAAATCAGTCCTCACATATGGGTGATGTCGGTGCCGACGGAGCCCGCACAGCAGCATCTCCTCAGCTTTCAAAGAAAGTCTTTGGGAGATGCACCATGCATGCGTGGTCCTTTCCTTGCCTAAGGGTGATATCTTGCCTCAATCTAATGACATAGCTAGGACAGCAAAATTAAAATACGGTACAGAAGCAACTCCAATGGGAGGAGGCAGGGTTATGAGGACTGATTCCTGCTGTCCCCGGAGAACACCTGCTATAGGTGAGTAACTACGCTTTCTCCGGGAACAAGCAGGAAGTCAGTCCTCACATATGGGACTCCTCAGCTACCGAAAACCTGTACAAAATGCCATGGTGGCTAAAGAAAGTGAGCCGTGAGCTGCCGCAGTTAAGTCCCAACTGAGAGACTCTCACAAGATCCAAGTGTCCGGTGAGAAGCAGCACCCCGGTAGCTTGAACATAGAAGGGTCGGAGGGCAGGAGCTGCCTACACCTCAAAGAGATTACACAGTATGGCCTGGCCAAAGGTGCTGTCCAATCAGGACTCCCTCTCCAGACAGTAGTGAGTTGCGAAGGTATGGACCAAAGACCAGGTGGCAGCCCGGCAGATTTCCATCACAGGTACAGAAGCAGATTTGCTATAAAAATAGCCATGGCCATAAAGCAGTGTGTTGTGACCCGCTGGTCTAGTGAGATCCCAGCCTGCTCATAGGCGAGGGCAATGCAGTCTGCCTAAGTGGACAGAGTTCGCTTAGTCACTGGTAGCCCCAGTTGACTGGGGTCATAGGAGACGAAAAGCTGAGGTGCTTTGCGGTGGCCCTGAGTCCACTGTAGATAGAAGAACAGGGCCCTTTTACAATTCAAAGTATGGAGGACAGTTTCCACCTTGCCTGTGTGCGGCAAGGTGCGGCCTCGGAAAGAAGGTGGGTTGCACCACCTCCTGATTGAGGTGAAATAGGGACACCACTTTTGGTAGAAACTTGGGGTGTGTGCAGAGCACCACCCTGTTCTTTTAAAACCTCGTATTGACCCTGCAAACTGATTTGAGTGTCACGAGGAAGACGACCTTCGAGGAGAGGTACCACAAGTGGCAGGTAGCCAGGGGCTCAAATGGCAGCTTAGTAAGCTGTGAGAGCATCAAGTTGAGATCCCATTCTGCCACTGGTGAGTAGATGGGGGGTTTGGATAGCATGAGGCCCCATAGGAACCATGATACAAGGAACTGATCCGAGAGGGGTTTTCCCTGAACGACATGGTGATGCGCTGCGATAGCACACATGTGCACTGACTGAGTTGGACTTTGGTCCCACCTGCGACAGGTGAAGTAAGTACTGGAGTACCATCTGAACCAAGCAGGAGAATGAATTTGCCTGCTTCTTGGCGCACCAGACTGAGAAACAATGTCACTTGAAGGAGCACACCCTTCTCGTGGAGGCCTTGCGGGAGGCCAGAAGGGCCTCTTCCACATCACGTGGGAGGTTGAAGGGAGCCAGGGCTACCCTTTCAGCAGTCAAACTGTAAGACAGGTACCCCAAGGTGGGGTACAGAAGAGAGCCCTTCTCCTGAGATAGCAGTCCTGGGTCAAGGCCCAGGGAAATCAGTGATGCCACCGACAGGTAGAGAAGCAGCGGGAACCAAGGTTGCCGGGGCCACTGTGGGGTTATCAGTATCAGTAATGCTCTGTCGCATTGGACCTTGAAGAGGGTCTTCACGATCAATGGAGTCGGCGGGAAGGCATAAAGAAGGCATTCCAACCATGAAATCAGGAATGCATCTGCTGCCACCTGGGATGGGTGTGGCTGGCAGGAGTAGAAGCTGGGCAACTGTGTGTTGTCCGGGCTGGCGAGCAGGTCCACTAAAGGGATGCCCCAGAGTCAAAAGAGCCAGGAGGCCACTCTGGGATCCAGGTGCCACTCGTGTGGCTAGAGGACTCTGCTCAGCTTATCTGCCAGGGCATTGTCCTGGCCCAGGAGGTAAACCGCCCTTAGGAGCATCCCGTTGCATGCTGCATATGAGCAGAGGGCTACCACCTCCTAGAAGAGGGAGTATGACCCTGTGCCTCCTTGCTTGTTCACGTAGAACATTGTAATCTGGTTTTCGGTCAGGATTAGCACCATCTGGTGCTGAAGCCAGTGGCGGAAGGCTCGGAGAGCCATGAATATCACCTGGAGCTCCAGAAGGTTGATCTGTAGCTAAGCATTCTGTCTGGGATCAGCGGCCTTGTGTGTGGGGGTCCTCGCAATAAGCTCCCTAGCTCAGCAGGCAGGTGTCCATGGTGAGGACCGTCTGGTGGGTGGGAGCCTGGAAGGGCATGCCGACCTGCAGGTGGTGGTGGATATGCCACCAGTCGAGGGAGTCTGCCAGTTGGCGGGTCACTCTCATCCTGTCCCTGAGTCTGCCCGTGGCTTGTGTCCACTGAGAATGAAGGCACCACTGGGCCACCCTCATGTGTAGGCGGGTATATTGGGTCACAGGGACCATAGAGGCCATGTGGCTCAGCAGGTGGAGGAGAAGCCGGGCAGGTAGCTACCAGCAATGCTGCACCTCTGCAGCTAGCCACCTGAGGCAATCTGACTTCTACTGAGGGAGGAAGGTATTTGCCTGGAGGGTGTTTAGCTGAGCCCCTATGAACTCTAGGCACTGAGCCGGAGAGAGGTGGGGAAGTTGATGACAAACCCCAGGTGCTGCGGGATGTGGATGGTCCGTTCAGAGGTGTGATGCACCTCTGCAGCTGTGCCTCCCCTTATGAGCCAGTTATCCAGGTAGGGGAAGACAAAGGCTCTTTGGTGAAGACTTTTGGCGATGAGGCCAGCCCGAAGAGAAGCACCCTGTATTGGTAGTGACCTCCTCCCACCACAAAGCAGAGGTATTTTCTGTGGTTGGATGGATCAGGATGTGCATATAGGCATCCTTCAGATATAAAGAGCATAGCCAGTCTCCCTGCTGGAAGTATGGCAGCAGTGTTCCAAGGGAGAGCATCTTGAACTTCTCCCTTACCAGAACTTTGTTCAGGTCCCGCAGATCCAAGATGGGCCGAGGCCTCCTGTTCGCCTGGGAATGTGGAAATACCTGGAGTAGAAGCCGGTGCCCCAGAGGTGCTTGGGCATTGGTTCCACCACCTTGTCCTCAAGTAGACCTGCTAGCTTGGTGATGAGCAGAGTCTGGTGGAGAAGAGGTCTTACAGACTCTCCTGGAAAGTATGAGGGTGGTGCTGGTGGAGGAGGTAGCCCTCCTTGATCACTTGCCGTACATAGGAATCGATGGTGATAGTGGACCACCTGTGGGCAAATAGGGCCAGACGCCCCCTGTGGGCTGTTGGGGACCTCCTGGGGGAAAAGAGGTTGTACCCAAGGAGTCAAAAGCTCCCCCCAGGTTGAGCCAGAGCCGGCGCCAGGGACTCAGGGGTCTTTTGCTTGCGGGGGCCATGCCCTTGCCCCTTGTGTTGTTGGCCTTGCTGTGGGGCCGAGAAGGTTTGGAACTATGAGGCATTGCCAAAACCTCTCTTTCTCCTTGGAAGAAGGGCTTATTCCCTGGGGCCTTCTTTTTAGAGAGTCTGGTCCTTGTCAGGAACTCAATCCCTATTTCAGCCGTCTGCCATGGTTTTCCTGAAAAGATCCTCTCCGATACAGGGGACATCAATAAGTTTATCCTGAACCCATTGTTCAAGGTCAGATGACTGCAGTCATGCATGGCGGTGGGCACCATTGCCCGCGGTGGCTACTCTGGCTGAGGACTCGAAGCCATCGTAAGTTGCTCAGGATAAAAACTTCAAGCAATCTTTGACCGCCATGGCCAGAGACTTGAACTGCTGAAGGGGTTCCCCGTCGAGGCCTGCCAAGAAACCAGCAGTACATGCCGATGTATAGTTGGTAAGATTGGGCTCGGCATGCAAGCATCAAGCCCTGGAAGGCCTTTCGGCCCAGGGCATCGAGGGTCTGCCTACCTGCCAGAAGGCACCGAGGAATGGGTTTTTTGACTTTTGAGTCTGCACATGGCAGACTCAATGACCATCGAGTTGTGGAGAAGTTGAGTCTTCTGGAACCCAGGACTTCGGCAGACTCGGTACATAGAGTCGAGTCGCCTGCTGACAGTGGGCATCAACACTGGTGTCTCCCACATACGGAGAAGGAGGCACTCGAGGATTGGAAGGACAGGCGCCGTAAGGGCTTCCTTAGGGGGTTCTCGTATTGCAGAATTCAGTTCCTCCGTGCAGGGATCCTCTTCGGCCTCGGTATCAATGGCGAGAGCCTTAGCCATGCCCCACACAAAGTCAAGGAAAGCAAAATCCTCGGGCAGGGGACGGCACCAGGACACTGGGGAAGACGGGTCTGTGGGCATGTCTGGGTGTCAATGAGTGTCCGGGGACTCCTCGTTCTCAGTCTCCCATTCCAACCTGAAGTTCGAGGACGAGTCCGAGCCATGGTGGTCACCGTGGTCGAGGCCCAAGCCCGAAGGCCCACGACCTCTGGGGGACTTGCAGTCCGAACCATGTACACTCACTGGAGAGTACTGGTGCCCCGAGGAATGGGACCAGGACCTCGTCCAAAGCTGATGGGTCCCTCGAGGCTGGTGGTACTCGAGGATCAGTTTGATGTCCAGGGAAGCCCTCAATGTTGAGGGTCCCGTCATTGGGATGAGTTGGAGGATCCGGACATAAATGCCCACTGCATGGCCACGAGGACAGATATACTGCTCTCTAAGGCCGCTATCCTGGTCTCCATGCCAGTTTGCTCTGCAGCCTTTGACATGGGCAACGAGGACTTCGGACCTGGCATCAGTTCTGTTGAGGGGGAGTCCTGAGGATGGCCTCAGGTGTCCGAGGTCAGTTTCAGGGTGCTGACGACTCCTTCCGGGGCAGCTTGTGGAGCCGCTCCTGCTCCGATCCATCTGACTCACACCAGAGACTGCGGGGCCTGGAATGGGATTTTCTCTTCTTCCCAGAACCGTCTTCCGAGGCAGTCTTCCAGGGTTTTGACTTCTTCTGTTCCACCGCTGGGGATTTCCTCTCGGAGGACCCATGGCCATGGGACTCCGAGGCAGCCTGGGTATCGCGGGGCACCGAGGTACTGGTGGGGGCGCCAGAGCACGATGTCACTGGAGACTTTGGTGCAGAGTCAGACTTGTGAAAGAACTGTTCTTATTTATTTATTTATTTATTTTATTTATTACAAATTCTTATATACCGCGCTATTTGGCATCAGCGCGGTTTACATTATAACACAACAACCATAACAACATGCTGTTTGGTTTTACATCGAACAGGGGTCCAAACTTGGATAACAGGGGTAACTATATACATGAGATTTTTACATAGTAAAGAGTAGCTTGGATAACAGGGTTGATTATATGCATGAGATATTTACATGGCAATGAGTGGGTGAAATAACATAATGAAAGAGATGGTTTTTTCTTAGAGTGGGTCATCTCTTCAGAGGGGTGTCATTGGAGTTTGGGTAGCATTGGAGGAATAAATGGTATTTGAGTGCCTTTCTGAACTGTGATAGGTCGGCAATCGCCCTAATGTCAGGGGGTAGGGCATTCCAGCATTTAGGTACATAGTAGCGGAACGCCCTGTTTGTGGTTGATATGTTGCACTTTGATGATTCCTTTGGTTTTACTAGTAGGTTTATGGCTATTGCTCTTCTGGATCTGTTAGGGGGCACCATGTGAATAAGATCTGTGAGTGAAGGGGATGAAATACCTTTGATTGTTTTGAACGCTAGGAGAAGGGTTTTAAAGATGATTCTTCCATGGATAGGTAACCAGTGAAGTTGTTTGAGAATGGGGGTCACGTGGTCACTTTTGGCGGCTCCGTGTAGGACCCTTGCTGCAGCATTCATGGCCAGCTGTAAAGGGGCCAGCGTGGAGTGGGGGAGCCCTTGAAAGATGGCGTTTGCAAAGTCGAAGTGTGGCAGTATTAGCGCTTGGTATATGGTCCGGAAGTCATCAGGGTCCAGTAGGGAGCGCAGATGCCTGATAGTGCGGATTTTGAAGTATACAGCTTTGACAATGTTGTTTATGTGGTGTTTCATATCCAGGCGTTGGTCCAACGTAACTCCGAGGTATCTTATTGTTTCTTTGGTTAGTAAGTCCGCTTCATTAACACTGACGTGGGGTGGAGGAGTAAAGTTGGGGTCTCTGGAGATGAAAAGAACCTCTGTCTTTTTATGTTGAATGCGTAGATTCTGTGATTGAAGCCACGCTGAGACAGCATTGAAACAGTCTATTGCTGGTGTTAGGTCCATTTGGGCTGTGGAGAACGGCATGTATAAAAGAATGTCATCTGCATATATCAAACAGCTCACATTAAATGATCTTATGATGTTGCAGATGGGCTGCATGTAAATATTGAATAGTAGGGAGGACAAGGAGGAGCCTTGAGGTACACCTTGTTTTTGATGGAAGTGTTTTGATTCCTCAGATCCAGACTTTACGTATTGCCATCTTGCTTCCAAATAGGATTTACACCACTCTAGTGCATTGTTGCAGATGCCCTTCTCTTTCAACCTTCCCAGGAGAATTTCGTGACTCACCGAGTCGAACGCAGCGGCGATGTCCAAGAAGATGAGCACAAAACCTTGATGGATGTTGTCTATGCCTGTGATTATTGCGTTGAATAGGCTTGTAAGGAGGGTCTCGACTCCATGATATTCTCTAAACCCATGTTGGCAGTGATCTAGGGGAGCTGCGGAGTCTATGTGATTTTGAATCTGCCGTTGTACCTCTTTCTCAGTTATCTTGGCTAGCAAGGGAATACTGGCTTGCAGCTGATGGCTCTTAATGGCCTTTGTGGTCATGGTTCTGCAAAGTTTGCAGTCCGAGTCGTCATGCTCCGGCCCAAGGCAGTGGAGGCAGCTGTCATGTGGATCGGTGCGGGACATCATCTTACTGCACAGATCACATTCCTTGAAGATGCTGGAGACCATTGGGAAAAAGGGGGGTCCTGCCACCTGGCAAGGGTCTGAGGCCTGCAGTGAAAAAGGGTGTGAAGCGCCAGTCGAGGGATTTCTCGTTAAAAACTATGAAAACAAAGGAACGAGCTCAAGGAGCGATTCCAAGGTGAGCTGACTTGGAGTGGGAAAGGAACCAGTGTGCGTACCAGGCAAAAGATAAAAAAACACACTTTTTTGGGGGGGAAACTGGATAGATGTCCAGAGGGCTCCATGGAAAAAAGGAGACTGAGGCAAGATGGCAACTTTGGGATGGAAAGGGACCATGCATGTGTGGTGCATCTCCCACAGGCTTTCTTTGAAAGCTTAGGAGATGCTTCCGCACAGGCTCCATGGCACCGATGTCACCCATATGTGAGGACTGACTTCCTGCTCGTTCCCAGAGAACAGAAGTAAAATTTCTATCCGAAAAATCTACCTGCATTTCATTTGCGTTTTTTCACCAGCACCCCTCCAATCTGAAGATGGCTCTGCCTATGGCACCTTATCACAAGTGGGGGGCTATGGTAAATTCCATATAGCAACAGACCAAAAATAAAAATCACTGAATAGTAATCTAGGACTTCAATAGCCAGAGACTTTCCTTTTTCATTGCTACGTTTAGCAAAACATATCACAAAAAATGCATTGTGTTATAGGAACGGCAGAGGAATATCTTGTGATTAGTGTCAAATCATTTAGGGGGTCTTTTACTAACCGGTGCTAGCTGGCAGCATGCATTGTGGCGTGGGCTGATGGCGTGCTGCGACACACATTGCCAGATAGCGCAGGGCCATGTCAGTTAGCACGGAATGATTCCTGCGTTGACTGTGGAACACACATTAGGACTGCGAGTGGGCGGGTTAGGGGCGGAGAGTGGGCATGCTGAACTCAGAGCAGATAGCGCTGTGTTCACACCAGGCGTTAACTGCATTAGTGTGGGTTCACCTAGCGCCACTACAATACTGGAGTTAAGTAATTCTGTATCATAATATTGTAATCTTTGTACTTCGCTTTGTATGTTTTTGACTGTAAAAGCGGATTATAAGTGATTTAATTAAACTGAATGAATTAAGTGCACCCGTGCTAATGCACCATGCATCCAGGGGATAGGGCGCCACATTAACTGCCAGTGCTATTGGCGCATTAGGTGCAACACCTTAGTGCCCATTAGTAAAAGACCACCTTAATATTCAAAGACACTTGTGCAGTGACAGCCATTGTCCAGATAGTGCCAAGGCAAAATATGGGTGGAGTGTGGTGTTCCTCTCAACTATATGGATAGACAGCAATATTCAGAAGGTATCCATATAGCAGCTCTGTGGTTTAATTAAACACAACAGTATTGAAAAGCACTTATCCATATAGTGCCAACAGGGTGCAGCGTGGGTGTTTCTCTCAAGTATATGAATAGCTAGCGATATTCAGCGGCTATGCATTTATCTAAATGGTTTAATTTTCCACAATAAAAAGACTGTCCTAAATTAAATGGCTTAGTTACATGGATAGCAGCTGAATAATACTGCTACATGTATAGCTAAGTTTGGCACTGAATATAGGTAGGCCACATAATGCCAGAAGCTGGGCCATCGAGACTGCTCAAGAACTTTACAGAATGGAGATCATACTATCTATAGTGGGGTAATTTTAAAACAGGTTGCCTGTGTGGGCAGACCAAAAAGGTGCCTATTCCAAGCCTAACGTCTTCATAAATTTATCCTAGAAAGGCTGCAGAAATTGTAGCTAAAATGAAGACATCGACATTTAACCCTGCTTAGGAGCAAGTGTAAATGGTCACATGTAACATGGTCACACAGGGAGGCGTGACCTAGTGGTTGGGGCAAGTTACCTTGGAACAGAGGGCCAGGGATTTGAATCCCACTAGAGAACAGCAACCTTGGGCCAGAAGGAATGGGGTTTCTAGTCCCACAGGTGCTCCTTGTGGCCTTGGGCAAGCCATTTAATCCTCTGTTGCCTCAGGTACAAAAACACAGATTGTGAGCCCTTTGGGGACAAGAGAAAAATATATATACAGTACCTGAATGTACACCGCTTTGACTGGTAGAAAAGCGGTGTATAAGCCTAGATAAATAAATAAAGTACACAAATAAGCATGAGTTTTATAAAATACACAAGCATATCGCATCTCTGTCCAAACTCCTGCCCTGAACATGCCGACACTGCGGTCACATAAAACTACACACATTCTTATCATCACATGTACTTTTATGCCTGGGGTAATTTCATAAAAGGCTTTTACAGATATGAAAAAACATTTATAAAGTTATCCTACTATACTTGCTACCTTGAGGCTGGACTTGGGTATTCTCCATTCCTTTCCTTATAATACCTAGCATTTTATTTGCTCTCTTGGCCACCGCTCCACACTGTGCGGAGGGTTTTAACATGTTATCTACGATGACGCCTAAATGTTTTTCCTGGTTGGTGGTTCCTAATGTTAGAAATGTTGTAAAGGTTTTTAAATGTGTTGTTTTTACAAAATATATGCAGAACATAGAATAGAATTAGAAATATATAAGATGTTGTTTGCTTGCACTAACACATTGGTTCACATATTCCATTTTCTTATGCTGTACAAAATAAAGATATTTTTCCTGGCCTTGCAAAACTTAGGTTTCCCCCATACACCCCTCCCTTAGCTTCCAGGCTATTGCACATACAACTTAGAAACTCAAGGACAGGAACACTGAAACACGCTGATACAAAAAATGCTAGATAAAGAGAAAGAAAGGAACTCTGAAAAACAGGAAAAAACAGGCCATGGGCATAAGGGAAAGGGGGGGATCTCTGAGAAACCATAAGACCGGTAACATAACCACAAAAGGAATAAGGTAAAAAAAGGGGGAGAGGGGTAAAAGGGGCAGGGATTAAGAGAAGTAAATGGAGGTGGAGATTCACATGACCCAAATAACAATCACTAATAGGTAGGAAATTAGAAATACTTACACCAATAGAATAATAGGGGAGGAATTTGTAGAAGAAATGAATGTAATAAATATGGAACTGTTCATATGACAAAGTGTGGTCGCGGATAAAAAATTGTGGCCACCCATCTTGCAAGATTGAATAATAAATAAATAAATAAAAGAAACTTTTATGTTATTGTGACAAAAAAACCCCCTTATGGTTGTTTATTACAGATTGGGGGCTCGTCCGGGATCGTGTCATCACTGGAGGGGGCCGCCACCGCTGAGGACGGAGAGACGCGTCCTGTTGAGTTCAACGGCCTTGTGTTGGTGATGGCAGACTCCACCACTGCACTGACAACAGAATCCGGAGACTGGTGAAAGCAATACAGACTCAGTGAACCAGACCAGGTATAGGGAGCACCTGCACGCCAACCAAGCAATTCCGTGCACGGACCAAGGTAAGAAATAAGACTGTGAAGTATTACCTTGGTGGCTGGGGATCGAGACAGACTGGTGTGTGTGTGAGACGTGTCTTGGACACGAAGTGAGTGCGGAGTCTTAATCCGCGGTTCCGACACATCCGCGAGGAGTGCGGCCGGAGAGAGACAAAGTGACAGACACACTGGTGACAGAAAGTCTCGATGGGAAATAAAGGCTCTAAGGGAAACTCGAGTAAGGATGGGGCTGGTAGTACAGGCCCCGGGAACATTCCTCCAGGCAGTCTATTAGGGAGGATGTTGAAGTACATCAGGAAAAGGAAGAAACGCCTTCCATTTTCCTGAAGAGATTAAAAAATCAGATGAAAATTCTCAGAAATAAGTGCAGACAATGAGGTAGCCAAAGGACTACTAAAGGTGCATTTTGTGACCAAGTCCTGGCCAGACATAAGAAAAAAACTTGAAAAAATAGAGGGTTGGAGGGTTGGAATGATAAACCACTAGAAGATTTGCTGGGAGAAGCACAGAAAGCGTATGTGAAAAGAGAGGATGAGAAACAAAAACAAAAGACAAAGATGATGGTAAATACTGTTGAACAGGTGATGAGTAAAACCAAGGGAGGTATAGGGCAAAGGGGGAGAGGATAGGTTAACAGGAGTACAGGGCAAGGGTGGCCAGAATACCGGACTGGTAATTCACGGTCCAAGCATCAAGTGCAGGCAGGATGTTATCACTGTGGGAAAATAGGTCACTTCAAGAGAGAGTGTCCTGAATTAAAGCAAGAAGAAGAAATATTACCACAGATGAATTTTGATGAAGATTAGGGGTGTCAGGGGTTTCTTAATCTAAGGTCCCACCAACAACGCTTGATAAATGTGAAGGTGGGGCCAAAGGAAGAAGAAGTAGTATTTTTAGTAGACACAGGGGCTGCCCAAAGTTCTTTAAATTATGTACTAAAAGGAATGAAGTTATCAAATCAAAAACTTACAGTTTCGGGAGTTAAGGGAGAGGGATTTCCAGTTTCAATATTTGAACCGACACTACTAAAAATAGACAAAGAAGAGATAGAGGGACATTTGCTGTACATTCCAGAGGCAGGGAGTAATCTTTTAGGAAGGGATATGATTACACAGTTAAACTTAGAAATGAAGGTAAAAGATGACCAAATTGTTGTAGGAATGGCTCTCCTCACTGAGGAGGAAGAGAGACAAATAGACCCTGTAGTATAGGCAAGGGAAGGAAACAGGGGAGGACTGGATATTCCATCCCTAAAGACAGAATTAAGAAAGAAGGGCGAGAGTGCGCCGAAAACAATATCCCATTTCCTTGGAAGGCCGCAAGGGCCTCCAACCTGTTATAAAAAGCTTACTCCAGGGTGCACTATTAGAACCATGTATGTCCCCATTTAACACTCCCATCTTTCCAGTAAGAAAATCAGATGGATCATACAGGTTAGTACAGGACTTAAGGAAGCTGAACCAAATAGTACGGGTAAAGCACCCAGTGGTGCCGAACCCCTACAAAATACTGAGTAAAATACCCCAAGAGCATAAGTGGTTTAGTGTTATAGATTTGAAAGATGCATTTTGGACCTGTCTGGACAAGTACTGGAACAAGTATTAGAAAAGTTCTCTACACCATCCGGTGTGACTCTTTTGCAATATGTAGATGATCTTTCAATATCAGGAGAAAAGAAAACTCAAGTCAGTGAAGCTACCAGAGACCTCTTAGAGTTTCTGGGAAGTCAGGGGTTTCGAGTTTCCAAAACCAAATTACAATTTGTAGAGAAAGAAGTAAAATACCTTGGACATCTGAATAGTGAAGGAAAAAGGAGAATCAGTCCAGAGCGAATAAAAGGAATTGCAGATTTACCACTTCCAAAGACAAAAAAAGAACTAAGGAAGTTCCTGGGATTAGCCGAATACTGTAGGTTATGGATAGACTCATATGTCCAAAAAACTGAAGGATTATACTTGAAGCTGTTAGAAAAAGAACCTAACAACTTAATCTGGAAAGAAAAGGAGCAGGAATTAGTAAGAGAGCTAAAACAAAGCTTGGTAGAAGCCCCAGTCCTGGCTTTACCCTTGCTGCACAAACCCTTCCACCTTTTTGTCACTGTTGACAAAGGGACTGCGTTGGGGGTCCTTACTCAAAAATGGGCAGGGAAGAAACAGCCAGTTGCATATTTATCTAAAATTCTAGATTCAGTGTCTAGAGGATGGCCGGAGTGTGTCCAAGCAGTGGCGGCAACAGCCCTACTGGTGGATGAGAGCAGGAAATTGACGTTTGGAGGGGCCCTGGTAATAAGTACCCCACATCAGGTGAGAACCATCCTAACCCAGAGGTCTGGAAGATGGCTCACTGATTCACGAATCCTGAAATATGAGGCAATACTAATGGAAAAAGATGATTTAGTGTTAACCACAGAGCAGTGTTTAAACCCAGCCACTTTCTTATGGAAAGGAGAGGGGGAAAGTGAGGAACTAGAACATGATTGCTTGGACATCATAGCATACCAGACCAGAGTAAGACCAGACTTAAGGGATACCCCCTTGCATGCAGGGAAGCATTAGTTTGTAGACGGATCCTCTAGGGTGATAGAAGGGAAAAGACGAAATGGGTATGCAGTAATAGAAGGAGAAAGTCACTGCTCCCTTGAAGCAGGAAGGCTACCCAATAATTGGTCAGCACAAACATGTGAACTATATGCCCTGAATCAGGCTTTGAAGCTATTAGGGAGTGGAGATGGGACCATCTTCACGGACTCAAAATATGCCTTTGGAGTGGTACACACCTTTGGGAAGATTTGTGAGGAACGAGGTTTGATAAACAGCAAGGGAAAGGAGTTAGTGCATGAGGAATTAATCAAACAAGTGTTGAAAAATCTGCTGCTACCACAAGAGATAGCAGTAGTGCATGTGAAGGGACATCAAGCTGGGAATTCATTTGAGGTAAGAGGGAATAGGATAGCCGATGAGGCTGCTAAGGAAGCTGCCTTAGGGGAAAACATATCCCCTATATTCTACTTAACCCCAGAAGTAGTGAGTCACACAGTAAATCCCACATTTACTGCAAGGGAAAAACAACAGCTTGAGGAAATAGGGGCAACAGAAACAGAAGGGGAAAAGTGGGTTTTACCTGATGGAAGGCAGATGGTGAACAAACAAATCATGAGAGAAATTATGGCCATTCTACATCAAGGGAGTCATTGGAGTGTACAAGCAATGTGTGATCTGATTCTAAGGTACTATGCATGTACGGGGATATACACAGTAGCCAAGCAGGTGTGTGCGAGGTGTATAACCTGTAAGAGAATAAATAAAAAGGTCCTTAGGAAACAACCGCAGGGAGGGAAAGATCCTGGTCTCCGCCCTTTTCCAAACATACAGATTGACTTCACTGAATTTCCCCTGGTTGGGCGGGTAAAATACCTCTTAGTAATAGTGGATCACCTGATGGGATGGGTAGAAGCATATCCAATGGCCACTGCCACGGCAACAGGGGTAGCAAAGATAGTTTTGGAGCAAATCATTCCAAGATATGGAAGGATAGGGCATATTGACTCTGACCAGGGAAGTCATTTCACAGCTAAGGTATTGCAGAAAATAATAAATGCTCTTGGAATAGTTTGGGATTTTCACACTCCCTGGCATACACCCTCCTCAGGGAGAGTGGAGCGCATGAATCAAACTATAAAAAAAAAACAGCCAAACTGATGTTAGAAACAAAACTGCCCTGGACCAAATGTTTACCCTTAGCATTGTTGAGAATCCGAACAGCCCCTCGGAAAGACCTGGTGCTGTCTCCTTATGAAATGCTATTTGGGTTACCCTACCTGTGGCAATTAAAAGAAACTCCTCAGTTTGAAACAAAGGACAAGTTTCTAAAAGAATATATACTTGCGCTGTCTTCCTCTTTATCTTTCCTCAGAAATAAAGGGCTCCTGGCACAGACGCCTCCTCTAGACTTTGCAGTCCACAGCTTTAAGCCCGGACAGTGGGTTCTGATAAAATCCTGGAAGGAGTCTAAGCTGCAGCCGGATTGGGAGGGGCCATTCCAGATACTCCTGAGTAGCTGTGAGAATGGCAGAAAGAGGCTGGATGCACTACACCCGAATCAAGGGACCAGTAGAAGCACCTTCTCTTTCCCTGGACCTTGGAGTTTGGGAGATGCAGCCAACTGAAGACCCCATGGTTGTGAGACTGAAAAGAAAACTCAAAATATCCGAATAAGGATTATCCCGTTACAGCCTGCTTGAGAATCCTGCTCAAGATAATGCAAAGACAGGCTTGTCTATCTGTACTTTTTTTATATACTGTATACAGTATATATAGTGTTAGAACTGTATTATCTTATGCTACTAAGTGAGGAGTACATTATAGCTGAGCTAGTGCTTTTAACTGTGATAGGTGTGATAATAATTTGCTGTTGGAAGAAATCCTGGTTCTGGGGAAAGAATAAATTACAACATGGGGAAGACCTTATTTTGGTTGTATGGGGTGGGACTCTTAATGGCAATACTGAAAGTGAGTGAAGCTGGATTTGCAGTAGTAGACTCTATAATGTTTGTGATTAAGGTAAAAGAAAGCTACACACCCCAGACTTTTTAGTTTGATGCATGTAAATTAATGGCTTGTGGAAGTTTGGAGAACCAGAGGAAAAATAGCTAATGCTGAGAAATATGTATGTAAAAATTCATTTTGTGGTACCTGGAATCAGGTACAGTGGACCACCGTCCCTAGGGGATGGGACAACAAAGGGACTAGGAAAATGGCATAATTAAATGATCAGTGAAGCAAGATTGTGGCAAGAATGAATGTAACCCTGTAATTATAACTTTAAAACAGACATTTAACATGAATATGAATGGTACAGCATATGGTATGGGAATAGATGTACCAGGAATAGATCCAAGGGATTGTTGTTTTCAAATTCGAATAGAAAAGAAGGAGAGGGCTAGCACTGGTAGCACAGTAATACCAACAGTTAGGCCTTTCCAACCCCCTAACGATGCCACAGTAGTGAAAGTAGTGGAAGTTGAGGATCTTAGACAGACCTTTGAAATTGAAAAAGGATATGGAGAAACAAATGCCTGGATTGAATGGGTAAAATATACTGTTAAAAGTTTAAACAAAAGCAATTGCTATGCATGTGCCTCAGGAAGACCAATAGCACAGGTAATACCTTTCCCTGTGAACTGGAAGACGGATCCGGATGGAATGAAGTGCATGATCTCTCTGTATCAAGAAGCAACTGCCTGGGGAAACGAAAACTGTAAGTCCCTTGCTCTTCTATTTCCACCTCTGAAGGTGACGGACATGAAAGTGCCACCGGTTGGTTCTCTGCAGTATATGGGAATCACTCTGCCTGCCTCACCAGGCAGGGTGAGGACTATACCAAGGCTGTAGGGGAACTAACCTTGTGCACTGAAGTCCTTAACCTCACTGGAACCAGTGACATGCAAGGAAACTACTCTAAGCTGAGAGTACCCAGGGCAGATCTGTGGTGGTACTGCGGAAGGAAGATCATGAGGCAGACACTACCAGAGCTATGGGCAGGAACATGCGCGATTGTTCAATTGGGTATTCCATTCACCCTGGCATTTGAAAAAGAAAGAATAACTCATAAGGGTAGAAGTAAAAGAAATGTGTTAGGAACATCATTTGATGATAAAATTTACATTGATGCTATAGGGGTACCCCGGGGAGTTCCAGATGAGTTCAAAGCTATAAATCAGATAGCAGCAGGGTTTGAGTCAGCCTTATTTTGGTGGTCCACCATTAATAAAAATGTAGATTGGATAAATTACATATATTATAATCAGCAAAGATTTATAAAATACACAAGGGAGGCAGTAAAAGGAATCGCAGAACAGTTGGATGCCACAAGAAGGATGACTTGGGAGAATCGTATGATTTTAGACATGATGTTAGCTGAAAAAGGCGGGGCCTGCATAATGTTGGGAGGGGGTAGATGTTGCATGTTTATCCCAAATCACACTGCCCCTGATGGTACAATAACCAGGGCATTACAAGGTCTTAACACTTTAGCAGAAGAATTAGCTGAAAATTCAGGAATAGATAGTTCTTTGACAGGATGGCTAGATTCCTGGTTTGGAAAGTGGAAAGGAGTGATGGTATCTATCCTTACATCTATGACAATAGTGGCAGGTATTCTAACAGCAGTAAGATGTTGTATAGTACCATGTATTAGGGGATTAGCACAAAGACTAATCGAGACAGCAGTCACCAAACAAATAACAATGAGACCTCTAACATATGAAGAAACCCTGCTACTTATGGATTAAGATAACCAAGGAGAAAATGAGAGAGAGTCAGAAATAATGTTGTCTAGGTTAGACACTTCATATGAAATTGTTTAATAAATGAAAAAACACCAACTGATATTAAAAAGAAAGGGAGTAATTGTTAGAAATGTTTTAAATGTTTTTAAATGTGTTGTTTTTACAAAATATATGCAGAACATAGAATAGAATTAGAAATCTATAAGATGTTGTTTGCTTGCACTAACACATTGGTTCACATATTCCATTTTCTTATGCTGTACAAAATAAAGATATTTTTCCTGGCCTTGCAAAACGTAGGTTTCCCCCATACACCCTTCCCTTAGCTTCCAGGCTATTGCACATAAAACTTAGAAACTCAAGGACAGGAACACTGAAACATGCTGATACAAAAAATGCTAGATACAGAGAAAGAAAGGAACTCTGAAAAACAGGAAAAAACAGGCCATGGGCATAAGGGAAAAGGGGGGGGGGGGGGATCTCTGAGAAACCATAATTCACCCTTCTCCATTGGGAAAATTGGCCATTTAGCCCTACCCTCTGCTTTCTATCTTTTAACCAGTTCCTGCCTCCTATACCATGACTTTTTAATTTTGCCAAATGTCTCTCATCAGGGACCTTGTCAAAGGCTTTCTGAATGTCCAGATACACTATATCAACCGACTCGCTTTTGTCTACCTGTTTATTCACACCTTCAAAAAAACATAACAGATTAGTAAGACAAGATCTTCCTTGTCTAAAGCCATGTTGGCTGTCTCCCATTAAGCCATGACTATCTACATGTTCAGTAATTTTGTTCTTTATGATAGTTTCCACCATTTTTCCCGGTACTGATGTCAGGCTCACTCGTTTGTAGTTTCCCGGATCACCCCTGGAACCCTTTTTAAAAATTGGTGTTACATTGGCCATCCTCCAGTCTTCAGGTATTACAAATGATTTTAATGATAGTTCACATATTACTAATAGTAAGTTTGCAATCTCATATTTCAGTTCTTTCAACACCCTAGAATGTATACCATCCGGTTCAGGTGATTTGCTACTCTTCAGTTAATCAAATAGTTGTAATACATCTTCCTGGTGAATTGATATTTCTTTCAATTCTTCCGCAGCATCTCCTTTAAATACTATTTCAGTCATGGGTAGCATTCCTACATCTTCCTCAGTAAAGACTGAAGCAAAGAATTCATTCAGTCTCTCCGCTATGGCCTTGTCCCCCTCTTAATGACCCTTTTACCTCTCTATCATCTAATGGTCCAACTGACTATCACAGGTTTTTTGCTATGAATGTACTTGAAAAAGTCTTTATTATGCATTTTTGTTTCCATAGCAAGCTTCTTTTCAAATTCTCTCCTTGCCTGCCTTATCAATGCTTTGCATCTAACTTGCCAGTGCTTGTGTTGTTTCCAGTTTTCGTCATTTGGCTCTTTTTTCCATTTCCTGAAAGATGATTTTTTGGCAACAACAGCCTCTCTGACCTCACCTTTAAACTATGCTGGCAGTTTTTTGAACTTCCTTCCACTTTTCTTAAAGCGTGGAATACAGCTAGTCTGGGCTTCCAAGATATTATTTTTCAACAACACCCAAGCTTGATGTAAATTTTTAACCTTTGCAATTGCTCCTTTTAGTTTTTTCTTAACTATTTTTCTCATTTTATCATAGTCTCCCTTTTGAAAGTTAAAAGGTAGTACTGTGGATTTCCTTACCATCCTTCCTTCATTTATTAAATCAAACACAATCATGCTATAATTACTATTGCCAAGTGGCTCCAACCCCCTTATCTCTTGCACCATATCTTGTGTTCCACTAAGGACTAGGTCCAACATGGCTTCTCCTCATGAACCAGCTGCTCCAAGAAGCAGTCATTTATTTCATCTAGAAACTTTGTCTCCCTAGCATGTTCTGCCATGACACTGACCCAGTAAATACCAGGATAATTGAAATTACCCATTATTATTACTGTGGTATAACTTTTGCTAGCTTCCCTGATTTCTTTGAACATTTCATCATCCATTTGTTCATTCTGGCCAGGCGGTCGATAATACACTCCCACTGCCATCGCCTTCCCCTTCCCCTTTTTACATGGAATTTCAATCCATAGAGATTCTACAGTGCATTTTGGTTCCTGCAAAACTTTAATCCTTTGTAACTCAATTCCCTCTCAACATAACCCCTCCACCAATTTAATCTTCTCTATCATTATGACATAGTTTGCACCCAGGTATCAGAGGGTCCCACTGGTTGTCCTCCTTCCATCATGTCTCTGAGATACCAATCAAATCTAACCTCTCATTTAGTGCTATATAGTCTAACTCTCCCATCTTATTTTTTAGATTTCTAGCATTTGCATACAAGCATTTTTCACACCAGCTCAGTGGCACTGCGAAATATTTCATCTATGAACAAACTGAGTTGTATTTATATAAAGAATTTTGTGGATACTCTACTTACAGTCAGGCCTGGATTTAGGAATGGGCAACATAGGTATCTACCTAGGGTGCTGGATTTTGAAGGTGCCAAATAACTGGACTAAATAGCAGCCTGATTCCTTCTCCTGCTTTAGGATTGTACTCTGGGGAGGAAACCTTCCCTTCCCTCCACTCTCCAGTTCTATCTGTGGGTGCCAACATCTAAAATCTAGTCCTGATTACAACAAAATGCTAAGATAACACACACAAGTGGCTTTCCTCAACTTCCAAAGGTTAAGTTTGTTTAACTTGTCCATCCTTAATAAATATTTCCATAAATCCAAATGCCATATCTTTACACAATTTAACCACAATGTGTATACATGATAGCTAAGCATTGTATGCATATGATAGCTATAAATAAATTGCATGCATTTGCAATTTTTATAGTTAGTAAAAATGAGCCTGTATTTAAACCAAGGGGCCCTTTTTATTAAAGGCAGTAAAAATGTGCAGTTACAAAATAGTAATATGCAATAACTGCAAAACCTCTGTATTAACTGTTGGGGACAAGCTCAGCATCTTTCCATTCAGTTAATGCAGAAAAAAGTCTTTTAGTGCACATTAATCGAATCGTAGATAATGCAGATGCCCTTAATGCCACCTACTGAGATGGGTTCAGTGATCTGCGTTATCTGCCATGGTAACATTAAGGAGCGTATTTTCTAAACCACACTATCTGCTAGAATGGGATACAGCATGCATTAAGCGTGTCGTGCTACAATTTAGCACAGTGGCCCATGCTGAAAATCCTACATTAGTAGCATAATGTGCAATTGGTTGGAGACAGGGCAGGTTTGGGTGGAACGTGGGCATTGACAACGCACTGTGGTTAGTGTACGCACACTCAATGCCACTTCAATGAGTGGCCGTAAATGCACCCCTATGCCGGGTAACCATGATGTCGTGCATTAATAATATGCCAACGGCAGAGGAACGGATGCACACATCCCTTGAAGTTGGCACGGGAAACCACGCAGATTTTGCAAGTGAGACACTTGCTACCAGTGTGATCATTAGTAAACATACCCCTTAACGTATAATACATTACATACCCTAACTGCAAAAGTCCCTACCTACTGTATTTCTTGGCCATCACTTGTCCCCCTCCACACTATGCACTTCGCATGTAAATTAGCACCTGCTAAGAAGCAAGTCAGTCTGGTATACACTAGTGTAGCCGTGCGCTAATCCAGGTGCTAAGTGCTTAATGCACTTTGGTAAACTGGCCCCTAAGGTAATTCATTTTAGTAGCAGGAATCTGTGTTGCCGCATTTGAGGCAGCCCTGCTAGCAGAACCATCTTAGAAAACAAAAGCAAAGTCTTTCCTAAGAATCCCTTTGAATTCTTTTCTCTTATATTTATCCATGTACTTTTCTGAAATTACATGAAAGCCAAATCTGGAGCACTGTATACTTTGGAATACCATTTTTAGACCACAGTAAAGGAAGACCAGCAGTTCACTTCCTCCCATCTCTATTCCTAACCCACTAAGGATGCATAAAAGTTCCATAAACTCTCCAGGACACCCAAGGCCATGGTTTGGAAATGTACTGTATTGTGTGCCAAGCAAGAACATCACTTCTTTTGACTATAAGACAATTTAAAAATCCAGAATTTCTATTAATTTAAAAGAAATGTATAGTTATTTTATACATTTCGGGGAGTTATTGTAGAAGCCCTATTCGTGATTTACAAGTGTAAATACAGGCACTTATGTGGAAAGGGGCAGTTTACACATGGATGTCCTTACTACATGGAAGTTGTGAGGAGGTGTGGCAGGGGCATGGATAGGGAATGGTCTTGGCGGGTCAAAAATCTACACATACATTCCCCATTGGTAATATATGTACAATGCAATGTATGCCTTTGAGTCAGTGCTGACTCCTGGTGACCCAGAAGCCCCTGGGTTTTCTTGGCAGTGTCACTGGAAGTAGATTGTCAGGCCTTTCTTCTGAGCCAATGGAGGGTTAAGTGACTTGCCCAGGCCACAAAGAGTACCAGTGGGGACTGAACCTTGGTTGCTTGGTTAACCAAGCCACTGTTCTAACCACTAGGCTACTCTTCCACTCTGGTAATGAATGTATATGACCAAAAATGTCCATGTCAGAATTTATAACTTCTCCCTGGCATTTTTAGATTATTAAATTGTGCTTGTGTTAGCCAAACACTATATTTTTAGTGCCATCAAGTCAGTGCTGACTCCTGGC
This sequence comes from Ichthyophis bannanicus, assembly GCA_033557465.1. Taxonomy (NCBI): domain Eukaryota; kingdom Metazoa; phylum Chordata; class Amphibia; order Gymnophiona; family Ichthyophiidae; genus Ichthyophis; species Ichthyophis bannanicus. The sequence continues at coordinate 199,750,603 of CM066038.1, read as the reverse complement.
AACCCAGCTGCCTCTGGGTTTTCTTGGCAATGTATCACCAGAAATAGATTACTACGCTTTTCCTTCTGAGGTGATGAAAGATAAAGCAGTTTGTTAAGGTGACAAGGAGTGTCAATGGGAATAGAGCTCTTGATGTTTTGGGTACTAGGCAAATTGCTCTAACCACTAGACTACTCCTCCTCAAGAGAGGGATGGGGAGGGGGTCAACCTCCACAAGGGGTTTTTCTCCTTAATCCCCTGTTGTTTATTTCCCCCTCCATATTGAAATTAGAAAAATGTAGCAGCATTCCTAGTCAACCACTGACATTTATATGTATAGGCTTGCAAAATGGTTCACATCAGACCTTCACAAATTTGGTGCAGATTTGGGAGCCAGGCCAAAATGTTAGGAGCCAGTGCTTGTGACCTCCTTTTCCCCTCCCCTTCCAGGACTCTTGCACTGTTCCCATGTTCTTGTGAGACCAGCGCCAGAGTTTCTGCACCATGCATCATCTTTAGATAACACAAGCAGTGCCATACCTAGCCCTGTGTGAGTGGTGCGGCCGCACAGGGCACAAACAAATAGGGCCAGATTTAGGATTGCCAGCCTCAGTTCCCCACCACACTGCCTGCCCTTGCCAGCTGCCACGTTTCGTGTTTCTTTGGCAGTGGGGTGGATGTGGCAGAAGTGGAAAGGACATCCACTTCTAAAAAAAACAAAAAAAACCCCATGAGAGCCCTTCCGATTCTGTGCTTGGATGCAGGTCCGATCCTCCTTCTTCTGATGTATATCCGCGTCAGAGTAGGGAGGGACCAGAACAGCCATTCAAACATGGAGTTGCAAAAACTGTGTCTAGCGCATGCATCATGTTTCAATCTCTCTGTTTCAAGACTTATTGAAGTCTCAGTTATCATTACGTATTTTCGTCGGACATGTATGGTCTTTAGGAAACGTTGTTGGAGTCACCGTTTTTTCTGAAAGAAATTACTGGAGCTACCCATTCCAGAAAACTATAACGTATTACTGAGGTTTTGACGAAAGCCCATGAGAGCTGTCTATTTATTCTGCATGATATCATTGTATGGCTCCACTGACTGTATTTTTAAGACTTTGTGGTGAAGAATGCATTAAAAGTAAAATGGACTTCATGGGGGACAGTGATAGCTATGACATCTTTAAGCATGGGATCCGACAAAAAAATAATTTTATAAATAAGAGCTTATGAATGCTAAAGTTTTTTGGGGGGGTTTGGAATAGTTTAATTTAGTTACTACCCTGGCATTCGGACTCTTTGATGTGAAGGGATGGTACATCTTTAAGTTTGATATTTTAGGCTATATTTACTAAAGCGTGGTAGTTTACTGCACGCTCATGCCTGAAAATTTGCAAGAGGTGGCACTGGACCCATGCGAAAGAATAGAGGCCTGCACAGCATATCTTCATACAATTAATGCAAGTCCACTGCCATCCTCATATTAATCCAATTGCTGCGATTGCCATAGGTGCATTTATCGCCACCCATTGGGGTGGCAGTAAGTGCACCCGAGCTGTGTGACCTTGATGATGAGCACATGCTAATACTGCCCATACTAACCACAATGTGGGAACCGCACACACTCTGTCACAGCCTATGCTATGCGATTAGTGTGGACGTTTTAGCACGACTGTATTTTTAGCATGTGCTAACGGTTATTGCATGTGTGGTACACCCTGCATTAACAGTAAGCACACTTTAGTAAACATGCTCCTTTGTGTTGCACAACCTAACATTTCTTTATTGTTACAATTAGATTTATAGTTATAGAAATAGATAAAGATGACAGTTAAGAACTGGAAGGTCTACCTCAGAAGTGACCACACCAAGGCCCACAAGCCAAATCTGCCCCTCAAGAGGGAGGAGTGGCCTAGTGGTTGGGGCAAGTTACCTCAGGCCAGAAGGTCAGGGGTTCAAATCCCACTAGAGGACAGCAACCTTAGGCCAGAAGGACTGGGGCTTCTAATCCCACAGGTGCTCCTTGTGGTCTTGGGCAAGCCACTTAACCCTCCATTGCCCATGTTCCCTGTAAAATAGTTATCTCCAAGTTATAATGCCCTGTTCAATGTAAACCACCTTGATATCATGAAAGGCAGTATATAAGAAATAAAACAAACAAATAAGCATCCTTGTTCCAGCCTTTGGTGGTACAAATGCCTTGGCTTGCAAGAGAACTGTGGCATCCACAAGCCAATAGAAATGATACCACAGCTATAGGGTGGGTCAGGATATGATTTTTCCTTCCTAACTGGAGCAGTGAGGAGGAACTCCCATCCTGCTCTTCCAATGGACCTCCAAAGAGGACTTCACTGATGGAATGGCTACTATTTAGGCAGGAACCATCAGTGTAGCTCTCAGGCCAAAATGTTTGCCCACCGCTGTTGTATGCAGTTTGCTAAATTTCACTCTCAGACCAGGGCCACAGATCTCAGTTGATCCTTGAATTTCTCTTTACTTTTTTACAGCTGGGAACCCTCTTTGCCTATCACATGCTTTCTTAAATTCTGAGCCTTTTGGCCTCTACCTACTAAAATGTGAAATTATTGTGAAACTCTAGGATTTTTTGGCTAGATGCCTTTAACTTAGGAACTATGGAAACCAGATTTTTGGCAGTTTACAACACTTGCAATGGACAAACATAAGAACTGAGAATGCTTCCTACACCCGACTGCAGAAGTGAAGAAAAGAACAATTCTGTTTTAAAAGCTCAAATACAACGACGCCATTGGTGGTGCAGTGTAATAAAACATATCACATCTGGAAAAGAATCCAGATGTCCCCAGGACCAGTGCAGCCATTTAAACTGTACACTATGGGGGTCTTTTACTACTGGGCACTATCTGCCAGCTAAAGGATAGCACGGGGCCATAACAGCATCACTGGATTTTGCCACTTACTGTCCATGGTGCAAGAGGGTAGCAGGTGAGAGGATTAGGGGCAGAGATTGGGCAGGGCAAATGCAGCACAGGCAGCCCACCCGCGCTCCACAGGTGGTGTTGAGTACGCCTGCTCTATTGTTCTGCCACAGCAGGATCACATGCACAACTGCCGGGAACATGCTTTCCATACTCCTGGCAGTTGATACCCTAATGTACTATAGATTTGCGTGTTATGGGCATGTTTCTGCAACGCCACAATGCCCTTAGTAAACAGGCCCTGTGAGAAAAAAAATCTTCCCTCTTACAATTTAGTACTTTTTTCCCTTGCAGATTTTTTCCAATCCTTAAAACAGGAGTCAGAACTGTAGATCAGCGCAAGTTATTGTTGGGTAGCATAACACGATGCTAGTTGCCTTATATCAAAATTGAAGGGAAAAGAAGTTTAAACTACTTGGGAACTTGAAAGAGCATGCGATGACTTATATGTTATTAAATGTATGTGTGTGTGTGTGTTACAGGAGCTCCACAGTGCGTGAGCATGTCTTTTGCAGTCACTCTGGGAGTTAAGATGCATGGCATGTGTAAGGCTAGGGAGAACTATATGAAGTGTGGGTGTAGGGGTATGATGTATGTGAACAGGAACCTGTAGGAGAGCTGTGAAGGTTGAATGGGTGAGGGGGGATGAGTATCTGTGGGTGGTCATGTTCATTTGTAGGTTGTGGGAAAGGGAAAGAGGGATGTGTATGAAGATGGGCGCAGTGATGAGGTATGTGCATGTGTCTATGTGTAGAGGGGGTAGGGCGAGGTAGGTGGTGGTATGTATAGAAACAGCAGAAGATCCACAGAAGAACTGAGCTTCAGGGGCTGTAGCTCGTCCCTCAAGGCACTCAACCACCAGCTCCAGTTTATCTTCGTTTGCTGGGGCAATTGTGCTGCTTTCCCCTTAGGATCGTCAGCTCACTCCTGGTGAACTAAACAGACAAGTCAGTCCAGGTATTTCTCCTATCATAGACGTGAAATAGTAAAAATCAGCTCTACAAATATATGTTTACAGTGAAGTGAAGCAAGGACAGGATCGGCACATTCACTTGACTTGAGGAGGCAACCTTATTTCCACCAGCCCTGCTGCTCGGGCTTCCTGTGGCTTCTTCTTTAGCTGGCAGACTCTAAGGATCCCTGCCAATGTCACTGCTCCAGTTTCCAGAGCTCATTCTCACTCTCAGCTGGCAGTGTTTGGGGAACTCTGCCACTGCCAAACTCGTACTGCAGGATCCTTTCCCCCATCAGCACTTCTGTTCTCGCCTGATCAGTCTTCTCCCTTGCCTGTGACATCAATATCACAGGCAGCTGGATAAGGAGGCAGACACGTGAAAAACAACCACTTTATTTCATCAAACGTAAAAATAACAAGCAACGCAATGCCATGCTGCATCAATAAAATACAGATCTTTTTTGAAAAAGATAAAAATGTGTCCTTTTAATAAAGGAGTATTTACGTGATGTGGTGAGAGCGAGCGGAAGGGAAACGCTCATGCTCCAGACCCCTCACCCTCTTACAGCGTACAGAACCGTGAATAAGCCCTGAATAGCCCCAAAAAGCTGTGTGCAGTTGGATGAAAGGAGGGGTAGCAAAATCAAAGGACCGCTGAGCATGGCGGCATCCATTAAAACGAGCCGCCGCGAAAAGGAACGAGCGGCGGAGTCGCACAAGATGGCAGCGTCCCCTCTCCAGTCTCCCCGGCAGTGGTGGAGGAGATCTCCATGACGGTAGCGGGAGCCTTATCAGCGCAATTCGAAGGGCAATTCGAAGCACTGAACAACAAAATGGACATGCTGCATAACTCAGTGAGCTCCCTAGGCAACCGCATGCAGGAGATGGAGACTTGGATGGTGCAGACGGAGGAGGGTGTAGAACGCTGTCACACGAGGTGGGGAGACTGCAGGCTGCGCTGAAAAACCACGAAGCCAAATTAGATGATCTAGAAAATAGGTCTCGGCGCAACAACTTCCGTTTTTTGGGCATTCCAGAGAATATACCAGACAGAAACCTGACGGCCCAAGTGGAATCTCTGGCATCTTCTATATTAGGAGATAGTGCAGAACATGGACAGATCATAATAACAGAGCGTGCTCATAGAGTGGGGCCTAAACAGGCACGAGATCAACGACCTTGAGTAGTCCCAAGACTACTTAGCAGCCCTGAGCCAGCGGCAATGAGCATATGCGCCTATCTGCCAGAAACTAGTGAATGCCAAGATTAAATTCACAGTGCAGTACCCGGCCAGGCTCCATATTACCCATGAGGGAACGCACAAGGCACTAGACTTGGCGACGGAGGCGTCCCAATACGTAGAGGGTCTACTACGGCGTGAGACAGCAGACATCGGAGAGCCGGCTAGAACACCATGAGACCGGATCTTGGTAGAACTACAGCAGCCAGGACACTGGATGAGAAAGGAGCCCGGAATGGTCATTATGAAAGACTAACCTGTAGAATCAGGATGTGTATGTGTGGAACTGGGGTGGAGCAGTTGGAAGCGAAGGGGGTGTCTGTTCAGGTATTGTAATATGAATGGGTGGAGGGGAAGGGAGTGTGTCTGGTGTTGTGGGGGGAATAACCCAGGATGGTAACAACCCGACTAGGTTTGATTGTTGTAATAGTTGGGGGGGAATCCCTGCCCCAACGGGAGAGAGCCAGAGCCCCTAGAAAGAGCGGGTCTGAAGGGCGGGAGGGGAGTGAAAGGTAACGCTGGAGAGAGTTGGGGGGAAACTAGGCGGGGGAGGGGGAAGAATCCATTGGGATAGTTGGGGAGGTAGGGAACAGGGAGTAAGGATGAGTAGGGGGAGGGGGGATCCGTACACATCGCAGGTGATCACGCAGGGAATACCTCAAGGCTCAGCGCTATCATCAATGCTCTTCAACATCTACATACAGCCCATATGCAACATCATCAAGCACCACAAACTTCACTATCACATTTATGCTGACGATATTATGGTGTACGCTCCAATCAACCTACTAGCACTAAACACCACAACAATAACCAAATGCCTCGAAGACATGAATGACTGGCTCATAGCCAACAACTTAACGGTCAACTACGATAAAACTGAGACAATGTTCGTCACCAGTAACCCCACCTTCATACCTCCACAAACTATCAGCATCCTAGACAAACACATAGTAGTCAAAGAAGAAGTTAAATATCTGGGCATCACACTAGACAGAGCTCTAAACCTGAAATCCCACATCACCAAAACTGCAAACAAGCCCTATCAACAATTGAAAATAATCAGACAAATCAAACCAATGCTCCGTCAGGACCACTTCCGCACAGTGTGCCAAGCACTCATTACACCATTGCTTGATTACGGAAACTCACTATATCAAGGCCTACCTCAGCAGACACTTCACCCACTACAGATGGTACAAAACACCACAGCATGCATCATTACAGACACACCAAGGACCGAGCACATCACTCCATTCCTACAGCAACTGCACTGGCTCCCAATGATGACAAGAGCTAAATACAAAACAATCATGATCATCTTCAAAGTCATTCACCATCTCTCAGCAGACGCACTCCAAAACACCATAACAAGGGATATCAGCAATAGACCAAGAAGAACCAATAACGACAATATGATCGGCACACCTGCAGGCTATCACAAGACCAAACAAACAACCTCAAAAAGAGCACCATCACTACTGGCATCCACACTATGGAACTCCCTCCCAACTAGCCTGAGAGCATTAGATGACCTCTCAGACTTCCGCAAAGACCTCAAAACATTTTTATTTATAGAAACATATGAGCATCCAGGCAACATCCCATATCCAAACTGAAATACCACTTAGGCTGCCAAATAAGTACGCACACATCCTATCCACACACACACAAGTTTATCATACCACGTTATTAAATACCCTCATGTTAAATGTTACCTTAATCGTACTGTCTAAATGCTGTTATGTAACTGAACTGTCTAAATTTTTACACGTACCTTAATGTTAATTGTAACCCCGATTGTGATGTGACGTGACCACCTTGATTGTGCTGGGTATCCTCTATAGCCTGAATGCACTAGATCGTGCATTGTATGCCCGTTTGGGCTCTAGGGTAGAGCAGTTGCCCGATGCTCCTTTGATTTTGGCCAGAGATTTTAATGGGGTGCTAGATACGGAGATGGATACGTCTGGGGGGGGGGGCGGAGAGAGAGCACGGATACAGATCACAAGGGCTCTGCAGAGCCTGCGGCGTAGATTGGGGGCGGTTGACCCCTGGTGTTTACTGCACCCGAGTGAAAGGGACTTTACACACCAGTCCCGAGCGCATGGTACGAGTGCCCGAATTGATTATGTGCTGGTCTCGAAAAGACTCTACCCATATAGAAGATGCACAAATTGGCCCTTCAGAGATCTCTGATCATGCCTTAATCTGGGTGGAGATGGAGTGGCATGACACTACCTGGCAGGCAAGAATCTGGCGATTCCCAGTGGATTTGTATAGAGATGATGAGTTTCTTATTTACTTAAAGCAGAAGTGGCAAGAGTTTGTGGTTTTTAATGAGCGTCATCAAGACGACCCTGAGCTGTTTTGGGAGACATCACAGGATATGCGGCACGTAGGCGGAAATTAATCGCGCAGCAGATTGTTAGACTGGAAAAGCAAGTGAGTAGGGATCAAAGACGACATGCAAACAATCCGTCTGTGGCAAATAGGAAGAAGCTGTGGGAGACCCAAACGGCTCTTAATGAACTGCTCCACCAGAGGGCTAAGAAATCTTTTATGTATTATAAATATCAGCTTTACCGATTTGGGGATAAGCCGGGGAAACTGTTAGCAAGATGCCTCCAGGGCAGTAGAGGTACTCGTGCAGTCGCGGTACTGCGGGATGACCAGGGGAGACTGCAAAAGGAAAATCGGGCAATTGCCCAAGTTTTTCACTCTTTCTATCAAAAGCTGTACTCGGGGGGGGGGGGGGGAGGGCTCATTGACGGCAATGGAAACATATTTGAGAGATGTGCAGATACCTAGGCTGGGGGCAACTCAGCGGGCACAGCTGGACGCACCGATAACTACCGAAGAGGTCTAACAGGTGATTCAAAAGTGAGCTGTTATAGAGCGCCTGGTCCGGACGGCCTTGGGGCAGAATTTTATAAACTATTGGGTGATATGGTACCCCCAACTCTTGTAGTGGTATACCACCGCAGGGTCGAACAGGGGGCGTTTACATGGGGTGCGAATCATGCGCACATTATTTTGATACCCAAACCGGGTAAGGATCACATACAGGCTGCGTCTTACAGACCCATCTCTTTGCTCAATTTTGATCTGAAGATATTAGCCAAGGTATTGGCAGAGCATTTGGCCCAGGTCCTAGGGGAGTTGGTGCATGAATCCCAGGTGGGGTTTGTGAAAGGACGATATGCAGTGCGGAACCTGCGTAAGATCTTAGCGTCATTAGAGTGGGTCCAAGAGCACGGGCTGCCATCACTTCTCATTAGCTTTGATGCGGAGAAGGCATTTGATCGGGTGAGCTGGCCATACCTGAAATTTCTTCTGCCGCAGTATGGTCGCGGGACTCCTTTTTGCAAAATGGTAGAACTTCTTTATGTGAGGCCCACAGCGGGAGTGCTCTGTAATGGGGTGATGTCGGATGATTTTTGCCTAGAGAGAGGTACGAGGCAGGGCTGCCCTCTTTCCCCCCTGTTATTTGTGCTGTCATTGGACCCTTTGGTGCGGAAGATAGAGCTGACTAAGGAAATACGAGGGGTGGGTATTGGGCGATCCGGATTTAAGATGGCCGCCTTTGCCGACGATATGTTGGTACATTTGCTGTCCCCACAAACATCGCTGCCCAGCCTGCTAGAGGAATTTTCTCACTTTGGGAGTTTTGCAGGGCTGCGAATTAACATAGATAAGTCAGAGGCTTTAGATGTGGGAGGAACACTTAGAGGGAGATGGGACGGAACCTTCCCACTCAAATGGGCGGATGATTCCTTTGTATATCTAGGCATTTTATTGACTAGAGATCCGAAGAAGCTATACAAGAAAAACCTGGAACAGGTTCTCCTTAAAACTCGAGCACAGCTGCAAGCATGGACCCCCCCCCTTCCGTTGTCCCTGCTGGGTAGAGCGGCAGCACTGGGGATGGTAATCCTGCCACGTATATTGTACTGGTTGCAGACCCTTCCAGCGTGGCTACGGAAATGAGACTTAAACTACATAGATCAGGAAATAAGACGGTTTCTGTGGAAAGGGGCGACGGCTCGTATCCCATTAAATCGCTTATGGAGGAGGTGGAGAGATGGGGGGATTGGGATCCCCGACCTACTGCTGTATGCGATGGCTTGTCAGGCGCGGCATATTGGAGAATGGTTGGGGAGGACGGAGGTGTACACTCCGCGGACATTAGAAGAGGCTTTTGTGGCCCCGCAGACTTTGACGGCGGTATTGCACCTGGAGGGCCCGAGTTTGCATGGCAGGATGACTAGCAGCATGCTGATGTCACCGGCGCGGTACATGTGGCAACACTTGACTAGATGGTGGGATGAGCCACATGAAGTCTCGAGTTGGTTGCCCCTGCAGGGGAATGTACGGTTTACCCCAGGATCGGATACGCCCATGTCTTGGCTCTGGGAGCGGCTAGAGATACGGAACCTTTGGCACGTGGTAGATCAGAAAGGGAAGTGCAAACTTTTTGAGATTCTTTGCAGGGAATATGAGTTGAATAACCGGCATTATTTTGCTTATGCTCAGGTATCCCATTATGTTGCTTCGCTTCCATGGAGAGGGCTTTTGGTGGAGCGATCAGCACAGATATTAGAGTTTTTTGCATTGGGAGCAGACTCCCCGCCCACAATTGCTGAGTTGAAGAGATGACTGGACGCGTAAGATCTCCCACTAGACTATTCTGTGGAAGAGGCCTTGTGGGCAAGGGAGCTGAGTCAGGAGGTGGTGCTGGGCTCCATTAATAGGGCCCTGGGTAGGATCACAGGGTTGGGAGAGGGGGCTAGATGGAGAGAGATACAGTTCAAGTGTATTATTCGGGCACATTTCTCCCCAAGACGTGCCTTGCAGAGTCATCTCATGTTAGATGGCGGCTGCCCAAAGTGTTCTTGTCCTCTTGCAGATTTAGGACATATGTGGTGGGGGTGTCAGAAAATCCGCCAGTACTGGATGCAGATTAGTAATTATATAAGTAGGGTACTACACCAGCAGATTTGTTGGACGGGGTCTTTTGTGGTGTTAGATCAACTTGGACCACTCCACCCGAAGGGGACGTGGAAGCGCTTATTAGTAAGGAAAGCATGTCTGGTGGGTAAAGGCCCATTGTTCCATTGATGGAGAAAGTCTACGCCTCCTTCCTTCTGGGAATGGCGTAATTGTTTTCAACAGCTGATGCTTTTGGAGAAGAGAGGAGCCAGAGGAAAGGTTCATCGATGGACCTCTTTTTTGCTGATTTGGGAGCCATATATTCAAACCTTAAGGCCAGGTACTCGCAATGAAGTATTACACGTGAACTAAAGCGGGGTCTCAATAGACGGATAGCGGGCTTGTTGTATTACTGTTGTATGAGATAATAATTAGACAATATCATTAGGGAAGTTCCCGGAGAGGGTGGATTAGAAGGGAGGGGCTGTGAGGGGAGGGCTGGAGGAGGGGAGTAAAGTAAATATCAATAATGGATGTACCAAGACACTGCTTTATTCAGGATCCCGGAGCGGAGGACAAGAGACAGCCCTGCCTGGGAAGTTATGCATTGTGCCTTTAAAATTGTTGTTGTGATACGGTGTTGTGCATTAATAAACAGAGTTTAAAAAAAAAATAAAGTATTTGACATTTTTAAATAATTCAAGTCGTATGTTAAAGGGGCAATATCCCCTTCAAATCTTTTTTGCCCTTCAGCCATCTAGTAAAATTCAGGATCGCTGTAGTGCTCCTTAACGCATCCTATATGGAAAATAAAGCACGGCTTTCATGGGGCCACTAACAGGAAAGTCTGTGAGCATCTTGGAATTCTGGTAAGATAATGAAAACCATGTGGACTCTGCTGGCTTACACTAGCTGACTGGAGCTCTGATGTATTTGGGGTTAACGCCAGTGCTGCAGTTACCCTTTCATTAGGCATCCACCCTAAACAAAATGAATCATATTTGGAAATTTATATAAAGAGAGAAAGGAAACTTCTGGGGTCTATAGCAATGTGTGATTCATCTTATACTTTTGAGATTTTTAAAGTTATTTCCCACATTTGCTTCTAGGCTACTGGAATATTTTGCTTTTTCCTGAGTCCCCATCCTCCTTCTCCCCCAGAAAATCATATACCCTGGCACATCTCCTTCCTCTATTATTTAAGTTTCCTAAATGAAGTCCTTTTCATTACTCCAAACAGTGCAAGTAAAGCAGCAATAATTCAAACTTTCCGTCTAGATAGCACAATCCATTACATATGCTACTACTGTATATAGCTTATACTGTTTTATGTTTACTTTTTAATATATGCCTCTTCATTGTATATAGTTCTACAAAGTTCCATGTAACTGAATAATGTACTTGTCTTATCTGTACTATTCAAACCGTTGTTTTTTGTAAACCGTGCTTGATCCTTCGGAAAACGTGGTATAAAAATGTTCAATAAATAAATAAATAAATGTGAAGTTATTTGCATACTTCTGATATCTTTACTGTATTTGTATTTTTTAAGGTAACTGTATAGAAATGCATATGAAATATGCAAAAGTAGTCCGCAGCTAAGCCTGAAGCCTTTATAACTGGCACCACGATTTACAAGTTTCAAAATTGTGCTACTCCAACTCCTACACACTTTGTGTGTATTATGAAAAATCACTAGTGTACTTTCAACGTACTTTCTATTTTTTTTAGAAAAAGAACCACGGAAAACCTCTCAAAAATTATAATTGTTATTGAAAGGCTAGACAACTTTGTAGAAGAGGGATTTTGGCCCTGGCAAGGGGAAAAGGAGATACTGTCATTTTAAAACAGATATCAGCAAAATGTCATTTTATTTCATTCTTGAGGCAATATTATAGCACATTTGCAAGCTGCCATCATTATGAAACTGTGCCAAGCAAGGAGGTGCTGTAGGAGCTGATCCTGGTGAGAAGCAGTTTCAGAGCATCTTGGGCTCAATGCATCACCGGAATTGGAGACTCCCAGACAACTGGCCAGTATCCAGCATTTGTCTATAGAACAGTTAAGAAGAATGTTATACTGACATTGTTTTTCCAAACTAAAACTGTCAGCTTCTGTGGACTGATGTAGGGCGGGCCAAATCAGTTACGGAGAAGAACCTTCGGAAAGTTAGACCCACGCTTTTTTCCTTAAATTTTCCTGTAAGTACCTGGTAATATATTTTTATTGATCCAGCGCACTACAAAGCGTTAGCGTTTTGCACCAAGCATGCATTTAGCACAAAAACTACTGTGTGTTACGTGCACAGCCTCTGTGGTAGGAATAACAGTTCCTGACAGTTAAGATGTGCGTGCATACCTTAATGCATGGCATAATTACTGCGGGTGCACTTACCCCCACTTATTGAAGTGGCATTAGGTTAACCCATGCTATAATGGCAACGTTTATAACATGTGATATGTACCTCTGTGCTAACTGCAGTGTGCCCACTCTCTGCCCCATTCCGCCTATTTGCACTCTAACACACAATTGTCAGCATGAAAATCAGGATGCGTTCCTTGTCATCTCATGCTAACTGCTACCGTGGGCCTGAGCGCACAGTCAACACACACCAAACCGCATGTTAACGGCGTAGCACATTTTAGTAAAAAGACCCCTTTCAGAATTTTCTGCATGGGAAATCATTTTCTTAATAGTTTTATGAGTGGGATAGATTAAATAGCTCTCCATACATGAGTGTTTGATAACTCCTTGGGAAAGACAGTATTTGCTTTATTGAATGAATATTAATACTCTTCACTTCCTGTGGTATGAACTTGATGGATTATTCTGTTTCATTTAATTTTCCTTTTCTAGATTGCCTATACATATGCCTTGTTTTATTTTTGCTTGCATTAATTGAAACGTCTAATTAAGAATAAAAAAAATAACACTTGGACTGGTTGGGGGCCCCTGGGAATAGCAAGGTCCAACGTGATCGCATTGTTAGTCTTCAACTGGCACTGAAATTTCTGATCAGAGAGAATCTAGGCAGGAAGTCATCACCCTGTAAAAAACTGAAACATGGATTCAGGGAAAGAAAGACTGAAATACTGAGTTTCACTATAATAACTGATGCAACCTTTTTACTTGCAAATGTGCGCAAGAACATCAGAATAAACGAGGTCAATCTACGAGTGAGATGGAAAGAGCAGCCTCTTGCTAGCAATCAGTGCAGGGATTATGGGGGCTGGATTGTGAGTTCCATTCATGTCACTGCTGCAAGCTTGTGGGATGCGGTGTGGACCGCTTCCATCCGTGTTACCCTGGCATGTTTTACAGATCGCACTGGCAGCCTTAGTCCTTGATGACCCAGTAGCATTTAAACCCAATGTAATTGTGCCGTTTTTCAATGACCCGATGAGGACAGAACTCTCTAAAGTTAGCCACAGATGTATTAAGTAGTCCGATCTACAGTTTAATTGCTCAAAAAGTCTTTGCTACACCACATAAACTTGCAATGGTACACGTGAACACAGAATATTCCTATTTTTTATGTCCAGTGTCATAGCATCTACTATTCAGACCCTGTGCTACATTACCCTCACAGCCGTCACAATTCCACCCTTATTTTCTCGCATCCACAAGGTGTCATGTCATATTACCACCTTTGCTTTTAGACAGGACAGAAGCCAAAAAGCAAATAGAATTCTCATTCCGACCCGTACTTATCATCAAGCAAATATATATTTTTATTAGCATTTTGGACTGATCGCTGGCCAAATTTCAGTTACAGGCAAACGTTAACGGTAGATTTCAATAAACTCGAACACGATTTTCGTCCGGCAGCCCCACGTAAGTTTGCCGGGCACCACGCGTGCACCCCAAGTTCTGGCTGTGAACAATAATAGCCGCGGGGCACAGCCGGGGCACGGCTCGCCTCCTCCGGACTTACCGATGTCCGTATCCTCTTCCACCTCGATCATATCCAACAGCTCGGTCTCGTTCTCCCAACTCATCATCGTCCAAGTTTTGCTTTTCTTTCTCGGCAACAACTGTCTGTCCAGCGGGTGCCCTATCCCTCCAGGGGGCGGAGCAGGCGGTGGCAGGGACCCTCTGGGCACACCCTCCTCCACCCAGCCGTACGTCACTCAGTGACCGAGGGGCGTGGCTAGGAGGCTTTCCTCTTAGCGCGCGCATTCTTTCTCTGGTGCTAGGCTGGAGGCGCACCCTCCTCCAAAGAGCCGCACGTCACTCAGTGACCAAGGGGCGTGGCCAGGAGGCTCCTTCTTACCGCGCGCATTCTGATGCTGGGCTGGTGGCGCACCCTCCTCCACAGAGCCGCACTTCACTCAGTGACCGAGGGGCATGGCCATGCGGCTCGCCGCTTAGCGCGCGCATTCTTTCTCTGGCGCTGGGCTGGTAGAGAGAATTCCTTTTGTTTTCCTGTCAGGGACTGGGATTGCAAAAGTAGTGGGAGATCAGGGATCGTGTGACCCTTAGCTCCAGGGGTGGTGGGACAAGCTCTTCCTGTATAAAAACAAAGAATCACCGTTTCCTTCCTTTGTGACAGACGAAGAAGGGACACGCCTCATTTTTTGCTTTAAAAGTAAACTACTTCTCCCCCACCCCCTTTAGGCATGTTTAAGCAAACCTAGCATCTACCTACCAAAGAAAGTTTCACCACAAGTTTTAGAATCTGAGATTTGTCATTAGCTTAACATACCTTCAAAATATAGAAACATGAAAGAATTTCTGGTTTCACAGTGAACAAATATCTTTTCAAGCTGTATATGTCTGTAGACAAAACCTGGAGCTGACTATGGTACAGATCATCAACTACTAGTATGCAAACTCAAGTTAAAGTTGAAAAAGGGCAAACCACTCATGAATACAGCAAAATATGACCTTGAGAATATACCACTGGAATTTAAAGACTGCCTGCAAAATCGATTTGCTGCTTTAGATACAAATGACAGAGCTCCAGAAGAGTTATGGAATGACATCAAGAAGGTTGTGTTGGAAGAAAGCGAGAAGTCTACAAAAGGTGAAAAAGCAAAAACGGCCAAAATGGATGACAGAAGAAACTCTGAAAATTGCCCAGAAACGCAGAGAAGCTAAAGCCACAGGAGAAAGAAAGATAATAACAGAACTCAACAGAGATTTCCAACGTGCAGCAAGACAGGACAAGGAAAAGTACTACAACGACGCATGCAAGGAAATAGAAGCAGAAACTATTAGAGGAAGAACAAGATCGGCTTTCCTAAAGCTACGAGAGTTAAAGAAAAAGTTCCAGCCTCGAATTGGAATGTTACAAGATGCTCAAGGTTCTATGTTGAATGATGCTGAGAAGATCAAGAAAAGGTGGAAGGAATATACAGAGTTTTTATATGATAAAGATCAAGTGGACCAACAGCCGTTTCAACATGTACCTTATGATCGGGAACCATTGGTGATGAAAGAAGTTGAAGCAGCATTGAAAGCCTTATCAAAGAACAAAGCACCAGGCATTGATAGCATTCCCATAGAAGTATTACAGCAATCTGATGCAGCTGTTACCGTACTTACAAGGCTCTGCCAAGAAATATGGAAGACAACATCTTGGCCAACTGACTGGAAAAGATCTGTGTTTATACCAATACTAAAGAAAGGTGATCCAATTGACTGTTGAAATTATCGCACAATCGCTCTGATCCCACATACCAGCAAGATTCTACTGAAAATTATTCAAAAGAGACTACAACCATACCTGGAACAAGAACTACCTGAAGTGCAAGCAGGGTTCAGGAAAGGGCGAGGAACGAGAGACATCATTGCAGATGTGAGATGGATCCTTGAAAAGACTAAAGAATACCAAAAGTATTTGTGCTTTATAGACTATAGCAAGGCTTTTGACTGTGTAAACCATGAGAAACTCTTGGCCACATCTTTGAGTGGAGGAGTGGCCTAGTGGTTGGGGCAAGGTACTTCAGGCCAGAAGGTCGGGGGTTCAAATCCCACTAGAGGACAGCAATCTTGGGCCGGAAGGACTGGGGTTTCTAGTCCCACAGGTGCTCCTTGTGGTCTTGGGCAAGCCACTTAACCCTCCATAGCCCATGTTCCCTGTAAAATAGTTCTCTGTGTGCTGTGCTTTCCTGTCTAATCAATGTGTTTATGCCTCAAAAATTTCCTGTCATGATTTGACAATTTCCAATCTGTAATCAAACTGCTGCTGATCGCTGGAAGTAGCGGTATACAAATGTATACTAAATAAAATAAATAAGAAGCATGGGTATACCAGAACACCTGATCGTACTCTTGCACAATCTGTACATTGATCAAGAAGCAAGAGTTCGAATGGAACAAGGAGAAACAGAATGGTTTAAAATAAGCAAAGGTGTAAGACAAGGCTGCATACTTTCCCCCTACCTGTTTAATTTATATGCAGAACAAATCATCAGAGAAGCAGGATTGTATGAAGACAACAGAGGTGTGAAGATTGGTGGAAGACTCATCAACAACCTTCGCTATGCTGATGATACCACATTACTGGCTGAAAGTGAAGATGATCTGAAACATTTGCTTCTCACAATCAAAGAACATAGTTTCAAAATGGGCCTGCACCTTAATGTAAAGAAGACAAAGAGCATGACAACTGGCATAATCAACAGGTTCATCGTTGAAGGAGAAGAAATTGAAATCGTGAACAACTTTAACCTACTTGATCAACTATCAATAAAGAAGCAACAAAAAGTCAAGAAATCAGACGATGCATTGCTCTTGGCAGAATGGCTATGAAAGACCTAGATAAGATTCTCAAGAGCAGTAATGTCTCTCTCCATAAAAAGATTTGACTTGTTCAAGCCATGGTATTTTCAATAACATCATATGGATGTGAAAGCTGGACAGTGAAAAAGATAGACAGGAAGAAAATTGATGCAGTTGAATTATGGTGCTGGCGGCGAATACTGTGTATACCATGGACTGCCCGAAGAACAAACCAGTCGGTACTAGAGGAGATCAAACCTAAGCTTTATTTAGAAGCTCAGATGACAAGACTTCGACTTTCATACTTTGGACACATCATGCGAAGAGATAGATCATTAGAGAAAGACATCATCCTTGGCAAGATAGAAGGTCGATGCAAAAGAGGAAGGCCAGCAATGAGATGGATCGAGGCAATAACAGCAGCTACGGGTACCAGTCTGTCAACAATGAGCCGCCTGACTCAAGACCGAACACAGTTTAGGATAGCTATCCAGAGGGTCACCATGAGTCAGCTCCAACTCGACGGCACTTAACAACAACAACATGTCTGTAGTAGTATACTTTGGGTCAAACCTGGACTGACCATAGACAGGGGCGGCCCAAGGAGGGTGCAGGGCCATGTGCGGAGACTCGATAAGCGGCCTCATTTGCATAAGGGGCCTCATTTGCATAATTATTTGCATAATGTTGCCATACACTAACGTTTAGTAAACATGCCTCTTAATGAGTGTATGGGTAAAGAAAGACTAAAAGATTTCTACATTACTATAATCCAGTGCCAACCACCAGGCACATTAGGAACTACTACAAACACTGCCCATTTTGAACCCATAGCAAACCCGCCGTATCATAACAGCACTACCAGGACTCACAAAGCACAATACTCTACCTATCAAAAGGCAACACTGCAAATATGAAGCCAATACATTTCAGAAAATAACAATACATCACCTACTGGGGAAAGAGAACAAGTGGCAATGTGAAATAGGAATTGCATAAACAGAATACCTCAGCTCAGTTACACATGCAGAAAATAGACCATCACCAAACAAGGAATCACAATTTAGAAACAGGAAGACAATAATTAAACTGGGAACCCCAAAAGCCAAACTTGGAATGTACAACACTGTAGAAATAAAACTATAAATTAATTTGCTCTTGTACTAAACAAAGCACAGACGTTAATGATGCACATTTCCCAGAGCTGACATATTCCAGTTCATAAATTCAAAATAAAGAGATATTTTTCTACCTTTTGTGCCTTTTTTTCAGTTGCAATTGCTCCAGCCACTTTCTTCTGGTTTCTTCGTGTCTTCTGCTAACTCTCCATTGTCTGCTGTCCATTTGTCCTTTCTTCTCTCTTCTAGTTTTTTTTCCATTCTCTCTCTACATCTGCTTTAACATACTAATCATTCTTCTTTTGCACTTTCCTCATTCCTATTTCATCCCCTCAAATTTTGCCCTTCCATCCTCAATCCCCACTTACTCTCCCAATACCCAGCCAATTGTAGATTTGTCTTCCCTCCCAGGCAAAATATTTTTCCCCTTTCCATTTCACTCTCCCAGCTCCATCCCATTCTAATCCTCTCCCAACATCAGCTCCCTTCTAGTTCCAGCCCCACCCAGCATCCGCTCCCTTCTAGTCCCGCATCAGCCCATTTCCAGTCCTTTCCTAGTCACACCATCAGCCCATTTCCAGTCCTACCTCTCCCATCCATTACCAGTCCTATCCGAGTCCCGCCATCAGCTCATTTCCAATCCCAGCCCCCATCAGACCATTTCTAGTCCTTTCCTAGCCCCACCATCAGCTCATGTCAAATTCTAGCTCCCCTCCACTCATCCCATTTCTATTCCAAACCCTCGTCCCCATCAACTATTTGCAGTTCAAGTCCCCCCTTCCAGTCAGCCCTTTTCCAGTCCTAGCAACCCCCTAGCTCATTACTAGTCCTAGCCCCCCATAGCCCATTACCAGTCCTAGTCCCTCCCATAGCCCATTACTAGTCCTAAGCCGCCCATCAGCCCACTTCCAGTCCTAACCCCTCATCAGCCCATTTTCAATCTTAGCCCCCTCATAGCCCATTACCAGTCCTAACCTCCCCATCAGCCCATTTCTAGTCCTAACCCCCATCAGCCCACTTCCAGTCTTAGCCCCCCCATAGCCCATTACCAGTCCTAACCCCCCCCATCAGCCCACTTCCAGTCTTAGCCCCCTCATAGCCCATTACCAGTCCTAACCCCCCCCATCAGCCCACCTCCAGTCCTAACCCCCGATCAGCCCATTTCCAGTCCCAGCCCCCCATAACCCATTACCAGTCCTAACCCCTCCACATCAGCCCACTTCCAGTCCTAACCCCCCATCAGCCCATTTCCAGTCCTACCCCCCCATAGCCCATTACCAGTCCTAACCCCCACATCAGCCCACTTCCAGTCTTAGCCCCCCCATAGCCCATTACCAGTCTTAACCTCCCCCATCAGCCCACTTCCAGTCTTAGCCCCCCCATAGCCCATTACCAGTCCTAACCCCCCCATAGCCCATTACCAGTCCTAACCCCCCTCCCCCCCATCAGTCCAGCTAGATTAAAAAAAAAACACAATCCGGCTGCTTCTGCTGCCGCCATGGCAGTGGCAGAATTAAGCATCTCGCGGGGCCTCCCTGCCCGGCAGAGTCCTCCCTGCAGCATCAGCTCCCAAAGTGCGGGCTTTTCAGAGCTGCGAAGGGAGTTTTCTTTTTTCATGGCTCTGTTAATCCTGCCGGGGCTGATGGGATTTCCCATCAGCCCCAGCAGGATTAACAGAGCCGGAAGAGAGAAGCTCTCCCTTCGCAGCTCTGACAGCCGACGCTGAGGCAGCTGATGCTGCAGGGAGGACTCTGCCGGGCAGGGAGGGCCCCGTGAGATGCTTGATTCTGCCGCTGCCACGGCGACAGTGGCAGCAGCAGCCAGATTGTGTTTTTTAAATCTAGCTGGGCTGATGCAGAATGTTTTTTGCGCGGGGCCCCCTGAAATGCAGGGCCCTGTGCAAAAAACATTCTTGCTCAATGGACGGGCTGGCCCTGACCATAGAGGGGTGCACAGGGCAGGAGAGCTCAGGGCAAATCAGCCAGTGCAGTGTCAGATTTTCATATGTGACCGTCCTGCCCTTTTTCTCTCTTTCCCTTTCTTTAACCCATTTGTGCATATCACAAGACTGGCCTCATGGCAGCAGAAGATGATATGTAATTGACACTGCTTTTGCTTCAAAGTCAGATGAGAGGTGAGAAGGGCAGGTAGTTCTGTCCTGGTGACCAGCCCCAGTGGAAAAGAGAACCCATTGTTCTGGGTGGAGAGAGTGGAAGCAGAGAAGAGTGCCTGGAGGTAGGAAAGGTGGTGAAGCTGGGAAGAGCATCTAGAGGAGGGGGATGAGGAGGAGTGTCTGTAGGGAAGGGTGGAGAAATGGTGTGAAAGAAATGGAGGGTCTGGGAAGTGATTCAGAGGCAGTGTAAAGGGACCAAGGGCTGTGGAAAGAGTTGGAGACAAAGGAAAGGGACAGGTCTGTGTAGGGAGTCAGTCAGTGTGGATGAAATAAGGAACAGAAATAAGGAATAGAAGAAAGGTGCTAGATGCCAAAAGGGGTTGAGTAGTAGGGAAGGGACAACTGTGGCAGATGAGGGAATGGGGATGAGAGAAAGGCAGATGGGGAGGAGATATATACATAGGGGAGGAATAGGGGTCTAGGTAGTGGATGAAAGACAGAATAAGTTGCTGGGGAAGGAGTGAGATAGAGGGGGTCTAGAAAAACCGGGGAGGGGGTGAGAGTAGGAAACCGAAAGCTGGCAAACAGGTAGGAGATATAAACAGGGAGACGTGGACTGCAGGGTGAAAGGAAAGGAGGAGAGAATATATTTATGAGTGGGTAAAGGAACAGAGAAGAGAGAAATGGGGCACTGAGAATAATCAATGTCAGAAACATGTTAAAAAGGAAGGGAAGAAAACAGAAGGAAAGAGAAAAAAAATCAAAAACAAAAAAAGAAAACCTAGAACTTGGGAAGAAACCGATAGAGGAAAGCAGAAAAACAATCAGGAGCAGCCCATTCAGAAATATAAAATGCACTACAACAAAAAGTAGAAAAGAAAGCCTATTTTCAAATTTAGAAACTGAAATATGTTGGCCTTGAAAAATATGCATTTCTTCTATTTTCTTATTTTGCACAGAAAAGGAGGAAATGTATTTTTGTGGCTTTTTCACTAGTGTTACACTGGTTACAGAACCTTACTTTTTGGGGTTTCCATTTCAGATTTTGTTTGTACATTTCTTTTACTAATTTGTGGTCCCTTATTCTGTATTAGGCGGGGGTCTGTTCATGGTAAGGGAGCTTATATTTTCTGTGTAGAGATCTGTAGCAATCTGTTTTTTACCGTTTTCCCAATAGGTGGCATATTGGTGTTCTAGGGCTGGTAAAATATTTGCAGTGCTGCCTTTTCATTGGAAAGATAGTTGCTGCTTGCATCCTAGTAGTACTGTTATGGTAAGTTTGCTATACAGGTTTTGAATTTGCAGCGGAAAGAGTGTATATTGCTGTTCCTGAGATAACACCCAAATTTGAATTTATTTTTTGTATTATGCTGTATTTACCTAGTGGATGGACTGGCCCTGCTTAACAGCACCTCAATAGGTGAAGTTAAGTGCACCTGCACTAATATGATGCCCATTAGAGGAATGCGCTCTATGTTACCTGCTGGGGAAATGCTTTCCATATCCTCAATAGAGTGGTGTGGTTGCACCTAATGCGCCATAGTTTCAGTGTTTTTGCCAGGTTAGGTGCAACATCCGTATGCCCTTTAGTAAAAGGGCCCCATAGTTCAATGCAAAGCACGTCACACAACATATAATAATACAATAAATAATAATTAAAAATATAATATCAAAGCACAATTCAAATATACAGATTCATATAATTCATAAACATAACACATTGATATACTTCTAAACAAAATACAAATATAATACAATTTAATACAAAAATGTATACACATTTTAAAAATATATTCCAGACTGCCTTAAATATTGAGAATTGCTAGACGTGTTGCAACATGTTTAAGCATTTGTGTCACGACTACAAAGAAATAAAAGTTTGTTTATGTCTTTATGTGTTTGGGAGCAAGCTTGTTGCCAACATAGTACATCCCACAGAAAAGCAATCTTTTTTTAAAACATAATTTTTATTGAAATTTAATCTTTTTCTAATTGAAAGAAAAGAAGATTACAGATCATACAAAAAGAAATACAAATTTACAGAAAATCATTCATGTATCGCCCACACATACAAGGAGAGAGCAAAACTAGCCAAAATAAAAAATAAAGACAATATTAAGAAGCATGTTTACTGAAGTGAGCTAATGGTTAACGTGCGCTTTAGTGCCTGCTAAGCAGTTAGTGTGGGATCACGGTAACTGCGGCCACATAATGAAACAGCCAGTGTGCTAAAAATCCCTCGCTAGCTGCTTCACATGTGACGGAGTGGGGAATAGACAGGTTGTGGCAGAGAATGGGCATTGACTTCACATTGTAATTAGTGCAGGGGTAATTAAAGTACGCTAATTGTCAGTGTTGACATTGTTAACCATTAGTGCACCTTCAATAAGTGGCATTACAGTGGTGTGCAAAAGTCTTGCTTAGGCTGCATGATCAAGCTATTCAATCTTTCCAAATTCTGTGACAGAATCCTGGCTTATTATATACTGTTTTGTTTCAAATTTCTGCATTCAAAATTACTTTTCTGTGAACTTTAGTATGGCTATCATGAGAAACGACGTCCCAGTATGATCAACTGGATTCTATGTCAAAGCAGGATCAAAATGAACCAATATTTGATAGCCAATCGGTGCATGATATTTTGGCGGTACACAGGGTTTGAATTTAATGTGGATCAACTGGTGTGTATCACATCTGATGCTCAACGTTCTGGCATGGTGAAGAGGTCTCCTTTTTTATCAATGGAGGACCGGGTCCGGGTGATGGTTTTGCATGAAGAGGGGCATTCCAGCCCACAGATTGCAGCAAAGGTCAGCTGTAATCAGAGCAAGGTTGTCCGCATTGTGCAGAAGCATAAGGAGACAGGAAATACGCAGGACTGACATCGTAGTGGTCGGCCTAGAAAGTCAACCGAAAGGGATGACAGGGCTTTGATAAGGACATCTCTTGGCAACTGCAAGCTAACCTTGCCTGAGCATGTGTGGGAATGGAAGGAGAAGTGTTCTGTTGCAGTTTGCACTTCCGCTGTGAGGAGATGATGTTTGGAGTATGGACTGAGGGGCAGTAAGGCACGGAGGAAGCTGCTACTAACGGTGGAACAGAGGAAGAAACACATTGAGTGGCATCCAAGTACTCAAAATGGAGAAAATTCTGTCCAGTGACAAAAGCACGTTCTGCATTCTGGGTGACCAGGGCAAAACCTATGTGAGGAGGTTTCCTCATGAAGAGTACAAACCAGAGTGCTTGAATATCAGTCTTGAAGGACTACAAAAAGGGACTGCTACTTCTGGAGAAAGATCTGCAATTGTATTTACTTTTGGGAATTTTTCTAAATCTTGGGGAATAAGGAATTCTTTAGATTAAAGATGATTAATCTGTGTAAATTAGAATCCAGTGTATTTGTTTAATCAGTCAGGGCCTAGTATCAGCAAAGAGCTTTTAGTTAAATTAAAAACTCAACAGGTAGCTTTCAGTTTAAGTTTAAAACCCAGCAGAGAGCTTTCAGTTTAAATTTAAAACCAAGCAAAGGGCATAATACAGGACTAGTATTTGGATTCAACTCAGGAATGTGTGATTGGAGAGGATGGAAGAGAAAGTGAGAGCATGCATAAGTAAGTGTGTGTGAGGCAGGGAGAGAAAGTCCAATACCCTTCACCCTAGTGCCAGTCTGAGGAGGTAAAGAAAGTATGTATGATCCCCATCCTTGCGAATCCATGCCAAGGACTGGGGGGAGCCACTGATGATTTTCACCCAGGGTACATTTACTGCCCATCCCCAAATCTCACTTTCCAAGTCCTGACTGAATTCCCCAGTCCCAAATTGCCCTGCCCTCAAACTCATGTCTATAAATGAAACAAGCAGGAGAGTGCTAGCGTGCGCTATTGTTAGGCAGCGTTGAGAAATCGCTGCTTATGAGACACGCGCTCCCTGAGATTGAGGCTCCTTAAATCTCAGTATCTCCATGGGTCTGATGTTGAAATAGGGACTTCAGCCAGTTATAATTTAACAATTGGGTTGTTTGGCCCTATTGGAAGAGGCCCCCAGAGAGTCTTTTCCTTCTTTCATGGTAGCTCTTTAGTCCTTTGCTTAATATATTTTGTGTGAGAGTTACGTGGAGTAAAAATCCCTTGTTTGCAGTGGGAAAGGTAAGACAGTAATAAGAACAGCTCCACTAACCTTGTGCACTCTTTTATCAAACCATTCCTTCAGGTATTGTTTTATGAAAATTGGCTAATGTTGAAAAATGTGACTGTAAAATAAATCCTCTACCAGCAATTCATTTTATTATGCTATTACATCTTTCACAGTCTTAGCAAAGACTGTGTTAAAACCCAAGAGGATTGGGAAAAATTGCAAGAGGACCTTGATAAATTGGAAGATTGGATGTTCAAATGGCAGATGAAATTTAATGTGGACAAGTGTAAAGCTATGCATCTAGGAAAGATCAACCCAAACTATGGTTACACGACACAAGGTTCCACATTAGGAACCACCACCCAAGAAAAAGATTTAGGCATAATTGTGGATAACATGTGCAGCAGTGGCCAAGAGAGCAAATAGAATGCTAGATATCATAAGGAAAGGAACGGAAAATAAAACAAAGGATATTATTAGGCCTCTGTATCGTTCCATGGTGCGACCGCACCTTGAATATGGTATGCAGTTCTAGTTGCCGTATCTTAAAAAGGATATAGCATATTAGAAAAGGTACAGAGAAGAGCCACTAAAATGGTAAAGAGGATACCCCTATGAGGAGAGGCTTAAAAGGTTAGGGCTCTTCAACCCAGAAAAGAGACAGCTGAAGGGAGCTATGACAGAGGTCTATAAATTAATGAATGGAGTGCAACGGGTAAACGTAGATTGATTGTTTACACCATCAAAATATAGAAAGACTAGGAGACATGCAATGAAGCTAAGTGTAACCTATTTAAGACTAATAAGAGAAAATATTTTTTCACTCAATGCGTTATCAAACTCTGGAATTCGTTACCGGAGGATGTAGTAAAAGCTGTTAGCGTAAATGGGTTTAAAAAAGGATTAGACAAGTCCATAAATCATTATTAAAGGGGACCCGGGAAATCCACTACTTACCCCCATATAAGCACTGTGGAACTTGTGTCTTTTGGGGAAACTGCCAGGTACTTGTGACCTGGATTGGCCACTGTTGGAAACAGGATACTGGGCTTGATGGACCTTGGTCTGACCCAGTATGGCATATCTTATGCTCTTAAATGCTATCATTTTTTTCCTCTAAATTAACCATGATATTTCTTTCTGGTTTTTGTGACAGTCATTCAGATTTCTTTGCATCATAAAGGTTTGGCACCTGTCTCATTAAAACTCTTGAGTTTTTAAAAAATGAGCTCTTTAAATTCACTGTAAGATGAAACTTGGCCTACATTGTATATATGTATTAGTGAGACTTCAAGAGAATAACAGAAACTAGAAACCAATACTTAAATCCTTACTCAAATCCTATATAACAAACAACAGCTGGCATTATAAACACAATGGAGCTTATTTTAGAAGCCTTTTACTAAAGTACATTGTGTTATGTGTAAATCCACCAGGGGTAACTAGGGGGCGTGACCAGTTAATGCGTGGATACATACCCTAATTCATGGCACTTTTACTGTGAGTGCACTTACTTCCACCTATTGAGGTAGAGGTAAACGCAGCTACGCTAATGACCACATTGACGGTGTGTGATATATCCCTGCGTGCTAACCGCAATGTGCTCACCACTCCCACTTTCTACCCCTAACCTGTCTACGTGGCACCCTAACGTGCGACTGGCAAATATCTACATGTTTCCCCCATTTTCTAAAGTGAATGCACGTGTAGGACCTAAAATTTCCCTATTGAGATTTACAGCTGCTGTCTGGCATGTGTAAGTTTTTAAAACCTGTTTGTTCTGGCCAGCCATTTACAAAAGGGATTAAGGGCATTAACCTCCTTAATCTCCTGTTACTTATTTCTCCCTCCAAATTGAAATAAATAAAGATTGCAGCCTCTATATTTAATTACGTATTGGTTTGCAAAATGACCCATATACACGCATTTCCAACACAAACATGAAAGTTGTGAAATACCAACTTAAACGTGGAAGCTGCCAAGTTTTCTCCACTGATTTTTTTTCCCCACATGCAGATTTCTAAAATGTCTCTTCTGGATCTGCATGTCAGCCACCATATGTGTACTGCCTTATATGTAATTTACAGAAGGCTCCAAATTTGTCAGAGCCCTTTCTAAATTATTGGCAGAATTGTGTATGTCTTGACCATGACGTCTCAAGTCAAATGTCTACATGCTATCTAAAATTTGTCTTAAAGCCCACAGTAGGGGTATACGTTCATTAGCATGCATTCAGTTTGACAGGATGCCTTAAAAAATTTAGGGTGTTATTTTAGAAGCCTAATTTGG
Source organism: Ichthyophis bannanicus (assembly GCA_033557465.1). Classification (NCBI taxonomy): domain Eukaryota; kingdom Metazoa; phylum Chordata; class Amphibia; order Gymnophiona; family Ichthyophiidae; genus Ichthyophis; species Ichthyophis bannanicus. Next base: position 199,724,167 of record CM066038.1, on the reverse strand, counting down.
GATTTACCGGGGGGAGGGGGAGGGAGGTTGCAAACTGTATAAATGCAGTGGAGCTGGATATTCAATGGCACTAACATGGTTAGTATGGCTGAATATCTGTGGGTGCCGCCGTTAGACACCCTGAAGCTGACCAGTTAGCATTGCGGCATGTCAGGGCATGCCACCGTGGTACCCCTCACTAAATGGGCAGCAGCGATATTCAGCTGCTGCCTGGCTAGCGACACACGGCTAAAGTAAGGTGCAGCAAATGCTATGCTTTACTTTGGCTGCATGTGATGGGGAGACAGGAAATGCTCACGTTTTCCCTTGCAGCATTCAACGTGCCAGCAGGACAACTTTAACAGAGCTGCAGGAAAGAAGGAAAACGCTGTTCTTTCTCGCAGCTCTGCAGAGGTGAACCGGGGCGCCAGGCTTCAGGCCTCCCCAGCTCCCTCTGAAGACGGTCAGGTAGGCTCGGGGGCTCTTTTGGGAGGGGCACTGGAACTGGAAATGGGCTGATCGGGATGGGTTAGGATTTATAATGGGCTGATTGGGGGGTGGGGGTAGAACTGGAAATGGGCTGATCGGTTGGCTTGGACTGGAAATGGGCTGATTAGGGGGGCTAGCAATGGAAATGAGCTGATGGGAGGGCTAGGGCTGGAAATAAGCTAATGGGGGGGGGTGTTGAACTGGAAATGGGCTGATTAGGGGGGCTAGCACTGGAAATGGGCTGATGGGGGCAAGGACTGGAAATAAGCTGATTGGGGGGGACTAGCATTGGAAATAGGCTGATGGGAGGGCTAGGACTGGAAATTAACTGATTAGGGGGGCTAGCACTGGAAATAGGCTGATGGGGGACTAGGACTGGAATGGGCTGATGGGGGGATAGGACTGGAAATAGGCTAGGACTGGAATGGGCTAATGGGGGGCTAGGACTGGAATGGGCTGATGAGAGGGCTAGAACTGGAAATGAGCTGATCGGGGGGGGGGGGGGGGAGGAGAGGAGAGAGCTCCTGGCCCTGGAAGAAAACTGAGGGCTAGGGCTACAAATGGGCTGATGGTGGGGGAGGGAGGATAGAGCTGCTGGCCTTGGAAGAAGACTGGGGCTAGGACCATAAATGAGTTGATGCAGGAGATGGGAGGATGGGACTGGAAGGGAGTGGATGCTGAGAGGAGCATGAACTAGAAGGGAGCTGATATTGGGGAGAACTAGAAGGGGATGGGACTGGCAAGAGAAAAAATAAGCTGGGGGAGTAAGGTTGGAGAGGGGAAAAGATATTTTGTGTGGGAGGGAAGAGAAATCTACGATTGGTTGGGTATTGGGAGAATAAACGGGGATTGAGGATGGAGGGGTGAAATTTGAGTGGATGAAAATGGAATAAAGAAAGAAATGAGGAAAGACCAAAAGGGGCAAGATCAGTATATTAGAGCAGATGTAGAGAGAGAACGGGAAAAAAACTAGAAGAGAGAAGAAAAGACAAATGGACAGCAGACAATGGAGAGTTAGCAGAAGACATGAAGAAACCAGAAGAAAACAACTGGAGTAATTACAACTGAAAAATAAAATGCCCAAACAACAAAAGGTAGAAAATACTTTTTTATTTCAAATTTATTAACTGGAATATGTCAGCTCTGGGAAATGCTAATATCTTTGCATTTTGTTTAGTTACAAGAGGAAATTAACTTATGGTTTTATTTCTCCAGTGTTGTTGTACATTCCAAGTTTGGCTTTTGGGGTTCCCAGTTTAATTATTGACTTCAAATTTCTAAATTGTGATCCTTTGTTCTATGTTTGGTGATGGTCTATGTTTTGCATATGTAACCGAGCTGCTGTATTCTGTTCATGTAATTTCTATGTGACACAGTCCCACTTGTTCTCTTTCCGCAGTAGAAGTTGGTATTCTTTGAGATGTATTGGTTTAATATTTGCAGTATTTGATAGGTAGGGTATGGTACTTTGTGAGTCCTGGTAGGGCTGTTATGATGCGGCGGGTTTGCTATGGGTTCTAAAAGAGCAGGATTTATAGTACTTCGTAATGTGCCTGGCAGTTGGCACTGGAAGATAGTACTCTAATGTAGAAATCTGGTAATCTTTATTTATCCTCACTGCCCATACAAATAGTCAGGGCCGTATCAACCCCTGTGCGAGCGGTGCAGCCGCACAGGGCGCAAAGACTTTAGCGGCGGCAGGCAGTGGCAGAGAGCCGAAATGCACCCCTTAAGTCTTCTCGCCGGCAAACTAAGCAGGTCTGGTCTCTCCGGGAGGGTCCAGACCTGCTTAGTGTGCTGGCGAGTTGCACATCGGGTGAGCGCCTCATCTCTCCCACCCCCGTAAAGTGGCTAGATGGAGGTGCGGGAGGGGGGGCGCCCGATGTGCAACTTGCTTAGGGCACTTTTCACCATCAGTACGGCCCTGCAAATGGTATTCAGACATTCATTAGGAGGCAAGTTTAAAAGTTAATGTGCATTCACAAATATTAATGTGCACTAAGTACAGGAACATCCATTTATTTCTATTGGTGGAGTAGCACTTAACACACATTCATATTTAATAAGCATGCCCCTAAATCATTGCCAGGACAAAAGAGAGTCTTATGAAGGGTTCCTTTGAAAGCCGCCTAAAATTTTAGTTGTCAACATATACATTTTAAAATAAAATAAATTAAATTTATGCATATGAGGTCCAGTAGATGTGCATATGAGGCCCCGCAATGAGTCTTCACACATGGCCCCACACCATTCATGGACTGCCCCTAGTTCTGAGGTAGGACCTTTAACTGGGGCTGGAGGAGGGGCTGGGAAAACCAGCTTTGTGGAGATTTTACAAGTTGGGACAGAATAAAAGCTCTTTTGTTTTCCCTGACCTGCTGTTCTGTGTTTTAAAGAAAACCTTCCCACAGCATGCCACACTTACCACATATGGTGGCAGCTTGGGGATTTCCTCTAACCATGTGAAATGAGGGCAAATCCACATTCCTCCAGGGCTGGGCTTCTACACCTGGTCAGGAATTTCTTGTTTGTTTGTATGGGCTAAGAGGGTTAGCCTTGCCTAGTTAGAGAACTTGAAGAAGGTCTAGTCAGTGTCAGACAGACAGACTTTGTTTTGGTCACTAGAGACCACTAAAAGTTTGTTGGAGCTGTAACACTGCAGTGTTAACTCTGCTACAGAAGAGTGAGCTGTGATTGTGGTTTGCATGTTAGCAGTGACTGAAGTGGTTTCTCCAGATGCTGGTAGAAGGGCAGCAACAACAACAACAGTGTCAGCAGCAGTTACAGAATCTTGTTCGGGCACAGGGGGAACTACAGAAGAGTTCCCTAGCTCAGTTGGTCCAGGCCCTGCAGAAATCACGACTCCACCCTCCAGTGCAAGTACTTCTTAAAATGACAACTAAAGATGAACCGGACCACTTTTGGTGAACTTTGAATGAACTTCCCATATGGTAGGGTGGCTGGAGGTGACATGGATTACTAATTTGGGGTATCTGCTGATGGACAGCAGTCAGGCTGCATTCTAGGATGCCAGCCCAGATGGGCAAGCTACATACGCAGCCGTCAAGGCCACCATTCTGGAACGGGCTGGCTGTATCCCAGAGGCCTACCACCAGCAATTCAGAAAGTGGGGGGTTCAGATAAAAGAGAGCCCTGAGACGTTCCTCTATCGATTGAAGGATCTTGCATGGCTGCTACTGGAGGGAAAGACTGGGTCCAAGGTAGCCAAGATTGGGCTATTGGAACAGTTTTTGTAGGGCTTGACTGCCCCAATAAAACAGTGGGTACATCAGCACCCCAAGCTTACACTGGTGAGTGCACTAGAAATAGCCAAAGGGTATCATGAAGCTCAGATGGTGACTGAAGCAGACAGTGAGAAAGGGAAGAAGTCACCCGTTAGCCCAGGATGGAAGGGGAAGCTGGAACATATGTTGGCTCCTATGTTCTGACCTCCAAAGTCACCTTCTAGGCGAGGGCTTGGCCCCAGCCATGACCTTTTCACCTGTTTTAGGTATGGAGCCTGAGGACACTTTGCTCAGGAATGTCTCCTGGGTACAAAGGAACCCACCTCCAGGCCTTGATAGACTCCGGGAGTGTGCAGACCCTCAGTCACCGGGAAACTGTAACCTGATTTCAAATTGACTATGTAAAGATGGTAGCACTGGTCTGTGTGCATGGAGACCAGAGGCAGTATCCAACAGTACAGGTTTCACTGATGACTCTGGCAGGGCAAACCACATTCAAGGTTATGGCGATGCTCCATCTCCCATATCCATTGGTGATCGGCCAAGACTACCCAAACTTCGGAGTGATATGGGCCTGACTAACTGACCCAACCATGACCCCTTCAGCTGTTTTAGGTGTGGATCCTGGGGACACTTTGCTCGGGAAGGTCCCCTGGGTACAAAGGAACCCATGGATGTCAGCCTAAGCACCCCTTTCACCTGCACTTTTGTGGACACTCCCCACCCAGGGACACAGAACTTTGTGATTCCAGTGGAGCTTGAGGGAACCCACCTCCAGGTCTCAATAGACTCCGGGAGTGTGTGGACACTCATTTGCCGGGAAACTGTAACCTGATTTCAAATTGTCTATGTAAAGACAGTAAACTGGCCTTTGTGCATGGAGACCAGAGGTAGTATCCAAAGGCACTAATTTCACTTAAGACTCCTGCAGAGCAAGGCACGTTCAAGGTCGTGGTGCTGCCCTGGCTACCGTATCCTGTGGTGATCAGCCGAGACTACCCAAACTTTGGAGTGAAATAGGCCCGAGTAACTAAAGGCTCCACTAGGTTCAACCAGGAAGATTTCACAGAAATTTTCCCTCTGGAAGACCTGGATCTATATGTCAAGAATCCCAAGCCTGCTAAGTGCCAGAGCCAGTATTGCCAAGAAAAGCTACACTACCAACAGAATCTGGGGATGATTATGGGGAAGCCATCTGGGGAGGGAGGGCCTAGGGAAGAAATCACTGGAGACAGTTCAAGGCTCAGCGGTAGTGACCCAAATACAATTGTTCCCTTCCCAGAGTAGGGGCTGGGGGATGACCCAGGGAGCTTCAGGAGAGCCCAGCAAGAGGATGTCTCCCTTAAACATACCTGAGAGCAGGTTTTGATGGAGGATTGGGTTCCAGTAGGTAACGGAGAGTCCCCTGTAAGAACCTTTCTCTATTTTGTGCTAAAGGGAAATTTGTTATACAGAATGGTCGAGGGTACCATTGAGAGGGAAGAGAAACATAGAAATGATGGCAGAAAAAGACCACATGGCCTATCTATTCTACCCTTCCATATTAACTACTGGAATAGTGCCCTTCTTTCCTTTAGAGATCCTCTCTGTCCAATGTTTTTTTTAAATTCAGATACTGTCCTCATCTCTACCACCTCCACTGGGAGACTATTCCGTGCATCTACCACTCTTTCTGTAAAGAAATATTTCCATATATTACTCGAGTCTATCCCCTTTCACCCTCATCCTATGTCCCTTCATAGCAGAGCTTGCTTTCAATCAAAAGAGGCTCTCCCCTGTGCATTTATGCCATGGAGGTATTTAAATGTCTCTAGATTGTAAGCTCTTTTGAGCAGGGACTGTCTTTTTGTGTTTTCATTGTACAGCGCTGTGTGCGCCTGGTAGCGCTTTATAAATGCTTAGTAGTAGTAGTAGTATCATATCTCCTCTATCCTGCCTTTCCTCTAAAGTATATATATTAAGATCCTTAAGTTTGTCCTCATATGCTTTATAATGAAGACCCCTAGCCATTTTAGAAGCCATTGATAGGGTTGGGGAACTATCATCAGCAGGTGTTATTGTTGGCCCATAACCATTTATTAGGGGGATACCTGGGGGTGGAGAAAACACTGGAGCGTGTTTTAGCCTGATTTTTCTGGCGCAGGGTCCATAAACAGGTGCAGTTATATTGCCAGTTATGCCCCGCCTGCCAACTTCATAACCCCGTCGGCATCTGCCCTGTCCCTCCAGTGCCCATGCCCATCATTGAAACCCTATTTGAAAGAGTGGCCATGGACCTGGTAGGACCCTTGGAGTGAATCACCTGAGGCAACCAGTATATTTTATTCAAACTGGATTACGCTACCCGATACCTGGAGGCCATTGTTCTAAGGAATATGAGGACTACTATGATCGCGAATGTCCTTTGGAAAATATTCTTGCGGGTAGGAATATCCAGTGAGATCCTCACAGATCAAGGAACACCCTTTGTATCCAAGGTGATAGAACAAGTGTGTGCTTTGGTGAAGATCAAGATGCTGCGAACGTCAGTATATCACCCACAGACAGATGGCCTCGTTGTGTGATTCAATAAAACTCTGAAACATAGTAACATAGTAAATGATGTAGGGATGTTAAAGATGTTTGTGCAGGAGGACGAGAAGAATTGGGACATTCTCCTACCTTGCTTGATATTTGCCATCTGTGAGGTACCTCAGAGTTCCATAAGGTTTTCGCCTTTTGAATTGCTCTTCAGAAGATGGCCAAGAGGCATATTAGAAGTGGTAAGGGAAACATGGGAAGAAGAATCAGTGCTGGGTGTAATTTGGTGGAGTATGTTATACAAATGCAATACCAGCTGAGGAAAGCTGGGGAAGTGGTCAAACTCAGTCTGGAAAAAGCCCAAGCTGAGCAGGCCAAGGGCTACAATCGGGCAGCCATGCCCTGCATATTCCAACCAGGAGATAGAGTTTTAGTCTTGCTGCCATCATCCAAGAGCACATTATTTATTATTTATTATTTATTTATTATTTATTTATTACAATTTCTTATATACCGCACTATTGTCAGCGCGGTTTACATACAACCAAATGACCATAACAAACTGTTTGGCTTCACATAGAACAGGAGAAAACAACTTGGATAACATGTTTATGCTTATGGCAGGGGACCTAAGAGGTGGAAGAGAAAGTGGGACCTTTTAACTACAAAATTGCCCATCCAGATAAATAGAAGAAAGCCAAAATTTACTATATTAACCTACTGAAACATGGACTGCAGTGACAGCTGTAGTGGTACAGGGAGATGATTTTGGGCTAGAAATTTCAAACCAATCAGATCCAGCTTAAGTCCTGGATGGAGACCATCTCTCTGCTACCCAGAGAAGAGATCTAGAAGGTTTAATCCACTGGAACCTAAAGATGTTCTCCACCCACCCGGGACAAATCCACCTCATTTGCCACACTTACCACACTGCAGAAGCTAACCAGGCAGTAGCTGAATATTACCATTGCCTTGATAACTTCTGTATTCTGTGGTCAACCCAGATATTCAATGCTGGTGGCCAGATGTGACCTCAGCATTGAATATCCGGAGTTAAAGTTCAGCCCCCTAACATGTGTATAATCAGGCATATACACATGTACATTGCATCCATGTGTAAATGACCTTTTCAGCATGGGTTCTGTTTACATGTGGATGTCCTTAATTTGTAGAAGTTTCAAGGAGGTATGATCATGGTCTGGGTGTGACGGGGGCAAATATTTACACGTGTATTCTTCATTTCATATAGAGAATACACACACAAGCCCATAATTGTGTATATCAGGATACTTGCTGACTGGTGCGTGTAGGGTCTTAAAAAGTTCCGTTTTGTGCCAGCCCTTTACAGAAGAGATTAAGGGACTATCCTCCTTAATCCCTCCTAGGTTATTTCTCCTTCCAAATTAAAATTTGATTGAAAAGGCAGCCTTGTTAGTTCAGTAGCAGCATCAGCACATTTATGTTTGCAGAATGGCTGTCATTCATGTATAAATGCTGACATTTACACCTGCAAGTTGAGAAGTGCCTATACTTGCAAATATAAGTTGCTGGGTTTCCTCTGTGGATATTTCCCATGTGCAAATTTGTAAAATGGCTCCTCCCACTGCATGTTTGTTTATTATTTTATTTAAAATGATTTGATCTACTGCCATTCAAGTTGTACACCATGGCGGTTTACAAACCTGAAAAAAAAAACAATTATGAAAACATACCTCATAGACATAAAATCAAATATACACTACAAAAACAGTTGGGGGGAATGCATGTAGAAATAACATTAATAAATCCAAGACTAATTTAATGGTGATAGAAGCAGGGGAATATGAGGGAATAAAATATAAGACTGTCTAGCTAAGGCAGAAGGGTATGACCCAAGATGTCTTATCAGTCTAACTAAAGACTTGGGAGAATAGCCAATGTAATCTTCTGAACTGTAATTTTCCACTGCTGCTCTCCACTTTTGGCTACGCTCTGTTTGGTCCTGGGTTCATTTCACAGAGACAGTAGGGTAAGCAGCACAAATAAGACAACCAAAAAGGTGTGGCTTGGAAAAAGGGTTTTATATAGAAATAGGCTTATTACAAAGTTACAGAACAGAGGTAGGAGGTTGTTAGAAAGCTGCTTCAGTTTACTTCAATGAATCTATGTGTGTGTGTGAGAGAGAGAGGTAAGAAAATGTGGGTCAGAGCCGCATAGTAAGAAGAATAGGGAGAGAAAGAGAGAACAAGGGGGAGGGGAGAGAAGTGGGTGTCAGAGCCTCATAGCAAGGTGTGTCCGACGAAAATAGGAAGAGAGAGATATTTTTGTGTTTCTCTGTATTTATAGTGAAAATCTTCAGCACCTCCCCTTGTCATAATTTGGTTTGTTTGAGGTCTGCTATCACTTGATTAGCAAGGAGGGTCTGCAGACCAATCTCATCAGGCCCGGAGACTGACATCACCAGGGGGTCAGAGCTAATCTCATCTTGTAAACTACCCTCATTAAGTTTGGAGACTGACATCACCAGAGTAACAAAGCTGCTTGAAATCCAAGGTCTGGGAACAGCCTTGACACCTATGCTAGGCATAATGTCATGCTGATTTATGCTGACATCTCCCACACCTTTTTTATTTTTATTTATTATTTGTGCCTGGAAATGGTGGAAGCAAACCTGTGGTACCTGTCCCAGCTGCAATTACATGATAGTAGGCAGCTTGTCTAATACCTCCTGTATTAAATACCTTGCTATGTCCAGCAGGTCCCCTGTCCAGCACAGTACTGTCTCTAGTGTTCTAGAGATAAACAAGTCCCCTTATGAGTCCAAACCTCGTGTCTTAGGTAGGGCAGCCACTACTGGGGGGGAACCCAATATGCTACCTCAGTGCCCGTCTTAGAGAGAGTGAACAGTGCATAAGGGCTGCAGGAATTTCTGAGGAGGTTAAAGCTGAAAGGTACCAGGATGCTATGAGTGAGGATAGGAATCATTACTAGACTGCCGCTGACTCTGGTATTCAGTGTAATAGGAAATGCCAAATTAGCCAAATTAGAAGGCCAAATTAGCCTGGATGTAGGGGTACATGCTGGAGAAATTCAGTGTAACTACCTTAAAATGTTGTTGGTGTTTTTGTAGGACATGCGCTGCATGTGTTTCATTTTACAACACAGGAAAATTATGATATTGCATAGCAATATTTGTACAGCAGTTAAAATAATAGGGTGACTAAAAACATTACAGACATGATCAGCATTAGGTGAGTAACCAAATAACAATTCCCACACAGACGCATGAGCATCTTGTAGCAAGTGTGTCCATTCTCATAAGTGATGGTGTGATTCACTTCAGTGGATGTTGTTCTAAGGTTATCAATATAGGCATGGAGTTCTGTAAAGTTGAGCAGTTTATGTAGTGTCTCTTCTCCCCTGCCAAGTGGTACTGGATGCACAGCATACTAGATAAAGTCTGGAATGTCCATAGAGTCATTGGTAACCAGCGATGTGGAATACATTGTCCCGTTAATGGTGATGGAGACCAGTGGTGTATGACTGCACCAGGTATTGTTTGAACTGTACAACAAAGTGTTCTTAGGAAGGCGGCTGTCATGCATTCTGGGAGCAACTGAAAAAGAAACATTCTTTGTCCTGACAGGAAATCTTGTACAAAATCAAGGCAGGAGGACCTAAAAAGTAATGTTCTGGAGGTGCCCTCAATTCTTGTGTCCTTTCTAGAGAAGTGGAAACTGGTGGTGCCCACTGTACTTGAGTGATGTTTCATGAGTAGAACACTGGCTTGTCCTGTATGGAACAGAAACTCAGGATGACCAGATCCTTTCCTTCCGGGAAAGGTGGGGGTATTTCTTGATAGCGATATACCCCACCTGTGAAGTTAGCTCAGCCAATCCTGCATATTCGGATGATAGTTCCTGTAATGAGACTTGGGTAGAAGAGAGCAGATACAAGAACAACAGGAAACTGAGAATAATAAAAGCTAACTTGTTTCACTCTACTAGGGAGTAAACTAGTGCTTCCCACTTATATTATGCAACAACAAAAATAATTTTTACTACTTATTTACATAACTATTAGATACATGTCCAGTATCTAGGACACATCAACTATACAGCAGAAGTAAATAGTTCCCATCCTCAAGCAACTTTTGCTCAGAAAGCAGCTGTCCGTGCTGTCCTCAGAAAGCAGCTGTCCGTGCTGTCCTCAGAAAGCAGCTGTCCGTGCTGTCTTCAGAAAGCAGCTGTCCGTGCTGTCTTCAGGTGGCATCTGAAAACAAAGACTGATAAAACATGTAAGCATAGGGCTGAGGTGGGCCTTAATTGTTTGATTCATTCTTTCTACCTGCCCTGCTGCCTGTGGATGGTACGGAATGTAGAGTTGTTGTTCTATGCCTAGAAAATCAAACAATTCCTTGATAAGCTGAGAAACAAATGCAGGACCATTATCTGAATCAATAGTCTTGGGAATGCCCCAGCGTGTAAAAAATTGCATAGTTAGGATTTCTGCAGTGGTTCGAGCAGTTTGATCTGGGACAGGGAATGCTTCTACCCAATGAGAAAAGGAATCAACAACAGTGAGCAAAAATCTATTTTTCCTAGCTGTTAACAGAAGAGGGCCCACATGATCTATTTGCAATCTCTCAAATGGGCCACGAGGAGGTGCTCTCATTAACTGTCCCCTTCTCTTTTTAGGTTGCCTCCCAAATGAAGCACAAATTATACAGGAGGAAACATGATCCTGTATATCATGTTTCATTTCTGGCCACCATACCAACCTATTGAGGATAGTCTGCATTTCTTCTGCTTTAGGGTGTCCCATAGGACCTGCACCATGAACCCAATGCATCCATTCTTTACCTCGAGCTCTAGGGATAGCCATAAACAAGCCTTCCTCTCTTTTTGCACATAGAATGTCTCTCTCTATAGCGAGTGTGAGAAAGGGTGTGTGCTGATATAGGTTATCTGGGGCATCCTGCACAAGCTTCCTCAAATTGGAAAGCTCAGGGTCCTATGTCTGCAGTGCTACGAAGTAATCTGGTGGTATTATCTGATCATAATCTGTGGAACGTGTAGCAATAGCAACCATGCGTGTCTGCTCATACGAGGGCCATATGAGGCCTATATGGCATGCTTCCTTGGCTAGTGAGTCTGCTAATGTATTTCCTTTCACTAAAGGGCCTTTCTTCCTATGTGTCTTTACTTTAATTAAATGTACTCTCTGAAACTGCTCACTCAATTCTTGTGCCATAGTCCACAGTGATGAATTTTTCACTGTGGACCCATCTGTGGATTTAAATTTATTTGCGAGCCACCAGGGTAACAGGGCAATGGCACTCTTAAAGACATAATCAGAATCTAAAATGATTTGTATCTCTGGGTATGAATCCTGATATTGTTGCATACAAGCCACAAAAGCAGCCAGCTCACAGTACTGTGCTGACGCTGACCCACAGGAATACTGTCTCCTAAGTACCACTTGGTTATTTGGGTCCAATTGTACAATTGCAAAACCTGCTAGTCGCCTGCCTCCTTCACATTGGCTACTACCATCAATATATACTGTAGGAAGAAAAGGTGAAATTTTGTCTAGTCCTAGTTCCCTAAAGATCATGTGATTAGGGGCACTGGGTGAGGACTGTCAGTCATGAGGTTGCCCCTCCAGCAAGATTCCAGCCACTTGCACGTTAGGTTCTTTCAACAATTCAAACTTTACATTCTGTGCTTGCAACATGAGAGTCCACTGGACTATTCTCTCCGTCCTAATCTTGCTACATGCTAACTTTCCCTCTACAATGAATTTGAGGGGTGTGTGATGGCTGCATATGTATCTGGTTTGAGCACCAATGATGTATGTAAATTTCTGCATAGCAGCATAGGAAGCCAGTACATGTTTTTCACAGTTTCCCATTTTGAGTTCTGGAGAAGTGAGAACTCTGGAACAGAAGGCAATAGGGCGATCTACTCCTCCTAGGCGTTGTGTTAGAGCTGCACCTATACTGTTCTCTCCAACTACAGGGTACAGGAAAAAATGTTGTGTGTGATCTGGGTGTGCAAGAACAGGAGCAGAAGTCAGAATGTGCTTTAAATTAGTTACAGCTTCTGTATGTTCTTCTTCCCAAACATAACTTTTACTTTTTAGCAGGGAGTAAAGTGGAGCTGCCACTTCAGCATAATTGTGCATGAAGTCACGACAGAAACCGGTGAGCCCTAGAAATGACTGGAGTAATTTCTGATCTGTAGGAAGTGGAAGTTTCTGTATCAGCTCTATCCTCTGAGAATCTACAGATTTACCATCCTGGCCAATAGTAACCCCTAAAAAGGAAACCTGTGATTTGCACAGTTGAGTCTTGGCAGGATTAACTTTAAGACCAGCTTGTAAGAGGGCTTTTAAAACTTCTCTTACATGATTCCAGTGTACAGCTTCATTCTCAGACTGAATCAGAATGTCATCTACATACTGAATTATATTATCTCTGCAAGACAATAGTGACAGGGCTTCCTGCATGTATTTATGAAATATTGAAGGGGAATCCTTATAGCCCTGTGGAAGCACAGTCCATGCATATTGTTTATTCAGCCACTGAAAGGCTGTTTTGTACTGGCATTCAAGGGCCAGGGGCAGACTCCAAAACCCATTGGATATGTCTAAAACAGAGAAAATTTTACATTTGGGGTTCAGTTTAGAGATCATTTCAGGGTATGAGGCTACCACGGGCACTACAGATTTTGAAACTTGATTCAGGGCACGGAAGTCCATAGTGAGCCTTAAGGAACCCCCCGGTTTAACTATCGGCCAGGCTGGTGAATTGAATGTGGAAGAAATAGGTCTAATCAGACCCCTCTCCTCCAGTATCTTCACAATTTTAGTCACTGGTTCTATAGCCTGATGAGGTACTGGGTATTGTTTCTGCGGTGGAGGATCCTTGCCTTCCAACAGTATTTCTGTGTGCATTTTCCCACAATCTAACTTGTCTTGAGCCCAGACTGGAATATCAGCCACCTCTGAGGGAATTACACACAGATCATACTGCTGAGCTGTCTTGGTGCACTGAGTTGCTAACTGCATGGGAATGACTTCATGCACTAAAGTTTTAGAAGCCCTTGAAGTTCCTGAATACTGCCACAATTTAAGATTAGCCATATCCACCACCAAATTTAACTGGTTGAGAACGTCAATTCCAATTATTTCTTTTGGTGTGTTCACTATAGTGGAGGCAGTGGTTTCCAACATTTCCTTGTTTTGTTTACTGTGCACAGGGATACCCCATTTAACTGGGATAGCCGCACATTTGGAAGCTATGTCATTAATTCCTTGAATTTCATAAATTTCCATATTTTTCTGATCTGCAGTGGGAGAAGCTCTGTTTGTAAAACTAATTCCAGCCCCTGTGTCAATCAAAGCTAGTTTATCCTGACCCCCTATTCTGATGATAACATTGGGGCGTCCACAAGAGTCCAGTATCAAGGATGTTACAAGCCTTAAACTGTATTCTGGGCCTGTATCTGTTTCATCATCCAGAGGCTCTGGAATCGAGTCCTCTGCTGAGAGAACGGAGGCAGGCTGGGCTATGAAGGCTTGAGACATTTTGATATCTGGACCCAGGAGGTCAGGACACCCCTATGCACTAGCCTTGTGTTTGTCCTGAGCTGCTTGTAAGTCCTGTTTTAATTTATCTAGTTCTACCTGCAGTATGTGTTTGTCCTGTTCCCATTTAATTTTCTCCTTTTCTAATCTATCTCTCTGTGCTTTGAGCTCCTGAAAGGGAATGTACCCTGAGGAATTTCTAAAAGTACCTCTGCTTTGTCCTCTCCAAGGTGTCTGTCCTCTGTATCCTTTGTCTGTGTTTTTTGTGTATTGGGAGGATCCCTCAGCTTGCCACTTCCGTGCTTCTGATACTGTTATGACCTGCGAGGGCTGGGTCTTCCAAACAGACCCAATTCTGAGCATTAAAGTATCAAACGGGGTTGCTTTAGGGTCTTCAGAAAATAACAGAAGGTGTTTTGTAATCTCAGGGGATAGCAATTCTAATAAAAATGCCTTATGTGTACTGTCATGATGTGGGTATCAATAAAGATGAGAACTTGAAAAGAAAAGTAGGGAGGAGTGGTCTAGTGGTTAGGACAAGGTACTTCAGGCTGGAGGGCCGGGGGGTTCAAGTCCCACCTGGGGACAGCAATCTCAGGCCGGAGGGACTGGGATTTCTAGTCCTATAGGCACTCCTTGTGGTCTTGGGCAATCCACTTAACCCTCCATTGCCCATGTTCCCTGTAAGTATTAGCGTATGTGTCTCATATCCCCTCGTGTTAAATGTATCCCCCAATTGACCGCTTTGACCCGGTGAAAAGCGGGATATAAATACAGCTAAATAAATAAATAAAACCCTGTTTCTTTTAGGAAACTGGATGTGCAGTTACTTACAGGCACAGCTAGAGAGAGCAGGAATGACAATACAGGAGCTAATGAGCCTAAGAGGGCTAATGATTTGCACCTGGGAATGACCCCGGAACTCTTGAAGGAAAGATTCCTTTATAAGCCAGAGCTGAATGCCAGCAAGGCAGAGGAGCAAGGAGAGAAAGAGAAGGAGAAGGACCGAGGAAGGAACAGAGACAGAGGAACATCTTCACAAGGAGGAACAGCTCTATTAAGAGGATCAGCTCCAAGAGAAGGAGTAAGTGAAAGAATCCTATATGAGCAAGCCCAAAGGAACAGAGTTCACAAAGGTGAAGTTCAGAAGGGCCAGGCTAAGCGTGCAGCTGTTCAAGGGGAGTTTGTTAGAGCAAGCACTAAAGCTAGAGTGTGTGCCACTCCCTGTTCTCACAGTGTTCCTGACTCAAGAGCAGAGAGACATAAGCAAAGAACCAGAGGGAACGGTTTGGAGGAAAGCTTACACAGTCTCTGGGAAATACTAACCAAGTTTTGCCAGGCAAGAAAGGAAAAGCACTGTCTGACAAAGCTAAGTTCTTACCAAGGGAGAAAAGGGAATCCACGTCAGGTTTTACCCAACTGCCAGAAAGCACAGCCTTGCCTAAAGCTTACAGGCAGAGAACCTGCTACAGGAGGAAAGTTTCTGAAAGAGAAAACTCCAGGGATTCAAACCAGCCAGACTACAGGTATGAAAGCTTTATTGATGATGCTAAATGCTTGAGTCCTAAAGGCCCTGTTAAAACAAATGCTCACTCTGTAAAGAAGAAGAAACCAGAGTGGTTTCAGAAAATCCTTAAAGCACTTAGAACACAGTGGTATTGGAGACAAGACCCTAGAGACATTTCACACAGACCGGTATCAGACAGGGACAGTGATTATTCCAATGCTGAATATAGTGATGAATCCATGGAGATAGAATGTGTAAATACTGTTCCCATTCCTCAACCTGAACAGATGGACTGTGATTTGTGCATGGCCTCGTGCCAGGAGTCTGTAGCCACTGTGTAACCTAGAAGAAGCTTGTAGAATTCTTATGCTATTGGAATGAACTGAATTCCTCTGATCAAGCCTTGCATTAATTGTGAAGATTAACAATTAAGCAGCTGATTTGAATGCTGGTACCTTTTGAAACAAAGGACTTTCTGTTTGTTTATCAATGTCTTATTTTGAACCCTTGCACTGATGGGGAATAAAAGCCTTGTTTCCCTACACTTGGTTTTGTTAATGAGTTCTCTTAGGAAGCTGGAATAAGTAAGAACATTTTCTACGTCAAGTGAACCATACATTCCCTTTGGCTACCTAAAATAATCTTTGCCGTGGAGCATCCCATAATTCTAATGGCGTAGACGGGACATCCCATGACAGTACTCTCCCCATAATCTTCTGCATTGGGCCAGGACTCCTGCTCATTAAGAATTGCTTTTAAAATCCAGGCTCTATATGCAAATTCTTCCAGTGTATCATTTGGTAGAGGTGAAATAATTTTAAATACTTGCATTGGGGAACAGTGAAATAGTTTCTCAATGCCCCTTTTAACCAACTGGTATGGGTGAGTGAGAGAGCCAACTTTATAATAGTGTGGCCCCAGAGCCAGATGCATAAGTCTATCAAAGTCTGATTGTTTTCTTCTGTATTTCCCTAGACCCCAGTGAATCAGAATATCAGTGGCCCATTTGCACCAGTCATTAACATTAAAAGGCATAGGGCCAGTTTTCTCAACTATCCTTTCCATGTCCCTATCTTTTAAATTGTCCTGCATCACTGTAACTGGTGCTCTGAGTTCGGTACTGGGTGCCAGGTCTGAGTCATCTGAATTATCCTCCTGACACAGGTCCTGGTTATTGCTCTGTTCTGGCTGAGATAAACTATCAGGATTTTCTTCCTCTGATTTAGCTTTATTTTTTCCATTCCTAAGTCCAGCTATGCATACTTCTGTATTCTTTTGTTTCTCAATAGCTTGGATGCATGGCTTATAGGGTATGTCATAGGCATAGGGGGCTGAGGGAGAAATGGGTGTTGGCCAGGCCGTATATTTCTTTTGTCTTTCAGAGGCCAATTGATCCTTAACGTGCCTCAATTCAAGTTTAAGTGCTTCTAATTGCTCACTAACAGTTATAAAAGAAGTTGTGGCTTGTATCACCTGAGCCCTTTGCATAGAAATGCAAATTTGTGCCTCCTCAAGGTCTTTGGTCAATTGTGTACAATGAGAAGTCAGTTCAGTATTGTCCTGTTTCATGCTAATGAGCCCCCTGCACATGCCTTGGATAAAAGGCATTTATTTTATTTGTTTTCTTTTTGAATTCTTGATAATGGTTTAACATTTGTCTTTGAATATTATACCATGATGACTCAGGGAATTCACCTTCAAAGGGACCACCTTTCCTCTTACAGTATGTCAGTACTATTTGTTTCAGTTCTTTAAAATCAAAGGCTTCCATATTTGAGACTGCAGAAAGACTGTAGTTGGTACAGGGGCCTAGCTTATTATGTTTTTATTTGGTTTTATGCGACTATCTCAAATGTGCAACTTTGGAAGGAGGAATGCTCACTTTTATGAAGAAGTGAGGCGTAGAATTATAGTTGGAATGGCGTAAATTTTATGGGTGTTCAGTAAAGAGTACTGGCATAAAGACCATGCCTTAAAATTATACCTGACTAAAAAAGTGCTTACCACCTTTTAACAGGGTGGAAGTTCAGGATGAAATTATAGTAAGAAGGGTGTTAGGAGATTAACAGAATTGTCAGTTATACCTGACAGGAGACTGAGAAATAAAAGGCAAAGGGACAGGAGGTAATAGTGTTACCAGGAAAGATGTATATTGTATTCAATGAGGGACTGTTTACCTGTGTACCACTTCCAAACTAAAGCTGGACTATCTCTCTGTCTTTTCTTAGCAGCTCAAATACTAGAGAAAAATCTGTGCCTTGTAACAAACCGTAACAAGCCTCTACCTACAAATAAGAAAACTGCAAGCCACTCTATGTAATGTCCCTAGGTGTAGGTAATATTAAAATTCAGGATTATTACAGAGTCTTTTGACAATAAAAATCTCACCTTGTCTAACCCACAAAACAAAGGTATCACTGGAACTTTTCACTAAATCCAGCCTGTAACCAAAATTGTCAATTGTACATGGTCACAAGGACTTTTGATTTTCCTGTCGCACCCTGTCTGAAATCCACTTTAATGTATGAAACAAAATTATTACTTACCCAACTGGAGATCTGCTGTGAAGTCTGAGACGGCCCCCATAAATGTAATCTTCTGAACTGTAATCTTCCGCTGCTGCTCTCCACGTTTGGCTACGCTCCGTTTGGTCCTGGGTTCATTTCACAGAGACAGTAGGGAAAGCAGCACAAATAAGACAACCAAACAGGTGTGGCTTGGAAAAAGGGTTTTATATAGAAATAGGCTTATTACAAAGTTACAGAACAGAGGTAGGAGGTTGTTAGAAAGCTGCTTCAGTTTACTTCAATGAATCTGTGTGTGTGTGAGAGAGAGAGAGAGAGGTAAGAAAATGTGGGTCAGAGCCTCATAGTAAGAAGAATAGGGAGAGAAAGAGAGAACGAGGGGGAGGGGAGAGAAGTGGGTGTCAGAGCCTCATAGCAAGGTGTGTCCGATGAAAATAGGAAGAGAGAGATATTTTTGTGTTTCTCTGTATTTATAGTGAAAATCTTCAGCACCTCCCCTTGTCATAATTTGGGTTGTTTGAGGTCTGCTATCACTTGATTAGCAAGGAGGGTCTGCAGACCATTCTCATCAGGCCCGGAGACTGACATCACCAGGGGGTCAGAGCTAATCTCATCTTGTAAACTATCCTCATTAAGTTTGGAGACTGACATCACCAGAGTAACAAAGCTGCTTGAAATCCAAAGTCTGGGAAAAAGCCATGACACCTATGCTAGGCATAATGTCATGCTGATGTATGCTGACAGCCAGGTCTTAACTTTTTTTTTTGATTTTGCATACAAGCTTTCTAGTCTTAGGTCTGATGGAAGGGAGTTCCAAAGTTGGAGTCCCAAGTAGCTAAAAGTGGCCTTTTCAGAAAAGAGCAGTCTTAGTCTTATTTTTGAAGGAATTGTTAAGAAATTTGTTTGGGAAGCTCTAAGGGAGTGAGAAGGGCAGAATGTCAGTAGGAGGGCAATCAAATAGAGAGGGAATCCTTGGAAATATGCGCAGTGAGTGAGCATGAGTATTTAAAGTGAGTATGTTGGGTAATCTGTAACCAATGTTGTTCTGTCAAAAGAGATGTGACATGGTCATATCTTTGTGCATTCTATATAAGTTTAACCACTACATTTTGAATCAGCTGGAGGCTCTTTAGTTGGTACTGAGGGAATTCTGAAAGTAGAGAGTTACAGTAATCTATATGATTGATCACCAGAACGTGAATCAGTGGGCTTCAGTGCTCAAGGATTGAGGAAAGGTTTCAGTGACTTTATTCCTTGCAATGCTGTGAATGATAAATGAACAATACAAGATATGTGGGGTATAAAAGATAGCTTAGTATCTCAGTGCATTCCTGCATTTTGTTCTATGTAATTTAGAAATAGCTCCATATTTAGCCGAGCTGTTTCTAAAATACCATTGGAATTGTGTGCGTCCCAACCTCAATGTCTCAATTCTGATATTCACATACTAAATCAATTTAATGCATCTTAATCAACAACATAATAGATGTAAAGTGCACAGTGTCTTTGCACATAGTGTGTGAATAACGTGAAAATTCATGCACGCTAAGTGCAAAGCTACTGTGTTACATGTCAAAGACGCGGACACCATTTTTCCAGATGTTAATGCGTGGCACTGTACCGTAACACATGACACTATTAACACAGGTGCACTTAACCATCTATTGAGGTAGAGGTAATTAAACCCACGGTAATTGCAAGTTTGACAGAGTGCAGTGTTTACCCCAGTGCTGACTGCTCGCAACTCACCACACCCGCTCTACACCCCTAACCAGCCCATGTAGCATTCTAAAGTGCAAGTTGCAGTTAGCATGGAAATCGGCCCGCACTGTCATGCCCCCATGCTAACAGTTACTGCGAGCCACAGTGCGTGGTTATCGCATGCTGAAACCCATGCTAACTGCATAGCGCATTTTAGCAAAAGAGTCCCTTAATGTCCTTTTAAAAGTTCTATTGCGCATTAACATTTTTGTTATTCAAATTGTGTGAAACAAGTCAAAAAAAAATCTGAAATTCAGGAAAAAAGCTCAAAAGAACCTAAAACGAAATGAAAAGTTTTGCTCTATGCATATCCTATTCTACAGAGAAGGATAGAAAAGAGACAGAGGATGGGCATGACTAAGGCAGGAAACAGTAACAGAACAAAGTAAAGCAGAAGGATCATAAGAACTTAAGAAATGCCATATTGGATTAAATGGGACCATCAAGCCCAGTATCCTGCTTCCAGCAGTAGCCAATTCAGAGTACAAGTACCTAGCAGGATCCCCAGAAGTAGACAGATTCTATGCTACCTACTCCCAGATAGAAGCAGTGACTTTTCCCAAGCCTTCCTGGTTAATAATAGTTACCAGGAACATTATTTTTGCCAGGAACATTACCTCATCTCCCAACAGTGAATTCCAGAGCTTAATTGTGCGTTGAATGAAAAAAAATTTAAAAATATTTTTTCTGATTTGTTTTAAAAGTGTTGCTTAGTGACTTCATGTCATGTCCCCTAGTCTTCATACTTTTTGTAAGTGTAAACAACCAATTCAAGTTTACCTGCTCCACTCCACTCTTGATTTTATAGACCTCTATCATTTCCCTCATCCATCGCTTCTTCAAGGCTCACAGCCCTAATCTCTTTAACCTTTTCTCATCAGGGAGTCATTTCATCTTCCTTATTATTTCGGTTACCCTTCCCCATTCTTTTTCTAATTCGACTGTATCTGTTTGAGCCACCAGAATAATAATTGTTAAAATAGCAATACTGTTGACCGATGACTTTTGACCATACAGCAAAAAGGGAAAGGCAAATGCATCTTACATGTGTGTGCACAACATCGAATTGAATAAACCTCTTGTCCCAGTCAGGGCTGGCCCGTCCATTGAGCAAGAATGTTTTTTGCAGAGGGCCCCACACTTCAGGAGGCCCCGCGCCAAAGACATCCTGTGCTGCCTTTGCCTGGATAACAGTGTGAGACAGTGTGTGCACCCTGGCATTGTTCCCGTCAATCTGGCCCTGCTCTGGTATCTGATTTTGAATTTTGGCCTTCTCCTGCCTGGCTGGCCTGCTGCAGTTCCACGATCAAACTCTGTTTTGTTTTGTTTTTTCCATGCCCCATGTGCTGCTACGCTGCCCAAAGTGCTGTGTGCTTAAATCTCCAACTCCTCCCACTCTCAGCATGCTTGTGTGCTGTGGCTTCAGCATGTGGATGGTGACTTTAGCCTTGCAGGAAGTATGTGATGGCACAGAAATCGGTGGTTATCAGCTCCTTCTTTGGAGAACAGCGAAGATCGCTTCAGAGGAACCGTGCATACCCAGAGGTTAACATGCTGTCTTGTTAGAGGAAACCTTTCCCTTCTACTTGTGGACTCGGGACTTAGGGGCGCCTGGATGAAGGTTTAGTTCCGGCCCCCGAGGAATGCCCGGCGATGGTGGTTGTGAGAATGTGATCAGAGCCCTCTTGAGGTATTTTTTTTCCGTAATTCAATATTCATCCAGTTTTGAAATATTGCAAGGAGAGCTAAGCTTTTTGCTCTTTCTTGCCCCCTACTCCCCTCCCCCCATTACTTCCCAGCAGTTTGATAACTTTCTGGCATACTATCCTGATATTCATTAATCTTACACTAATGCTACAAAGCATTTTTCTAAGGGTGGAAAGGATCTGCCCTTTTCTTATTAAAAAAAGAAAAAAAGCTGTTACTTTTAAAACAATTCTCACCTAAGTGCATATCAGAACCAAACTGATACTATGAGGATGGTGCTAACAAGCAAGCAGACAAAGAGTATGTGTGCACAGAAAAGATGATTTTCAAATCTCTTTCCAGTACTTTATTGGTGAAAATGGGCTTTTACGACATTGCCCGCCAGATATGTGAATAAATGCCTGCGTGTATACTTCTACCTGCAGCCATCAGGGGCATTACTGCGGACAGGGATATAGTGGGGGGGGGGAAGGGGGATCACTTATGTACATTGTACATTATTTTGAAAAATGATGCCTGTGCTGTAAGTTAACCCAAAAACATTATGCACTCCAAAGAGCAGGTACAAATATGTGTATGCAGTTTTCCTGGGGCATCTTTCAAAGCAGAAGCATACGCATTTTTCATTTGATCTGAAAAGAAAGGCTTTGCCCTTCTGATGGTGGTTTCCTCTCTATGTACTCTTTGCCTCTTTTCTGGTGCCCTTTGGGGAGTTGTGACACTCTTGATGTCAAGTAGTACTGTTATAGATGACTGCCATCAAGTTTCAAGCAGGTTTAATTGCTAATAGATGATAAGCCTCACTGTTCCATTCCAAAATAGCTTTCCCCATAGATTTAAATGGGGACTAATGGGACAAACACATTGATGGTTTGTTTCTCAAAGACTAACCGGATGGATATATTCTGATGAACAAAAATGCATCCCAAAACCGTTGGCACACAGATCCTTAACAGGCAGATATGCCTTCCCTGCCTGGCCACCTTCTTACCTAATGATCCTCTATTGTAAATGGTTTAAACTGACACTACAGGGATAATTTTATAAGGGGCCACCTTGACCTCTTACAGAATACTGACTAGTGTAAAAGTGCATGCCTTGTTTACTTTGACTGTGGGTGTATATGAATGGGTTTGAGCAGAGTGTGGGCGGAGTATCCGGAGGGTAAACAGGGGCATTTCCTATCATCTCGTGTGATACAGGAAATGTCCCCATTTAACCTCCCAGCATTCAGCATGGGAGGAGTGGCTCAGTGGTTGGGACAGGTTACCTCAGGCTGGAAGGCTAGGGGTTCAATTTCCACATGGGGACAAGCAACCTCAGGCCAGAGGAACTGGGGTCTCTAGTCCCATGGCCACTTCTTGTGGCCTTGGGCAAGCCACTTAACCCTCCATTGCCTCAGTTACACTTAGATTGTGAGCCCTTCAGGGACAAGGGAATAAAAAGTACCTGTTAGTATACATGTAAACTGCACTGATTCTAAAGAGCACAGTATAAATAAATAAACTTTAACAGAGACACGGGAAAGAAGGAAAACACAATTCTTTCTCGCAGCTCTGCAGAGGTGAGCTGAGGTGCTGGACTTTGGGCCTCAAACCTCCCCAGCTTCCTCTGAAGACAGTCAGGCAGGTGCTGGGCTATGAAAAATAAAATGCGCAAACAACCAAAGGTAGAAAAATACTTTATTTTGAATTTATTAACTGAAATATTTCAGCTTTGGGAAATGTGCATCACTAACATCTTTGCGTTTTGTTTAGTTACAATAGGAAATTAATTTATTGTTTTATTTCTCCAGTGTTGTTGGGGATCCCAGTTTAATTACTGTATTCCTATTTCTAAATTGTGATCCCTTGTTCTATGTTTGGTGACGGACTATGTTTTGCATGTGTAACCGAGCTGAGGCATTCTGTTCATGTAGTTTATATGTGACAGTCCCACTTGTTCTCTTTCCCCAGTAGGAGATGTATTGGTATTCTCTGAGATGTATTGGTTTAATATTTGTAGTGTTTGATAGGTAGGGTTTGGTGCTTTGTGAGTCCTGGTAGTGCTGTTATAATACGGCGGGTTTGCTATGGATTCTAAATGAGCAGGGTGTATAGTACTTCCTAATGGGCCTGCCAGTTGACAGTAAGGTAAAAATCTGGTAGTGTTTTTTTATCCTCACTGCCCATGCAAATGGAATTCAGACACTCATTAAGAGGCATGTTTAAAATTTAATTCACATTCACAATGTGCACTAAGTGCAGGAACACCCATTTACTTCTATTAGCGCAGTGGCACTTAACGCACATTAATTAGTAAACATGCCACTAAGTCATTGCCATGACAAAAGAGAGGCTTATGAAGGGCTCCTTTGAAAGTTGCCTAAAGGTTTAGTTGGCAACATATAAATTTAAAAATAAAACAAATTAAATGCAAATGTATGCAAATGAGGCCCAGTAGATATGCAAATGAGGCCCCACAATGAATCTCCGCACATGGCCGTGCACTACCCTTGGGCCGCCCCTGGCCCCAGTAGAATATATCAAGCATATATCAGATGATGGAAACCTAGCATTGATGGCACAGTACACAGTAACATATTACTTGTTGCCTCAGATTCCCCTACCACCCTTTTTGTTATTATAAAAACTAAAGGTGTTATCTATAATATGAAATATGACAGACTATGTAAACAGAAATACACTGATTAGAGCAAGGTGAAGTGGAAAGTATGGTATCCTGATCATGGTAGCAGGGCCATCTAGTGCAGTGGAGGAGTAGTCTGGTGGTTAGAATAGCAGGTGAGAACCAGGGAAATCAGGGTTCAAATCTTGTTTCTCTCAGTGACTCTCTTGTGACCTTGGGCAAGTGACTTCACCCTTCATTGCCTCAGTTACAACCTAGACTGTAAGCCCACTTGGACAGAGAAATAACCAGTGTATCTGATTGTAACTCACCTTTATCATGGATTTGGAAAGGTGAATAATTAAATCTCAAATCCAAATATAAACCTGTAAAAAAGAGGGAAAGGGTGAGTACAAATTCTGCCCATGAGCTTCAATGCCCAGCAGCTGCCATCATGAGATTCAGTCAAGCACTGATTGAGACTTATAGATGTGACTGGAAGCCCTATACACGACCATAAAGGGATCACATCTGAGGAGTTTAGAGGACCTTTGTCCATTTCATGTACTTGATCATAGATACTAGGGCTGTGGGTGTCCGCCTGTTCAATCTATCAGACCCATGGCAGCTGAGAAGATGAGGAAGGCTGGTTGCTTGTTTATTTATTTATAATATCAGACCATCCCTGTGAATGGCCTGATATTTGGGTGCTTAAATACTACAACAAAAACAGTGGAATGAAAACTTCAAATTATGGGAGGGGGCAATGCAGGACCAGTATTGGTAAGAAGAGACAAAGCCCTGGGAAAGGGGAAAAGCAGTATCATCATTGGCAGGAAGACCCCCAGGCTCTAGGAGAGAGCCAGAACAGCACCAACATTAACATAGAGACCCCAAGACACCGAGAGAGAGGTACAGCAGCAACAACATTGACAGTAACATTCCAAAGACCTGGGAGATGGGTAAAGCAGGACCAATATTTTGGGGAACAACCAACTTGAAAGACCCCCTAGCCAAAAAGGATGAACAAATGTAGGCCATGGTGTTAAGTAGGTGGGGGTTATCCCTCAATGATTTGGCCATTGAGGTTCTGTGGACTCTTTGTTCAGAAGAGGGGAAGATTAATCTGCCTGTATAGGAGTGTACCCTGAGTCAGCCAGAGGAAAGAAAAGACCAGGGCTCTAGAGGTGAAAGCTCGGTTTCTACAGTGTACTAAATTTGCACCTAGTGATCTGAATTGCACTAAATTTTATTTTTGCTTTTATCCACTAGTAAAGATTTTGTTTTATTTATTTATTTAGCTGGATTTATATACTGCCTTTCACTCGGTCAAAGCTGTTTACACGAAACAGGATATTTACAGTTATAGTGAAAGAGTTAACTATGTACAGCATGCATTTGTTAAATATACAGTTGATCAACTCTCTGTATACGCGTATAACCCCAAGCTCATGGGGCAGGGTGTTATATACAGATAGTGTTCAGTAATATAAATCAGTCAGAGTGGACCCGGAGAGTTAGGTGGCGGGGTTGAAATGTTCCATGAAGAGGTGGGTTTTTAGGCGCTTCCAGAAAGTGTTGAGATAAATGATGCTTCTTAGGGGGTCCATTAAAGCATTTCAGGTTGAGGGTGCGTAGAGTTGGAAGCCTTAGGCACATGTTTGTTGGTTGAATTTTGTACTGGCGTGGGGGGTGACCAGGGTATTCATTGTAGAGGTTTGTCTTGGTCTGTTTGGTTGGGGGGTTTGAAGCAGCATGTGAATGTGAGTATCTTGGTTTGTGGGAAGCCTTAGTAGATAGAGTTGCAGTAGTCCAATAACAGTAGTATCATTGCTTGGAGGGTGGAGAGGAAATCTGATGTTTCTAATAGCGGACGGAGAAATTGCAGCATTTTTGCCTTGTAGTATATTGATCTGGTAATTTTGCTTATGTGTGTCTTGAAGGAGAGGTGGTGGTCCAGGGTGATGCCAAGGTACTTCAGATCTATCTTGACTCCGACTTTGGTGTTATTCAGAATTAAGGTGGAGGGAGTGGAGAAAGTGTTGTCTTTCGTTATGAAGAGGGCCTCTGTTTTTTTGTAGTTGATTTCTAGGTTGTTGGATTTAAGCCAGTTGGCGACATCTGTGAAGCAGTCTTGGTGGATAGAGGAGGGTTGCCTTTTGTTGAATGTTCTGTATATCATGATATCATCTATTAAAGCTTTGGAATTACAGAGCTTAAAAGGGAGAGAGGAGGCATTGTGGGTTAAACTAGAAAGAGGGAAAGAGAAATCTATTTGCATTGGTGTGATATACAGACCTCCCTCACAAGAGGAAGAGGTGGACAGAGAGTTAATTGAAGACATACGCAGCATTGCTAGGAAAGGGGAAGTGCTACTGCTAGGAGATTTCAATATGCCAGATGTTGATTGGCACTTTCCTGCTGCAGTATCATCTAGGAGTAAGGAGATCCTGGATTCTCTACAGGGAGAACTATTCAGGCAATTGGTAACAGACCCCACACGTGAAGGGGCCATACTGGACTTGGTGCTTACCAATGGTGAAAGTGTTTCTGATGTTGTAGTGGGAGATCATTTTGCATCCAGTGATCACCAGATGGTGTGGTTCAGTATTAGGACTAGGGCTGTTAGAATCCATTCCAAGGTGAAGATCTTAGACTTTAGGAAGACTAACTTTGCGAAGATGGGCCAATACCTCAGGGAGTCGTTAGTGGGATGGGAACAGCTGGGGGATGTAGAACAACAGTGGGCAAAACTGAAAGGGGGTATTTTAAAGGCAACCAACCTTTTTGTTAAAATGGTAAATAAAGGCAAAAGGAACAGGAGACCGCTATGGTTTTCGAAGGAAGTAGCTGAAAAAGTGAAGAAAAAGAGGGAGGCCTTCATGAAATACAAGAGATCACAGAGAAAGGAAGACAGGCATCTGTATTTGGAACAACTTAGAGAAGCTAGCAAAGTAGTCAAGAAGGCAAAGATTCAAAAGGAGGAGGAAATAGCCAATGCAATAAAATGGGGAGATAAGACATTTTTCAGATATATTAGTGAGAAGAGGAAGGGCAAAAGTGGTATTGTCAGACTCAAGGGTACAGGGGGGGAATATGTAGAAGCTGATAAGGATAAAGCGGAATTGCTTAACAAATATTTTTGTTCTGTGTTCACAGATGAAGAACCAGGAGCAGGACCTCAGAAAACACCCACAAATAAGAACAGAAGCGAGGGACATCTTGAACAATTTTCAGAAGACTGTGTTCGTGAGAAACTAGCTCAACTTAAAGTAGACAAAGCGATGGGACCGGATGGGATACACCCTAGAATACTGAGGGAACTTGGGGACGTTCTAGCAACTCCACTGACTGACCTTTTCAATGCCTCGTTGGAGTCGGGAGTGGTGCCAAAGGACTGGAGAGAGGCTCATGTGGTGCCTTTACACAAAAGCGGAAGTAAGGATGTGGTTGAAAACTACAGGCCGGTTAGTTTAACTTCGGTGGTGAGTAAATTAATGGAAACGCTGTTGAAAGAGAAAATAGTGAGGTTTCTGGAGTCCAGCGGATTACAGGATCCGAGGCAGCATGGATTCACCAGAGGCAGGTCTTGTCAGACAAATCTGATTGATTTCTTTGACTGGGTGACCAGGGAGTTGGACCGAGGGAGAGCTCTAGATGTGGTGTATTTAGATTTCAGTAAAGCCTTTGACACTGTTCCTCACAGGCGACTTATAAACAAACTGAGCACCCTAGGGATGGACCCTAAAGTTACTGCTTGGGTTAGAAATTGGTTGGGTGGGAGGCGACAAAGAGTACAAGTAAATGGAGCTCACTCTGAGGAGAAGGATGTTACCAGTGGTGTGCCCCAGGGATCTGTCCTTGGTCCGATTCTTTTTAACATCTTTGTTAGTGATATAGCGGAAGGGCTGTCTGGTAAGGTTTGCCTCTTTGCGGATGATACCAAAATCTGCAATAAAGTAGACACCCAGGAAGGTGTAGATAACATGAGGAGGGATCTAGCTAAGCTTGAAGAATGGTCTAGAATTTGGCAGCTGGGATTTAATGTTAAAAAATGTAAGGTCATGCATTTGGGCTGCAGCAATCCAAGGGAGCAATACAGCATAGGAGGTGAAGTACTTTTGTCCACTAAAGAAGAGCGGGACCTAGGCGTAGTTGTGTCCGATGATCTTAAAGTAGCTAAACAGGTAGAAAAGGCGACGGCAAAAGCTAGAAGGATGCTTGGGTGCATACGGAGAGGAATGGCTAGCAGAAAAAAGGAGGTGATAATGCCTCTGTATAAGTCTTTGGTGCGACCTCATTTGGAGTATGGTGTGCAATTCTGGAGACCGCACCTTCAAAAGGATGTGAACAGGATGGAGTCGGTGCAGAGGGTTGCTACTAAGATGATTAGTAGTCTTCATTATAAAGCATATGAGGACAGACTTAAGGATCTTAATATGTACACCTTAGAGGAAAGGCGGGATAGAGGTGATATGATTGAGATGTTTAAATACCTCCGTGGCATAAATGTTCAGGGAGAGAGCCTCTTTCAATTGAAAGCAAGTTCTGCGACGAGGGGACATGGGATGAGAGTGAAGGGAGATAGATTCAGGAGTGATATGCGGAAATATTTCTTTACGGAAAGAGTAGTGGATCCGTGGAATAGTCTCCCGGTGGAGGTGGTAGAGATGAGGACAGTAACTGAATTCAAAAAAGCATGGGACCAACACAGAGGATCTCTAAAGGTAAAAAGTGGACTGTTGTAGTTGTTGTTATGGAAGGACAGACTAGATGGGCCTTGTGGTCTTTTTCTGTCATCATGTTTCTATGTTTCTATTTTTCTATCTGTGTAGATGTGGAAGGTGAGGCCATGGGTTTTGATGATTGAGCAGAGGGGTTGTAGATAGATGTAGGGGTTGTAGATGTTTATCTGTTGGTACCTTTTGGTTAGATTTGATGTGAACTATTGTAGAACTGTGCTCTGAATTCTGGTGGACCTGAGTCGTTGAAGTAGGATATTGTGGTTAACAGTGTTGAAGGCCATAGAGATATCCAGGAAAATTAATAGGAAACCTTGATTGGCATGTTGTATCCCTTGTGTTAGGTTGTTTATTAGGTTGACTAGTAGTGTTTCCACTCCATGAAGGGGGCGGAAGCTGTATTGTTTTATTCAGCTGCAGCATCCTCTTGTGGGCATCCCTAGATTGGAGGCCAAACTGGCAAGAGTCCCTTTCAAACAAGCTTTGTCGATCCTTGAATACTTTGCGCTTGGTGTCTCCACCTGAGTAAGAAGTATGCTAGTGATCATCAACCAGGTATCGGGGTGGCTCCGCTGGACTATCTTGGCCCCCAAACCTCTTTTCTAACTTTTCTGAGCTCTGAGTATATTTCCAAACAAGGAGTCAGCCTGTTGTGCTTGTTGAATGTCCTACAAAGTCAGTCCTGGCATGATAGTGGAAATCAAAATAAAACATCACAGTATATGGTAGGGATACCTTCTGGGGGAACTCCAGGTTGTTCACGGCCTGATAGGCATTTTCATTATCTAATTCAGTTGCATTCCCTGTCTGACTGCATACGGCTGCCACTCTAGTCTCTGATAAATTACACTAGTCCCTTTTGGTGATGTCACTTCAGTGATAATGTTGAGACAGTGCATCATAATCCCTATGTTGCCTGTATTTCTGGGTTGGTGGTGTAAAATGAAATTATAGAGGGATAATGCAGCCAACTACTGGTGCCCAGTTGCTTTAACCGCTGCATGAGTCCACAAATATTTATTTAAGGGCTAAGAACTTGTTTGTGAATATACTAGTTCCTTTCAATCTTACTCAAAATGTGACTTGCATAAGCCACAGGTCTAAGCCCCAGGGCTGGCGTGACCATTAAGCTAACTAGACAGTTGCTTAGAGCGCCAGCCCTCTGAGGGCACCCATTACCACCTTATCCAAAGGACCCTTGTATTATTTTCTCTTATGCCTTTGTTTCTGATTCCTGGATTGGTAACCATGCATCAGGCACTGAATTGCAGAAAATATCAAAGCTCTTTGAGATTGACTGTATATATGGCTGAGTGATAAAGGCAGTTATTGAATCATGGTCAGTGGCTACTCCTTCTTCAGAAGCACCATGCCCTGCCCAACATAGTTAACTTCTGTCTAACACAATTTACATTTGTTCAATGATAGTTTTATACCACATTATCAAGAATCTTAAGCAATCTTTCTAAAAACTATTAGGTCATGTAAGTACACTAGGACTTGTAGCAGAATTATGTTCTCCACTATCCTCTCCATTAATCTCTAGAAGGTAGTGGGAATCCCTGATACCCGCTAGGCGAGTCAATTAAACCGATAAAACCATAAGGGACAAATAAATAAATACAGTTTTCTCCTTCTCAGCCTTAGTCATTTGATAAGATCCACTTCTTGTGCTTCCAGGCGCTGACCGTTGGACCACAGATCCAATCTCTCACCTTTTGGTCTCTGGCCTTGGGTACTCTGGGCATTAACCAGTATTCAACTACACAAAAAAGATCCAGAAACACAAGAGAAGGGCCAGATTCTATTCATCTGGGAGGACCTTCCCTTCTGACCCAGGTTTCCCCATAGTCTGGAGTGCACTAAGTCCCAGTAGCGCAATAGAGCTGAACAGTACATAAAACTATATTCAAAGCCACATAATGATCCAGAAGTATCTGGAGATTCCCTGTTCCCCTTACAGATGTTATGGCTCAATTCTTGAAACCTTCAGCAAACAATCCCAGTGAGCTGACTTCTAATTTCAGACCCTGCTGCTCTTTGTGCTTTTAGCACTTTTTCTACAATGGTTTAAACCTTGGTCCCCTTTTTAATATAATCTCTGGGGCTCTCCAGAAATAAAAACCAATAAAGAAAAATATTGAAGAGTTTAGTGGGCTTCCTAGTAGCCCTCTTGACACCACCCTAATGACCCCCCCCCCCCCATTCAAGCTCATTAGTTATTGTTTCCGAATCAGGGCCACCACCACTCACAGTCAGGACAGTTCACAATCCTGCCTTTAGAATTGAACTGCCTGTAAATAACCCAGGCTACTATCAAACCAGTAATGTTTTGCCCAAACGTCCTTCAGAGGGAGAGCAAAGTTTCATCTAAATCTTCCGGAGCAAAATGTTTTTTTTTTTTTTTTTTTAAATTCAAGGCTTTTATAAGGAAAGCAAGACAAAACAAAGTTTTATCTTTTCTTGAAGGTTTTAGGTAGGCAGATGGTCTGGCAGCTCCTTACAATTGGAGTGTCTCCGTGAGACTGAGCTCTTGCTCTGCTCCCAGGCTTTTACCCTCTGGCTAGCCATACTCCTTTCAGCTCCTCCCTCCTGGGTTGCCGGTTGGAGTATGTTTACTAAGCAGCGGTAGCGGCTGGCCATGCGGTATCAGAGCCAGGGCTTAGTAAACATACCCCTAAGCCTTCCTTTTCTCTAACACTAGCAGCATGGAGTCCTGGCCTGGAATCTGCCTTCATTTATAATGTATAATTTACTAAGCCCTGGCTCTGATACTGCATGGCCAGCCGCTACCGCTGCTTAGTAAACATACTCCAACCCTGGAAAGGCAGTGAAAAGGCAGCCAGGCCTCCCAACCTGTAGGTGTGGTCGTCTCAGGGTAGGTCCTGGACTGATCTAGCAGGATTCAAGGGTATAAAATTATCAGGTATGTAAAATTTCTTCTTCCTCATCATCATGCTAGACCAGTTCAGATGAATGGGGCATAGTCAAGTAGTGAGGACCCAAAGTGGGAGGAAGATGGTGCTCCAGACAGTACTAGCTCTTGCAATGTGTGCTACTGACAGAGCGCATTGCGAGAGCTGCCTCACACATTTGACATACTGCTGAGGTCCTGACTGAGAACCGCCTGACAACTTAGCCATCCAAGAGAACCTGAAGCTTTACTACAGCCAGGCTAATCATCTTGACCTCTAGCCTGTGACCAAACAGGAGCCTTCCTGAGGTGACCAGTGCCGCTGTACAATCTGACCAGACAATGTGCCAGCCCTGTAGACTGACACTCAAAGTGATTATCACCCAAGGTATCATTTCCAGAGGTAACCCATTCATCAGAAGGCGAGTCAGTAGCCACAATGCCAGTTGCTTCTTGCTCTCTTTTAGAAGAGATAGAAGCTAAGAAAACATTTCAGGCACAAAACACACTGCAATAGAATAGACACTCAGGAAGGTGTAGATAACATGAGGAGGGATCTAGCTAAACTTGAAGAATGGTCTAGAATTTGGCAGCTGAGATCTAATGTTAAAAATGCAAGGTCATGCATTTGGGTTGCAGCAGTCCAAGGGAGCAATATAGTATAGGGGTGAAGTACTTTTGTCCACTAAAGAAGAGTGGGACTTAGGCATGATTGTGTCTGATGATCTTAAAGTAGCTAAACAGGTAGAAAAGGCGACAGCAAAAGCTAGAAGGATGCTTGGGTGCATAGGGAGAGGAATGGCCAGCAGAAGAAAGGAGGTGATAGTGCCTCTGTATAAGTCTTTGGTGTGACCTCATTTGGAGTATTATGTGCAATTCTGGAGACCGCATCTTCAAAAGGATATAAACAGGCTGGAGTTAGTACAGAAGGTGGCTACCAAAAAGGTTAGTGGTCTTCACTATAAAGCATATGAGGACAGACATAAGGATCTTAATATGTACACCTTAGAGGAAAGGCAGGATAGAGGTGATATGACTGAGACATTTAAATACCTCCGTGGCATAAATGCACAGGAGGAGAGCCTCTTTCAAATGAAAGCAAGCTCTGCTACAAGGGGACATGGGTTGAGGGTGAAAGGGGATAGATTCAGGAGTGATATGCGGAAATATTTCTTTACGGAAAGAGTGGTGGATCTGTGGAATAGTCTTCCAGTGGAGGTGTTAGAGATGAGGACAGTATCTGAATTCAAAAAAGCATTGGACAAACACAGAGGATCTCTAAAGGAAAAAAGGGGACTGTTGTAGTGGCCATGTGGTCTTTTTCTGTCGTCATGTTTCTATGTTTTTTAAAACAACTGCTAACAGGTGCTCATAAATCCAAAGCACCTATTCCAGGGTTGAAGACATCAAACCTGGGCATGCAGGCTGATCCACACCCTGGCAGCTGCCTGAAAGCAAGGACTCCAGAGCTACAAGCATTTCAGGCACAAAACACACTGCCCATGCATGTGCTGAAGCACCCAGACACTCCAAGCTCCGGAAAGGAAACAGATTGCCCTAAGGATCTCTGAATGGAACTGGGGCTCCCTTAGCATAACATTGACCACCTAAAGGCCCCTGTTTCTTTTTTTGTACCAGGAATGAAGACCCTTGACCTTGATGTGCAGGGTCCATGAGTACAATAGTCTGCAATGGCAAAAGTTACTAATTCATTTTCTCGCCACAAGGAGACTCCACATAGGCAGGTCAAAGAGGCTTTGCAAGCTCTGGAGTGCACCTCTGAGGATGTCTAGGATCCAAAGGCTGATATGAGCCCATTCTAAGCAAACCAACCTGAGGCATCCTCAGAAGGGATCTGTGAATCACAATGTGAGGGCTTGCCAGCCCTGAGGAGGCTCTTTCTGAGTCCTGAGAGCACTGAAATCCCCAAAAGGCCCATAAAGGCCATAGGAAGAAAAGGTCATCAGAACTTCCAATCTTAAGCCATAGCCATGCCACTGAGCTCTACGTGACGATGGAACCTCTAGGCCTATCTTCTAGGAGCCTCTAATGGCAAGCTTCACCAAGGACTTCATCAGGTTCTGCAAGTCAAGGAACAATCTGCCTTTAAAAGTGTCCCTGCTAAGCCACAGTTGAGACACAACCTCTGAAGACCAAAACCAGAGCCAGAGCTACCATTGGGTCACCACAGACATTGTCACAGACTGAGAAGAGATCCTGCTCATGCCCTACAGGCAGTACCCATAACCATCAATCTGGCCACCTCCAGACTATCCGGTAATGACTGGAAAAAAAACAGAGTGCTTGGGCCACCAGGCCCAAGCAAGGCACTGCTAGAGCACCCCAGGCCAAGGGGGGGGGGAGGGGTTGTCGAGGAGGGCTTCCATTCTCTCATCTTGGGTTACCAGCATTTCTGTATCACTGGAGTGGTAGTTTGCTATATAACCGCCATGATCAGGACAACCATTTTAGGGACTCCAAGGATTTTCTATTCTCCTTGGGGTAGAAGATACAGCTGAGCCAGAACCAAAATGCTCCTAAATCCAAGCTCCAGTGCCTCTTTTGAGATGACACAAGGCTTTTGCAGGGACCCAGAGAGGGAAGAAACTGGAGGGATTTCTGCAACCCTCAAGGCTAGGGCCCACTTGTGAAACCACAGTCCGAGGAAACTCTACAAAGCACAGGGGCATCCAGACATTCTGAATATGCATGGAAGGATACTCTCTGGGAGACAGATGAACCTCAAAGAGCCTATTCCTTTACCAGGGGAAGCACCCCTTCCCACGAATATTCACCTGTCAAAGAAAGGAAAACTGTTTCCCTCCCCTAGGAATCCCCAGAAGAAACCATGACTGGTTCTCAGAGGAATGGATAAACGGTAAAACAGGATGGGGGTGCTGAACACCCTGGCCACTAGAGGGTGTAATGTAGTGGATCTTCCAGAAGCTATGGATCTGGGTGAAGCTGAAGAAAGTGTGTCTGAAACTGACAGCATAGAAAAGCACATGGCCCAGGGTTGCCATGAGCAACGTAAACAAAGAGTGTCACGAGGGAGAGAACACGCCCAAACTGCAAACAAGCTCTGAGCTCAGTGTGTAATGAGAGGCAGCTGGATGAGGGCGGGGTGCAGTTAAGCCCTAGGACACACACACATAAAAATTACTCACCTGAGGATAGGGGGGAGCAGCAAGAGAGGGGGCAGCAAGAGGGAGAGCAGCAAGAGAGAGAACAGGAACAGAGAGAGCAAGGAGAGGGCTCAGAACCAGGAGGAGTCTCAGCAGGAGAGTTGATGAGAGACACAGCTGCAGGACTGAAGGAAGCCTTGGTCGGAGAACTGGTTGGGGAACCAGTTGGAGAAAGGGACCAGAGGAAAGTGTCCTAGTTGAAAGCTGCAGGTCCAGTAAAGCAGAGATGTCCTGGCCAGAGGACATTTACATGTCAGAGAGAAAGCAAAGGGTAAAAGGCAGGAGAACGCAGCCATGCTGTGAAAGCCTTATTGACCCAGCTGTGCTGAGAGGTTCCTGTGTGAGAAAGCTGGAAGGTAGGCTGTATAAACCTTATAGAAGAGAAACTGAATGTAAAAGTTTTCCCTGTAACTGCCAGAGTTTGTGGGGCTCTCCTATAGCAAACTCCAGTATATGTGGTAATCTTCCACCCTGCTCTGTAGCAACGGGGGAAGGGAAGTCTCGAGGCAGTGAAGAGAGACTGCTCTTTGGAGGGACGTATAATAATCCACAAGAATACTTAGCTGGGGGTGAGTGTGAAGAAATGCCAGTAGAATTTCTTATGGAACAAACCCCAGAAGAAGAAATGGATTGTACGCTGTCTGTAGCAGACCATGTCACGTCTCTATGCTAGAATAGCTGTTTAAAAGTTTTGGTGAAACAGCACTGAAAGCAAGAGAGTTTGCCTTTGAGAAAAGGGACTGCTGCAGTTACATTTTTGTTCAACTAATTGTTTATGTGAGTTGAAGATAGAAGCTGTTTCTGTTCCTGTTTCGTTTCATTTTTGTACCAGAAGTATGGTCATTTTTGTTCTTGTTTTTCTTGCAATGAATCCACCCGGAAGGGGAAATAAAATCCTGTCTTTTGCCTAACTCCACTCGACTACAACTCATTCCTTGCTTAGTAAGAGGGACTACAATACCCAGAAGGCAGTGCAGGGCCAACTGCACTATCCTTCTTGCTAGGTTTGGACATGCCCAGGCTGACCTACCCCTATGCTTTTGCCTCTGGGGATGGTTACTGGTGACAAGGGCCCTGAGTCCTCTCTAGGGCCCTGAGTCCTCTCTAGGGCCCTGAGTCCTCTCTAGGGGAAGTCAGGGACTTGGGCCCTTGCGAGAGGGCTGCCACACACCTACAAAAGACTGAAAACAGCTTGTGAGCTGTTCTAGGAGCTTTGGCTCAAAGCCAAATGAAACAAGGGCCCTAGAGGCCTCAAGAATCTTCAGGGGCTTGCAGGCCTGAGGCTCCAGCAACCTCCACCATGCTCCCTCTTTGCAGGGACCATGTAGTTATCTAACAAGGTCATCTTGCCCACCATTGGGAAAAATGGGGGAGATGTGGCAGAGGCAGCAAAATCAGCATTAGGCCCCACGATTTTGGTCCCCAACATACAAAAAAAATGTGTCCTGAGGTCAATGGGGAAAAATCCTCCAGCCATAGAAATAAACTACTGGGAACCACAGGCTGCATCAGGTTGTGCAGCTCAGCACTGCAGCAGCAAAACTAAACAGCTGTGAAGAAAAAAAAACTATGAAAAAGAAAAACTGTGTCAAAAAAGGAACCTCCAGTCAGTAAGGGAATCACAGAAGCTGTCAGGGCAGTGGGAGAAACCCCAGAAGGGTTGCCCCAGCCACCTACACAGGCCTGGGAAAGGCTGGCTGCCATGAGGGTTTTTTATAAAGTGCTTATTCAAGCAGTAAAACAGAAATCCAATTAAAAATAAAAGATAAAAGGCAAAGAAAGGAAGCAAAGCTTGCAGATAGAGGACAACAAGAGGGAAGGGGACCTAGGCCAAGACTTATCATCTCCCTTCAGGGGCCCTGTGAGGTCCTCCTGTCTGGTCTCTGGCCCATCAGTGCTGGAACCCATGGGTAAGAGCTCTGGACACAGTGCAGCTATCGGCCCAAGAAGACAAGGGTGTACCCAAGCTCTGAACAAACAGGCCCAAAAATCTCAACACACAGGGCACAAGATCATGATCTGAGCTATAGGAGACAAGCCTATCTGCACTGCTGCACCAGTCCACACACCTTGCCACCTGCTGGAGACAGACAATACTGGCCTCTCTCAGTGCTGCACCAGCATACAGTGTGCAGAGATAATGACATCACTGAACGTTGCTCTGGTCTGCTTCCATCTGCTGGCTGTGGATTATGACCTACTTGTCTGGACTGATTTAGCAGGAGAGTAAGGAATTTATTGACCGTCATTACCCCTAAATTCCTAAGGACTTTATACAAATTTCCTTATTCCCAATGAACAGCTGTGACCTGCTGTGCCTCCTCATACATAAAACCTCTGTCTTTGAGGGGTTTAATTTGAAACAATGGCATGTTAACTACATTTCTATAACTCAGAATCATCTGCCATCCTGACATTTCGCACCTGATCCTCCTCTACCAGCTGACTGTCATTTGCATAAAAATGACAAATTATCCCACATTTCTCAATCACATTCACCAGCAGGGCCAAATAAAATAATAAAGGAGAAAGGATTGAGCCTTTGGCACCCCATACTCCAGAGAATATATCTTTGAATGAGCTCCCGCTCATTCTGCATAATACGTCCTGCCCTTCAAAAGGCAGGCAAATCAATTCAAGACCTTTCCTCTTGGACCACTTCTTCCTAACCCTCCTATTACCGACAATGGTTTAAGCTGTTAAACACGGCTGACAGATCCAGGAGGATCATCACTGAATCCTCTCCTCCGTAAGCCCAAGTTCTAACCATATCCATCAAACTCACCAGCACTGTTTCCAATCTATGACCTACACTAAACTCTGACTGACAATGACATATTGGCCCGAATTGCTCTGAAAAGACTGCTATTTATCCATAGCAAACGTTCTTTATTATTTTCCCCAACCCATAACCTCCAGGTACAAATGATCTCCTTTTAAAAAAGGATACATGACAGCTCTTTTAAGACTGTCTGGAAAATCACCCAGCTGAAGGGATAAACACCAGCTTCTCTTCTATTTCCTCCCCTAGTAACTTCATTATTTTGGCTGGACATGGATCTCATTCACGCGCTCTATGTCTTCTCTGCTGCAATGTCCGCTTTCTGTCAGCTCATGCCCCCATTTAGATTCCTCCATTTTTATTCGCGTGCCATTCATCTCTACCTCAATCTCTACCACATCCATCATACCTCCCCCCTTTATCCTCCATTCCCCCACTGTCTCCCTTCAAAACCTTCCCCCACGATACCTGAATATCCTCAAATTTTTGTCTAAAATAATGAGCTATCTTCTCACAGGTGGGGGTGGCGGCAATCACCCATTTCCTTTACCATATTCAGCTTCGTTCAAGAACTTCTTGGGATGATTTCCACATGCCTCCAACTGAGAACCTGTAAGTTCCCTCTTTGCACTTTTCACCTGTTTCCAGCCTCGCTCCCTACACTCCTTTTTACTCTCATCCTTATTATCGTTTTTGCTACTTTCTCTCTGTTTGGGGGTAGAAGGAGAGTGCTTTGTGCTGTTTTGAAGTTCAAGTGCTGCCGTTCTTTTTTGTGTTTTATTTCCCTTGATGGAGAAATTTCCCGTGGATGGATTTTGGGAGGAAGTGTTTTGTGATGGTTTCTAGCTCGTAAGGACAGCAGTGAGTTTCACTGGTGAGAGTGAATTGGAATCATATTGCCAGGCCAAGGATTGTATTGTATTACTACTGTATTTTATCATGCATTATTTATTATGCATTTTGATTGCATTTATTTGTATCATATCATATTTTATTTGTATTCAGTGATGATATACTTTGTGCTGTGCGTAAACTGCATTGGGTGGCCCAGAAATTGAGATATATAAAATTTCAGATTAGATCAAATTATGCAGGGCATATTCAAAGACATTTACACGGTTTGTACAGCTGCAAAATTAGGAAGATAAAAAGCTGACTTGCTTGATTAAGGATAATCGCTTATCAACTGACTATTTAAATTGCTAACTGGGCAATTTGGATATTCAATGCCGATGGCCAGATAGGACTCTAGTATTGAATATGGAGAGTTAAGTTAAAATGCCGAGAGCTACTGTCTGCAATCAGTGATTATCGACCCCTTATATGTTTTTTTTAACAAAACCACTATGCTAATAAATTGGTATTTCTATAATACTTGTATCTATACATACTCAGTAATTACAGTGCTAAGGCGGTTATCCAAAATATCAGCTTGCCAGTTCCTTGACTTTCTCTTTTGGCATTTTTTTAAAGTTCTGCCTTTTATAGTTCTTCTTTTTCATAAAAGCTGTGAACTTATTATGGCATTGCCTCTTGTGCATTTGTTAGTGAGCATCTGGGTTTGTTAAGGTGTCAAAAAACATTTTGAGGGTAATTTTATAAGGCATCCTAGATTAATGCATGATTTTTTGTGCATATTTCATGCCTATTTTAGAAAATATGCACGTACCTATGCACTCCCCCATGCTCTGCTAAACTCCGCTATTATATTTGCCTATAGTGAAGCAGTTCAGAGGAGAGTGACCAAAATTGTATGGTGTTTGTGCCAGAAGCCGTATGAGAAGAGACTTGAAGACCTGAATGTGTATGTCTTACAGCAAAGGAGGACAGAGGAGACACGATATATATGTGTAAATACTCGAAAGGTATTAATTTTATTTATTTATTTATTTAGCTGTATTTATATCCCGCTTTTCACCGGGTCAAAGCGGCATTACATAAAAGGGTGGGGAAATTAAGTAAGGGTGGGGCCATCACCGGGGAGGCAACGTTAATGATTTGGACATGATACAGACTTTGGACATGGGATAGGCTTTGGACATGGGCAGGTTAATGTAGTTTTGGATCAGAGGTTCTTGGCGGACGAGATCAGAGGTTAGTGCGCTTTTTGGTGGGGGTCATGTTGAAGTATTCTTGGAACAGGGTGGTTTTCAGCTGTTTCCTGAAAGATGGTAGATCGGCATTGTTTCTGAGATAACTCGGTAGAGAGTTCCATAGGGATGGCGCATAAAGTTCAAAGGCTCGATTGCAGGTCCGTTGCGAGCATTTGGTTTTTTTGTGAGGGATGGTGAGGGAATTGCTGGAGGTTTGTCTGGTAGTTCTTCCGTGGGCCGGACGGGACAGTAGGGTGCGAAGCTGGGAGTTTTGTGCTTGATGGATGGCTTTGTGGGTGAGTAGGATGGCTTTGTATTTAGACCTTGCTTCGAGGGGAAGTATGTGTAGGTCTTTCAGAATTGGGGTGATGTGATCGGTTTTCTTTGCACTCTGGATGATTCTTGCCATGGTGTTCAGTGCTGTTTGGAGGGGGTTGGTCTGTGTGACTGGAAGGCCATGGTAGATTATGTTGCAGTAGTCCAGATGTGGGAGCGTCATGGCTTGCATTACAGTTCGGAAGTCTTGATGTTCAAGCAGGGGTCTAAGACGTTGTACCGTTCTTGCCTTGTGGAATATTGTTCCGGAGGTTTTGGTGATTTGCTGTTTTAAGGTGAGGGCTTGGTCAATAATAATGCCCAGGTATCGTATTTGTGGTTGTATTCTAATGCTTGTGGGTCCTATGTTGAGGTGTGTTGGTGGGGTGAAATCTGGGTCTCTAGTGACTATGAGGGCTTCTGTTTTCTTCATGTTGATGGATAGGTTGTTTGCTTGTAACCAGTCGGACACCTCGGAGAAACATGCTGATAGATGGGTGTTTGTTGGGTTCGTGGTTGTAATGGGGGCGTAGAGCATGATATCGTCAGCATATATGTGGAAGCTGATGTTGTGGGTGCGTATGACTGAGCAGAGTGGTTGGAGGTAGATGTTGAAGAGCATGGCTGAGAGTGTGGATCCTTGGGGCACCCCTTGGTGTTGCTGGAATGGGGGGGATGTCAAGGTGCTGGTACGGATTAATTGTTTTCTGTTAGTAAGGTAGGACTGGAACCATTTTAGTACGGTGTCTTTGATCCCAATTGTGCATAGTCTGTGTATGAGGACGTTGTGGGAGATGGTGTCAAAAGCAGAAGATATATCAAGGAAGATCATGGCATATCCAGAGTGTTTTTCTTGTGTTCCCAAGAGGAGAGTGTTCATCAGTGTGGTCATAAGAGTCTCAACCCCATGCAGAGGGCAGAAGCCGTGTTGTTGCGGGTCCAGTATGTTGTTGATATCCAGGTGTTCCTGTAGTTGCTGTTGGACGATCTTCTCGATTATCTTAGCAGTGAAAGGTAAGCTTGCTATGGGTCTGTAGGATGCTGGATCAAGGGGATCCAGGTTTTGCTTTTTTAAGGATGGTCGGATGATTGTAGTTTTGAGGGTATCTGGCATGTGTCCTTGGGAGAAGGATTCTTTGATGATATGGGCTAATGGTGTGCTCAGCTCTTTTTTGGATTTCTTTATCCAGTCAGTGGGGCAGGGGTCCAGCGGGGAGGTGGTGGTGTTGAGGCAGGAGATGGTGGTTTATATTTCGTCTGGTGAGGTTTCTTTAAATGTGGTCCAGTCACTGTGTAAGTTAGGGTGGAGGTCTGTTGTGGTGGCCTCTACGTTTAGCTGTGAGTTCTGCGGTCGTTGTAGTTGTTTGTATTGACGGGCCAATAGCTCTGGTGGGATCTTCGGTAATTGGTCAGAGTTCTGGGGTGCCTTTGTCAGTTTTTTGACAATCTGAAAGAGTTCACGAGGTTTGTTTATGGAGGTATTTATGATTTTCATGTTGTAGGTTTTCTTTGCTTTGTCGGTCTTGTTGTGATATGCATTGAGTTCATATAGGTATTTTGTTTTGTCATTTTCGTCTTTGGTTTTTCTCCATTTTCTTTCAGTTCTTCTAAGTTTTGTTTTTAGCTTCTGGAGGCTGGGAGTATACCATCTGGCCTTTGTGGAAGGAGGTCTGGTGATGGTTTAATGAACAAACAAACCTTTTCCAAAGACAGGGAAGCTATAAACCTAGAAGACATGATATGAATCTGAAAGGAGGAAAACTGAAAAGCAACATCAGGAAATTCTTTTTTCATGGGAAGGGTGATAGATCCTGGAATGTCCTCCTGCCGGAGATGGTGAGGTAAAAACGGTGACAGAATTCGAATATGCATGGGATAAATGCAGAGGATTCCTATATAGGAAAAGGACCATTCCTGTTCAAAGCAAAACTTACATGACTTTCACACTGCAAAAAAAGCATAACAAAGTGGCAGTTACAACCCAAAGGAAAAAGCAAAGAGCAGGTGGAGTCTACACGGAGTGGCAGTTATGACCCTAAATACCTTGCTGGACAGAGTAGAAGAGCCATGATGGTCTTTATTTGACATCATTTACTATTTTACCATGTTACTATGTTACCATGGGACATGCGATCAGTCCAACGTGTGCAATTTAGAATAGTGACCATGTCAAATACTCACATAACTACCATTTACGCACATATATGACTAAAATGCCTAGATTTGCATGCCCGATGACAAAGTGCACATTAGTAGATTCAGCATAACTTAAGTGGTCAGTTAATACACATTAAAGCAATTTAGCATGTACTAAACATTGCCTATTAAAATGGACGTGTGAAACTAAGCAAAGACCACCCAAAAATTGGAAAACATCTGGGAAAAAGATGTTCACATCCCTACTTTACGCATACCAGTGCTATGTATGAAGTGAATTCTAATCGGGATCAACATAGTGGCATCTTGTTGCTCTTAGATGCAAGATAACAGCCATTACATCTCCCCAGGACTTGCGGTGGCAATGACAACACAACAGAAAAGAAGCACTGAACAGAGGGAAGCCTCTGAATCCCTGCGCGTTATGCTCTGAAAGTGCTGCTGATCTGCCCCGACACAAGAGGAATTCTACATCGGGGGCTTTCAGAGCACAATGGTCCAGAAGCTTCCTTTTGGCCTGCGCTTTTTAGTTGCTGTATTGCCCTTACTGCTGCTCCCACAGGTCCAGCTGTGGCAGAAGTAACGGCGGGGGCAGCAAGAACGAGGGTTGCCTAGGACGGCCAATGTCTTTGCACCAGTCCTGGCTGGCAGGGATGGATTTAGTCGGTGAATGGCTTGGCTCTTGTCATGATAACGTTGTATGAGTACATAGGAGGTGGGACTCGGAGAAGGCGTTTTCCTAGGCTGCTGTGAAAATGAATGCTTCTTAGAAAGCACATTTATGACTTGTGTGAGAATGAATACATGGGTGTGTGTTAGAATAGTACATTTCCTAATGGGCTTATTGGCTTCCCACACCCACAAGTCCCTCCCATCATCATTTGTTCTCTATTTGTAGGTCTAAAAAATGACAGAGGATCTGATCATAGGAAAAAGCGAGCGGTAAATATAGCTTCTGAGATATGTAAGGAATTCATGAGTGCTTGTGAAGGAAATGGTGAGCTTATATGTGCTTTGTTTATGTTTATTTCAAACTTGCTGTACTGCCAGTCACCATACATCACAGCGGTTTACAAATCAGCTACTTAAAAATCCAAAACAGAGAAAGAAGGGTAGGAAAGAGGAATTTACGAATAGTACTCATAACAAGTCAGTAGCACACAGAGAGAAGTTTGCAAATCCTATTCCAAGACATACCCAGAATCAGTCACAGCTACCCCTGAAATGCCTGGAAGAAGACATATGCTTTCAGACAAACTGAATTTAGGGAGGGAAGAGTCCAGAGTCGAGGGCCTAGGCAATAAAAAGCAGATTGCTGTGTACATTATAGCCAAGTCCACAAGGGAGTGGGAACAGAAAGGAAATTGTCATTTTGTGAGTGGAGGACATGCGCCGGCATATAG
The DNA here is from genome assembly GCA_033557465.1 of Ichthyophis bannanicus. NCBI lineage: Eukaryota > Metazoa > Chordata > Amphibia > Gymnophiona > Ichthyophiidae > Ichthyophis > Ichthyophis bannanicus. Next base: position 199,680,667 of record CM066038.1, on the reverse strand, counting down.
AATACCAGCAAATCAAATAAGTAACCTGGTTGACTGGTATAAAATGCTAGATGGGCAAGTGTCAGCATTTTAAATGTAATTGTAAACGGGATAGGTAACCAGCGCAGATCTATGAGAAGCGGTACAACTGTACCTTTTAGCATGACAGATGAGCTTTGCTGTCATATTTTAGATATTTTACAATCTTTTAAGGGTAGCAGATGCCAACCCATTATACAGAACATTACAGTAGTCCAACCTATTAATCACTAAGGCAGGAGCCAGAGTATGTAGTGCGTCTCTCACAAGAAGGCAAAGCGATTAAGGGACCGAGCTAATGCTCTTGGCTTTGTACCCTTTCTCTGTGCTGAAAACAGCATAAACATGCTCATCCTGGTGTCTCTGCTCCTTGTTCAGATGTGCATATCATGGAGGTGACTTGTCTATTGTTCCAAGTATTCCAGTTCACGTACATAGTCCCCCTGAGGCCGGCAGTGTTTTGCATAGGGTTGCCTTATAAAAAGCAGTCATAGGAGGTCTCTGGGACTCTCCTGAGATACAGAGGACTTCTGAGTCATGTTTTTCGAGACACTGAATGTGATTATTTTGTTTTAAATTGAGAAATAGCTGTGTGGCATAAATTCTCCTCTATGATGAACTTGGATGAATTAAGCCCCTAGAAAACTATAAGTTACATGCCTAAGTTTGCTTTCATGTGCCACACCGGTATTTTCAAAGCACTAGATATGAAGCACTCTGAACAAAGCTCCATTGGGAGGGATGGAAATATTTTAATATTTAAGAAAATAATTTGTCTTCTATGATATTGCCTTCAGTGTTTACTTTGTTCTTCTAGTTCAGCTTTACTTTCCCAGAAGTGCAAATGTGCTCCCACTTTCATCTCTTTGCTTCTCTTAAGCAGCTAAAAGTTAGTCTACTTTGCCCTCTGCTGGTATGAATTGGCATAATAGATGCATTTAAGTTCTCATGGCTGTGCTCCTAAGGACATTTATTAGCAGCCATAACATTGGACAAGCCAGTTCAAACTAGCACAGCTCTTTCTCTCAATGTTCACATTGTTTCCTGAAATCTAGGTTATGTTTATAGTGTGTGGCAAGATAGTCACAGTGTTCAGAGTAGCTGTCAGAAAAGATGCTATTGTGGCTTGAGGTGCAACAGGGCCCAAGGGAAAAAACGTATAGGGCCTGATATTCAGCAGCGGTGACTAGTGCTGCTAACATGGCTAGCCATTGCCGCAGAAAACGAATCCTGGATATTTAGTGCTAGGGCCATATCCAGCCACTGGCATTGAATATCTGGGTAGCTGCAGAGCCCGGAAGCTAATCGGGCAGTGACGATATTGAGTCGCTGCCAGGTTAGCTCCTACAGGTAAAGTTAGGCCAGCCTTTGCCATGCCTAACTTTACCCATGGGTCGCTAACCAGGCAGCTGCTCAATATCACTGCGGCCTGGTTAGCGACAGGTGCAGCCTCCGCTCCATCCCGGAATGCCCAGTGCTAATTGCGTAACATCGGGGTGTGTAGTGGTGGCACCCGTGGATATCCAGCAGCACTAACTATATCCACTAACCGGCACTTACATGGTTTACAGGTCTGCAAACAGTATAAATACCTTTGAATATATCCTCCATACTTCTTTTCCCATAATCCTACCTCTCACCAGGTAACTAAGGCAATCCCTAAAGCCACTATGTAACAGAACAAGAGACTGAGATAGAAATAAAACAAATGTAACTTTATTTGTAGTGAAGTCAACATAACAGTAAATTGGATTGTTTTCAAGGACTAAAGTTCAGAGATACATTTACAGGCAAAGAAATGAAGCTTATAAGATAAATAACACCCTTCCTACAGTTAAATATGGTGAAGGTTCAGTAATGATGTGAGATGTTTTGCTGGCTCAGGAACTAGAGGCCTGGAATGTATTAAAAGAATCATGAAGTCTGAGGACTACCAAGGTTTTTTGGAGTGAAATCTGCTACTTAGTATCAGAACTTTAGGTCTGAGTCGAAGGTCATGGGTCTTCCTGCAGGACAATAACCCAAAACATACATCCAAAAGTACAAAAGAACGGTTGAAAAGGAAAAAATGGATTGTTTTATACTGGCCAGCAATGAGTCCTAATCTCAATCCAATCAAGGACCTTCGGAAAGAGCTGAAATCTGCCATTGGTAAAAGGAATCCTGGAAACATTCATGAGCTGGAGCAAATCTCAGTTGAATAGCGGGAGAAACTACCAGCAGACAGATGAACGAAACTTATAGATGGCTACAAGAAACATTTGGAGGCTGTCATCACTGCCAAGGGTTGTGCAACCAAATATTAGTGAACAGTACTCCTGTCCAGGTCATTTTTTTTTTTTTACTCAAAAATTACCATGTCTAAGTTGCACAGACATCTTTTTTTGTCTGTTGGTATATTTCCATTTATTTTTCAAGATATAAAAATTCAGAGATGCCAATGATGTTGTTCAGAACTGTCTGAGAGTATCCCAGAGTGTGGGTTCCGATAGTGAACTCATGCTTCATTGGGACTCTTCCAATGAGCTGCTGTAGGACAGGTGAATTCCTTACCCCTTTGACACAGGCACTGCTGTACTTTTCAAACATACTGATTCTTGAAAGTTAACCGTCTGCTTAACAAACTCCAATGAAAGGAAAACCTTAACTACTCTCAGTTTCAAGCGATGAGGAGAGGCTGGAGCACAGCATTGGAAGTGAGGTCCATCTGCCACAGGAGGAGTGAAGAGAAAAGTGCTATGGGACCACAGCAAGCAGAGTGATGGAAAGGCAGCTGTGACAGAAGCGAAAGGCTGTCACAGGCAGAGCCACAGGGGCCCTGGTAGGCTGACCAAAATGTGGCAGAAGAAGGAAGAGCTGCCATTTAAAAAAGAAAAGGGTATCAGGATGGTTTGAAGTGGTGGAAGGAACCACGGGGCTCAAGAGGTGCAGCTTGTGGCTGGAAAATCTCACCTCATAGCCACAGTGGGGAAGCACTGGGCCAGCCCAGAGAAGAGGAAGTCTGAGAGAAGAAGCCGCTGCAGGAAACAGGGGCAGACGAAGGAAGTTTTTTTGCATGCTCTATAGCCAAAATAGAGGCACAAGAGGAGCCTGTCGCAACAAGATCCCTCCCCCCCCCCCCGGCACAGATGAGAGGAGGGTTCTCTCCTATGAACAAGAAAGAAGAAGATAAAAAGAAAGCACTTGGAGTCATAGAGAGCACATGGGCCAGAACCTCATTCCTTGTGCCCTCCTCCCGCTCTTTGGCTCCCATTGCCACCGCTGCCGCCCCTCTCCAGGACCTACAGCGGCAGAAGTGGACTCAAACAGCCCTACATCGCTTATCTTAAAACTTTCTATTTGCTTCCACCCCCTCCGACGCCTGATGCTGACTCCCTGTTTCTAAGGGGACAGAAACTCTGGGTGCACAGTCAAGAGGGCTAAAATAAGCCAGAGAGAGATCCAGTAGAAGCTGGAAGACAGCAGCACAGCATAGCAAGTGTCCGAGGAGATGCTGCAACAGAAACCGCTCAAGACAAAGAGACTCAGAGAGGAGGAGAAGGAGAAGAAAGAGCCTGCAAAAGGCGAGGCCACCCCTGTAAAGACCAAGAGAGACTGGAGCTGTAGCAGAGCCACTAGAAGCCATGGTGAGCTGCAGAGCGACCAAGGGAGCCGCTGTTGCCAAGAAAGAGACAGTTACTAAAGGAGCTGCAAGTCTTCTATCCACCTGGGCTGTAAGGAAAACTGATTCTCTGGGGTAGTCAGAAAACTTTATTTCTATTTTATTTCCAGAATAGCAAGAAACAGTACAGAGCAGTCTATACATTCAGACATATTTGTGTGAGTTTAGAAGATTTCCATTTCATCATGGAGAATGCTTTTGTCTTTATAACAAAGAAAAGTTTCCTGGTTTGTAAAAATCATCTAAATTAGTAATACTTGCAATATGAGATGGGTCAAATGTGCACACTCAGGAAATGTATTAAATACTCAGCTGCTTATGAAATGGACTTAGCAACTAGTCTACTTCAAGCGCACATCTAACTGTAATTTATGCACAGTCTCTGCCTCTTTAGTCTTCTCCGTAATTGTTTTCAATTGGTACCTATTTAATTTGTCTGAAATGCCAAGTTTGCACTTTGCACTGTGGGTTTACCGAACAAGCCCATGCAGCAAGCTGTTTCATTTATAATAACCTCCTGGTGGCAGCAAATTCTCAGTTAATACCTTAAACACACAGCATGCTGTTGCAATTCAAGGCTGGAAAGCTAGCAGACCCCTGACAACTCAGTAATAAAGAGAAGGAAAAACAATATTACAGCTGTTTAATTTTAAATAGTAGTATTCAACATAGATTAGCCAGCAGTATTATACTGCAATTAGAAACACCGCAAACAACGGCAGATATAGACCATATGGTATATTCTGTCTGCCCATTCCTAAGAACTATTATGTTCAACAATTATACCATGAAAGATATAGTTACCTATGCATATAAAACTATAATTTGCTTACTTAGAACTTCTAATATGTTCTGAACTGTACAGCAAGAATGTTGAGCCTATTTACTAAGCCTCCTAGCTGTTAATACGGCTGGGTAGCATACACTATCAGTTAACAGGGGCACTATGCCAATGGTTAATGTGGCACCTAATTTCTGCATAAACCATCTAACGAGGAAGCAAACATGGAGTGGGCAGGGACTGCACCCTACAGTTAATATGGATTCCACCACCATCGGATTATTATTTTTTTTCTCGGAGAGCAGTAGCCCTCTATGTCAAAAATAATATTAAGAAATGACACAAACTGGAACCTGTGAGATTATAGTGGTGAACCCGATATGGCTTCAGTGAAATGGGCTGGTGTTTATGCTTACACAGAGGATCAGATGACTAGTATTTTTAAAGATATACTAGACTTAGGCCCCTGTGATGTGGTTTTGGAAGGAGAGAAGTAAGTGGTCTCAACTTTTGGAACTTTATAAGAAACAAAGTAGAACACAGTTGCATTGTTTATCACTCACCCAGTACATAAGAACAGGCACCTCCCCGAGGGGTTTGCAGATTATAAAGGCACCAAAATTGTACCTGGATAATGAAGCATTCTTGCAAAAACGGAATGGGATTTTATCAAAATGTACATTGGATTTGATGTTGCTGCTTGTGGAAACATTGACTTTGACATAATATCACAAAGGAATCCATTAGTAAGTTGGAAGTGGAGCTGAAGGACACTTTGGAAAGCATAACATTTCAACAAAAATTTATGGAAGTGAAAGAACAAGTGGAAAAATATAAAGAAAATGTTCGGGCTGGAAAATTAAAGAAATTTTGCCGAGATCAGCAGGACTTAGAGGCACCATCTATATACCCATGGATAATTAAAATGGATGAGGTTAATAAAAAAGTACATTCTGATTATCTCTCAGAGGAGAGTAGATCTAATGGAGAGGAGACACTATGGGAATGTCAAGATTTTCCCGAGGTTCAACAATGGCGACCCGGAGGCAGGGGGAGGGGGAGGAGACGAGGCCGATTCAGGGTTGGTCGAGACAGACCGATTATGGCACCTCTTGGCAGGGTCCTACAACACAAGCCCGAATAGGGGATCATCCATAATTAATATCTCCTCCTATGATCTTACTACTGAGGAAAAGGAATTATTGGACATGGGTTTATCATTTGTGCCAATAATCCCATATCAAGAGTTTGACACGAAAGCGGCCCTATATGGCTTCTTTTGAAAATTGTTGGTCAAGTTATATTTTTCAATGCACAGTAGTCCTGTTGACTCCTCTGTTGTCAAGGTTCCATCTAGGTGGATCCCGCTGGGTCTAGTGGATCCTTCGGTAGCAACGTTTCAGTGATTGGTCAAGGAGAAGGTGAGCAGATTGAATAATATTTGCCGATAAAATGGAATTTATCAAAAAAGCAGCATTTGACTTTAAAAGCTTTGAAGGCATAAAAACATATTGTGATTCATAGAGCTGACAAAGGAGGGGCAGTAGTGGTACAATCTCTATCACAATATGAAAAGGAAATATTGATTCAGCTAAATGATGAGTTTTACTATCGCCGCATCTCAGGAGATCCAATAGAGGAGCTTATGAAAAAAGTGGAGAGCCTAGTGAAGCAAGGCTTAGCTTCAGGGTTTCTGACTCCTCAAGAAAGTAAGTTTTTGAGTAGTAAGACTCCATCTACCCACATTTTTTATACTGTACCAAAAATCCATAAGAATGTTCAGGGTCCTCTGGGTAGACCTATTGTGGGAGGCATAAATTCAGTGTTGGAATCTTTGTCTATTTTTGTGGATCAGCTGTTAAATCCGATGGCTGGGAAGGCAAGGTTCTACATATAAGATACAACGCAGATGTTGACCTTTCTAGCATCTTTGGATTCTATGAGGGCAGAAGATGTGATGGTAACATTGGATATAAAGGCTTTATATCCGAATGTAGATCAGTGGGAAGCCCTGGAGGTGCTAGCAGCAATGGATTGGCAGATGGATTTCCCAGCAAGGTTATCAAAGGAGTTCATCTTGGAGTTGCTACGATTGGTCCTCTGTGAGAATTATTTTTGTTATAAGAGACAGTATTACCTTCAGATTTATGGCATTGCAATGGGGGCAACAGTAGCCCTCACTATAGTGACTTTATATGTAGCTGCGTTTGAGGAACAGTTCTTGTATAAATCCCGATGGATGTCCAACAAATGCATATGGAAGCGGTTTCTGGATGATGTTTTTTGCCTTTGGAAAGGGAAATGAAGGGGAACTAAAGAAATTTGTACAATAGTTAAACCAACAGAAGACAAATTTATAATTTGATTATGAGTTTGACCAGTATAAAACTCCTTTTTTGGACAGTTTCATTATAAAGTCTGGGTCAACATTGAAAACTATCCTATATGAGAAACCTGTGTCTCAAAATAATTTGTTATTTTATACAAGCCATCATCCTGTTCGATTGAAATGTAGTTTACCTATGAGTCAATTTCTTTGACTACGCCAAATATGTTTTGATAAAGTGGAATATATGGGCCAGGCAAAAAAAAATGTTCAGCGTTACGTGGATCAGGGATATCCCAAGTCAGTGATTGATACAGCCTACAAGAGAGGGTTGAATGTGCAAAGAGAACATTTATTATTGCCTTGACAACATTTGGAAGAAGACAAAATGGTTTGTGATGTACCGTTTTCTGTAAAGGCCTCAAATGTGGAATATTTTACAGGTACATTCTTGTTTTCAAGAACATCCGATAGTGGTTTACAAGCATGGTCAGAACATTGCCAATTATGTTTGCTGGTTGGTCACCTGGGATACTGAAGAAGAATCACATTTGGAGGAAAGAAGTCATGGTCTTCCAGCTTAAATAGAAGAAATGGACAGACTTGATTAATGACATTGCAAAAGTGGTAATGAAAGGAGAGACGATGATACTAAGTGACTTTTATCTACTGGATGTGCATTAGAGTATCCCATCCAAAAACCTGGAAAGAAGTAGAAAGATCATGGATGCTTTACAAGAGGTTTTGCTCAAACAGATGGTAATGGAATCCACCAGGGAAGGGTTGATTCTGGATCTAGTATTCACTAATAGAGACGTGTGTGTAATGACTGAGTGGGTACCTACTTGACCAGCAGTGATCACCACATGGTGTGGTTTGAGATAAAAGCCAAGGCAGAGTCCAATCTTAGCAGACTCAAAGTCCTAAGGGAGGATATTCAGCAGTGGTGGTTAGCCAATCTAATGGGGCTAGCTGCCACCGCTGGACTCTAAACCCAGTTATTCAGTGCTGGGACCATATTTGGACCCTGGCATTGACTATCCCAATTGACCAGGTTGCCGGGAAGCTAACTGGCAGCAGCAATATTTAGCCACTGCCCGGTTTGCTTCTGCGGTGAAAATTAGCCCAGCCGTTACTGTGCCTGACTTTCGCTGTGTGTTGGTAATCGAGCATTAGCTGAATGTCACTGCTGCCTGGTTATCACTGGGTGCCACCCTGGAAAACCCCTGGCATGTCCTGATGCTAACTGACTAGCATCGGGGTGTGCAGCAGTGGCACCTATGGATATTCAGTGGCATTAACTATCTAGAAGAGGACCCTCCCAGGCTGCGCAATGACAGTTCGGGGGTCCATTCCCTGGTTCTTCTGGTTAGAGGCAGGCTTTGCCTCTTTCTTCAGGAATGGGCCTGGGCCACCAAGGATTGCTGGGTGCTAGTCCCCTATTTAGTATAGTTATGTTCTGGAATATAAGAGCTGATCCTGGCTGCTTTCGCCTTCGCCCCTTGTGCGGCTCTGAACAGTAGGGCCATTGTGTGGATCCCCTTCGACAAGTTGCCTCTCCTGAAGGCAGTGGTGTCCATTCCCCTGGACAAACAATGCAAGGGCAGGTATTCCGTCTGTTTTGTGGTGCCATCACAGAAGGAACATTCCAGCCCATTCTGGACCTCAAGAGTGTCAGCAAGCGCTTGTACATCTGTGTTTCTGGACGGAAACTTTACAATCCATGATTGAAGCGATGTGCCAAGGGGAGTTGCTGGCATCTCTGGATTTGGCCAAGATATATTTTCATATCCTGATCTGGGAGATCAGTAAAGTATCTGTGTTTTTCCATGTTTGGCTCTTGCCTTCAGTTCACTGCCCTCTCATTCAGACTCTCCACTACCCCAAGGACGTTCTCCAAAGTCATGGTGGTGGTGGCTGTAGTGCTATGGCACCAAGGGATTTGTATGCACCCATATCTGGACTACCAGCTCATTCGAGCCCTTTCTCTTTCAAAGAAAGAGGCTCAAGTAGCTCTCCGAATGGTGTCCTTTCCGATAAGCCTCAACTGGGTGATCACTTGCAGAAAAAACAAGTTATTGCATTCCCAGTCCCTGGAGTTCCTGGGAGCACATTTTGATACTTGAGTGTGCAGTGTCTCCCTGCCAAAAAAAAGTCAGAGGCTGTTGGGTTGCCCAGCACTGTTCTATTCACAGTGGGCTCCCAGAATCTGGGATTATCTAAATGGCTTCTCCAGACCTTAGACAGGATTCCAAGGAGAATTTATTTTCCTTTAAGAAATATTCTTTACTCAATAAGACTCTCAACTAGTCAGTCAGTATTTCTCTCAGAGCCACTCACCCAAAAGTTCCAGATGGTCACCAAATTCAGTTTCCACTTCCACTGTCACCAATCACCAGTTCAACCCTTTTCTTTATTCAGTGCCCTTCAAAAACACCCCTTTCAGCCCTCTTTTCACTCAGAAATCTCTCAGCCATTTTATTTTAACCCACAGGTTATATTATTTTTTACTGCATTGTTGCTGTAGGCTTCATTTAAACTTCAGGCACTCTAGCTGGATTAATTAATTTATTTCAGAATTGAGTTGTTTCATTTCACAGTTATCTTTCCAAGCAAAGGTGGAAGAGCGAGATGCAGGAGATCCAATGAGCATGGAAAAAGCATCATAAATAGAGGGTAGACTCCAGCCATCAGAGGCTTCTATGTTCATAGCCTAGAAGAAGAGAGATTGCTCAAGAGTGACCTGGAGCTCACGTATTAGAGAGAACAAGAGAAAATCAGCATCAGGATGGGATGCCTGCATGCTCTGATCACAAATCTAGAGAACCAGCTACTAAAAGACAGCAGAGATGACGAGGCTGGGAATGGATGGGAATCAGTGGCAGTAGCACTCACACCTATGCCATCAGGGAGGAAGAGAACACAGCCTCTTTGGGTGAGTACAGTAATGCCAAATCTGACACCCCTGAGGTTTAGAGGGAGACAAAGGGGAGTTGGAGACATGGGCATGGGGGACATGGATAACAAACAGAAATATGATGCCATGACAGCAGAACAAATATGGAGAGAAAACCGGTGGGGACTAAGGTAGCAAGGGGGGATAGCTGATCTGCTTAACTGAATCATCCAGATCTTAGCTGCTACCAAATCACATTATGAACACACTGAGGTTGATGGCAAGCACAAGTGAGCAGCCTGCAGTGATAGTGGGCTCAAATGAAAAAGCCAGAACTGCATGGAATGATAAGCAGAAGGTGAATCTAGCTAAAGAGCACCAAAGAGACAACCAAGCTGGTCCATGCATTGCTAAATCATCTGAATACATTGATTGCCACGTATCTTTGTGGATTAAAAAACAGATTTGGAATAACCAATATGTTGACATAATTTCATTGCTGGTCAGACAGGCAGAAACCAGTTGAGAATGTAACAGTTGCAACTGCTGAAAGTAAATCAATAATAATGAAGGCAGAATCAATACCCAAAAGCATCATCAACAGATGTGCTGCTTTTAGGATAATAGTCAGCATAGTGGGAGAGAGAGCCCCAGAAAAGTGTAGGGGACTTTTCAAATACCAGGACATGAACTGTGACATGTATAAGACATATGGGGGTAATGCCTGGCTAGAGTATGATGAGCAGTTCTGCAGGAACATGGCATGGAACAAGGACCTCAGTTGGGACAGGAAAGACATAGACCTGTGGATGACTGATAACTATGACACACAAGGGTCTTAAAGGGGTCTCAAGCAAGCCAGCAGTGGCAGAGTTAGCAAGCTGGCCAACAGCCACTTCCTTCTTGGACCAATCAGCCCTTTTAGAGAGTAGGGGGAATGCGGGGATGTAGTCCAGTAGGGGTTTAGGAGTCTGCAAATTACTGTGAGTCTGCTTTATTCTATGTTAATACAAGAGTATCCCCTGTCCTAGCATCTGCATGATGTAGTATATGTAGGAGTGATTTTTGTAGTTGGCTCTCTACACAAGGAATGGCCATTGGAGAAATGAACATGGTCACTAAGGTTATTAATTGACAAGAATCTGAAGGGAAAGAGTTTTAGCCTCCTTTCTGCCAAAGCTTCCAAGAGAGAGAGCACAAGACTCCTGAGGTTGCTGGGGTCCTGGGTGCTAAACTAGACCTAGACCAATGGAAATGTGAGGAAATTGCTGGAGTTTTGACTGCTTTTTGTTTGAATAAAGTGAAAACAAATAACCAGTGGTAGAGTATACCAGAGAAGAGGATGCGCATCTAACTTGTGGTGCTCCAGGACAGAGGGAATCCAGATTGTGAAAGAAGTGATTCATTAGACGAATCCCCCTGAGTTAAGGGAACCCACTTATGAGAGGAAGAGTGAGAAAGTGCTATATAGATGGGTCATCGCTGATTCCTAAGAACATAAGAACATAAGAAATGCTTTACGGGGTCATATCAAGGTTCATCAAGCCCAGTATCCTGTTTCCAACAGTGGCCAATCCAGGCCATAAGTATTTGGCAGGATCCTAAAGAGGCACCCAGGTTCCACAATGCTTGTCCCTGGGCAAGCAGTGGATTTCCCGGGTCCTCTTTAATAATGGTTTATGGACCTTTCCTCCAGGAACTTGTCCAAACCTTTTTAAACCCAGGTACACTAACAGCTTGTACACATCCTCTGGTAATGAATACCAGAGTTTGATTACACATTGAGTAAAAATATATTTTCTCTTCTTAATTTTAAATGGATTGCATTGTAGCTTCATTGTGTGTGATCTCTAGTCTTTCTACTTTTTGATGACATAAACAACTGATCTGCATTTACCTGTTCAACTCCATTCATTAATTTATAGACCTCTATCATATCCCCCCTCAGGCATCTCTTTTCCAAGTTGAAGAGCCCCAATCTTTTAAGCCTCTCTTCATAGGGATATCCTTCCATTCCCTTTACCATTTTTGTCGTTCTTTTTTGTACCTTTTCTAATTCTGCTATCTCCTTTTTAAGATGTGGTGACCAGAACTGCACACAATATTCAAGATGCGGTTGTACCATGGAATGATACAGAGACATTATAATATCCTTTGTTTTATTTTCCATCATTTTCCCATTGATTCCTAGCATTCTATTTGCTTTCTTGGCAACCGCTGCAAACTGGGCAGAGGGTTTCAACATATTATCCATGATGACATCTAAATATTTTTCCTGGGTAGTGGTTTCTAAGATGGTACCTTACATCTTGTAACCATAGTTTGGGTTGTTCATTCCTAGGTGCATAACTTTGCACTTGTCCACATTAAATTTCATCTGCTATTTGGACTTCCAGTCTTCCAATTTTTCAAGGTCCTCTTGCAATTTTTCACAATCCTCTTGTCTTTTAACAACTTTGAATAATTTTGTGTCATCTGCAAATTTGATCATCTCACTTGTAATTCCCATTTCCAGGTCATTTATGAATATGTTAAAAAGTGGCAGACCCAGCACAGATTCTGGGATACTCCACTATTCATCTTTCTCCATTGAGATAATTGGCCATTTAGCTCTATTCTCTGATTTTGATCTTTTAACCAGTTCCTGATCCATAATACTACATTACCTCCAATCCCATGACATTTTAATTTCACCAAGAGTTTCTCATGAGGGTCCTTGTCAAAGGCTTTCTGAAAATCCAGATACACTAAATCAACTGGCTCACTTTTGTCTACCTGTTTTTTCATACCTTCAAAAAAATATAACAGATTAGTTAGTAGACAAGACTTTCCTTGGCTAAATCCATGTTGGCTTTCTCCCATTAAATCATGACTGCATGTTCAGTAACTTTTTCTTTTATTATGGTTTCTACCATTTACTCGGTACTGACATCAGGCTCACTGGTCTGTAGTTTCCTGGATCACCCCTTGAACCCATTTTAAAAATTGGAGTTACATTGGCCACTCTCCAGTCTTCAGGTACTACAGATGACTTCAATGATAGCTCACAGATTACTAATAGTAGGTATGCAATCTCATATTTCAGTTCTTTCATCACCTTTGGATGTATACCATCTGGTCCAGGTGAGTTACTCTTAAAGTTATCAAAGAGTTGTAGTACATCCTCCCAGTTTATCAATATTTCTTTCAATTCTTTCGCTACATCATCTTTATATACCATCTCCGGCACAGATAACTTCCCTACATCTTTTTCAGTAAAGACCGAAGCAAAGAATTCATTCAGCCTCTTCATTATTTATTTGTTTATTTATTTAGACAGTTTTGTATACCACCTTATCCTTCAATCAAAGTGGTCACAACACAATAGGAGGTATACATTTAACCTTGTCCTCCCTTAAAGCCCCTTTTACCTCTCTATCATCCAATGGTCCAACTGACTCTCGCAGGGTTTTTTGCTATGAATGTATTTGAAGAAGTTTTTATTATGCGTATTTGCTTCCACAACAAACTTCTTTTCAAATTCTCTTTGTTGCTTTATCAGTGCCTTGCATCTAACTTTCCTGAAGGATGCTTTTTTGGCAACAACAGCCTCTCTGACCTCACCTTTAACCATTCTGGCAGTTTTTTTGGCCTTCCTTCCAGCTTTCTTAAAGCATGGAATACGTCTGGTCCAGGGTTGGGCAATTCCGGTCCTGGAGGGCTGCAGACCAGTCAGGTTTTCATGATGTCCCTAATGAATATTCATGAGATCTATTTGCATCTACTGCCTTCCATTGTATGGAAATAGATGAATGAATATTCATTAGGGACATCATGAAAACCTGACTGGGTCCATGAATATTCATTAGGGACATCATGAAAACCTGACTGGTCTGCGGCCCTCTAGGACCGGAATTGCCCACCCTTCTGGTCTATGTTTCCAAGATAGTACTTTTAACAACGCTTGATATAAATCTTTAAACTTTGCAGCTGCTCCTTTTAGTTTTTTTCTTAACTTTTCTCCTCATTTTATCATAGTCTCCCTTTTGAAAGTTAAAAGACCACCGACCTTGCAACCTTCTGCAAGGCAATTAAGACACATCTTTTCCAGCTTTCATTCGACCATGTTCTGTAGCTGCTTATGGCCTCTCTGCTAAAGCATATCTCTTTTCAGCCTGTAAATAGTTACCTACCTCAGGTCACATGTTAACTATTCAGCTTTTGGAAGCATTCTATTGTTGTTTAAACATGTTTAATGTATTGTATACCTGTTCTGTGTATTATTTGTACTTGTTCAATGTTTTGAGTTGTTCTTATGTAAACTACGCTGATCTTAAAAAGCATTGCCAAGTTGCTCCAAAACCCTTATCTCTTGCACCAGATCCTGTGTTCCACTAAGCACTAGATCTAAAATAGCTTCCCTTCTTGTCGGTTCATGAACCAGCTGCTCCAAGAAGTAGTCATTTACTTCCTCTAGAAACTTTGTCACTCTAGCATGTCCTACTGTGACATTGACCCAGTCGATACGAGGATAATTTAAATCACCAGTTCTTACTGTGTTGCACCTTTTTAACCTTTCTGATTTCTTTTAGCATTTCATCATCCATCTGTTGATTCTGACCAGACATTCGGTAGTACACCTCCACTGCCGTTGCCTTCTGCTTTTTATGTGGAACTTCTATACATAGAGATTCTACAGGGTATTTTGTTTCCTGCAAAACTTTAATCCTATGTGACTCAATGCCCTCTCTAACATACAAGCAGATGCAGAAAGCTAGCGCGGCCTTTAAGCACCAATTAACACCACATTTAAGCACACTTTAAGCACTTTTTAGCTAACCTCAAATGCAGAAAACAAACAGATATGTACGTAAACACTGACGGAAAAACTAGCGCTCAATCAGCGCCAAGAGTATTTAAATTTATTTAAACTTATTTAAATTGAAGGAAAATTAGCTGCACATAATAGTCTGGTATGCAAATCATGGCTACACCCCATGCAGAGACAGCGTAGAAGATTTCACAACCAACCATAGTGCCAATATTTTTACTGCAGGGTCTGAGGTGACTTAAACCTCTAACGCATACCCACAACAGTATTTTGATGGCACTGTCAGGGGCATGCGATGACTAGATTATCTTCTTCCCAGATGATCACGCATTGGGCAAAGCCCCCGATGCTATCAAAATACTGTCATGGGCTGGTGCTCTAACACTAAGTGACTACCTGGTGGTCTAGTGGCCCCCGAACGCCTCCCACCCCAAATTAAAGTAAAATAACTTGGTAATCTAGTGGCCCCTGAAACCGCCATCCTAAATTAGAATAAAATAACCTGGTGGTCTTGAAGTCTTTGAACCCCCCACCCCCACCCCAAGTTAAAATTAAAACTGATGGTCTAGCGGCCTTGAACCTTCCACTCACACTCCAAATTGAAATAAAATAACCTGGTGGTCTAGCGGCCCCTAAATCCACCCCCCCACCGGTTCCTTAAAATAAGCGGGAGCGCTACCTACGCTCTCCCTCTCTGAGTCCACCATCTTGAAAAATGGCAGTGCCTGGCCCCAAACAGTGCATCCTTGGATGCACCGGCGGGGTTAGACTGCCATATAAGGCATAGTCTACCTTATATGTAAGTCTGACCTCAGCCAGTGCATTCCAGGATGCATCACGCAAGACCAAGCGCTGCCATTTTTCAAGATGGCGGACCCAGAGCCGGAGCACGTAGGCAGTGCTACCACTTATTTCAAGGTACCAGTTTGGAGGGGGTGGATTTAGGGGCTGCTAGATCACCAGGTTATTTTATTTTTATTTTGGGTGGGGTTGGGGAGTTCAGAGGCTGCTAGACCACCAGGATATTTTATTTTAATTTGGGGTGGGGGGGGGGTTCAGGGGCCACTAGACCACCAGGTAGTCACTTTTTGTCGGGGCACTGGCCGCTGACAGCATTTTGATGACATCAAGGGCTTTTCCCGATGCTGTGATTGTCCCCAATGCCATCAAAATACTGTTGGGGCTGATATTCAAATTAGCCATGCGGTGCCCATTTCTCTGGGAGAGCATTCCAAACCAGCGCCGATGTCTTGTGCACATGCATTTGGCGTGCTCTGCCAGTTTAATGCTGCCATTTTGCGCCCAGTTTAATGGATGGCTCATTTGCATGTGCATGGTTACTGCGGCCTTCATTTGAGTACCCTATCTTTGCTGCATCGCAAGTTAAAAGTTGTGCATTGTGCTACTAAACTTGTAAAGTCGATTCAGCACGCGTCTAGCACCAGTTTTCTGCATCGGCCCGATAGAGCGCTCCCCTCCATCAATTTGATCATTGTGATATAGTTTGTACCTGGGTATCACAGTGTCCCATTGGTTGTCCTCCTTCCACCAGATCTCTGAGATGCCGATCATATCTAACCTTTCATTTAGTGCTATATATTCTAGCTC
This sequence comes from Ichthyophis bannanicus, assembly GCA_033557465.1. Classification (NCBI taxonomy): domain Eukaryota; kingdom Metazoa; phylum Chordata; class Amphibia; order Gymnophiona; family Ichthyophiidae; genus Ichthyophis; species Ichthyophis bannanicus. The sequence continues at coordinate 199,664,567 of CM066038.1, read as the reverse complement.
CTCCATCTTATTTTTAAGACTTGTATCATTTGCATACAAGCATTTTAGAAGTTGTATTTTATTCACATTAATCTGGTTATCAGTTGATAGGTGTAATTTGGAGTCTTTTGGCTCTGTACTGAAGGACATCTGGGTTACTTTTATCTTTGTTGGAACCTCTCTGTCGGGATGCCCTATCTTCCCTGTTTTGCTAGTATCTTCCAAGGATACATCCTTCTGAACCATGCGCTCCCGGGCGACTATCAGCTCCTACTATCTAGTTTAAAAGCTGCTCTATCTCCTTTTTAAAGGTTAATGCCAGCTGCCTGGTTCCATCCCAGTTAAGGTGGAGCCCATCCCTTCGGAAGAACCCCTCCCTTTCCCAGAATGTTGCCCTCTTCCTAACAAATCCAAAACCCTCTGCACCATCATCTTATCCATGCATTGAGACTCCGGAGCTCTGCCTGCCTTTTGGGTCCTGCATGTGGAACTGAAACATAGAAACATAGAAATATGATGGGAGAAAAAGACCACATGGCCTATCTAGTCTGTCCTTCCATATCAACAACTACAACAGTCCCCTTTTTACCTTTAGAGATCCTCTGTGTTTGTCCCATGCTTTTTTGAATTCAGTTACTGTCCTCATCTCTACCACCTCCACTGGGAGACTATTCCATGGATCCACTACTCTTTCCGTAAAGAAATATTTCCGCATATCACTCCTGAATCTATCTCCCTTCGCCCTCATCCCATGTCCCCTCATAGCAGAACTTGCTTTCAATTGAAAGAGGCTCTCTCCCTGAACATTTATGCTACGGAGGTATTTAAACATCTCAATCATATCACCTCTATCCCGCCTTTCCTCTAAGGTGTACATATGAAGATCTTAAATCTGTCCTCATATGCTTTATGATGAAGACCACTAATCATTTTAGTAGCCACCCTCTGCACCGACTCCATCCTGTTCACATCCTTTTGAAGGTGCGGTCTCCAGAATTGCACACTATACTCCAAATGAGGTCGCACCAAAGACTTATAGAGAGGCATTATCACCTCCTTTTTCCTGCTAGCCATTCCTCTCTGTATGCACCCAAGCATCCTTCTAGCTTTTGCCGTCGCCTTTTCTACCTGTTTAGCTACTTTAAGATCATCAGACACAACCATCCCTAGGTCCCGCTCTTCTTTAGTGGACAAAAGTACTTCACCCCCTATACTATATTGCTCCCTTGGATTGCTGCAGCCCAAATGCATGACCTTACATTTTTTAACATTAAATCCCAGCTGGCAAATTCTAGACCATTCTTCAAGCTTAGCTAGATCCCTCCTCATGTTATCTACACCTTCCTGGGTGTCTACTCTATTGTAGATTTTGGTATCATCCGCAAAGAGGCAAACCTTACCCTACAGCCCTTCCGCTATATCACTAACAAAGATGTTAAAAAGAATCGGACCAAGGACAGATCCCTGGGGCACACCACTGGTAACATCCTTCTCCTCAGAGTGAGCTCAATTTACTTGTACTCTTTGTACTGGAAGCATTTCTGAGACTGGTAACCTGGAAGTTCTGGATGTCAACTTCCTGCCTAAAAGCCTAAATTTGGCCTCCAGAATCTCTCTCCAATACTTTCCTATATCATTGGTGCCAACATGTACCAAAACAGCAGACTCCTCCCCAGCACTATATAAAATTTTGTCTAGTTGGTGCATGAGGTCTGCTACCTTTGCATCAGGCAGTCATGTTACCAGGTGGTCCTCATGTCCATCAGCTACCCACCTATCTACATACATTCCGATCGAATCACCAACTATAACAGCCATCCTAACCCTTCCCTCATGGGCACATGGCTCTGGAGAAACCTCCTTGGTGTGAGAGAGGTCTACATCTCCTGGCAGACAGGTCCTAGCTACAAGGATCACTTCCTGCCACACCAAGGTGATGCTCACCTTTCACGTGACTTCTCTCCTCCACGGCAACAGAGAGGCTGGAGGAGTTATCTGTATAAAAGAGTTGTGTGAAGGAGAAGAATCACAGATTCAGAATAAAACATGAGATGGAGAAGTGCTAAAGCCTGGAGAGAATATTTAAAGAGTAAGCTAGTGTCTATTTTTTTTGTTTTGTGTCTGTGGAGTTAACAGATGATTATTACAACCTATAATTGTCCAGTATATTTTTACATATATAATCTGCTGGAGTAGAAATTGGACTCTTTTTTAGTGAGTGCCTATAGAGCGAGCGAGGAGTGAGGCACTGGGAGCCTAGAGTAAATGATCATGGATATATAGCAATATGGAGAAATCCTCCTACCCCTTGGGACCCACCAAAAGAAAATGTAATGAGAGATCACACTGTAGTCTTTGAACCTCCCCACCCACCCTCTCCCCCCTCCTGAGGGACCTGCTACATTAATGTGAATAATTTCTCCTTTCCATTTAGCTTGCGGAAACCATAGCAGTACAATTTTCTTTCTGCGGATATACAGAGATCGTTTACCCAGAGCAATTGTTTTGACTCTGCAAAGATATTTGGATCAACTTTGAAATTTTACCTGTTTGCATATTTTTGCATTATTCCTGAGTAATCAGTCTGGCTCATTTATACGAGCCTATACCCCCTTTAAATACAGAGCATTCCGATTTCATTCGAGTGCATTATTGTAGACAAGAATTGCATTTATTTGTCAAAGGGCAAAAACTATCACAACAGCTTGGCTTGGCAAAATCTGTACAAGATTTTCAGATGCAGAAATTGTTTTTAAGTTCCTTGTAATGCATTTCATAAAATGTTACTGGTTAGATATCTTCAGCATCCATTAGACAAGAAACACATTTTGACATAATGTAGCAGTACAGTTTTTAGAAACTTTATAATTCTGATAGTGGAAGGATACACTGGAATGCTGTTTCATCCAGTAGGGATTTTCAAAGTCCGGCAATGATGACATTGATATAGTGCTGCTAGTCTGTTATAATCTTTGTATATTATTAATGTAACAAATACATCATTCATCATATGCCCCAAGCTTTGCATTTTGTGACACTTTTGCTGCTGAGTTAATATTGGGTCTATTAAGCTAGACCTCATGGTCCATTACCCTTTCTTTAGGATTGACCTCATGAAGTTTAGGGGTCTTGAACACAGTGTGAAAAAGCAAAGGGTTTCACTCTCACCCATGGAGCTCATTAGGACTTTACAGAAACCAAGAAATGCTCACACGTTACCAACATTTGCACTTCGGAATACTCACCAGACAAACAGCCTGGTGTCAGAAGGTGTCCATTGTTCTTATTTTCCAGACCTACGCAGCAGTTCAGCAGGGTAACGGAAAGGAGTGCTCATTGGTAATCAAGCATTTCATCTTTTGTCACAGAATTGAGTCTATCAGAATGCCTGCTTTGTTTCCAACTTAATTTCATGAAATTCAGTGCAATTTAGTGGAAAAACCTCCCAGAATCTCTCAGAAATGTTAAGCAGGCCTATCGCTCACGGAATTCAGTACTGTATTTATGTAAATAAATCTGTTTTATTGTTCTGCATAAGGTTTAATTCTGTCAACTTTGGAAGTATGTATGCATGCACCTTAACACAGAGATAATTAAAGTGATCTGCCAATATTGCTTTCATTTTTAAAATAGGGCCAGAGAAATGCTGCACTTTTTAGCTGTTTCATAAACCTGGACCCTACTGTCAACAATATGTTTTTGGCTTCACTTCATTGTCTGCTGTCCTCATTATCACACGCACATCTGGAATAGAGTAAAAAGACAAAACTGAGCTGTTTAGTGGGATTATCAAGAAGTCAAATGTGGCTGCCCATTCTTAAAAGACATCCATGGTGCTTTCCTAATTTTCTGCCTGAAACTCAGGCATGTAGTTTTTCATTTTTATTGATTTTATTTTGCATTTGGCTCAGACCTTTCCAGTAGTAATTCACGGTGAGTCACATTCAGTTACGCTAGGTATTTCCCTGTGTCCAGAGGGCATACAGTCTAAGGGGCCAATGCATAAAACCAGCATTAGACCCTTGCACAAAAAGCCAGGCGTATGGTTTTCTAGAGCGAGCATACTGCAGAAGTTGTGTGCCAATATACAGCAAGGGGAACATATGCAAATGAGATATGTGCAGAATTCTCATGGTAAATGTGTGGCCGGTAGCAGACTCATGCACAGAAAATTTATGTGCTAGCAGCGTTGCCTGATGCGTGCACAGAAAGCTCTTTAGCTTTGAGTCCCATCCCCGGCATGTCTCCCAGTGTTTGCAGTGAGAGCAATCATTAATATGGTCTTTCCATCTTGGCTCAGTATACTTCCAAATTTTGAACCTCATACAGGGGCGTTGGAATGGTGTTTTCTTTGGGGGGGGGGGGGGCAAGCTCCGCCCCTAAGCCTGCCAAACCACATGAGGCTACGATCGCCGACCTTTCCCTCTTGTCTACTCACAGGGATCTGATCGCCCACTGGCAGACAGGAGGGGAAGGCCAGCGATCACAATGTTCTTCTGTTCGCGAGGGATGGGATCCCCATGGACAGCCTGCTGCCTGCTGGGTCACAGCCTTCCCCTACATCTGCCCACGGGAGATCGGATCCCCACAGGCTGAAGTAGGGGAATGCTGCGATCACAGCACTGATGTTTTTGGTGGGGGCCAGAGTCTATGTGGTACATCCCTTTCTGATGCCTATGCCCCCATAATCAACAACCTGAAAAGAACCATCACATCTATCTCACTACTTCTCTGATTAGGGAAGCAGAATCTTCCCTAAACAGAAATACAAGTTTTCACCCAAAACAGCCTCTAGCTCCACTGTGCCTACTGGGTACTTTCTGTTAACCTAGCTTCCACTTATTGTCACTGGAACACCAAGGTCATAATCATTTAGGGTTGCCAACCGACTGGTTTTCTTCAGCCTGGCCGGTTTTTCCATGGCCATGCCGGCTGACGGCAGAGATCAAAAACCAGCCCTTGCAAAGCCGGTAATAGCTATGGCTGAGTTGATTGCATGAAAGTTGGTATCATTAGCAGTTTGTGGTTCTGAGTTGCATGCTTTTCATAGCTCTGGGGGAGCATTCCTTGAAGATGCATGTAGCGAAACTCTTTGGCAGTCTCTGTGTGGCGTCGGTGTGCCTGCCCATTAACTATGTTGTTACTTCAAGCTAAGTTTGGTTTTGGATTTTTGTGTGCCTGGTTCACTGTTTTCAAAGATATTTACATGCATGACGTGTTCTTATAGTTTTGCAGTCAAGTCATGTTCAGCCAAACCATACTTTGAGAGCTCGCAGGTGTTTTAAATCACAGTTTGTTACAACTGAAAAAGAAAAATTGTTCTATAATGTGGTAGGAGTTTTTCAGAGCTATTGATGTTGAGAGGTACGGCTTCGAATGTGTGAAGCTTGTGTTAATTCATCTCATTGGATTCTGAGTCTCTTTTCTCCTTCCATGTTTACATGCGAAAATTTCAATACAGGCACTTGATGTGATTTTGCATGAATTGGTGGAGTGATTCTTCTGGATTTGCGTTTTTTGTTCTGACCGCGAGACCAGGAGTGGCCAGAGCAGAAAACTAGCTTTTCATCTGCGTTCCCTGGCCCCCTGTGCAGCCGCTGCTCTTGCTTCTTACATAGCAGCGGCTGCAGTAAAGTTAATTTAAAAACAAAAGAAAACCTGTGCGAAGCCCTCTGACCCTATGAAACCCCTGCTGCAGCGCCCGCCCCTTGTAACGTCACTTCCTTTTGAGTGCAGACTCAAAAGGAAGATAGATCCACATGCAAATCTATATCATGCACATTCACCTTCTTTAACTGAGGACTGCGATAGAGTATGTTTATAAATTTTATATTATTTATTGTTTTCTATTTTTTAACTAGTTTGATTGAATTTTTTCTTTTGTAACATACATGCCAGTTGTTCTCTTTGGCTTCTGCCAGTGGCATAAATTCTGCCCAAGCAGCCCCTGCAATGCAGGGGGGCCCAGGCAGGAAGGGAGTCCACACAACGGCGGTAAGGCAGCGTGGCAAACTTACATTATCAGGTTTGCTGCATGGCCTCCACTCTTGTAAGTTTGCCGCAGGCCATGGGCATAGTTTTGGAGGGCATGGGGGCACTAGCCCCCCAAATGTTGCAGGCACTAATGGTGATTTGATACCCCTGCCCCCATTGTCAGTATGACTTCCTTACATTTGTCCTCCAAAATAAGAAGGCAAACTACACTGATGCCATGAGCCCAGGGGCTGTTCCTCGCTGTGCCACAGTATCACGGTAACAACCACACCACGAGACTTTGGTCCAGCGGGGAACAAGAGCGGAGGCAGTGAAGCCTCTGCCACCGCAAGGGGGAGGGCCCACATGGGGAGTGGGGTGCCACACAAAAGAGAGGCCCACTTGGGGGGCGCATCACAGTGACAATGGGGGGCCCTCAGCAAAATTTTGCTTGGGGCCCCTCATTGTAACGTACACCACTGTCTTCCGCAGATAGTATGATGATCTTTGCAGTTTACTGGGTCTTACTGTGTCCTCGTAACTAGTCCATGCCAATGTACTGCAAGTGTAATGTCAACTACCATAAAAGCAAACAGAAACACTGTCTCTTGCAGCTTGAAAATCCTCAGAGGGAACTGGAAGAAGGGAGTGAGTGGAGCTGGAAGGAGGTAGGAGCCACTGGAAACAAGTCAGTCATTTTAAACTCTGCTATCAGCTCAAAAGCAAGGAAAACCCCAGCTACAGGGAACTTTAAAAAGGCACCTAAGAACTGGTAGGGAGAACTTCTACCAGAAATAGGCATGCTGCCTGAACAATTTGTTCTCTTTTGGCTGAAGAAACCTCTGTCTGGAGCACTTTATTTCATTTTGCCGGTGTTTTATGGATTCCCTAGTAGAATGTTTATAGCAACTATTATGAAATATAGCTGTAATATAGCTGTGCTAGATAGAGTCAAGTTTGCAGCAATGTTTTTGAAAAGAAGCAACTCCAACTGTAGAGAAAGAGTGAGCCCAGTCAATCTGCATGGAGAATAATTTTTATAACAGGGGCCTAGGTTTGGAGACGGAGAGGGTGACTACTTTAAACCTATTTTAAAGAGAACACATAAGGGTATGTTTACTAAGCTGACTAACAGTTAACCTGTGCTGTTTGTAACTAGGTCCCAGCTGAGTAAACATTCCCCATGGACTTTTATGTCTCTGTAAAATGATAGCACAAATTCTACAGAAATCATGCTGAGATTGATGGTGCAGAAAGGCATAAATTTGATCACATACTTTATGCACCTAAATCCTGACTCTGCTCATGGTCTGCCCCAGCTCCTCCCTGAGCACGCCTGCTCTACGAGTATTGACCATCCTGCACTGTGCCTACTTTTAGATGTGACCTAATTTTATGAGGCCTTTTCCATGCATAAATCAGAATTTTATGCATGAAAGGTTTCTGATATTACCTCCTTACAGTTGTCTTAAAGGGTTCCTCGTTTTTCTTGTGGCACAAATTTAAATGGACAAAGTGATGTCATTCTTACATGTCCCTGTGGAGGCAATTTCATGAACACAAGAACACAAGAAATTCTATACTGGTCCATCAAGTCCAATATCCTGTTTCCAACAGCGGCCAATCCAGGTCACAAGTACCTGTCAGGTTTCCAAAAGGCACACAGGTTCCACAATGCTTATTCTGGGGCAAGCAGTGGATTGCCTGGGTCCTCTTTAATAATGGATTGACCACTGTTGGAAACAGGATACTGGGCTTGATGGACCTTAGTCTGACCCAGTAAGGCATTTCTTATGTTCTTATGGCCCTTACCTTAAAGCATTGGTGCCGCAGGGCTGTTTGCTTCCACCCCCCTCCCCCACTGAATGGCATTTATGTGGTTTGTAGGTCTGCAAACCATGTAAATGCCTTTGACTATGCTCCGTTTGTCAAGGGTGGCCCATCCACTAGGCTGGCTAGGCAGCTAACTAGGGTGGCAGACCTCTGTGGGCAGCACGGTGCCCACGGCAGGGCATGTTCTTTGACACTCATGGCCTGCCACTTTTGACCCCCTTCCAACATCTCATGACTCACTCGGGTCACTCAAGAAGATAGATCCCTTATTTTCTTTTTTTAATTCCATTTTTCTTCCTCATTCCCTATCCCTATCTATACTTATAAATAATCCTCTTAACTTTCCTTAATCCACTCCCACATTCTCTCTTTCCTTTGACTCTTTCACTATTTTTCTTTAACAAGAAGAATTAAATACCTTCTTTGTTTCAACCCAGTTTTATTATAGCGCCTAAAACAGCTTATCTAAGACTCTTACTTCTTGTCTCTTTTTCTTAGTACTTCAAAAGAAGCCTGTGTCCAAATTTACCAGGAACTTACAAACGAAGGAGTCTGTTCTGACTGTGTTTAGTGGGTTTGGATGTCCGAACCAGATGTACAGATCTGCTAAATGCCATGGTGGCGATCCTGCAACAGAGCTCCCCACACATATAGGCACGATGTTCGGGAGCTCTTTTTGTGGGCGGGAGGGGGTGGGCCGGAGGAGGAGCAAGGGTGGGGAGGGGTTGGGAACCTGACCCCGGATGTACAGGGCTGATTTCAAGGTCAGCCCTGTATGTCTGGGGTTGGCCATTTCGATGGGGGACTTTTTCCACCTCAGAGGTGGAATAAATCCCCCTAGATGGCACAGAAGATGGACACCGGGTCCGCAAAGTGAGGTGAGTGGGTGCAAGGTGTTCCCTGCAGCTCGACCCTGGCCACGACAGGCCCGATCGGGGGTCAGACTACAGGGAAAGAAACCTTTCGAGGTCTGCCGGAGTCATGGCACTGCGGCTCCATGCACAAGCCTGGCTGGTCTAGCTGTGTAAGTATGGGGATGTCCAGGGTGCCTGAATCGGGGCACGTTTTGGATGTCCCAGCTTTCTGCCATGATTCTGCTCCTGCGGGGCCATCTAGCCCCTGCAGGAGCAGAATCAGCTGCATCCCCGGGCAATCCGGATGTCTGGACAGCACAGGGCCACACATCTCTGAATGGCTTCCATGGCTTTAAACCAGTTCAGTCCACTCACAACTCATTCACGCTTGCTCAAAATCATACAAAATCTCTCCAACTTCCCAAATTCTATTCTCTGTTGTAAACTGTCGCTACGCCTGTTGACCTCATCAACTAGTCCCATTCTATCAATAACTTTGATTTTTCTCATTTTTATTCTACTTTTCAAATTTCTTACCCACACTGAACCTTCTCACATTTTATACCACAGTCTTGTTTCTCCTCCAGTCTCTGTATGAAGAGAGCTGAAATCTGCCTCAGCCAAAGCAGTCAGTTACAGCTGACCGAAGTGTAACAATGAACATAAGAACATAAGATATGCCATACTGGGTCAGACCAAGGTCCATCAAGCCCAGTATCCTGTTTCAAAACAGTGGCCAATCTAGGCATATGTACCTAGCAGTTTCCCCAAGAGACACAGGTTCCACAATGCTTGTACTGGGTCAAGCATTGATATCCTGGGTCCCTTCTTAATAATGGTTTATGGACCTTTTCTCCAGGAACTTGTCCAAACGTTTTCAAATCCCTTTTCAAATCCCTCCTCCGTGAGCCCATTGAAATACATTAGAGCATAATAAAAGTAAGGTTTTTAACACATAAAATAATATTTTTAAACATATTTTTCACAGAATCCACCTTTCTTTAGCCCCAGCACTACTTTTATGTGGTTTTTGAAACAAATCATTTTAAAAATGAACTTTTCAAAACGGGTCTAATTTCTTCCTTTTAAAGCCTCAATTTGACAAAATAAACTTTTATTCCAGTTCCTTGAATCTCTCTATTCCATACTTCAAACTTTTTAAAACATTTAAAAAATATGATTTTTAAAATGGGTGTAAACCCCTCACCCTCTCATTAATGATTCAAATTTCAGCTAAAATATACAATTTAAAATTTAAATACACATATTTTTCAGCTTGACAGCTTCCCCTCTACCTCGTACCAATCCCATTCATCAAATTTTGCAAACAAACACTTTTAATTTCGCCAATTGTTTGGGGTTAAAAGCCCATTTTACTTAACATTGAAGCCTACATACATGCCTGTATTTGGGCAGGCTCAATCTGGCAGTTTTTTCCTGCTTTAGGGCTTTCTAGCCCATATTTATATAGGTATAATTATTTAATTTCTTTGTGCCATTCAGGCACACATCCCTCCAAAGGCCCCTTTCTTTAATTTTTTTATTTTAAATATTTCTGGCCCCAACGCCGGCTCTCTGGGGGGACAGCCCTCTTCACCTCTGGGACTTCCCACTAGCTCCGAGGTACCCCTTCCACAGACCCCTGCCATTTTTGATTTCAGGGCCCTTCAGCGGCCCACTTTCTTATTTGGGCTCATCAGTCCCCTGGGCCTCATCGGCCCAAATTCCAAGGCCTTCTGCCCTTTTTAAATCACTCCTGGCCTTACCCAATGGCACCCGCAATCCCCCCTTTACCAACATCGGGAGCCGCGGGATTCCGCATCCTTCCCCGATGCCCCAGACTGCTTCCTCATGTGATTGGGGACAGCTGCTAAACCCGCGGCTGCTCCTAATCAGATGCGCCAACCCCAGACTACCTCCACAACCCCAGGATGAGCCCCAGAGCAGGTCTTTGGAGCGCGACCTACCTGGGTCCACTCCCGTGGCTCTCCTGGCTGCACTCCTTTTTTAAAAAAAAAAAAACAATGCAGCTGCTGGCCCCTGAGGAAAAACAACAAAACTGTGATCGGCAACCCCAGAACAACCACGGCTCCTATAAAAAACCCCCCAAGTATTAAATTTTTTTTTCCTGGTTACATTAAGGTAAGGGCCATAAGAACATAAGAAATGCCTTACTGGGTCAGACCAAGGTCCATCAAGCCCAGTATCCTGTTTCTAACAGTGGCCAATCCAGGCCACAAGTAATTGGCAGGTTCCCAAAGAGGCATACAGGTTTTACTATGCTTGTTTTGGGGCAAGCAGTGGATTTCCCGGGTCCTCTTTAATAATGGTTTGTGGACCTTTCCTCCAGAAACTTGTCCAAACCTCTTTTAAATCCAGCCACACTAACAACTTTTACTACATCCTCTGGTAACGAATTCCAGAGTTTGATTACGCGTTGAGTGAAAAAATATTTTTTCTGATTAGTCTTAAATGTACTGTACTACATTGTAGCTTCATTGCATGTCCCCTAGTTTTTCTACTTTTTGAAGGGGTAAACAACCGATCTACATTTATCTGTTCTACTCCCTTCATTATTTATAGACCTCTGTCATATCTCCCCTCAGCCGTCTCTTTTACAAATTGAAGAGTCCTAACCTTTTAAATCTTTTCTTATAGGGATATCCTTCCATTCTCTTTACCATTTTGGTGGCTCTTTTCTGTACCTTTTCTAATTGAGCTACATCCTTTTTAAGATATGGTGGCCAGAATTGCACACAATATTCAAGATGTGGGCGCACCATGGAACGATACAGAGGAATTATAATATCTTTTGTTTTATTCTCCATTCCTTTCCTTATGATTCCTAGCATTCTATTTGATTTCTTGGCTGCCACTGCACACTGGGTAGAGTGTTTCAATGTGTTATCCACGATGACACCTAAATCTTTTTCCTGGGTGGTGTTTTCTAAGGTGGCATCCATAGTTTCAGTTGTTCTTTCCTAGGTGCATAACTTTGCACTTGTCCACATTAAATTTCATCTGCCATTTGGACGTCCAGTCTTTCAATTTATTAAGGTCCTCTTGCAATTTTTCACAATCCTTTTGTGTTTTAACAACTTTGAATGCTCATTATTCCCATTTCCAGGTCATTTATAAATATGTTAAAATCAACGGGCCCAGCACCTATCCCTGGGGTACTCCAGTATTCATCTTTCTTGATTGAGAAAATTGGCCATTTAGCCCTGCTCTTTGTTTTTTATCTTTTAGCCAATTCCTATTGCTGCTACTTCTGCAGGTCCCTGCTCCCCAGAGCTTACAATCTAATCAAGATGACAATACTTCGCAGAACTGGGGACTAGAGTATGGCAAGATACACATAAGTAATAGACAAGAGAATGACGATAGTCTCTACAAATATCATAACTGGAAACCTTTGAACTGTTGCCACTTTTAGAGTCAATGTTTTTCCTTTATAATAAGCAAGTGTAGAGTTTCTGAGCCTGGGTTTGGGGGTTGGGTGCAGTGTGAGTTCAATATTAAGAATGGAATTATTTTTTCACTTCAGATGTTAGAGTTTTCTTTTTAATATTTTCTTGTAAATCCATGCTCGAGTGGTTTTCTATTCTTGGTCTTTTTTTTAAAGTGGATTTGAAAGAGTATTGCGTAGTTTTTTCTTATTTATTTTATATTTCGTGATTATACTTCCTTTGCTTTAAGGTGATGCTTGTCATAAATTTGTATACAAATAAGAAAAATACAATAAAAACATGGTAGCCATAAAATAAATGAAAGAGAAGACAAAAAATACGAAGACTAGAGGCCTTTTGAGGGTTGATTTGAATTTAAAGTTTTAAAAGGATGTTTATTGTTTTTGTTTATTAAAATTTTGATATGGCGCCTTAGGCATGAGTATGCATCAAAGCCGTTTACAATAAAAACACATTGTCAGAAGAAAAAAATGCCAACTAATTACAGTAAAACATTGGAAAAGATAAGAACCCTTTCATACCAAAAGCTCCAATTACTGTCCCCGATAGTCCGGGAATGCCTTTTCAAAGAAGTAAGTCTTCAGATGTATTTTACATTTTTTAAAGGATGATTCGGCCCAGATATAATCAGGGAGCGAATTCCATAGATGCAGAACCAAGAAATGAAATGCTGATCTACAAGAAGACTCGAGATATGCAAAGGAGGGTAAGGGGAGGACCAAACAATTTATATTTGGTGACCGGAGTGTTCTGGTAGGACAATAGGGAATCAGGGAGCCAGACAAATAGCGAATAGTGAACTCGTATGCAAAGCCTTAAAGGTCAGCATCAAAACCTTAAAATGAAAATGGAATGATGGAGGTAGCCAAAAGAAGCAGTAAAACAATGGAGTAACATGATCATATTTTGAAGCCCCAGCTAAGAAATGTATAGCTGTATTTTGGACCAAGCGTAGCTTCTTCAGAAAGGAAGATCTTAGACCAGAATAGATTGCATTGCAGAATGTGCACAGGGAAACTATGATCGTTTGTTTAACCTTTTCTTCTGATTTTTGGACATTTTTTGGTTCATTTCACACACTTTTTTAAAATAAAAATTTTCTAACAAACATTAAAACTTTTTAACATCACATACATTAATTTGTAAATTAATGTATGTTAAATTGATTTAACATGCTAACGAACCGAATGCCCACTAATAAATTCACATCCATCATCAGAAGGTACTTATCATCAACCTGAAAGTATTAGTGAACTCAAACCTTCAATCAGCAAGTCTCATTTGACCTCACTAATACATACCCTTGTAAGATCATGTGGGAATGCTGCAGTGCCTTCAATACTGGGCTCATATGTATGACTAGACGTCATTTGCTGTTAATCCAAAAAGCTACCATCTGTCTCCTGTCAGGTTGCGATTAGAGAGGGCACAATATATATCAGTTGAAAGAACTTCAGTGACTCCTTGTATCCTGGCTTGCCATGGGCTGGGGCCACAATATCTTCAGGACATTTTGGTATCATACTCTATGTACCAGTTCATTCTCTAAAATTGGAAGAAGAGGCACTATTAGTCATTCTTGCCTACAAGGGGACTAGATCTGTAGATAACTGTCATAAAACTTTTGCTTTTCGCATTGTCTTTTTGCTTTGGAATAAACTTCCTAAGAAGTTACTGTTAACTGAGAATCTTTTCCATAAAGGAGGTCATTCCAGAACACAAATAAGTCCTTTGGAAGTGCGGCATAGACAAAAACATCTACGACTGTATTCTGAAACCCCTGTGGCCCTACATGTACATGGCACTAGCATGGGGATCTCAGAACATGGGTGGGAGGGGGCATGGTCAGCAGTAGAGACATAAATATGTATTTAGGAAAGGCCCATGTACGTTCTGTGTGTTTCCCGCGGATGTCCACATTACACCTGCGGTAACATGGAATAAGGACTTGGAAACCTTTCTGCTCTGCTCTGCAGTGCATCCATATTGATAAACCGGTGTGCCTGCAGTCTGGAAGACCACAAGATGCAGTCGTAAAGAACAGAATGCAGAAGTGAGGGAAATATTCAGAAATATTCAGCGGTTCAATGGATATTATTATGGCTATGCTGACAATTGCTGTGTGAGCTAGAGATAATCAAGGGCAGCCTGACAATTCCTGTCTTCCGAGAAGTGGAACTGTTGATGTAGGGATTGTATGTGGGTGAGTGTAGGATGGATTCATGTGTGGGTGAGAAACGCAGATCAGATTAGTAGTCCTGGGACTCCATGCCACTATGTTATACCAACTGTTTTCTAGAGGTGCAGGGCATCTTTACTGCAGATGTATGTTTGGTATGATTACAAGTGAGAGTATGTTTGTGGTTAGAGGGATGCATAGGGGGACCTAGCTGCTCAACTGCAATTTTGGGGGGACATCACTGCCTGGCCAGTACCCAGGCCATAGGGATGACTGCAACAAGACCAGGTGCCAGTGTGATCGGCCAGGATGCATCTGAAAGGGGTCTCTATGGCTAAATGTCAAAGCATATTGCTGTCAATGATAAGGGATCCTCAGAATGAATGCATGCAACAGGGCACACAGCACCATCAGTGGTCTCACAAATGTGCACATTTGTATAGATAGATGCTGGTGCTCTTGGGCATCTAGATGTGCTGTTTGTGCTGGTGCATGCACTCAAGCTGAGGGTCCCTAATTATTGTCAGGGATATGCTCTGACATTTAGCTGTAGAGGATCACTTCTGATTTCTTCTGGTCCATACATAGCATTGTACAGACTGTTGTGAGAGATGACCAATGCAAGCACAACTACTACTACTGCCGTGTGTGTTTTACTGCACTTTCTCCTTGTTGTTGTAACATCTCTGAGTGTACAAAGATCACTTTTGCATAGCTTTTATAGTCTGTTTTGCATCAACACATCTGTATCATCTGTTTTCATAAGTAGTTTGCATGAGCACCACACCGTCAGTGTGAGGAGCAGCTTAGGGGATGCACGTTTTAACTGAGGAAACATGACCAAATGGAGATGGGCAGCATCAGATATGTACATCTTTTCGGAATTTGCCGAGCGTAGGAACGTCCAGGCTGCTTGCTGCATATACCTGTGTCCTGGGGTTTGTGCGTGCCATGCTGGAAATGTCTAGATTCCGGAAGTGCATAAGAACATAAGATATGCCATACTGGGTCAGACCAAGGTCCATCAAGCCCAGTATCCTGTTTCCAACAGTGGCCAATCTAGGTCATACGTACCTAGCAGTTTCCCCAAAAGACATAGGTTCCTCACTGCTTGCATTGGGTCAAGCATTGATATCCTGGGTCCCTTTTTAATAATGGTTTATGGACCTTTCCTCCAGGAACTTGTCCAAACCTTTTTTAAACCCAGCTACACTAACGGCCTTTACTACATCCTCCGGTAACAAATTCCAGAGTATTATTACACGTTGAGTGAAAAAATATTTTCTCTTATTTGTCTTAAATAGTTTACCCTGTAGCTTCATTGCATGTCCCCTAGTCTTTCTATATTCTGATAGCGTAAACAATTGATCTACGTTTACCCGTTCCACTCCGTTCATTAATTTATAGACTTCTATCATATCTCCCCTCAGCCGTCTCTTTTCCAGGTTGAAGAGCCCTAACCTTTGTAGCCTCTCTTCATAGGAGTAGCCTTCCATCCCCTTTACCATTTTGGTGGCTCTTCTCTGTACCTTTTCTAATAATGCTATGTCCTTTTTAAGATACGGCGACCAGAATTGCACACAATATTCAAGGTGCAGTCGTACCATGGAACGATACAGAGGCATTATAATATCCTTTGTTTTATTTTCCATTCCTTTCATCGCAGATATGTCTACACCCTCAGTTGCGGAATTGGATTTAAATTGGGCCCGTCTTTGATTTGTAAGTGCCCGCGGGCCAGACGTGCATATTACGGAATTGGATTTAAAGCCTTTTGTTTCTAAGTAGGCGGCCTTCTGGGTCTTTCAGTTTTGCTGCTGTTGGGCATGATCACTATGTCTCCTACAGTTAGGTTAGGTTTTGTAGCTTATTTTATATCATGTTCTGCGATCATTATCTCATTTAGGGGATTAGAGCTCAAGCCGTTTAATGCCTGATTTTGTTGCTCTGTTGTTTTAGATCTGTTAGCTGTGTGCTTCATTGTTTATGTTTCATTATGCTCATGATTGTTTATGTCTTGGTGTGCTTTGCACTTCTCTTTGTACTTTGCACATGGCTGCGAGCCTCCAGTGGATAGAATGAATAGTAAATGCTTTAGCTAAGGCCCGAATTTATGAAATGGTGTTGCACAGGGCAGATGGTCCTATCAGGCGATTGGGTATCCCTTGGTGCGTCTCTGGTGTAAACAAACAGCAGGCTGCAGCTGTAGTTTGTTTTTATCTATTAAGGCAAGGGGGTGAAGCAATAGCAGGAGACTGGAGAAGCAGATGCTGCAGTATCAAAATTAGGCAGAGGGGAGGAAGGAGAGAGGGACTGGGAGGGGAGGAGTGACCAGGAACAGAATCATCATACCTTGGCCAATTTTTTTGTTCTCAATCTGCACCTGGTGTTACATATTTAACTTGGGTTTTAATGTGCATTGTGAATGCACAGATTAAAAAAAACAGCTAACACATCATGGGGCATGTTTACTAAAGGTTAACATGTGTTAATGAAATTAGCATGTGCTAAGTGTCACTGCGCCCATAGAAATAAAATGACTGGGTCACTTAATGCCGCTAATTTCATTAATATGCATTAAACCCTTTAGTAAACATGCCTCCCTGTGAGGGATAGGGGTATGTTTACTAAACAGCGGTAGCGGCTTCCCTCCCTGAGTCCTCCATCTCGAAAAGTGATGGCGCCTGGCCCTACATGGTGCATCCTGGGATGCACTGGGCAGGGTTAGACTGCCATATGAGGCATAGTCTACCTTATATGACAATCTGACCTCGCCCTGGGACAGGCACTGCCATTTTTTAAGATGGCGGACCCAGAGAGGGACCATGTAGGCAGCGCTCCCGCTTATTTTAAGGTACCGGATGGGAGGGGTGGATTTAGGGGCCGCTGGACCATCAAATTATTTTATTTTAATTTGGGATTGGGGATTTCAGGGGCCACTAGATCACCAGGTAGCACTGGCCCTCAACAGTATTTTGATGGCATCAGGGGTTTTTCACAATGCCATGATCATCATTGATACCATCAAAATATTGTCAGGGCTGATATGCAAATTAGACACATGGTGCCCATTTCTCTGGGAGAGCATGCCAATCTAGTTCTTTTTTCTTGTACATATGCATTTGGCTTGCTCTCTCAGTTTAACGCTGCCACTTTGCCTCCAATTTAACAGGTGGCTCATTTGCATGTGCATGATTACCACATCCTATCTTTGCTGCATCAAGGGTTAAATGTGCACTACTAAACTCGTAAAACTATGTTCTTAAAGTTATTGAGTTACAATCTAATGTATTCTTTGTGTTTTATTATTTATATGATCTTGTTGTTGTTGTTGTTAAGTGCCGTCGAGTCGGAGTCGACTCATGGCGACCCTCTGGATGGCTATCCTAAATTGTGTTCGGTCTTCAGTCAGGCGGCTCATTGTTGACAGACTGGCACCTGTAGCTGCTGTTATTGTATCGATCCATCTCATTGCTGGCCTTCCTCTTTTGCGTTGACCTTCTATCTTGCCAAGCATAATGTCTTTCTCTAATGATCTCTCTCTTCGCATGATGTGTCCAAAGTATGAAAGTCGAAGTCTTGTCATCTGAGCTTCTAAAGAAAGCTTAGGTTTGATCTCCTCTAGTACCGACTGGTTTGTTCTTCGTGCAATCCATGGTATACACAGGATTCGCCACCAGCACCATAATTCAAAGGCATCAATTTTCTTCCTATCTGTCTTTTTCACTGTCCAGCTTTCACATCCATATGATGTTATTGAAAATACCATGGCTTGAACAAGTCAAATCTTTGTGTGGAGAGAGACATCTCTGCTCTTGAGAATCTTATCTAGGTCTTTCATAGCCATTCTGCCAAGAGCAATGCGTCGTCTGATTTCTTGACTGCTTGTTGCTTCTTTATTGATAGTTGATCGAAGTAGGTTAAAGTTGTTCACAATTTCAATTTCTTCTCCTTCAATGATGTAAATCCATTGGTGCCCATACAGGGAAATATATATCGATTATCTATAAAGGTAATTTTATAAACCTGTTCCATACCTAAAAAGCTGTTTAAGGCCAGGAAATGGGTTCTTACAAAATCAAATTGGGCATAAAAGTACACAGAGTTCAAGCTGGTGTATACTTTTACAATATGAGGGAGGGCTGATGCCTCTGGCCTTGTAATGAAACAAAAAGCTACGGGCACACAGAGAGATCATTCGGACCTCCGGAATCGAAGTGTGCCCGACTGCCCATAGCTTTCTGTTTTGTTAGAAGGCTAGAGACTTATCAGCCCCCCTCATAGCACTACAAAGGGGCAGAATTTGGGCTGAGCATGAGAGAAGTCATGAAGTATGTGTTCATTTTCTAAAGTATGTGCAAACACGCATAAGAAATGGGCAGGCATTTACAACTGCTTTCATCCAGGCATAATGTCCCCATCTGCATTCTAGGAAGCTTTTGTACAGGGTGTTGTGTTAGTATTTTATAAAAACAAGTAGACGCCTACATGTCTTTATAAAATAGTCTTGAAATTGAACACCTTCTGCAGTGACTTACTTAGGCACCCTGTTATAAAATTAAATTACCCCATGTTATTTTACAGTCTACCTATGATTGTTAATGATAAAAGATTACCAACCAAGTTAAGCTTTTTCATTTTCATCTTTTTTTCCCTAACTTTACCTTGTAGTACTGAGTTCTAATAGCCGTACCGATCCTGGAAAAACCAGACTTTGTAGGTTGTGCTATTTTTTACAGGTCAAACAAAAAAAGATATTGATAAGCTTTCAAGACTACAAAGGTCTCTTCTTCACATGTCAGGTTATCAAGGTATCACAAAGTACAACAGCGCTTCCTTATCGTCCCTCCAGTCTAGTCCCGAACCTCTGGGTTTAAGCACCTCCTCTAGCAGCCTGGAGACTGAGCCCATCACTCTTTATGGTGACACCAGTATAAATAGTCCAGGGACCGCCTCCTTGCTCCAGTAGTCTCAGTCTCCAAGCAGCTGGAGGAGTTGTGAGCCTAAGAGGTTCAGGGCTCACTAGAGGAATGTTTAGGAAGATGGTAGTTGTTAGTCAGTTAGATTAAATTAAACTAAATTGAATTATATAAATTGATTTAAAGAAAAAAAAAGAAAAGGGGAGATATCCCTTTAAATTAGTAGAGCTACGTTTCTCTTTGCCGGTATTTGAGCCATTGCTAAAAGCTCAGGCTGCCCTCCCTCCCCCTTCCTGGATACCGCGAATTCCTGCAAGAAGGTGTGAGGGAGTTGTGCAGGGGATCTCTGGCTCCCGAGCCCGTGGATCGGGTGAGGAGCCATTGAGTAGCGGCGAGAAGTGTTCTGTGAGTGGGCGGTTTTTCCCGCCACAGCAGCAGCCGCTGCAGCGGAAATCTCTGAGGCGGCTTGATTCCCAGCGCCAGAAGCCGAAGATAGCCGGGTGGTGTGCGGGGGGCCGCAGAGGACGGCGATTTTCTTCACAGTGGCATATTTGCAGGTACAGGCCGCGTAGGCCGAGTGGCACCGAATAGCGGTGTGGGCTTAGGAGAAGGCAGGCTTTGAGGTGTAGGCAGGCCCTGACCATGTGGCGGCAGTGCGGGAAAACCATGTAGGGCTGCAATTTCGTCAATGTAGGAGAGAAAGTTAGAGTTCGGAGACATCAGGGGTCTTGGTAGGCAGGCTAGGGCTGCGTTTCTGAATGGTTGCTTATATTAAATATATTTTAAAAAAAAGTTTTTCTCGACGGCGCAGAGAACCATCGGTGCGTTTCTGGCTGGCAACATCATGCCTTCTAAGACTCAGAGCTTGTTGTGTGGGGCCAAAAGAGGGTTGGTCTTTGAGGCGGAGGTGTGTAGAACCTGTGCTCAGGAAGCAGCATCGGGGGAGATAGCAGAGGATACTGGAATGGAGGTACACAGGGGAGAGGTTTCCGGCTCTCCTGAGGCCCGTTCTCCCACCGCACCACCCCCGGAGCCGGCGCCAGGATCTTCCACGGTGACAGATGCCTCCACTTCCCAGCAGTTGTTGCAAGGGGGATTGGCGGCGATATTCTCCCATAATTTTATGATGCTGATGCAGCAGGCGCTCGGAGGGAAGCGGGGGACTGCTGGGGCAGAGGGGGAGCCGGGATTGAAGCGCTCGGGGACTCCCCTAGATGTGGGAGTGGTTAGCGCCCCACTTAAAAAACTTCGGACAGTGGGAGACAAGACGGGATAGATCTTAGGGGCATGTTTACTAAAATCCGCAAAATAGCGCGCCGCAAAATAGCGCACGGCAACGCGGCACTGAAACGCGCAGAAACGCGTTTAAACGCCCCGCACACGTGCGTGTCACCCCCGCACAGGTATGCGGCTCACTAACGGGCCCCGTACAAGTGCGGGCCCGCAAATGTCCGATAGAGGCGTGGAACGGCGAAAGGAGGGCGGAGGAAGGCTCCGGAGGGGCGGAGGGACGGGGTCAATGGGTGGAGAGTGGGAGGGGAGAGGCTCCCCGCACAGTATCGGGCCCGAATTTGCATGTAAAAACTACCGCGAGTGAAACACTCGCGGTAGAAAGCATTTAAAGGGAAGAGAAACCATTTCTGTCAGCAATGTACAGGAAAACCGGAGAAACCAGCAAAACGTGAGCAGTGTGATATATGTGCACAGCACAAAAGTGAAAATAAAAATAGAAAATGACCACAACAGAACTATTAAAAATAGTAATTCAGCTGGGGAACAGTTATAGTGATGGGCAATTACAGAAATCACACCCAGCAAAGCTCCAGAAAAAAGAAATGAATTTTGGAAGGGTCTACTGAGAGGAGACTCTTCCAAAAAACATTTCCACGTTTTGGAGCTTTCCTGGGAGTGTTTGCTATGGTTGCCCATTAATATCACTGTTGCCCAGCGTGGTGATATTTTGTCCCACATTTCCCGTGGTCAGTTCCGGGGTTTATGTGCACGTTTGTCACCAGACAGGGTGCATATGCCCACAGTAGAATTGCGTAGAGCAGGGTTTGTGACTCCATCCTGCCAGGCTTACTGCCTCCAGGGGCTGCAGAGTCTCTGTGGCCAAAGTGTGGTACAGCGGACAGAGTCATTACCTCTAGGACCAGAGGGTAGAGGTTCAAAACCCAGCTGGGGCACCTGCCAGCCCAGTCCCTATATTTTACCCACCACTAAATAAAGATAGCGCAGACACCCCTGTATGCATGGGGAAAACACCCATATTTTACCCAACACCGCACACACACCACAACAATGGGCATTACCTACAGCCAAGTCCCCCAAATGCAGTCCCATACTGCCACATTGCAATCAGGTCAACTGCTTTTTCTGAGAGAAGTTCATGCCAGCATGTTGGCGGACAGGTACATGTGGTGCAGGGGGCAGTGGCTGCTAACCACAGAAGACAGAGGCCTAGCCATGTGCAGGCTGGCACAGTCCACTGCAACAGACAGGTCCTGCCGGATCCACAGTCATGGACAGTCCAGGGAATCCACCCAATCTGTGGCTACACAGTGGTGCAGTGCACACAGACAGTGCATACAAGAACAGAAGGTCACAGGTTCAAAGCCCAGCTGGGGCTACTGCCAATCCTGCCCACATATTTTTCCCACAACTAAACAGTGATAGTAAGGACACACCTTTCATGGCGGGGACATATGCAATGGTAAGACATCTATCTTTTACCCCACTGAGCACAGACACCATGAACAGGGGCAGTACCTAGAGCAGAATCACCCAAATGCAGTCCTGGTGGGCCACACACCAGTCAGGTTCCATGCTGACACTCATACAAATGCCTGTGCTGTATATCTATGCACCACCCCCATGGCATGTAGATGTAGCCCATGCATATTCATGAGGGATAGCAGGAAAACCCGAACAGTGTGATGCAAACCTGGACTGGAGTTGGGAATCTGTGCCGTAAAGCAGCAGCCATCAAGGGCAGACACACCCACACCCACAGGCCCCATTGGCCAATGTCTCCTGGAAAGGCAGAACATTGGACCGTGCATGCAGCACCCAAAACGAGCACTTGCATAACTTACCAATGTCACCCTACACCTGAGGTATACGGTACACAGCTCGGAGACGTTTGCTAGGAGCACAGGCAGGCAGTTATCCATACGTTACGTACATACTGCTAGTTGACCCCATCCAAACAATCTGTTAGGTGTTTGCGGGGCATGCTCCAGGCCTGGCCTCTGACGGTGCTTACCACCCTGGGGAGTGACCACCAGCTGTAATGCGTACCATATCCATGCCTTGCCGTGCTCAGGACCGGTTTGGTGGGCAAGGCTACTTACCCCCTCAATCGTAGCACCATGATGGCAGAGGTGTGGAAGTGTGTGTCTGTCTATACAGTGGGTGTTGGCTGCAAGCCCCTTCAACAGCCCGCACTGCCAGCACTGTTGCCAGTATTGGCCAGTCAATGTGCATAATGAGGTGCAAGGTACCATGGGTATAGCCAGGGCAGGGTGGCGTGGCCAGGATGCATCTGCACTGGGCATAGGGCCCTGGCAGGGACATTGGCTGGGATATTGTAGTGTCCGGCCACCACCTACACAGACACGGTGGCCAAAGCATGTCCTTCTGGGGGATCACGCTCACCCTGACTGTGCAGTGACCACAGCATGGCTAGGCCCCCCCATAGTGCTGTATAGTAGTTCTCTCATGTGATAGATATGGGTTTCTCTTTGGGGCCCAATCACTGATCTATCTGCTTGCTGTGTATGCAGACAGCCCAGTTCTGGGTGCATGCATCTCCATTGGGAACATGCACTATGGACTAACCAGCAGACTGTTTGTAGCTGGTAAATGTCTTGCTATAATGGCTTGCAGGGTGCAGTGGCTGTTGGCTTGCTGCAGGGGAATATCTGGTGGTGGAGTGCAGCTTACCATACCCTGGGCTTATGTCTGTCTGCTATTGTGTTATGGCTGTGTATGGAGCTGCTGGGGTGGGGGGAGTGGTGGTGTTCCTCAGCAGGACTGGGGTTGATATTGCCCTCTACTGCCACCTTTGCAGGGAGGTAGAGTGTGGATCCCTTGATGGGGACCATGTTTGCCACGGGGGGGGGGGGGGGGTGCCTGATGGCGGCAGACAGGGATATCCATGGTGTTTGTGCAGAAACTAGCTATCTTACACATTAACACTGCTTTGGAACGCCCGCTTGGCCTCCATCAGCCATGGCAGGTGTTGTTGACCTGGTCCTGGCCACCTCATTGCACACTCAGGGTGAGCACAGTACCCGCACGATGTAACGGTGTGTGGCTACTCTGTGCCAGTAAAACACCCGGTCAGTGCCCCCTACTAGGCCAAGGTGCTGTGTGGGTGCACCCGGTCACTTCCCCCAACAGGGCCGAGGTGCTGTGGGGGTGCATTCCCCATCTTGTGTCCATCTGCGGACAGCTAATTTGCATGTGCAGTGCATCATGGGTACGGGTGGCCTAACCCTATCCTGTTGACACCAGCAGACTGTCTGTGAGGTGACGTGTAGGCTATCTGCAGCCAGCCAGGGGCCTGCTTACAGCTATGGAGCTGTAGCGCAATGGTTACATCACTGCCTGTGCAGCCAGAGGTCATGGGTTCAAACCCACAGTGGGGCCCTTTGGTAGGGCTGTCCACAGCTTTATTTTTATTTACTGTACATATGTCTATGCCGGCAAGACCACCCTCAGCTTACTATACCCATTAGGTGCCTCTGAGGGTGCTTCATAGGGCGCCCTGTAGGCCACCTTATGGTTGCCATCCCTATAGGGTGCACTATACATTATCCTGTGTCGCAACATACATGCTGCCCTATAGGGGTCATTCAAGGGTGCCTTGGCGAACAGTGCACTGTAACATGTGCCTTATGGGCCGCCGTATGTTAACATGCTGGGAGAGTGCGTTTGCTAGTAGTGATAACAAAATAAAATTATACAGCCTCCTACAGCACTCCACAACATAATACATACTGCCTCAGCAGGCATTTTTCACTGGGCATTGTGAGGAGTTGAACCCCTGATCCCTGCACCATTGGTCAGTGTTTTAACCATTGTGCTGTGGCTCTGTTCCTGTGCTTGTGCATCAGCGCGCCGCCTTGTGCCTATCAGCGCGCCGCCTTCTGCCGCCCAAGGGGACCAGTGCGCCGCCTTCTGCTGCCCAAAAATAACTGTGCGCCGCCTTATGCCGCCCATAAATAACTGTGCACCGCCTTATGCCGTTCCAAATTAATTTGCCTCCTAAAACAATGTTAATCATTACAGTTACTGCCTCAGCTGACCTTTGTCGTTGCGCACACTGGGGGATTGAACCCATGGCCCCTGCACCATTGGTCAGTGTCTTCACCGTTGTACCACAGCTCTGTTGTTTTGTATACTCAGCAGCGCGCCACTTTGCCTTTCCACGCGCTAATGTCGACCCCCGCACATTAGCGCGACGCACACACCTCCGGTTGCTTACTACCGTTTTTTTTCTATTTTCTGCCTGAACCGCCCACTCCTTATATGGCACAGGCACACTAGCACGGCCCCGCATGTTAGGAATGTTTAGTAAACATGCCCCTTAGTCTTGGAGGATCAGTCAGAAGATTTGGAAGATTCAGAGGTAGAGCAGGACCTGGAGGAAGGTGAGATCACGGAGCAAGAGGACCAGGCGAGAGTGATCAGGGTGTTCAGGCGAGAGGAGTTAGCGCTTATTTCGGAGACGCTGAAAGCACTGAACATGCCGACAGTGGAGCAGGCGGAGGATGCTTCGTTGGAGGATCCGTTATTGCAGGCGGTTCGGAAGTCCCAAAGAGCTTTTCCAGTACATAGGGTCTTAGTGAAATGATACAGGAAGAATGGGACATGCCAGAGGCAGGGATGAAAGGTTCCAGAGTGATGGCACGCCTTTACCCTTTGCAGGAACTGGATAAGGATCTTTTTAAGTCTCCTAAGGTTGGTGCGGTGCTATTGGCAGTTACTAAGAAAACGACAATTCCGGTGGAAGGCAGTGCCGTGCTTAAGGATGTGCAGGATAGAAGACTAGACACTCTGTTAAAACAGGTCTTTGATGTCCATGCCCTTTCCATGCAAGCTTCCATTTGTGGGGCATGGGTGGCAAGGCCTTGTCTGCGATGGTCCCAAAGGCTTAAGGGAATGCAGATAGAAGAGGCAGTCGAGAAAGCAGCCCAGATGGAGTCAGGGGCGGCTTATTTGGTGGATATTCAATATGACCTTATTCGAGGCCTTTCAAAAAGTATGACGTCAGTTGTGACGGCATGCAGATATCTATGGCTGTGTAACTGGGCAGCAGATGGGGCCTCTAAGGCTAGACTAGGTAAGATCCCTTTTCGAGATAAGCTACTCTTTGGAGAGGATTTGGACAAATTAGTTAAGGATCTCGGAATATCTAAGGGCGGGAGGTTGCCAGAGGACAAGCAGAAGCAGGGTCGTCCTCTGGCACCTTCCAGAAGTCAGCAGAGGGAGTTTCATACATTTCGGCCGCAGAGATTTGGTCAGTTTCAAAGGGGACGTTTTCAATATAGATCCCAGGGGTTTTGGGGTTTCAGAGAAGCGAGCAGAGGTTTTGGAGCCTCCTCAGCCCCGAACATCAAGAAGTCGCAATGAAGCGAGGGGGGTCCAGGCGGGGTTAGTACCCGTGGGAGGTCGGCTAAGGGAGTTCTACCCTGCCTGGGTCCAAATTACCTCAGATCAGTGGATGTTGGAGGTAATTCAAAACGAATATGCTCTCGAGTTCCAATGTCCAGTCCGAGACTCCTTCGTTCAATCTCCGTGCCGGACGAAATCAAGGCTGCAGGCGGTGCGAGAAACTTTGGAAAGGTTGTTAGCTCTCAAGGCGGTGGTGCCGGTTCCGGCAGCCCAGTATGGATGCAGTCGATACTCCATATATTTTGTGGTGCCAAAGAAGGAAGCAGCTTTGAGGCCGATACTGGATCTCAAAAGAGTAAACAGGTGTCTCAGGGTGTTGCACTTTCGCATGGAAATACTGAGATCGGTCATTGTAGCAGTCCGACAGGGAGAGTATCTCACTGCGTTGGATCTCTCAGAAGCGTATCTGCACATACCGATCTGGTTAGAGCATCAGAGATTTCTCCAGTTCGCGGTTCCCATGGGACATTATCAATTCCAGGCGTTACCGTTTGGTTTGGCAATGGTGCCGTGAACCTTCACCAAGGTGATGGTGGTGGTGGCGGTGGCCTTACACAGGGAAGGGGTATTGGTGTACCCTTACCTGGATGATTGGTTGATTCGAGCAAAGTCAAAAAGCGAAAGTGAAGTGGCTACCTGCAGAGCTTAGCGTGGGTAGTGAATGTAGCAAAGAGCAAGTTGGAGTCGGCTCAGGAGATAGAGTAATTGGGAGCTCGCTTCGACACAGAAAGAGGCAGGGTGTTTCTGCCTCACCTCAGGGCCCAAGGGTTAAGGCAGCTCGTAAGAGCCTTCTTGCAGAGAAAGGCTCCCTCGGCGTGGCATTATTTGCAGCTATTGGGAACGATGGCGGCCACGCTTGAGTTGGTGCCGTGGCTGGGGCACACATGAGACCATTACAGAGAGCTCTGCTCAGACGGTGGTCGCATCAGTCCGATCAGTTGTCAAAAAAGCTGACCTGTCCTCTGGAGACAAGGCAGGCTCTGCAGTGGTGGCTAGTCCCAGGTTGTCTGGAAAGGGGGATGCCATTGGAGTCGCCTAATTGGAAACCGTTGATGACAGATGCAAGTCTGTTCGGCTGGGGGGCGCACTTTGAAAGTCAGTTTGCCCAGGGTCAGTGGACCGAGCAGGAAAGGAGTTGGTCAATCAACAGGTTAGACTTAAGGGCAGTCACTCTAGCATTAAGAGCCTTTCAGCAGCAGCTACAAGGAGAAGCGATTTGAGTGCTCTCGGACAGCGCCACTGCGGTAGCCTATATGAATCACCAAGGGGGAACTGGCAGCATGGCTCTCGAGGAGGAGGCGGAGGAGCTCCTAAGTTGGGCTGAATTACATCTGGAGGCCTTATCAGTGGCGCATGTAGAGGGGTGGACAATGTTACAGCCGATTTTTTGAGTCGAGTCAAGGTGGACCCAGGAGAGTGGGTCCTCCATCACGAAATGTACGAGTTGCTGGTACATCGCTGGGGCCCTCCAGTGATGGATCTCATGGCAACATTCACTTCGGCAAAGGCAGGAAGATTTTACAGCAGAAGGGAACGGATGTCCGAAGGGTTAGACGCTCTGATGCAGAGGTGGCCGGAGGATCAACTCTTGTACATGTTTCCACTGTGGGTGTTAATAGGTTGGGTTTTGCAGTGCATAGAGCGACACAAGGGTCAGGTAATCCTAATTGCACCAGATTGGCTGAGAAGGCCATGGTATGCCGACCTGGTATGTCTCCTGGTGGAGCCTCTGTGGAGGCTGCTGGTCAGGAGAGACCTACTAGTACAGGGTCCATTGAATATGCCTCAGGTGGATCGGTTCTCGCTTACGGCTTGGCTCTTGAAAGGGCAAGGTTGAAGGCCAAGGGCTACTCAGCAGCGGTAATTTCTACCTTATTGATGTCCAGGCGCAGGTCTACATTGGTGGCGTATATCTGAGTTTGGCGGCTGTTCGAGTAATGGTGCGAAAATAGGCGACTGGTGGCGTTAAGGGCCTCCATTCTGCAAGTGCTGGCCTTTTTACAGAATGGTTTTGAGAAAGGACTGGTGGCATCATCTCTACGAGTTCAGGTGGCAGCGCTCTCTTGTAATCACGGGAAAGTTCAAGGCATTATGCTTGGGTCACTTCCGGATGTTAAAAGATTCTTAAGAGCAGCGTCTCTATTGAGGCCGCCTTGCAGAGTACTGGTACTGGTATGGGATCGCAACCTAGTACTCGAGGCATTGATACGAGAGCCGTTTGAGCCGTTGGCTACAGCGACTTTAAAGGATCTTACGCTTAAAGTGGTGTTTTTGGTGGCTATTTCTTTGGCAAGGAAAATTTCAGAATTGCAGGCTTTATCGTGTAGGGATCCTTTTTTGTCCTTCTATGACCAAAAAGTAGTTTTGAGGACGGTGGTTCGGTGTTTCATTTGAATCAGGTGGTTTCTTTGCCAGTGTTCGAGAGAGGTGGCAAGGATAAGTCCAAGGGTCGGCTACATAGGTTAGATGTCAGTCGGGGATTAAGGACTTATGTGTAGAGAACGGCTAGTCTCCGTAAGATGGACAGATTGTTTGTCTTGTTTGGGGGGGCCGAGACAAGGTGAACCGGCGTCGAAGTCTTCCATTTCTAGGTGGCTTAGGGAAGCGATTGAGTCGGCGTATATATTAAAGGGTAAAGCGGTGCCGAAGGGCTTGAGAGCTCATTCGACTAGGGCATAGGCGGCTTCCTGGGCGGAGGCCAGTTTGGTGCCAGCAGTAGAGATTTGTAAGGCGGCAACTTGGTCGTTGTTAAATTCGTTTGTCAAGCATTACAGAATTGATGTTCAAGCGGGTGAGGATGCTAGGTTTGGGTCAGCGGTGCTTCAGGCTGGTCTAGCAGGTCCCTCCCGTTAAAGATTTTCACTGCTCTGTTACATCCCCAGAGGTTCGGGACTAGACTGGAGGGACGATAAGGAAGGTGAAATTAGACTTACCTGCTAATTGTTGTTCCTTGAGGAACTCCAGTCTAGTCCCGCATCCCTCCCTGATATTGGGTTTTGGACGGTGGCCTGAAGCAAGGTAAGATTTTTCAATTAGCTGCGATAGCGGCTTTAAGGGCTGCAGTTCATTAGGGGAGCAGGAGTGAGAAAGGGCTTAACAGTAATGATAGTGCCTCCTAGGGGGTTCTAGGGGGAGAGAGTATCAAGCCTAAGCAGGAAATAGGAGTTACCTGGTAGGTTGCTGGGTAGTTTGTTTAGTTATATTACAGTTATATAGTTATAAAGGTTTAAAATAACGATATCTGCTTATTTATTGCTCTGGTGAGTCTGCTTTGTCAATAGGTTACTGGAGCAATAGTCACTGGACTATTTATACTGGTGTCACCATAAAGAGTGACGGGCTCAGTCTCCAGGCTGCGAGGAGGTGCTTAAACCCAGAGGTTCAGAACTAGACTGGAGTTCCTCAAGGAACAACAATTAGCAGGTAAGTCTAATTTCACCTTATTCAATAAAGATTTTTGTTCAAAGGCACATGAGAAAAGTCAATTTTAGGGATGTGCATAGGGCAAAACATTTTGGTCTGTTTCATTTCATTAGTTTTTTTTTTCTGGCTTTCCGACTTTTTTCAGTTTGTTTCACACATTCATATTAATACATTTTTTTAAACATGTGTTTTAATTTTATAAGGTGTGCTAATCAACTTAATGTGCATCAACCTACAAATTAATGCACCTTCAGTCAATTTAGCAAGCATTACATTTTTTAAGATGCGGTAATGAACAGAATGTGTGCTAAAAATACAGATGCAGAGTCTTTAAATAAGGACGAAAAATACACTTAACCCTGAGATTATATTATTGGTGTATTGTCTAATAGTTTATTTGCCTATTTACCCCATTGTCTGGATTTTTGCACAGTTGCTTTAACATGACACTAATAAATGTGCTTGTTTGCTGTAAAACCTGTCCATTTTTAACACCAACAAATTGATATGGTTCCACAAAAATGTTGCTTTTATAATGATAGGAAACTTCGTTTGATTACAAGCAACCTTTGGCTTCTTATCTGTTCGACAATAGGCCATGTTGTTAAGGGCAATTTCCATGCACAGCATGTGGGTCCCATTTTTTCATCCTTAGACATGGTTGTTTACTGTTCAGTCCTTTTTATGCATTTTAATCAGTCTGATTCAGTAGTGCTTAGTAAATCATTATTAAATGAATGTATCAAACCAGGAATGGCCACACAGGCGGGAGGGGGGGGGGGGGAAGGTTGCCCTCAAATTTTCACAGATATGTTACTAAAAACTAAAAGGCTTTACAGTCAATAAAATAAACTATTAGGAAATATTTTGCTAAGTGCGTCTTCTTGGCAGTTATCTGGTTTGAGCCCAAGGCAGCTCTGAAAGCCCTTTTTGATGAGATGAAGCTGACTGCCCAGTTCCTGTTTGGCAAAGTCTTAAATAGCATGAGCCTGAACTAGCTGAGATCATCACTCAGATTCCTAGGTATTCTGTTCTCCAGTGATACAAGAGAAGAATTATGCTAGTAAGACTTTCATGAGCAGGGCTTGAATAAGAGCACATTTTTATTTTTATTTGTATTACTGATATCCCATGAGATCTTTCATGTTTCATTATGGCACATGTGCATGAGAAATACGCGTTAGCCATGATAGTGCCTCTCTATGACAATTCAATTAAATTAACAGATGACCCAAAAACTGTATTACTATTTAATTTTATATTAACTCTAAAAATAACTTTCTCAAAGTGTTAACGAGCTTAATCAAAATTTTCTAAGGAAGAAGAAAGGATTATACTGTAAACTGTGTACCATTCAATTAAAAATAGAAAACCATTTGTAATATACGAAAGTCAATAAAGCCCTATTGGGAATATTAAAAGAAAAACAACCTTGTTCCAGATTTCCTATAGATGGAATATAAATCCACACAGCTTTTTAGCATGCATTATTACTATTTCTAATTATAAGGATTTTTCTTCATTAAACTGTAACTTAGGCATCAGGGCACTGGACTGCCAAATCTTTGTGTTGGATTCAAAGAAATTTTGCAGTTTGGCTGTCATGCATGATCTTAGCTATCAGTGGCAATTTAGAAATAGGCTGGTGGTGCGCCAAAATCCCTATATCTAACTCTTTTCAATAATCTGAATAATGACCAGGGCTGGCCCAAGGGTTTCTGCTGCCCTAGGCAGAAGCCCCTGCCGTGCCGCCCTCCCCTCCAGCTACCGCTGCTCCCTGCACCCCCTAGCTACTGCCATCGCCGCCCCCACCAACTGCCGCTTCCGCCACCATTGATTCCGTCTCAGGAGGGAGAGGCAGCAGCAGTATTTCTAAAAGCACCGGCAAAAAGCTGCCCGCCTCCCCCACCTGAGACAGAATCGTCAGAAGCTGGGGGTATGGGGACGGCAGCAGCTGGGGAGAGGGACGGCATGGCCGATCCTGTGTGCTGCTGCTGCCCTCGCCTAGGCTGGCTGCCCTAGGCAGCTGCCTAGATCACCTAGTGGACGGGCCAGCCCTGATAATGACACATGAGCAGTTGGGAGTGGAAAATAGGAGACTGCAGCTTTACTCGTTTAACATGAATATACTGCAGAAGCCACTATGGGGCCCTTTTGCTAAATCCCGCCAAGGCTTTGCACATAACACACATTTTGAATGTAAAGTAAGTGCAAATCCTCCACATTAACGCGTGAATATATAGATTAATGATACCCACAGATGTATTATTAGGTGTACCTGGGTTAATTGGCACATTGATGGTGATCACAAGCTAATGTGCTCTCCACACCTACACTCCATCCCTAACCCACTAAAGGGTATGTCTACTAAAGAGCAGTAAGGGAGCAAAGGTGCCGTTAATGGGCGTTATTGGCATCTGTGAATAGTTAATGCCATGGAAAGTGCTGATAATGCTGGGCCTGTAGCGTTAAGGTAAAAGGAGGTGGAGAGTGTATGTTAATGGGACAGAGACTGGGCGGGATAGCATGTGCCCTTTAATGCCAGTTTGTGCGTTAGAGCTCCTGGTGCTGGGACCCCAATGCCATCTGAAAGCTCATGGTAAGGGCTTTTTCTCAGGGGAAAGAGCCTATTTTAATGTATGCAATGTGTTCCACACACTGTAGTTCTCAAATTAGTCATAGTAGTGCTCCATTGACAGTAACATCATGGTGCCCCATTAATAAAGCGCACTATGTTGTTGGTGCCAAATTGGCAAAGGAGATGTCACATGAGTGATGCAGTGGGGCTGACTGGTCCACCAGGCAGACAAGGCAACTGCCTAGGGTGTACATCTGTGATGTCTGGTATGACTCTGCTGTGACAATGAAAGCACACATGCATGCTGCCGCTGTCAAAAAGGAGTGTACCTGCTGCTGATATGCTTGGCATCCCACTGACAGTGGCAACTGCAGCGTTATACCTGACACACAAGGCCAGGACACAGATTTCTTCTGCAGCAGGCCACAACCGCTGTGACCACCACCCCTACTCTCACACAATGCTAACATGGCAGCATGGTGGCAGTGAGGGTGGCCTGTATCATCCTATGCAACCCTCAGCATTTCAGCCAGCATGGGTCCTCACATTCAGCTGCCACACTGAGAAGCTGCATCACCACTGCTGGATGGCAGAGCATGCCAATAGCACTGGCACACTGAGCAGGCATTGACAACACCCAAGCATTGCAGTTCCTACACACTGAGCAGGCTTTGGCAATGATGGAGCATGAAAGGAAGCCTAAGAGGCAGGTAAGAATGCCAACTTGCACCACTTTTGGACAGCGGATCATGTGTGTTTCTCCACAGGACTGTGCGCTGCAAAAATGCACACTCTGCATGCTTGTGATGCCAAGGCTTTATGTCTATGCATACAACATACTGCAGGTCAGCTAATCAGCAACTCTGCATACTGTGTGAGACCCCATTTACAAGCAGAAGATTTGTTTTCAGTAATTACAAATTGTAGCCGTGACGCTGTAATGCATTCCCAGTTACACCATTGCGAAGGCCCATCCTTGCAGCATTCCCCTACACTTACCTCCCAACATGATACTGCTGTGCAGCTCCCATATTGCCTGCTGATTTGACTGGAGTGAGCAGGGAGGACACGTGTGTGTGCTGCACTCTTTACCTCTGACTGAGCCCCCAGACCTCAGGACACACCAATTTGCACAGGTGAGCAGGGGGATAATGCCAACTGCCATAACAGCTGTATCAGTGGCAACAGCTGCAGCCTATAGGGAACTAGGCTCAAGTGGAGGCCTGGCCTCTGTGAATGTCCAATTCATTCACTTAGTTGATGACCCTGGAAAGATTCTGCGATTTACCTGCATGCACGATGCTCTTGTCCTATGCTGCACTCTCAGAGTGCAATCGGGGGGGGGGGGGGGGACACTTTGCTCCATGCACAGTATGCACATACAGGCAGGTCCGTATCATGCCAGTGTGCATACAATATATGCCATCTCAACACTTTCTACTGATCATTGATCACAGCATTCAGTAGTACATTACCTTTTACTATAAAAGAGAGTCAAAATGCACCTCTTTGCCTGCTAGTGACTGTAGAACACTGACCTCTGAATGGTGCATGCACAATTCCAACTGTTGAAATGTGCCACAGGATGTCATTTTGGTCTCCGCATTGCCTGCCACTATATGGGAAGGCAGTGACTGGAGGTGAATGTTGGGGTGGGGGGACAGTACCATACATGTTTAGAATGTGCCCTTCATAGTTGGTATTGCTGGACAAAGCCTATGTTCACATTTCCAGAAGCTTTGCAGGCCTACTCAGTGTCAGCATGGGTTACATGGGCACCGAGTGTGACAGTCACAAGGCTGTTAGAGTACAAAGAGGCATGGAATGGTGGTGTATATATACTCCACAACTATACCAACATCCCAACTTCTAACCCCATGTCCAACCTGCCATGCTTCCATGCACTTTTGTGTAGGGGGGGAGGCCACTGCATCTGCAGTGTGGGAGAGTGCATGTTCCTCACTGGCCAATTCTGTAGTGATGGGCCTGTCTGCGGCCCAATTTCCAGTGCACCTTGCATTGCATTAGTGTTCCACAAGTTCAAAGTAAAAGGGTACACAAATGAAGAGAAAAGGATTCTGGGTATTGTCTAAATTAGAGCATTTGCACAGGATGTATATGAGTCAGAGGTTAGGTAAATGGCTGAGCCATCCTAACATGAGTCTGCCACAAGCATGACCAGGGTGCACACATACATTCATGTTGAGAGGCCACACTCACTCTGACCGAGCTGTGACCATGTCATGGCTATATATACACATAGTGCTATATAGGGTCAAGCTACTACTGATACTACTACTGTTAATCATTTATAAAGCACTACAAGACATACCCAGTGCTGTACCAGCACATATAAATGACAATCTCTGCTTGTAGAACTTACAATCTAATCAAGATAGACAGTAGAAAACAAGAGAAATAAGGGATTCAATAGGGAAAGGAGACATAAGGAGAATAAGGGATTAGGATCCAAAAGCGACTACAAAGAGAAAAGCTTTTAGCATGGACATAAAGAGGGGAAGGGAAGAGAGTTGACATAAACAGAGAGTTTGTTCCAGGCATAAGGGGCAGCAAGGTGAAAAGACGGATATTAGCCTTCCTGATGGAGTAGCCCTGTTTTGGAGGGTCTGTTGCCATTGTTATGCACATGTGATACATTACATGGTTCCTGAGTTCCCATCTGCCATGGTGAGTGATCCATGGTATACATCTGATCATGTGCCAAGCACATTGTGTGGCTGCACAAGATGGCAGTGGAAGAAAAGGGCATAGAGAGAAGAAAACCAGAGGAAGAACGGAGTTCACGAGGAGGGTGTAGGGAGAGAGGAGAGACGAAAGGTAAGGAGGGGCAGAAGAGTGAATGTATTTATATGTTAGAAGGAGAAGTTTGAATTGGATGACCATGTCATGGCTATGTATACACATAGTGCTATATAGGGTCAAGCTGTAGTGATATGGGTGCTGTGTCTTTATTACAGTCCAGTCACTAGCTAGGCTGCTGGATGTCCATGTTGTTTGTATAAAGCCCATGTCTTCATGATGGCTATGTATACATGCAGTGGGTGATGACTAGCAGACCAGGCACAGATGTCATGTGAATGGCTGATACTGTGCACTGTTGCCTAGTATACGATTGATCTTGTGGATGAGATCTTATGAAAGAGATGCAATCCTCTTGTCCTGTGCACCTGGGAGCTTGAGTCTGTGTATGGATTATGAAGGTCGGTGTCAGCACTGCCACTTCCTGGCCACTCAACACATGCAGGTTCTTGGAAAGCAGCTGCAGTTACCCTAGGGCATGACACAGCACAGTCCTTGGCCAGCAGTTGCATAGCACAATTGCACCCATGGATATGCCATTTCCACATGCTGCAGTTAGATACCGTATCAATTGGCCAGCATGACGCACACTGCATGCAACACTTGCAGCCTTGTAGTTAGATAGAGAGCATCTATTTTAGTATGTGCTGTATGGACCAGGCTGGCTGTTGCAAAAGAACACTTGCCTATAGACTGCTTGTCATGTGCACTAAGCACACAATGTCCCTGCATATGACCGAGCTGATGTGATGGTTCACACCATTTTCAAAATAGTCAAACTGGGGTGCAACAGCAATGGCAAAATGTGAGTCTAGCTGACCTGAATGTGAGATGCATCATGGGAACATGAGGGGGCTAAGCAATACAGATGTACATGAACTCTACAACAGCCACAGTGGTGACTGTGATGACTGGAGCAGCAGCCACTACCTGCATGTCATGTATGATGGTGGAGGAAATGTGCTTGGCCCCCTGGACAGAGCAGGATGGTCCCCAAAGGACCTCATAGTTTATGCATGAGGTTTGAGTTTGTGGTATGGACAAAAGTAGAGATCTGTCAGTGTACAGCAACTCACAATGGGAATGCATGGCCTGCAGATGTCTTGCCTCAGGGGATGGTGCCACAATGCAGCCCAGTATACCAGTGTGCCACCCCCATGCCGTGCAGGCTCCAAACTCCAGCGTGCATTGCTACACCTCCACATTGCCACTCATTCCATTAACAGGGTCAAGAGAGGAGGCACCACTCAGCTCTTCTGCACACCATGTGCTTCAGCACACATGGCCTGCCACATGTGACCCCCCAACCCTCTGCCAGAGGGGGTCAGATGCGGCAGGCCATGGGTGGGACTGCAAGACACAAAGATCTGCAGGCCCTTAGCAGCATCCAGTCCTGCCTAGTGGACAGCCCAGCCCTGCCTCCATGTCCCCTGTATCACATTGGCTAAATGTACCCTACATTTGGATGCATTGTATGGGTTTGACCCAGGGGGCCAATGGGGTTCATAGAGTTATCTTTCTTGGGACTTTTATAGAACATTCACAACAATGCCTTTCAGACATCAGTGCAGTTTACAGGGCTCACAATAGGGGCAGGTTTGCAAAGGAAGGAAGCAACATTAATCAGATAGGACAGAACACTCTCAATTCAGAGAATTACAGACATACCAGGGACCACAGGGCAGAGCAGAGAGGCCAGGGAGAGGTCAGGTGCTGGGGAGGGGTAAATCACAGATTGTTCTACAGAAATGGGTATTAAAAGTGAATATTGAATGTCTGGAGGGAAGGTTCCATACAGAGAACTGTGGGGAGCAAGTTCCAGAGAGGGGTACCCAGGTAGAAGATTGTAGCAGGGGACCTTGACTCAAGGCATGCACGTGAGACAGGCAGAAGGTGCAGACAACTGATGTGAATGGAGCACAGACTACTGGAGGGATCATGAAAGAGATGGCATTCAGACAGATAATGTGGGGTGTGCATGTTAATGGATCTCTAAACCAGAATGAGGATCTTGCAATGGATACGACATTTGATGGGCAGGTAGTAGAGATCACTGAGCATTGGGGAAACATGGTCAGAGCAGGTGGCGGGAGACATGATCCAAGTTGCAGTATGTCCATTCCATTATATATTGCAAAGGTGTTGTTTTGGGGAGACAAGAGATACCAACATGACAGTTATGCACACGTGAGATAACTGACTATAAGTGAAGGGTGGGCAGGGAGGTGTTGTTTGGGAAAGGACAGATTGCACATAGTTCCAACATATTAGTACAGGTGCTGCCATTCTCAGAACTGTCAGCAGAGACCTCATACCAACTGTCACATATGTATGCTTTGGCCAACTATCCTGACATGTATGCACATACAGTGGCAAGGACTGCTAACATCTCTTCATATAGGCGATGGATATAAGTATGGTTTCCAGAGACCAGCAGATGTGGATAAAGTAGCATATGCAAGCCATTGCATACTGTGCAAACTGTGTGTTTTCCCTTATGCTGCTGCAAGCCAACTACACATCTTGTGCAGTCACACAATGTGCTTTGCACATGATCAGATGTATTCCATGGATCGCCGACCATGGCAGATGGGAACTCAGGAACCATGTGATGTATCACATATGCATAACAATGGCAACAGACCCTCCAAAACAGGGCTACTCCATCAGGGAGGCTAGTATTTGTGTACATTCTCATAGCAGCACTAGCATGTTGAATGATCGGCAGCTATTGGTGTGAGATGTGTAGCACATTTATCTCATAGGGTTAAAACATCGGACACATTCTCGATATCTCATTGCTATGACTACTACTACTGATGAACGTTTGTATAGTGCAACCAGATGTATGCAGCACAGCACAGACACATGTAAGAGATAGGTCCTGCTCAACTGAGCTTACTACCTAGTCAGGACAGACAACACAGGAGCTGTAGACCCAGCATACATCTAGGAGGAATGGGAAGGAAACACAAAGGAGTTTGGGAAAATCATGTTTCAGGAGCAGCAGAATGGAGGTGATTTTTTTTAAGCCTTGATCTGATAGGAGCTAGAGAAGGAGCATGACATACAGATTCAGATAGTGTGTTCAAGGCATGAGGAGCAGCAAGGTAAAAGAAGCAAAGAGAGGAGTTTGCAAGAGCAAAGAGGGCACAGATTTGCGAGGAGAACAGAATTCCCAAGAAAGGATGTAGGGAGAGACAATTGTGTTGGGTCATTCATGTCACATATGTGCACTTAATGTCATATGCCTCAATTGAGAATTGAGTTCACAACAGATACATGGAAATATTCATGTACGGAAAAGACAGGGTAACACATACCAGATTGTCTGATGTCCCAATCATGTATATCACAGGTGACACCCTTAGGGCTCAAATTAAGGCCCTCAACTGCTGGCCCTCCCAATGGTTTTACCAGTGATATACACACACATATACATACATCATTGTTGGATTCCACCATGCTCTGCAGTTGTTGCACAATGCCCCTAAGACATGTCTGTTGAATAACACTATTGAGGAGTGTTCTGTGTTAATCACAGTTAGGGAACAAAGCCTGAACCGAACAGTTAGGATGGGCAGAATGTGTTGTACCAGGAAAGACCAGCTTTCACATCCAGACACACCACACAGACATGTATGGTACATTGGCTAGATGGACAGACATGTCGCACAGTTTTGACAGTGATTATGCTTGAGGCCCCCATCATCTGAGCACATAGATTCTCTTTTGACCGAGCTATATCTGTCACATCTAGTCATAGAGCTAATATGTGCAATTTCTGACTGGTCATATACTGAGAGTTGTGTTGTAGTACATGTCAGCTGCATGTTTACCATGTGACATTATCCCTTGAGTGGCTTGGTGTAACAGTGCAGACCTTCAGTGCTTGTGCCAGATGTGCTGACAAGAGCATCATGGCTACTATTGCCATGTGTCATAGTCCTAGAAAGATAAGGAATCTGCTCACCTTGCACAGCATCTAAACAGTCCAAGATCAATTCATGTTGGAACACTGCATCTGTTTTCATGCAGCCAGACTCACATACATAATGTTACATTGAGTTACATCATAGAACACAGCTTGTTATGCTATCCATCACCTCAAGACATATCCATGTCCACCTAATTGGGTAGGAATGGTTTGGTGTGTGAAAGCTCTGCTATGGACCATTCTCAGCAATGTGGCCAAGTCCCAGGGTACATGGCAGAAATCTGCTAGAATGTGGAATCCAGAAACAATTGTTGAACTATGCTACATCCCACACTTAGACAGCACACATAGCAGATAAACACATGGGAGCACATGTGAGTGGTATCACGTATGCACGGTGAGCACCATGGGACCAAGGGCTGCATTGTTAGGTACTATCAGTCTGGGAGCAAGATTGCAAGCATATAGTATGCAGAACGCATATATCTTAGTCTGCCACCATTGCACTGTGACACAGCACTTACAGTACACATAGCCTTCATGGTGTTGTGGTGTAACACGTACATTGGCTGTAGTTCCAGCATGTCACTGATGGCATTTATATGTCCTTCTCAGGTGGAGGATCTGCATAAGAAGGCCCAGGAGCTGTGGCGCAAGTGGCCTGATTTTATCCAGCAGATGCGGGAGGATCTTCGCCCTGTATCAGATGGTGAATCACTGTAACACACATGTGGGCCCAGGACATGATGACAGTGTAAAATGTGCAAGAGATTTCCCCATGTCCACAAAATGTACATATATTGTCATGCTTAACATAGCCTTAGGTGACTGTCCTAGCTCATGTGATCCAGGAAATGCATGCAGGCAGGGTGTGGTGGATCTGGGAAATGTTTGGCCCTTATAGTTGTGCAGCTCAACATCATAACCTTGACATGGTGTCCTATCTTTTCAATATGTATATGTCAAACATGTTTTCTGTCTCCACATGTTCCGTCAACATAATGGCCAATGTGCGTGTATGATGGGGCAGCCCAACCTACAAACATAGGATAGACACTGTTCACACTCCAGACATGTTTTGGACAGAAACAACTCCTCCCCAGGGGCTATATAGATCCCTTCACAGCATCACATGTCTACATCTGCAGCACATGCCATGTAAGCATTCAACTAGTATTCCTGAACCTAAGCATTGTAAGCGGGAAACCAGATGTTAATGTTCCATAATCACATCAATCATATGCCACTTCCTTGGTCAGCAAACATATTGTTCATCCACCAGAGCATGCATTCTGGTATACCCTTGACATGCTGCTGCTCCAGTGTTCAGCTCAATGTCATTTACTGGGAGGGGCACAGTGATTCACACATACGATATGTCTACCTGTGTGGAGTGCCCTGAGACATCATCTGCTGGGTGTCTTCTCTGGGGTTTCTGTAGGTTTCTCATACTCACCACATGACATACTTTCGGTAGAGGCATTGTGTGTGATGACACCACATTGGAGAGGGAGCCTGAGCTACATTGGAGTGGCCCCATCATGTACGCACAACCTGCCATATTCCCATATTTCCAAAAGATGACACAGCATACACAACTTGTGCTTTCAGAACATATATAATGTCATAATGGCTTGGTCTCATCATTGCAATTGTGGAAAACCTCTGAGCTCCTAATTGTTTGTTCATTTGATGTAAATGTAATCCATGTCGACACAAATGATACTGCTAGGTATCCCTCTGAGCATATCAAAAGTGACTTCATGACTCTGGGACAGAGGGTAAAGCAGATAGGGGTGCAGGTGGTGTTCTCTTCAATCCTCCCTCTTGAGGATAAAGGCCAAGGCAGAGAAGCTCACATCCTGGAGATGAATGCATGGCTGCATGGATGGTGTCATCGAGAGCATTTTGGTTTCCTGGACCATGGGATGCTGTTTCAAGGGTTGCAGAGCAGAGATGACATCCATCTGTCCTAGAAAGGTTGACATGTCTTCAGTAGCAGACTGGCTAATCTACTGAAGAGGGCTTTAAAATAGATTTGTTGGGGATGGGTGAAGAAAGCCCCCAGGTAAGTGAAACATTAAATATCTTTATGGAAATGGGTAAAAGGAACAACATATGGAAAACGGTGTGTATAAATGCCCTTAGCACGGGAAATAAGATCCCAGATGTTGAAGCTTTAATGGGAGAGGCTGACTTGGATTTAGTGGCAGTTACAGAAACATGGTTCACAGAAAACATGACTGGGATGTAACTATACCAGGCTATATTTTATTCAGAAAGGACAGGATAGGAAGAAGGGGAGGAGGAGTGGCCCTATATGTAAAAAATCATATTAAAGCTATGGAACTACAGAGCTTAAAAGGGAGAGAGGAGGCACTGTGGGTTAAACTAGAAAAAGGAAAAGAGAAATCTATTTGCACTGGTGTGATATGCAGACCTCCCTCACAGGAGGAAGAGGTGGACGGAAAGTTAATTGAAGGAACACGCAGCATTGCTAGGAAAGGAGAAGTGCTACTGATAGGGGATTTCAATATACCAGATGTTGATTGGCACATTCCTGCTGCAGTATCATCTAGAAGTAAGGAGATCCTGGACTCTCTACAGGGAGAACTATTTAGGCAACTGGTAAAAGAATCCACATGTGAAGGGGCCATACTGGACTTGCTGTTTACCAATGGTGGAAGTATTTCTGATGTTATAGTGGGAGATCATTTTGCATCAAGTGATCACCAGATGGTGTGGTTCAGTATTAGGACTAGGGCTGTTAAAATCCATTCAAAAGCAAGGGTCTTAGACTTTAGGAAAACTAACTTTGCCAAGATGGGCCAATACCTAAGGGAGTCGTTAGCGGGATGGGAACAGCTGGAGGATGTAGAAAAACAGTGGGCAAAACTGAAAGGGGATATTTTAATGGCAACCAACCTTTTTGTTAAAATGGTAAATAAAGGTAAAAGGAAAAGGAGACCGCTATAGTTTTCAGAAGAAGTAGCTGAAAAAGTGAAGAAAAAGAGGGAGGCCTTCATAAAATACAAGAAATCATGGAGAGAAGAAGATAGGCATCTATATTTGGAAAAACTTAGAGACGCTAGCAAAGTAGTTAGGAAAGCAATGATTCAAAAACAGGAGGAAATAGCCAATGCAGTTAAATTGGGGGATAAGACATTTTTCAGATATGTTAGTGAGAAGAGGAAGGACAAAAGTGGTATTGTCATACTCAAGGGTGAAGGGGAGGAATATGTAGAAGCTGATGAGGATAAAGTGGAATTTCTTAACAAATATTTCTGTTCTGTGTTCACAGATGAAGAACCAGGTGCAAGACCTCAGAAAATGCCCACAAACAGGAATAGAAGCGAGGGGCATCTTGAACAATTTTCAGAAGACTGTTCGTGAGAAACTAGCTAAACTTAAAGTAGACAAAACGATGGGACCAGATGAGATACACCCTAGAATATTGAGGGAACTTGGGGACGTTCTAACAGCTCCACTGACTGACCTTTTCAATGCCTCATTGGAGTCGGGAGTGGTGCCAAAGGACTGGAGAGAGGCACATGTGGTCTCTTTACACAAA
The DNA here is from genome assembly GCA_033557465.1 of Ichthyophis bannanicus. Lineage (NCBI taxonomy): Eukaryota > Metazoa > Chordata > Amphibia > Gymnophiona > Ichthyophiidae > Ichthyophis > Ichthyophis bannanicus. The sequence continues at coordinate 199,622,350 of CM066038.1, read as the reverse complement.
AGCGGAAGTAAGGATGTGGTTGAAAACTACAGGCCAGTTAGTTTAAATTCAGTGGTGAATAAATTATTGGAAACACTGCTGAAAGAGAAAATAGTGAGGTTTCTGGAGTCCAGTGGATTACAGGATCAGAGGGAGCATGGATTCACCAGAGGCAGGTCTTGTCAGAAAAATCTGATTAATTTCTTTGACTGGGTGACCAAGGAGTTGGACCAAGGGAGAGCCCTAGATGTGGTGTATTTAGATTTCAGTAAAGCCTTTGACACCGTTCCTCACAGGCAACTTATAAACAAACTGAGCACCTTAGGGATGGACCATGAAGTTACTGCTTGGGTTAGAGATTGGTTGATTGGGAGGCGACAAAGGGTACAGCTAAATGGAGCTCACTCAAAGAAGGAGGTTACCAGTGGTGTGCCCCAGGGATCTGTCCTTGGTCTGATTCTTTTTAACATCTTTGTTAGTGACATAGCGGAAGGGCTGTCGGGTAAGGTTTGCCTCTTTGCGGATGATACCAAAATCTGCAATAGAGTAGACACCCAGGAAGGTGTAGATAACATGAGGAGGGATTCTAAGCTTGAAGAATGGTCTAGAATCTGGCAGCTGGGATTTAATGTTAAAAAATGCAAGGTCATGCATTTGGGCTGCAGGAATCCAAGAGAGAAATATAGTATAGGGAGTGAAGTACTTTTGTCCACTAAAGAAGAGCGGGACCTAGGCGTGATTGTTTCTGATGATCTTAAAGTAGCTAAACAGGTATAAAGGCCATGGCAAAACTAGAAGGATGCTTGGGTGCCTAGGGAGAGGAATGGCCAGCAGAAGAAAGGTGATAGTGCCTCTATATAAGTCTTTGGTGCGACAAGGCGGTGGCAAAAGCCAGGAGGATGTTGGGCTGCATACAAAGAGGGATTACTAGCAGAAAGGAAGAGGTACTTATGCCACTGTACAGGTCACTGTTGAGGCCTCACTTGGAATACTGTGTTCAGTTTTGGAGACCATATCTTGCAAAGGATGTAAAAAGACTGGAAACTGTTCAGAGGAAGGCGACCAAAATGATTTGGAGCCTGCGTAAGAAACCCCATGAGAAGAGACTTAAAGACCTAAATATGTACACTTTGGAGGAGAGGAGGGATAGGGGAGATATGATTCAGACCTTTAAATACTTAAAGAGGAAAGATGAACAAACAAACCTCTTCCAAAGTCGGGAAGCTGCAAGGTGGAAAATTGAAAGGCAATATCAGGAAATATTTTTTCACTGAAAGGGTGGTGGATGCTTGGAATGCCCTCCCAATGGAAGTGGTGGGGGCAAACACGGTGACGGCATTCAAAACAGCATGGGACAAGCACAGCGGATCCCTTTATAGCAACAGGATAAAAACAAAATAAACGGAACCATCTAACTTCTCAACAAATAGGGGTGTCCTACATGGAGTGGTGGGTCCACCCCTAAACAAAGACATGGGGAGGGGTAGCCTGCACGGAGCGGTGGGTGCACCTACTCTTGCCGTATATTTACTGGGCAGACTGGATGGACCATGCTGGTCTTTATCTGCCGTCATTTACTATGTTACTATGTAACACATCAACAGTTCTATTGCATGTGTACATATCAGCCTTGGCTACAATATTGCATTTCAGAACACCTATGCTGTGGGATATGTGCCCAATAGGTTTCTGTTTGCTGATTGCATTGAGACAAATAGACCATGGTATGGACAAAGGATCGCGGCCAGAGTCATACCTATGGTAGTAGTGTGCTGCCTTCCATTTCTGTCAGTTTAACAGCCATGACATCATTCCTTGTAGAAGCATATATCACCCAGGTAAGGGAAACAGTCCCAGCTGAAAAGATGCACAATCTTGCAGCTAGCGTGGAATGGTATGAACATGTTCAAGATGCAAATCCTGGTCATAAGTGTATATGTTGCTCACAGTGTGAGGTCTGCTTTGAAATTCTATACCATACAAGTGAGAAGGATGATGTGTAGATGCTTTCAAGGGATTGAGCCGCTGAAGTAATTAGTGGTGTTCTATGAGGGAATCAGGGTAACTTGAGGATCAGTGTAGATATGTGTATTTGCTATTATAATGTTTATGTTTATGTTTATTGGTTTTTGATAAAATCGCCTTTCTACAGAAAATCAAAGCGATGTACAATATAAAAACAATTGTCTAAAAAGAGGCCAAAGCCTAGAAAAGAAAGGAAATACAATGTCTTGTTCAAAATAAAGTAGAGTTTCTGTTTAAAAGCATAGACAAGAGAGACAAGGAATGGGTAAGGAAGGAAACAACAAGGGGAGGTTAGGGGCGGGAAAGGGGATCACACAAAAGGAGAGGGCACATCGAAAGCTAAAGAGAAAAGGTGTGTTTTTAGGTTTTGTTTAAAGGTGGAGAAGAGCGGTTCGAGACGGAGGGAGGAGGGTAGAGAGTTCCAGAGGGCGGGGCCAATAAAAAAAAAGGCAGAGGAGCGGGTGGTCTGTAGATGAGCGCGGGCGGGGGAGGGAAGGGCTAGACGGTGAAGATGAAAGGAACGGGGAGTATACCGGGGGGTATGAATAGAAAGTAGATCAGCAAGGTATTGGGGGGAGCCAGTGTGAAGTGCTTTGTGTACCAGAGTGAGAAGCTTAAATTGGGAGCGGTAAGGGAAGGGTAACCAGTGGAGGTGAAACAGGAGAGGAGTGATGTGGTCGCGGGGAGAGGCATGACAAATAAGACGGGCGGCAGTATGTTGTATGCGTTGTAAACGGGATAAACGAGACTTAGGAAGACCAATAAGAACGGAGTTTGCAAAATCGACACGCGAAATAACCAAAGACAATACCAGGGTGGTGAGAGCTGCCGGAGACAAGAAGGGACGAACTGCACGTATTTGGCGGAGGAAAATGAAAGAGGACTTGGTAATGTGAGAAAGATGTGACTGGAAGGAAAGATCAGAATCAAAGTGGACACCGAGGTAGCGAAAGGTAGAGACTAAGGGGACAGGGGACCCAGAAAAAGAGGGGGCAAGTGTAGGGGGTGTGGACCCGTGGGAGAACCAGATGGCAATGGTTTTAGTGAGATTAAGATGCAAACAGTGAAGGGTCAACCAGTTGGCTACAGCGGAGAGACATGAATTAAGCGCAGTGAGATCGGGACAGGAGGGAGAAGTATGATGGAGCAAGACGATGTCATCTGCGTAGAGAAAAGCAGAGATTCCTGATTGCTGAATTAAGAGTGCAAGAGGTGCTAAGAAAAGGTTAAATAGAAGAGGGGCCAAGACAGAACCTTGGGGTACCCCACAGGTAAGAGAAAAAGAAGTAGAAGCGGAGGTAGAAGAAGAAGGAGAGAGCACAGAACAGGAGCGAGAAGAGAGAAAAGAGTGAAACCAGTGATGCACAGTACTACATAACCCAGCTTCCCGTAACCGAAGGAGAAGAAGAGAGTGATCGACAAGATCAAAAGCTGCTGAAAGATCTAGAGCAACCGCCACCGAAATATTACCTGATCGTGAGCCACATGTAGTGCGTTGGTGAATGCAAGAAGAATGGTGTCAACACTGTGACCCGTGCGGAAACCCGATTGGCGGGGGTGGAGAAAATTAATAGAGTCGAGGTAGTGTGAGAGTTGAGCAAAAACAAACTTTTCAAGTAGCTTAGAAAGGAAAGGAAGATTAGATACAGGACGATAGTGAGAGGGAACGGAAGGATCAAGAGAAGAGTTTTTAAGAATGGGGCGAATTAGAGCATGCTTCCAGGAGGAGGGGAAGATACCCGTGGACAAACTAGTGTTGAACATAGTGAGGATATACGGAAGAAGTGCAAGAGATGGGTCAAGAAGCCACGTGGAGGGGATGGGATCCTGAGGACAAGAAGTCTTTCTGGACGAGGAGATGAGGTGGTAGAGCTCAGAGGAGGTAATTAGAGAGAAAGAAGCCCAAGAGTGGGAAAGCTGAGCAGTAGGGGGAGGGGAAGCCACTGGAGGGGGAGGATGAATCGGATCAGGGCAGACAGGTAAGGAGGCTCGCAGGGAGGAAATCTTATTGTCAAAAAAGGAAGCCAGAAGGGAGGGGGAAGGAACGGAAGGAACAAGGGCTATAGACGTGGGGGAGTGAAGAGAAGTCAACGTGTGTAGAGTCGAATAAAGATGTCGAGTTTGATTTGGGGCAGTCAAGATTGCATTGGAAAAGTAAGCACGCTTAGCTTGGTGGACATGTGAACGGTAGTGAGAGTAGGTAGATTTGAAGAAGGCTAAGGTGGAGGAAGAAGGATTCCTGCGCCACCTGCGTTCAGCCCTACGGAGCTGGGTACGCAGGAGGCGCAGGCCCTGGTGATACCACGGATGCCTGGGAAGGCGGTGGGACTTTCGGGGTTCGAAGGGGAGCAAGACGATCTAGAGCAGTAGAAAGGGATGAAGACCATAGGGCTGCTTGGGAGTCAGAGGAGAGAGACGAGAAGTTAGAGGGAAGAAGATCAGAGGCAGCAGGGAATTGCTCACGAATGTGAGACGAGAGGACACGTGAGAGTTGAGGTGGAGGGGAGACGGCTGGAGATGTGGCAGAAGAAGTGGAGGATAAGGGCCCGGGAGAATGAGTACATACAACAGAGAGACAGACGTGATCAGTCCACGGAAGAGGTACAGAGGAAGAGGAAGTCAGAAACAGGTCAAGAGTATGACCGGCCTGGTGAGTGGGAAAGATGACATGCTGTATGAGAGACAAATCGTGGAGCAGGGAGAGAAAAGCATGATCGCGTGAAGATGAAGGAGAGTCAAGGTGGAGGTTAAAGTCCCCGGCAATGAGTAAGTGAGGGAAAGCCAAGGACAGATCGGTGATGGTTAAGAGAAGGGAGTCCCAGAGGTCAGATCGCAGAGCAGGAGGAGCGTAAACAAGAAAGATCTGAAATGGGGGGGAAGAGTGAAGCTGAAACAAAAGAGATTCAGGGTAACGTAGAGATGGAGGGGTAAGCTGGGTGAAGGGGAGAGATATACGAATAAGGGCTGCCACACCCCCACCGGAACGGCCAAGACGGGGGGTGGAAAGAGCTGAAAAAGCAGGAGGAAGGCAGCGAGCCAGAAGGGCGTCCTCCCCGTCCTTTAGCCAGGTTTCGGTTAGCAGCATGAGATCAAAGGACGATTGGAGAACAAGATCTTGTATAAGAAGAGTCTTGTTCCGGATGGATCTGCAATTGAGCAGCCCGATAGAGACAGAAGAAGGGGAAATAGCGGGTGGGACAGGAGGAACAGAGGCTGAGGAAGGCAAGCAGGGAAGGAGGTTGGAGGGACAACGGGAGTGCAAGTGAAACGATTTGCCTGGGCGTCTGCCCCAAATCACAGGGATGGAAGACATAGGGTAGGGAGAGAATATTACAGTAGCCCCAGGAGGCGGAGATGAAAAGAGGACACACGCTGCAGAGCAGGGGAGTGAGGGAAAGGCAATAGGTAGAAGCGGAACAAACAGACTAGATGAGGATGCAGATACAACGAGGATGAAACAGAGAGCAGCAGTAACGAGAAATGCAGGCAGCTGAGCGGCCGGACGGCCTGCGCTGCCAGAGCGGCCCCAAGGAGCGCCCCTAAGGAGCACGTCGTGCTCCTTAGGTGCGCTCCTTCGGTGCGCACCCAGGTCGCGCGCTGCGGCGACGAGCGCCGCAGGCGCTCCAAATATATGCAGGAGAGGCAGGGTACCTTCTGTGACGCGGCCGCGGTTCTTCCGGTATGGGAGGGCTCAAGGAGCAAGTGTGAAACAGATGGCCCAAGGAGGGACGGGCTCTGGGAAAGACACAGACAAGCAGATAAGTTACAAGGCAAACAGTAACTTAGGTCAGGCAGGCAGAAAACAAATATAGTACTGGACAGCCGCAGGCGCTCCAAATATATGCAGGAGAGGCAGGGTACCTTCTGTGACGCGGCCGCGGTTCTTCCGGTATGGGAGGGCTCAAGGAGCAAGTGTGAAACAGATGGCCCAAGGAGGGACGGGCTCTTCTGTGGCGCGGCCGCGGTTCTTCCGGTATGGGAGGGCTCAAGGAGCAAGTGTGAAACAGATGGCCCAAGGAGGGACGGGCTCTGGGAAAGACACAGACAAGCAGATAAGTTACAAGGCAAACAGTAACTTAGGTCAGGCAGGCAGAAAACAAACTCTGCTACTGTATTGTATCCAGTACATGCAACGAGCAAGGATAGTTGTTGATGCACCCACATACATCACCCTTTCCAAACAATACATATGTGTATTGACTGCAAGGTCATGTACAATGACAGATCGTAGCTAGCTATCTTCCAGACATACCTGCCCAACAGCTGGATTCTGGATATAATGATGCTAGCAAACCATCAACTATTAACTCCACATTTCTATTCTTCTGGGTACATGGTGAGGTCATTTGCATGCTCCATATGTCTACATTATTGTGACTGTGACACACCTGCAACACAAGGGGGATTCTCATATGACTATATGACTCAGCATGTGCCAATATCATATGCTCTGAGTGCATCACATTTGCTAGTCCTTCAGTAATTGCTGAGAGCTGCCAGTGATTGTTTAATGTTAAGCATGTCACACTGGAGACAGAGCCCTGATAATGCCTTATGTGTGATGCAGTTCATGCTTACCTGTATGTTCTATTTTCACAGAGGCTGGGCCTTCAACAGCAGCTGCAGGGAGCAGCGCAGCTCAGGAGACCACCCTGGAACCTAAGGAAGACCCAGTGGCCCTAGGAGAAGGGGCAGAGGAGGAGGAGGATAACCCCCTTGAGGAGGGATTGGCCATCTCGAAACAGGAGGATGCTGGGCCAGAGGAGGAAGGGGGGAGGTCTGGAGGAGACTCAGGACAGGGCCATGGAGGAGGAGGCCAATGGCCAGATCACAGCGGCCACACCAGAGAGGCCAACCTGAAGGATCCAGAATGCAGCAACCAGCCCCATCCTGCCTCCCCCCTCAGTTCAAGGACCCCTGACTGCAGAGGACCCCAGTGAGCAGAGTCAACTGTTCCACAGTACACTGGGGTCTGACAGGCAGCCATCTGTGCCAGCAGCCACTGCCTTAGCCACATCAGAGACTTCCACCCAAACCCCATTTATGTGGAGTGTTTGACTGGGGGATCCTGTCAGTGTTGTGGTTCTCCACCTATACCAATGCTGTCCCTCTAATTATATTAAGATTCTGATATGCTCTGCAGAATTGCCTGTTGTCTTACACTTTGTTTTCTTATTAAAGCTTACAGAGGTGATTAGAACTTTTTGGTCTCAGACTTAAATCGGCACTACTTTGTGTTTCATTCATGAACCGTGTGCCCTTTTTGCATCAACGACCATTCTAGTTCTTAATCTTCTCCAACCAATTGTTAACTTAAATCAATTTCAAGTAAATTAAGACTGAATTAAAAATTTATAAATGCAGAAATTGATTTAAGTTAACAATTGGTTGGAGAAGATTAAGAACTAGAATGGTCATTGATGCAAAAAGGGCACACGGTTCATGAATGAAACACAAAGTAGTGCCGATTTAAGTCTGAGACCAAAAAGTTCTAATCACCTCTGTAAGCTTTAGTAAGAAAACAAAGTGTAAGACAACAGGCAATTCTGCAGAGCATATCAGAATCTTAATATAATTAGAGGGACAGCATTGGTATAGGTGGATAATAAAACCCTCTTTTAGCAGACCTACTACTAAGTGTTGTGGTTCTGGCAATGGCAGCCAATGTTCAGGCACAACATAACCTGATGACATCTGTGGAGCAGCTGACCACCTATGTGGCGAAGGTGGCTGATTGTCTGGAGAGGCTGGAGGATGGCAGTTGGGTTTCTACAGACCATCAGCCATCCCCGCATGGGAAGCCAGGAGTGAGGCCTGTGGGGCAATATTCCTTAGGGATCCTTTGCATCCAGGGGTCCTATGCCATGCGAAGTGCCATCCAAAACTATCAGCACATGTGTTCTAGGGCATAGGTGTTTGCACCGAATTGGTATTCATCAACAACTGCTGGACAAGATGTGAAGTGTGCGCTGGGGCATTATCATAATGGAGCTACCATTCACCATTCCTATCTTACAAGAAAAAGGTCATCTCAGTCATCATGATACTCCGTATTGATGGTTGTGCCTTTTTGTGCATACAGTTTTGGTCAACTTTATTGGCACCCTTACATTTTCAGTAGGTTGTATGCAATATCTTGAGACAGAATTGGAAATATTCGAACTGTATGTCATCATAATGTTTTAGGAGTACAGTACACAACAACACAAGAGAGATGTCTGTGCAATTGAGATGTTGTACTTTCTAAATACAACACACATGATAACATGGACAGCATTATTGCCACCCTTCACTGATATATGGTGGCACAACCCTTGGCAGTGATGACAGCCTGCAAACCTTTATGGAAGACATGTTTAAGTTTCTTACATCTGTCTGCTGGTAGTATCTCCCACTCTTCAGCTGAGATTTCTTTGAGCTCATGAATGTTTCTGGTATTTTTTTTGCCAATGCCAGATATCAGCTCTTTTCAAAGGTTCTCAATTGGACTGAGATCAGGATTCATTGCTGCCCATTTTCACAGACTCCATTTGGTCCTCTGAAACTATAATTTCGTACTTTGGGATGTATGTCCTTGGTCATTGTGCTGTTATGGGACCCATGAGCTTCAACACAGACCTACTGTAGCTTTCTGAGCCTAAGTAGCACATTCCACTCGGAAAAACCTTGGTAGTCCTGTGACCTTATGATTCCTTGCATATGTTTCTGGCCTCCAGTTCATGAGGCAGCGAAAGGGACTCACAAGATTTCGAGGTCGTATGGCATGTCTGCCATATTTAACTGTGAGCAGAGGGTTTTTTTTCCTTAGAACCTGCATTTTTTCACCTTTAGATGTCTCAGTGGTCTGCATTGGCAAAGAGGTCATGTTTAGTTTCCTCTGTCCATACAACATTTTCACAGAAGGATTGTGGTTTCTCAAGGTGGGTTTGGGCAAAGATCAGGCGTGCTTTTTAGGTCTGTGCTTGAGCAGTGGGGTCCTGTCAGCCTTGGACAATGAGGTCCTTCTTTGTTTAGTGCATGACATATGGTGCAGATTGAAACCACCACTCCACATTGATGCAGGTCCACCTTAGGCTTTTGGATATTGTACGCAGTGTTTTGGCCATAGTCTGCACTAACCTTCAAAGACTTAGGATTAATTTCCCTCTTCCCACCACATCCTGGGAGGTTCTTGAAAGTTCCATGAGCAGAGACGTTGAAAATAACCTGGCATACTGTTGACACAGGAATCCTGAGATCCTTGGAGATGGTCTGGTACAGCTTTGACATTTAATGTTAGGTTGATAATGACTTTTTGGATGGTCTCAGCCAGCTCTCTTGTCTTCACCATTGTGAAAAGTGGAACCATGAATGAATGTGGCCATGTTATACATTAAAGCCATCATTTATTGGTTGATTCCAGTCATGTAAGTACTGATAGTTGATCACATGTGCCTCTCATGTTACTGCAATGGGATTATGGTTCTTTCTATTACAACTGAAGCAAATAGTTTATAATGGTGGCAATAATCATGTCCTGGTAATGTCACAGTTTTTCAAATCTTTCTGACTAATGTCTCATTTAATTGGTCTTGTTTTATTGGATTCTTTTATCTGTCACATTTTTGTGCAAATATTGTGCCAAGCGATTTCACTGGATACTTTTCTTTAGGAGATATGTGACATTTAGGGGTTGGACAGAGAGGTTGCCAATATTGTTGACTATAACTGTACTCATGCTGAACAAGAATCTGCTAATCTACAAAAACTGTGATCATGATGTTCACATAGCTCCTCCCCTGGCATCCATTATCAAGTTTGGGAGAGTCTAAGTCTTGCATTCTGAGGACTGATCCTTAATTTCTGAGTCATAAGCATACATCCATGAATAACTGACCACTGATAATAATCATTTGGATGGGCACAGAGTCATTTTATGCACATTCCAACAACTCCCTGGCTGTTGGCAGGCCATATTCATTTTGTTCTGGTTCCAGGACTTTCTGCAGAGACTCTTTAGACATACATCTCATCCACAAAGTGACAATATGACTGTACTTTGTGCAGCAGAAAATGCTTTCCATATCCTCAGCAAGTGCATAATGCAGCACACAGTGATTCAACTTTGTCTTCATTCCTGCTCATGTGTGGCCTTCCAGAACATTCATCAGAGTGCAGACTTTGGCAAACATCCTGAACACATCTGAACCAGTCATGGAGTGGGACACAACTGGCATTCATCCCCATATACTGGATGTAATTTGCCATACATTTCTTTGCAGGCATCTCCACAACTCACGTAGAATTGATCTCAAATTGGCAGTTCATCTTTTCCCAGTTATCATCCATATCACAAACCTCTTTAACAAACTTCCCAACATCATAGGATTACTGCAACATACTGTTGTGATGCAGGCACGCCACATTCAGAAAATGCACAGCACATAACTGTATCAGTGCATGCGTGATATCATCGTAGTGCAACAAATGTTGTTCTACAGCAGCACAACACATGCCGATAGTTTTGGATGACACCTTGTATGGCCTTTCCCTCCCTTGACAACCCCACCCACATGTTCCCATTTATAAGTTTGTGTTAATTTGCCAGAGTGGCTGTAAATAGTATAGAAATAAATATTTTTCTGTTTTATTATATTCTTGACTCACATGTGTGTCTCATTGTGTTCATATCTGTTCACTGTTTCATACACATGGCAAGTGATATCTGGTGATGTGATATGCACTAATTTGAGACACATAATGGTGTCCATTCAATGCACCTTTTAATAGGTGAATAAATACTGGCAGTTGTGACATACTGGGACATACATCAGCAGGTATGTTGACATGATCCAGTCCTTGTGAGTGACATGTATGAAACTGTACCCAAACATGTATTTGCAAATGTGATTCCCGCTTAACAAATGGCACACATGTAGATTCACATACTCTTGATACCTTGACTGTCTACTCACCCCTAACTTGGTAGTATGTTCCTGACAAACATTTTCCTGGACTCAATATGGCATACCTTTACTGTATGTTGAAAGATTGGCATGACACCTGTTGTAGACACACCTTAACAATCCTATGCAACAGCCCATCACCATGCATGCATTCACCTGGCCATCCCTTACAAAGTCAGAGAGGATATTGTCCCTTAGGCACACCACATCATTTATCTCCTCTGATTCATAACACGTAAAGTGCTGCATCTGACATGTGATATGTAATGACATGGCATTTACTGAGATACTGCATGACACTGCATCATATACCCCCCTACTCACTCACGGCATTGACATTCCAAGGTATTGAAACTGCATGCTGACAGCAAATGATAGGTAGCAGACTTAAAAATGACCACCCCCTATGTACAATGAGTGCACATAAACTCCATATCAAATAATGTGTGTACACAACTGCACATTGCTTCTGCAGGATGTATGAGCAACCAGTTAGATGCCTTCAGCCCAGCAATGCAGAGTGTTGTAGAGCATTTCAGACAACCAACAGCGATGCTCAGGTTTTTTCACAGTTGATGGAGCAACATAAGAGGCGTAATTGTAGTTGGACATGATAATCTCACTGACTGCCATTCCTTGCTGCAAACAGGTCCAGGTTCCCTACAACGATGCAGCTCTGATCATTGTATATATGTACTTCATAGATCACATAGGTTGATTTGCCTGTTGTTTCTGCCACAGGCTGCTTCACACCATGGGCACATGTTGGATTCCTAGTAGCACTCATGGTGCCCACAGAACAAACTATTAGCCCTCCATTGTGTTTGAGGAGACTATTCTGTCACATTCCAGGTATCAGTAGAGGGCAGGGGCTTCTGTATCTGCAGGATTCCTTACCAACATCAGGACACACATATGCTTAGGGTCTTGCCTTCATAGTTTGGACAGCACATTGTTTCTGCAAGCATGGACATCACAGTCATGCCCTGCAGACTGCATGATTGTATGGTGGCTCATGCAGCACATCGCAATTTGGCAGGCTATTTGTCCAGGATATCAGAATTTGACATGTCAGTGATAGAGCATGATACCTGCAGGCCAAGGACTTTGCCTCCTTCACACATATGCAGTACACACTGCCACATCCCACTCCTGTGATGGTGAGCTGCAAACATATTCACACACCCTTTCTTTGCTCCATATACACAGTATGACAGACAGATCATTTCACAGACATGACTGGACAACAGTAGAGTCAATTCATGCTAGTGAGTCTTTGACACCATGATGTATCACAGTACATCTGCTGGCCTAACACCTTCAATGTGGCCAGACCCTATTTGGTTGCACAGCATTTGGCGTTCGCATGCTACATGTACATATTTGTCACTATCATCTCCTGTCATCATGGCCTATTTAATTTGTCAGGCAGTGTATGCATGTATGTTCCCCTAACTGTCTGCTTATTACAGCACCTAATGCAAATATGTGGGAAAGCTGCTGCAGGGCAACATGATCCATAGGGTTTCCAGTATTTGTGTCACACAATGAATCAAATGATAGCAACATTATGGAGCTCACATGACCTACAAAGACCCAGGACGGGGATGCAGAGGCACAGGGGCACGGTCCATGCTTGTCAGACTATTTGATAGAACAGTCTTACAACTGAGGATCCCTAACCATCATACATTCTATATATACTGTAGTAATCAATTTGGCAGTGTCCTCTGCATTACAATAAATTTCTATCACACTATTAAAGGTCTTCAACATCCACTGTAAGGTGCTCACATTTAGATTTGTACAATCCTTTCCCCTTCTTCCCTTCCTTGGTCATTACACATCACACCTGTATTAGATAGCATTTGCTACTGTGGGCCAGACTTATGTATAACACATGCACACATGTGATATTGGCATCAGAGATGTCCTAATGAAATTTGCCACCCTTAGCAGGCCTTCAGTACAGACCCCCGCACATCATCTCACCTCGGAGAAGGGGCATAATAGCAATCATTCAATGGAGCAGATGTACTACTGAATGCCTTGCGGGGGTCCAGGGCTTCCAGGTTCCAGCACACAGAACCATTATCCATGATCCACACAGACTCCCCCCCCAAGCCAAAGTATTGTCAGTCACCATCAGCTTCATTCACGCCAAATGCTTTGATATGCTACATGTATTTCCCCTGGCCTTCATACACAATTTTTAGCCCCCTCTGACAGGATATTATTTTGGAGGGGCATCAGCGGCAGGCCATGAGGGCACTTGTATGCAATAGTATTGATCCCGTCACAGTGTGGGAAATGCTGGGGCTTGAAAAACTGTTTTTCTTAGTGTCATGACTCACCCTACAGTCCTATCCAGACATATGGTTTCACTAATGGGTGAGCCAGGCCTGCTTGGCATTGTTGAACCTTGAACTCCCAACCTTGGGGATATGAGGCAGTTGCATTGCAACTGTGGTAGCAGAAGAAGCTAGCACATGTGTGTTACAGCATGACACTTGACAAAGATATGGAATCATCCTGTTGAGCCAGGGCAACAGTCTTCATTCCATGAGCACAGCCTGTGCTGACTCATCAGGGATTGTAGCATACGGTTGTCTCAGTTTTGATCATTGACAGTTTGACAGAACACACAGGCCCTGATTGTAAATGTGCTCTGTGTAGTGACCAGTGAGTGGCTGTTTACAACCCTTGGCAGGCGATATACATGTCATTGTTCACTGAGAACACAAAAGCAGCAATACCCTCGCAGCAAGTCAGAAGGAATACACAAAGGGCGAGTAGTACGTGGACGCGTTTCGGACGTAGCCTTCTTCAGGGGGTGTATAACTTCAAAAAACATTATATATACACTATTAATAAAAAATAAATAAATATAAAATATATTATAAAAACAAATATTCAAAAACAGAAATGACATATATGACAACTAAAAAGGTAAAAGTATAGATGTAAAGCATACATTAATAAAAGGATAAAAGTATAAATATGAAGCATATGCTAAATAAAAAAAACATTGAAAAGAACCATTAAAAAGACAAGGTGGAGTGTACTTTGAAAACATATGTACTACTAAAACAAATAAAAACATGCATATCTTGCAGAAGAGAGGATGAGGAGGAACAGAAAGAAGTACCAAATGGTGCACAAATATTCACAATGGCACCTTCTATATTTTCAATCTCAAAAAAGAATAATTGAGAACCAAATCTGTGAAAATAATACCATAATTAAAACAAAAAAACTGAAACAGGAAGCCCCTATTTTCACATTAGGGACAAGGGTAAAAAGGGGGTGGCAAAATTAAAACGGTATAATAACAATAGATAGGAGCAGAAATACAATGTGTGTGTGTTTAGAAATACTGTTATAGCTCTGTATAGAAAAATTGGAAATGTTTGAGGGTAATCAAATAAAAGTTACTATCGCTATTGGCAGAAAACTATCAAGGCTACAAAGAAGGGAACTTCCACTTTCGCCGACATTGCCCCTTCAGCCTCATTTGCTCGCCTGGACAATTTAGACACATAGAGGCACAATCCAATGTGTGCATCCAGGCTCCTGTGCATCCTATCGGAATTGGGATGCACAGAGGTAGACCCGATTCTGATCCTGCAGGGACCCGATTCAGATCAGCCTGCACATACAAGCTCCCTGGCTGCTGATCCCTGGCTGCCGATCCCTGGCTGCCGATCGCAATCCCTGGCTGCCGATCCCTGGCTGCCGATCGCAATCCCTGGCTGCCGATCCCTGGCTGCCGATCACAATCTTCTTTCCCCACAGCCCGACCCCCGATCTGGCCTTCCATGGCCAGGGCTGGGCTGCGGGAAACCCTCTACAACCCTTCACCTCTCTGCTGCTGCCCGGGCCTGTCATCCGCCGATGTCCAAGGGGACCTATTCCACCTCCAAGGTGGAATAAGTCCCACATCTAGATCCGAGGCCCTGGATGTACAGGGCCGACTTCAGAATCGGCCCTGGATGTCCGGGGTCACGGACTGCCCACTGCCCACCCTCACTCCACCTCTGCAGTGCCACCTCCCGCCCCTATCTAAGCCTCCCCGTACAAACTCCTTGTTTGTACGGGGAAGATTTTGCCGGGAACGGAAGGGGAGCAGTACAGAACAGACCCCATAATAAATAGAAATCATAATAGCATCCGCATTAGAAAGAGCAAGAACCTCTTTAAAATATTTCTTCAGGAGAATAGCTGGAGATAGTAAATGAGATCTAAGAAAATTAAGAATACGCAAAGATTAACCTCTATATCCATTTTCTGTGAGTATATACTTCTGGTAATTTTCTAAAAAGAATTCTTTGTATTAAAGCTACTTAATCTGTGAACCCACTGTTTTTTTTTGTTGGATCAGTTAGGGCCTAGTAGCAGCAATTAAAGTTTGAATTTAAAACACAGAGGAGAGCTTTCTGGTTACATTTCATACCCAGCAGAGAGCTTGTAGTTTAACTTTAATAGTCCCTCAGGGCCAAGTAACAGCAAAGTACTTTTAGTTTAAATTTAACACACAGAAGGGAGCTTTCTGGTTAAATTTAGTACCCAGCAGAGAGCTTGTAGTTTAAATTTCATAAGAAGTTAGAGCCTAGCAGCAGCTAAGAACTATAATTTAAATCAAATCAGAATTTAGCTTACCTCAGCAGCACAAGACAGGGTACTGTGTAGCAGCCCTCTTTTACTAAGTGTTGTTTCCCTCCCTCCCTCCCCACACCCACCCTCCCCTGGGATAATCATAGCTTTATAGGTACTTACACATCTTAAAAGACAGGAGGTGCTTTCAGGTGAAGCTCATTACCCAAATCAGTCACACACTAAGGACCTGAGATTAATTAAGCTTCAGGTGAACAAGGTATATTAAACGTATTAGGTACAGTTTTATTGGTACAAATACCCATAGCAACCCCTAGTAAGTAAGAACTTAAAGATCTAGACATAAACTTAAAAACTAAGATGCAGACAGCAGTCCAGCAGCGGGATGGGGGCTTTCCAGTCTTTTGCATTGAGTGTCACATGTATGATTTTCTCCCAGTTGGTGAGAGGTCTTACGTGTGCACTAGGTGCAAGGAGCTCTTTTCTCTCAGGGAACAAGTCCGTTCTCTAGAGGCTAAAGTAGCAGACTTGGAAAACATAAGACAGACAGAGAGGTACATAGAGAGACCTACAGGGATATAGTCCTGAAGTCCCACCTCCAGTCTGGCAGCACCCCTGTTGCCATGGAGGAGAGAGGTCACGTGACAGGAGAGCATCACCCTGGTGTGGCAGGAAGTGATCCTGTAACTAGGACCTGTCCTCCAGGTGATGTAAAACTCTCTCGCACCGAGGAAGTTTCTCCAGGGCCATGTGCCCATGAGGGAAGGGTTAGGACAGCCGTTATAGTTGGTGATTCGATCATTAGGCATGTAGATAGCTGGGTGGCTGGTGGACGTGAGGATCGCCTGGTAACATGCCTGCCTGGTGCGAAGGTAGTGGACCTCATGCGCCACCTAGATAAGGTCTTAGATAGTGCTGGGGAGGAGACTGCTGTCTTGGTACATGTCGGTACTAATGACATAGGAAAATGTGGTAGGGAGGTTCTGGAGGCAAAATTTAGGCTTTTAGGTAGGAAGTTGAAATCCAGAACTTCCAGGGTAGCATTCTCCGAAATGCTTCCTGTTCCACACGCAGGACCCAAAAGGCAGGCAGAGCTCCGGAGTCTCAATGCGTGGATGAGACAATTGTGCAGAGATGAGGGTTTTGGATTTGTTAGGAACTGGGGAACATTCTGGGGAAAGGAGGGGCTCTTCCAAAGGGATTGGCTTCACCTTAACCGGGATGGAACCAGGCTGCTGGCATTAACCTTTAAAAAGGAGATAGAGCAGCTTTTAAACTAGATATTAGGGGAAAACCGACAGTCGCCCAAGAGTGGATGGTTCGGAAGAATGTATCCTTGAAGGATACTACCAAAAGCAGAGAGGTTCCACAAAAGAGTAAAGTAGCCCAAATGCCCTCAAGTATGGAGCAGACAGAGCTTAAAGATCCCAATTTACCCATGTCTAACAATAGCCAAATTAACATGAATAAAATACATTCTCTAAAATGCTTGTATGCAAATGCTAGAAGTCTAAAGAATAAGATGGGAGAGTTAGAATATATAGCACTAAATGAAAGGTTAGATATGATTGGAATATCAGAGACATGGTGGAAGGAGGACAACCAGTGATACCTGGGTACAAACTATATCGTAATGATAGAGCTGATCAAATAGGTGGAGGGGTTGCACTCTATGTTAGAGAGGGCATTGACTCAGAAAGGATTAAAGTTTTGCAGGAAACAAAATCTGCTGTAGAATCTATATGGACTGAAATTCCATATAAGAGGGGGAAGGCGATGGCAGTGGGGGTGTACTATCGAGCACCTGGCCAGAATGACCAAATGGATGATGAAATGCTCAAAGAAATCAAGGAAGCTAACAAAAGTTACAGCACAGTAATAATAATGGGTGATTTCAATTACCCCGGTATTGACTGGGTCAGTGTCACGTCAGGACATGCTAGGGAGATAAAGTTCCTAGATGAAATAAATGACTGTTTCTTGGAGCAGCTGGTTCATGAACCGACCAGAGGGGAAGCCATATTAGACCTAGTCCTTAGTGGAACACCAGATCTAGTGCAAGAGATAAGGGTGTTGGGGCCACTTGGCAATAGTGATCATAGCATGATCGCCTTTGATTTAATTAGTGGAGGAGGGATAGTAAGGAAATCCACAGTACTACCTTTTAACTTTCGAAAGGGAGACTAAGATAAAATGAGGAAAACAGTTAAGAAAAAACTAAAAGGAGCAGTTGCGAAGGTTAAAGACGTACATCAAGCTTGGGTGTTGTTGAAAAATACTATCTTGGAAGCCCAGACCAACTGTATTCCACGCTTTAAGAAAAGTGGAAGGAAGTCCAAAAAACTGCCAGCATGGTTTAAAGGTGAGGTCAGAGAGGCTGTTGCTGCCAAAAAAGCATCTTTCAGGAAATGGAAAAAAGAGCCAAACGACGAAACCTGGAAACAACACAAGCACTGGCAAGTCAAATGCAAGGCATTGATAAGGCAGGAAAGAGAGAATTTGAGAAGAAGCTTGCTGCGGAAGCAAAAACGCGAAATAAAGACCTTTTCAAGTACATTCGTAGCAAAAAACCTGTGAGAGAGTCAGTTGGTCCATTAGATGATAAAGGGGTTAAAGGAGCACTAAGAGGCGACAAGGCGATAGCGGAGAGACTGAATGAATTCTTTGCTTCGGTCTTTACTGAGGAAGATGTAGGGATGTTACCCATGACTGAAGTGGTATTTAAAGGTGCGGAAGAATTGAAGGATATATCGATACATCGGGAAGATGTCTTACAACTATTAGATAAACTGAAGAGTAGCAAATCACCTGGACCGGATAATATACATCCAAGGGTGTTGAAAGAACTGAAATATGAGATTGCAGAACTGCTATCAGTAATCTGTGAACTATCATTAAAATCATCTCTAATACCTGAAGATTGGAGGATCGCCAATGTAACACCAATTTTTAAAAAGGGTTCCAGGGGTGATCCGGGAAACTACAGACCGGTGAGCCTGACGTCAGTACCGGGAAAAATGGTAGAAACCATCATAAAGAATAAAATTACTCAGCATGTAGATAGTCACAAACTAATGGGAGACAGCCAACATGGCTTTAGACAAGGAAGATCTTGTCTTACTAATCTGTTATGTTTTTTTGAAGGAGTGAATAAACAGGTGGACAAAGGTGAGTCGGTTGATATTGTGTATCTGGATTTTCAGAAAGCCTTTGACAAGGTCCCTCATCAGAGACTTTTGGCGAAACTAAAGAGTCATGGGATAGGAGGCAGTGTACTATTGTGGATCAGGAACTGGTTAAAAGATAGAAAGCAGAGGGTAGGGCTAAATGGCCAATTTTCCCAATGGAGAAAGAAAGGTGAATAGTGGTGTACCCCAGGGATCTGTGCTGGGTCCGCTGCTTTTTGACATATTCATAAATGACCTGGAAAGTGGAATAACGAATGAGGTTATCAAATTTGCAGATGACACAAAACTATTTAAAGTTGTTAAAACCCAAGAGGATTGTGAAAAATTGCAAGAGGATCTTGATAAATTGGAAGACTGGGCATCAAAATGGCAGATGAAATTTAATGTGGACAAGTGCAAGGTTATGCACCTAGGGAAGAACAACCCAAACTATGGTTACACGATGCAAGGTTCCACATTAGGAACCACCACCCAGGAAAAAGATTTAGGTGTCATTGTGGATACCATGTTAAAACCCTCGGCCCAGTGTGCAGCGGCGGCCAAGAGAGCAAATAGAATGCTAGGTATGGTAAGGAAAGGAATGGAAAATAAAACAAAAGATATTATAATGCCTCTATATCGTTCCATGGTGAGACCGCACCTTGAATATTGTGTGCAATTCTGGTTGCCGTATCTTAAAAAGGATATAGCGATTTTAGAAAAGGTACAGAGAAGAGCCACCAAAATGGTAAAGGGGATGGAAGGATACTCCTATGAAGAAAGGCTAAAAAGGTTAGGGCTCTTTAACCTGGAAAAGAGATGGCTGAGGGGAGATATGATAGAAGTCTATAAATTAATGAACGGAGTGGAACGGGTAAATGTAGATCGATTGTTTACCTTATCAGAATATAGAAAGACTAGGGGACATGCAATGAAGCTACAGGGTAAACTATTTAAGACTAATAAAAGAAAATATTTTTTCACTCAACGTGTAATCAAACTCTGGAATTTGTTACCGGAGGATATAGTAAAGGCTGTTAGTGTAGCTGGGTTTAAAAAAGGTTTGGACAAGTTCCTGGAGGAAAGGTCCATAAACCTTTATTAAGAAGTGACCGAAGATATCAATGCTTGACCCAGTACAAGCATTGTGGAACTTGTGTCTCTTGGGGAAACTGCTAGGTACATATGACTTAGATTGGCCACTGTTGGAAACAGAATACTGGGCTTGATGGACCTTGGTCTGACCCAGTATGCCATATCTTATGTTCTTATGTTCTTATATATCTTCTAGCTTATTATGAATCTGTAAGCTATCTTTAGCAGAAGAAGAAACAGCTGATTGAAGAGAAAGAACCTGAAGTTCAATTTTTGCAATCTGTGAGGCAATACCCAAAACCTTATCATCAATTTGCTGAAACTTATGAACATTGTACTGTGAACAGAAACACATTATGGAGGTCATTCCAGAACAGGAATAAGACTTTGGATGTGCGGTGTAGATCTTATTAATTTATTTGATTTTATATATCGTGCTATTTTAAATCAGTATGGGTTACAGTATAACAGTATAACAACTCAATATATAGAACAGATTAGATGTTTTTCTAGTGAAAATATCTACGACTATATTCTGCAACACCCGTGGACCTGCACATACACGGTGCTAGCACGGGGATCTCAGAACATGGGTGGGAGGGGGCGGAATGGGGGTGTGGTCAGCAGTGGAGATGTTTAATGCATATTCAGGAAAGGTGCGTGTATGTTCTGCAAGTTTCCCCACAGATGTCCATGTTATACCAGTGGTAACGTGGAATAAGGCCAGGACTTAGAAACATTTCTGCTCTGCTCTGCTCTGCAATGCGTTCCATAGAGATAAATGGCTGTGACAAAGATGTTATGAACCGGTGTGTCTGCAGTCTGGAAAACCACAATATGCAATTATAAAGAATAGAATGGAGGAAGGTTGTATGGTAAAGACACATTACTAACACCCCTACAAAAATATTCAGAGGTGCAATAGTGATTATTCTGGCTATGCTGACAATTGCTGTATGAGCTAGAGGAGGTGATCTAGCGCACCCTAACAGTTCCTGTCATCCGAGAAGTGGGACTGCTGATATAGGGATGGTATGTGGGTGAGTATAGGACGGATACATGTGTGGGTGAGAAACGCAGATCAGATTAATAGTCCTGGGACCCCATGACATCATGTTATACCAGCTGTTTTCTAGAGGTGCAGGGCATCTGTACTGCAGATGTGTTTTATATGACTGCAAGTGAGTGTGTGTGTGTGGTTAGAGGGATGCATAGGGGGACCTGGTGTGCACAGCTGCAATTTTTGGGGGACATTAGTGTCTGACCAGTATCTGGTCCACAGGGCTGACCGCAACGTGACCAGGTGCCAGTGTGATCGGCCAGGATACAGCAGAACGGGGTCTCTATGGCTAAATGTCAAAGCATATCCTCTCCCCAATGGATTTCCAAGTCAAATGTCAAGCAAAGGCAAATATGAGGTTTCAGGAAATTTGTTATAGAAAAATGATTAAGATTAAAAACAGGATCATCAGGGAAAGCCAGGATTTAACATTTCAAAGTAGCTTCAAAAAGGTGGGATTTCCTCATGTAGCATCTGCTTAATTCGTACATATACAGATGCATAGACCTGGGGCAGCTAATAGACACGTTCATTTCATTAGAGTGCGGATAAGCTGCACAGAGTAGCAATTAAAACCCAAAGTAAAAAGCTTAGAGCAAGGGTAACCTGCACAGAGCCACAGTTACAACCCAAAGTAAAGCACGGAGAGAGGGCCACCTGCACTGTTGGACAGTTACAACCTTAAACATCTTGGTGGGCAGCTAGATGGGGCATGCTGACCATTATGTGCTGTCATTTACTATATTACTATGGGGGACATATTTAAAAATGATTAACGCAGTTAGCAGACCTGCTAACCACCTTAATCACGGTGAGAGGGATATTCAGCAACACATAGCTGTTTTGTGTCACTGAATATGCCATCCTAACACAACTGAATGCGGCGATGCTAACCATTCTGGGGATGGCGCTCGAGATAATCGGTCGGCAGTGAGTCAGCTGCTGGCCAGTTATCTTAAACCAGTAAAGTTAGGCACTTAAAAGACTGGCCTAACTTTAGTCAGTTTAACAAACCGGGCAGTGACTGAATATTGTGCCTGCCCAGATAGCTAAAACGCTTTCTAGGCAGACTGGATATTTAATGCCAGTGGCTGGATGTAACCCTGACACTGAATATCCGGATCAATGTTAAAGCAAGGATGGCTAGCCGCTTTCAATGCAGTGGCCACCATCGCTGAATATCAGCCCCTTTGTTACTATTTGCTAGGTAGCAGGCTTAAACATGCCCTTTGCAATTATACAATAGGTTATACTGAAGACGCTGAAAACCAAAGATATAAAAAATCTCCTCTCACTGAATCCTATTGTACTACCATTTTGCAGACTAGTTAAGGTTATCATACATAGCTCAAATGTACCAGTTATCAGATATTTTTCAAGCCAATGCAGGAAAATGCGATGGGCTTTTTTTTTGCGAACAATTTTGTGCGCTATCAATGCAGAAAGGAGTTTTGAGCATCAGCTGAGTGCAAAACCTCGGTCAGCCTTCAGCAAACAGCCCATTTCAGTTTGTGACAATGAAACAATTAGCTATTCCGTGCAGATGCATGAAGTGCACAGTAGGCCACAAGGCTGGGCATAATGATGGGATTTTAAGGCGAGGAGGCGTAAAGGTTTAGCTCTGTGGTCAGCGCTAGTGAGGAATTTATAGCTGCGTCTTCTCTTTACCTTCGGTGCACAGGACCTGCAACTCTTTTCTGGCTATGTGCTTTGCTAAAAGGGAATGGTAAAACAACAGCAACGAGAAAATAAAAAACAAAAACCAGCAGGGGAGGAAGAGAGGAGGAGAAGGCATGCTGGACAAACTGGGTTATGCACATATGCTGAAAAGCTGTTTTGCACATAAATATCATAGTAACATAGTAAATGACGGCAGATAAAGACCAGTATGGTCCATCTAGTCTGCCCAGTACGATGGCAAGAGTAGGTGCACCTGCCGCTCCGTGCAGGCCACCCCTCCCCATGTCTTTGTTTAGGGGTGAACCCACCGCTCCGTTAGGACACCCCTGTTTGTTGAGAATTTAGATAGTTAAGTTTATTTTGATTTTATCCTGTTGCTGTAAAGGGATCCACTGTGTCTGTCCAATGCCATTTTGAATTCCGTCACCATGTTTGCCCCCACCACTTCCATCGGGAGGGCATTCCAAGCATCCACCACCCTTTCAGTGAAAAAGTATTTCCTGACATTGCCTTTCAATTTACCCCCTTGCAGCTTCATGTTATGCCCTCTAGTTTTACAGCTTCCCCGTCTTTGGAAGAGGTTTGTTTGTTCATTATTTCTCTAAGTATTTAAAGGCCTGAATCATATCTCCCCTATCCCTCCTCTCCTCCAGAGTGCACATATTTAGGTCTTCAGGTCTCTTCTCGGAGGATAATATTGATGTTTATGAGAAATAGCAGTATGTGAGCACAAGTGCCGCTGTATTTTTTGTGAACATTATATAGCTGCTGCTAGTGCAGACCCGTGCGCATGTGTCCAGCATGCTGTCCTTGTTTCGTGCAGACGTTTTGCACGTAGCTTATATGCATGCCTTTTGCTTAGAGCATTGGAGAGTAAAACATTTGCATCATGTTGTGTTAGGAAACCACGTGCTGAGCTTTAGTGAATGGCTCTACTGCAAGGTTTCTGCATCAGCCCTGTAATGTTAAAATATTGCTATAGTACATTGTAAAGAAAAAAAAATATATGTGTGTGTGTGTATTTATATATATGTGTGTGTGTGTATTTATATATATCTATATATCTATATCCACAGTTATATATTATATATAAAACTCAAAATGCAGTTTTATTAAAATGGTCTGGAAAAGGTCACTAAAGACATGGCACTAATTATTTTTTGAATATTTTCCATTCTAATAGGAGGATGGTGTGCTTCTCTGCTTTACTGAATCTCTGCGAATTAGATCAATGACATTATAAAAGTTCATTTAAGGGACCAAGATAGTTTTCTCTGTCCTTGAAGTCTTGTGCAGCAGTTTATTGTTGGCCATGTCTATCATTTCGTTGTCCGCTTGACATAATGAATGAGCTGGACACACCTTCCACCCCAGAATAAACACTTGCCTTATCTCAATAGAGAACTCATTGATTCCTGAGAGGCATCACAGCACACAACAGAAATCACAGAGCAAAAAACGTATCTTTTGATTGTTTTTCCTTAAGACTGAAGATTGCCAGTTGAGCAACTGGGGGAGAGGACTGTTGTCCTGCACTGAACTGTACGCAGCCTCAGGCTGTCAGGAAATTAAGGACGATTAGCTCCGGAAAGCACTCTCGTGTTCACTGAAAGAACGTCATTATGATCCCAAGTATTATTTCAGCTCATGCTGTTTACTGGGATTTCCTAGGATCTTCCACCTTTTTGAATATCCCAACAGCTCCAGGATTTGGGAATTTAGGCAAAAGCTTTTTGATAGAGAATTTGCTGAGGGTTGGTGACCTGCAGAGTCCTCAGGTCCATCCGATTCCAGCCAACCCTCTTCCACTCAAACTGTGTCCAACTGCAGAACAAATTAGCCCCTCAGGAGGTCCATATACTACAAGATGGGCTTTTCAGCTCGTCAACCCCTCAGACAGGCTGCCAGCTCCATCTCCAGACAGGGAAGGGATTTTCCACTCTCCTACAGGTGAGACACTTTTACTTTCTCTTACTTTTGCCCCCATGTCTGACTTGCTTAGATTTTTGAGTCTTGTTCTTTTGCAGCTGCTGGGAGTACAAGGAGCTCCCGTTGCATAAGGTCCTATTACAAGTGGCAAACCCACCGGGCTGCTCACTGCTTAGATGAATCTCCAGTCTTGGTAAAGCAAGCACTGTCATTAATTGGCTCTAATTACAATGACAAAAGTACAGTTGATTTAGATATCATTACATAGGAGAGGTACTCTTGCAAATTCTTTTTGTAATCTTATGCTTGAGTGAAACTACAGTTCTGCAACTCTTTCTCACAGTAACTCTCCTAAAAAGATGAGCATGTTTAAATGTAGCCACTTTTTTCTGCTAAGCAGGGGAACTAGTTTGGACAACTCTATAGTATCAAAATTTGCATGTTCTAAAAAAAATATATATGTATTTTACTGAAAGAATTTAATGTATAACTAATATCTAGTTCAAGAACTGCTTTTAATCCCCATATAGACATACAGTACTTTGCCCATATCTTAATAGTAACTTGTAATACAATAAGTTCCAGCAGTAATTTTTTTGAGATTTTTAAGTGTCTGATATAACGCAAGTGCAAATTAAAATACTGTAAGCACCATAAATTATGACTTAATATTTTACTTAAAACAAAATTGATCATAAAGCTTGACTTGCAGAATGTGAAGGTATGTTGAGATATGGCTTCATTGCTCTTGTGGAACTTCTTAATGGAAAAATCTGATTTTCTGCTGCCAATGGGAACAATTTTAATAACAAGTAATAAAATACTGTATAGTTTTCAGTTATTATATCAAGTTCTTTTATGCATTCCTTGTAAGAATGTTTTGCTTATAAAATTTAATCATATATTCCCAACTGGTCCCCTACAGAGATTAGGGGACCAGTCTACCAGAGATTAGGTGATGATATATTTTATTTATTTTTGTTAGTACTGAATTTAGCTACATTCTTCTACAGAATAATTGACAAATTGCAGAACATTAACTATGTCTTTCAAACCACACACAACTATTACTACTAATTAAAATCCATCCACATTATGGGGGCTTGTTTATTAAAGGTTACTGCACGCTAACGCCATTATCCTCCACTAACTGCAGCAGGGCCCATTTCATGCAGATAACATGGGATAACAGCATTAGCGAAGGCTAACAACTATCATCATATGACTTTCTATGTGCATTTGAATTAAATAATGAAAGTCTACAAAGCTTGTTCAATCAAAAATTAAAGTTTCACTTACATACTTTTCATAGCTGTTAGCAAAATCAATCAGACACTGAAGCTGAGAAATCAGAATATGTGAAAAATATTTCTCAGAAACAAATCTATTTAATGTTGAAGTTACTGTTGTCATACAGATTATAGCCAATACAAGCACTAAATGGAATTTAAATACCTGTCTACAGTTTGTTATCCTTGGTTAGGTGAACTTGGCGGTCACCTAATGCGCAATATATGATTCCATATGCCTGGAATTTAAATGGCTGGAGGGCCAGCACATTAGGCAGCCGCCTAGTCCTAAACTAAGGGTAACAAAATGTACCCATTCCAATGTATTGTAATTAATCAAAATATCCATATATATTACAATAATCATTCATTCCTGCTTTGCAATATATTTTATAGAATCAATGGCGGGTCTATTAAATAAAAAATATAAAACTAAATATTCTACGGAGCATATCTGCATGTGAAATACTTTTTCTAGTTATATACTTAGAATAAAAGGAGAAGTGGTGTTCTGGAGAACAGCATTCCTAAGGCCACTCTAGTAACAAAATATATGTCATTTGAAATATATTATTACCAAATAAGTAAAGGTTTGTGTAAAATTTAGTTCAAGCTTTGGAGATTCTAAAACGTTAAGCTACTGCAACCTCTTACAAACTGCAAGATTCCCTTATAATCACTTTCATTCTTGGTGACTGAACATTTTATTACAAGAAAAGTAAAATAAAATTCTAGTTTATATTCAGTAACTGGGTGTAGCAAATGAAAAACTGAAAATGAAAATATCATCTATATACATATGTTTTAATGCAGAAAAAGAGATTTTTGCTGCCAGCTACTTTTCTGAAGCTTATCTCCTTTTCATAATTAAGTCATTTAAAGGCCCTTTTACTAGATAACTTCAAAAGGTAACGTGCAATAAATGTAAGCTGCATGCCCAGCACCTGCCCTCCATTTACTGAGCAGGACAGACACTTGCTGCAAGGGGCCCACATTCCCTGTATCAGTAAAGATAGTCCTGGGACAGTGGCCGCGATCTTTGGCCACTGCAATCTTCTTCCCTTTGAATACTGATAGGAGGTCACCATTTTGGAAGCCTCGCCAGCTGAGACAGGAGTAAAGGGGGACCTCGACTATCCCAATGATCACTAGACATCAGGGATTGGCCTCAGTAAGACCCAGTGGAGGAATTCAGGAGTGGCAGGTGGGGGGTAGGATCCTTAGTGCGGGTGGGGAGGGGAGTCTTGGGGGGTCTGGAAGAGGGGACTTGATTTTGCATGGTATTCTGGGAAGGGGGACTTGCTCAGGCAGGGGAATAAGGATGGAGAGGGTTGTGATTTCTGGGAGTGTGTGATCAA
The DNA here is from genome assembly GCA_033557465.1 of Ichthyophis bannanicus. Lineage (NCBI taxonomy): Eukaryota > Metazoa > Chordata > Amphibia > Gymnophiona > Ichthyophiidae > Ichthyophis > Ichthyophis bannanicus. Next base: position 199,595,209 of record CM066038.1, on the reverse strand, counting down.
AGGGCAGCTCAGATTATGGGGAAACTGGGAAGAATTTGTAGCAAGGAAGGATCGGAGGGGGGTGGAATCTGGCAAGGGGGGGGAGGTTGATTGGGGTTGAAAGTGTCCTGAGGGGAGTGGTGGGGTGTTGCCACAGTTTCAGCTGCAGGACTTCAGCGCTGAACAGCGACCACACTACTTGACTGCCAGTAACATGGCTGCACGTAACACCACCTTAATTGCAGCTACACTTCAGCAGTCATGATAGCTAGCTAGCATGCGGCACTGTTCCCTCTAAGCTGTGCGCGTGTGCGCGCGCACACACCTCGCTGAGTGAGCGCACATACTTTACAATAGAGCGCACACAAATTACGGTTCTGATTCTGATAGAAAACAACACAGACGTTCTTAAAATTGAAAAGTTGTTGTGTATTTATGGTTTTCACAAGTTCTACAATATTTTCTAGTGCAATCAATGTGGTGTACATACTGTATTCTGACGTGTAGTCAACTTTTTAAAGTATTTAACTCCGAGTGTCGTTATGTGGCGCACAAAAATTTAACCTTCCTTCAAAAGCTGCACAGCTGATATTTTATGCGCACACAACCTACAGAAAATTAGAGGGAACATTGGCATGCGGTACCATCTTGCGGGCTAGCTCTCACTTGCCAACACATCTAGTCAATGCTCAATCCCATCTCAATCCCATCTCATTGTGCTAAGAGCAGTCAGCCTGGTAATGGTTGCCATAGGTCGTTAGCATGCGCTAACCCTGCAGTAACTGTTTCCGCAGTTTAGTAAAAGGGTCACTTTAGATTGCTCATCACTGGAAAAAAACATTTTAGAGAACTATCCTGAGCTGAGGCCAAGCCAAATATTGTCTTCTGCCCTATGTTTTAATTATGTATGCAGCAATTAAAACAAATGCACTTTTCCTGGTGTTCCCCTGATGCAGTTAAATCATAAACACATCATGAAAAGCCAAAAAGTGCCCTTTTAAGAGGACACTTTTGTAAAAGAGAACTTGTTTATAATAAATCTATATCTATATATATATATATCCTTTACTCGAATGTCAGAAGTTCAAATTAAGGGCCTACAATCAAAATATAAGAAAGAGGTCTCACAGCAAAGGTGACAGGGCCGGCACAAGGAGATGAGGCAAACCTTCTCTCTTGTGTCCATCTGGCCACCCTTCCTTGCTGCTTCTGCTGCCCTTTTCTGAGACCTACAGTGGAGGCAATGGCCTGAAATAGCCTTGTGGTGCTTACCTTCAAAATCTGGTACTGCAGGGCTGTTTCCTTCCACCGTCATCAATGCCCAATGCCGACTTCCTGTTTGCGTGGGGGTAGATGCCACTTCCAGGCCCATGCAAAAGGAAGTTGGCATTGGAGGAGGTGGAAGCAGACAGCCTCATGGCACTGAAGTTTGAAGGCAAGTATCATGAGGACTTTTTAAGGCCATTGCTGCCACTGTAGATACCAGAGAGGGACAGCAGAGGCGGCAGTGGGTGCCCTTGGAGGGCCGGCACATTAGGCGACTGCCTAGTTCACCTAATGGTGGCACCAACATTTGGGTAAGTGGGGGGAGGGGGGCAGGGCCAGTCCCAGAGCTGGTTCACAACTTCAGATCAGTGGTGCAAGCTCTAGTCACATGTTTGCCTTTTTGTGGATGATACCAAAATCTGCAATAGAGTAGACACCCAGGAAGGTGTAGATAACATGAGGAGGGATCTAGCTAAGCTTGAAGAATAGACTAGAATTTGGTAGCTGGGATTTAATGTTAAAAAATGTAAGGTCATGCATTTGGGCTGCAGCAATCCAAAGGAGCAATATAGTATAGGGGGTGAAGTACTTTTGTCCACTAAAGAAGAGCGGGTCCTAGGTGTGGTTGTGTCTGATGATCTTAAAGTAGCTAAGCAGGTAGAAAAGGCGATGGCAAAAGCTAGAAGGATGCTTGGGTGCATAAGGAGAGGAATGGCTAGCAGAAAAAAGGAGGCGATAGTGCCTCTGTATAAGGCTTTGGTGCGACCTCATTTGGAGTATAGTGTGCAATTCTGGAGACCGCACCTTCAAGAGGATATGAACAGGATGGAGTCAGTGCAGAGGGTGGCTACTAAAATGGTTAGTGGTCTTCATTATAAAGCAAATGAGGACAGACTTAGGGATCTTAATATGTGCACCTTAGAGGAAAGGTGGGATAGAGGTGATATGATTGAGATGTTTAAATACCTCCGTGGCATAAATGTTCAGGGGGAGAGCCTCTTTCGATTGAAAGCAAATTCTGCTAAGAGGGGACATAGGATGAGGGTGAAGGGGGATAGATTCAGGAGTGATATGCGGAAATATTTCTTTACGGAAAGAGTGGTGGATCCGTGGAATAGTCTCCCAGTGGAGGTGTTAGAGATGAGGACAGTAACTGAATTCAAAAAAGCATGGGACAAACACAGAGGACCTCTAAAGGAAAAAAGGGGACTGTTGTAGTTGTTATGGAAGGACAGACTAGATAGGTCATGTGGTCTTTTCTGTCGTCATATTTCTATGTTTCTATGTTTCTATATAGACTTCTGTAATAGTCTATTCCAAGGATTGCCCAAAAAAACTACTAACCAGCTCCAAATAGCTCAAAATGTCGCAGCCAGGATCATCTGTAAAGCCCCCCTATCCAATCATATCACCCTCATTTTGCACATGCTCCACTTTTTAAGCAGAATTAAGTTCAAAATACTGATGACCACCTTCAAACTGCTAAACAACATCTCTTCCTCATTCCCATCCACTCTAATTCTCCCTTCCACAGAAACAAGAATCAAAAGAGGATGCTTCATGGACACCATTAAAATCCCTCAGGACTACCGTAAGACCAAGCAAACCACCAGCAATAGAGCGTTCTCGCACACATCCCCTGCAGAATGCCCTCCCTGACACACTGAGATCCATTAAAGACCTCCAAACATTTAGAAAACACATCAAGACACACCTGTTCATCGAACATTTTGGCAATGACAACAGCAATCATACTACATACCCAACTTAACAACCCCTTACAACCAAAACATCACCCCCCCACCCTCCTACTCTAAGAACACCCTCCCTCTCAACTGTACTGTAACAACCTAGATTGTAGATAGTTCAATATGTACATAGTTAAATGGCGATATGCTCCCCATATACTACTTCTTACCCCCTGTTTGATGTAACTCCCCAATGTTTAGTGTATACTGTTGAGTTCATTGTAAACTGCCCCTGATCTCAGGAAGGGGCAGTATATAAAAACTCTGAAATAAATAAATAAAGGTATTGGTACCCTAAGCAAACCTTAAGCCTTATCTTCATGTGGCTGTCAGAATCTACTGCTTAGCTTTGAAAGCTTTGCTCTTTGCTGTGACCTCATAGTTTGCCTAATGTGTTGGTCTGGCTCTGATGGGGGGTAGTTTTCACTTAGCACTGATCTAGCCCTTTAAAAGATAGTAGCTTGACTTTGGTCCTGCTATCTTTGAATTGCTGCAGCTGGGTGCACATGATCGGTGGTGGGGTGGTCGGTGCGGTCTGCTTCCGGTGCCATCCGAGAGGGGGTGCCAAAATGCCAGACCCATACGGTGGAGATGCTTGTGGCAAACATACCTCAATGTCTTTGCTGGCTTGCCAGGCTGCCTCTGCTCTGGGCATGACGGCTGTTCCCTTCTGGCTGTGTAGGCCCGTGGGCGGGGGGGGGGGGGGGAATTCCGTGAGGAGGAGGGGCATCTGTTCCAGGTTGCCAAGAGGCTTGGAATGCCACTGCCGGCAATACTCCCGGTTGCACCAATACAAAAGTATGTTTATCACAGGATTCACTAATCTGTGGTCCTGAGGCACCACAGGCTAGTGAATACTATAGCAAATTTTCACATACTAGGTTAAGGTGGGTTAAGAAATAGGCCCTATAGAATTTTTAAAAAACATGAATATGATTACTTTTATGGCATGACAAATACTAAGCACCAAACAACCATTTTCTTAGAGTGAGCAATTATATACGGTACACATGTTGCTTAAGATGGTCAATCAGAGCGTTAGTTCAAATAAAAGATATCATTTTTGTGACGATAAAATGAATATTGAGAGCACTGTATTCTTCAAAAATGAGTTAGTACAATTAAAGTATACTCTAAGGATAAGAATATATTTATCTTATTTTTTCTGCTTCAAAACACATAGCAGCAGTCCCAAAGCTACACAGAGCATGCCGTATGCATCCTATAGTATAAATGAAATATTTGGACAAGTTAATTAGCATTGCATGTGTTTTTCAAGTACTTTAAAATATTCGGTTTAGGACATTTCCATTAAAATGTTCTGCCTGTGTACTTGAGAGAGGAAGAAAACTTAGGGTTTGAAGACAGTGTTATTCCCGGATGGGAGTGTAGACTATGTTAGCAGGAGCATTGATAGTAAAGAACAAATAGGGGGATTATGTATAGTCCTGTATCGGTGATTATATATCAAATTGGGATCATATCTATTGGTAGGCTTTTTTTTAAATTGGCTGTATTTCTCGATCTATTTTGTTCTTCTTTTATTCTAAACTTTGAGAGTATGTTGTTTTAGTTGCAAACCATTTTGAATAACATTTTCAGTTCTAAAAATGGCCTATAAAAACTGTTAAATAGTTAAATAGGAGACAGTGAGCTCCACACCCATCAGCAGTTGTCATTAATTGCTAACATACTGGTGCCATTTAAGACACTGCTGCTGTGTGCCAATGATGGGGTGAGACCAAGGAACATACTCCCTTTTGTGCATTCCCTCGAGCGACCATTTGTGCAGCCACTGTTTTCTTCAGCTGGGATGTATTTAATATCTGTATAATTTATTTTAGGCAGTGTATTTATTGGGGGGGGGGGGGGGTGTTTCTATGATTGGGGGTATAGAGCTGACAGACCAGTTAATTTCTTCCAATGATTTGTCTATCCAGTTGTGTTGCTGACTGTTCAGTTTTCAGTGCTCTGGAAAGAAACAAGGGATGGATTAAAGCCAGTTGGATTAATATAAATTAGAAATAAATCTTGGGCCCAGTATCCAAAGGCAGTGAAGAGGATATTCAGTGGTGCCGTCCAGATGTTGCAGCTGAATATTTCCTCCTGCCTCTGTACTTACCGCAGTATGTGAGCTGGGAAAGAGCAGACCCCAGCGCCATGCAGTTCGTGGTGATTTTCACTCCACTAATAGGATAACAAACTGCATAAAGATAGGCCACAAAAAAAGGCAGGCCTGACTTTCTGCGACTGGTTAGCCAGATAGCAGCTGAATATCACCACTATCCAGATCTGCCGCCAGTCAGTGCTGAAACCGGATATTCGACGCCGGAGGATATCTGGATTCTTGTACAGAATATCCGTTTTCGCTTTTAAATACTATGGCCAAAACTTTAAAAAAAAAAGAAGCAAATTGCAGTATTTAGATATTGGCCCAATTGTCATATTTTTTATTTGATAAGCACCGGAAATTTAGAAATTTCATTTAAAGGGTTATTCTGCGCTACGAATAGCAGCCCGATGAGACATCTATCCCTGTTATTCGTGCCGGCTCCTGCCCCCGACTAACTTTCCCACCGGTTTTGTGGGGAAGTTAGATGGGGGCGGGGAATGGGTAGCCTGGGGGCGGAGTCTGGGCAGGCAGTGTGCGATCGCTGGCCCTGGACATGAAATAACTTCCTTGGACGTGATTTTTTGAAAGGCCTGAGGCGCGGATGGGGCAGGGGAGGAACAGGGTTTATTCCCTGCAGCCTGACCGCTTGATCCTGGCCTTAGGAGGCCAGATCGGGTGTTAGGCTGTGGGGAATAAGCACTTTTGTTTGGTGGCTGGCATCGCGGCTCTTTAATGAAGCTGCGGTGCCATGGCAACGTGATGCCATGGCACCACGGCTCCATTGGGGAGCCTTGACTGAGTTAGCTGGGGGCAGTCCTGCACATGCAGGCCAGACCGAATTACAGTCCCAGCCTGCACGTGCAGGACTGTTCGCGATTCTGATCCCGCAGGGCTAGACGTGCCCCGCGGGATCAGAATCGCGATCCCCTCTATGCATCCAGTTCAGACCGGACGCATAGAGGAGATCTACGTGTGGGATGTAACTGGGCCCACATTATTTATAACTGCCCTTTGGAATATAAATGTGTCAAGCAGGTACGAGAGGGGTTGCAGTTATTTTTCAGGAAAAATTTCAAGTTGGATGGTTTAGCCAGAGTTTTCCAGGAGATTATGAAGGAAAGGAGTTTAGTAATGATGGATATTCTTTTTGTTTGATCTATAGAGCATCAGGATCGGAAGCCCCATTTTTATAATTTCAGCTTTACTGGGCGGTTTTAATGCCCCTGTTAATGATGATACTACGTCATGTTCTGCAATCTTGTATGAAGCTTTGTCAGGGTCGGCCCCAGAGTTGGTTCAAGGTGTTGACACCCTAGACAAACCTTAAGCCTTATGCTCACCCTGACTGTCAGAATCTATTGTTTAGCTTTGAATGCCCTGCTTTTTGCTCCCCCCCCAGAGGCTGATGCCTTAAGCAAATGCCTAGTTTGCCCAACGGATGGGCCAACCCTGGGCTTTGTTAGCCTTAGGTTTTGTTCAACAGTTCACTATTCCAGTTTATAATAAAGTCATTGTCTGGACCTTAGTTTTCTTTTGAAAAGTCTTTCAAATGACCACCTTATGATGGATCTTAGGAGGGTTCTGTTCCATGTGTTTAGACTTAAATTGAGCCCATTGTCTTGTGATATCCTCAGGTGGGACAGCAGGGGACGGTTCCCACACTAACTGTGCACCCCATAGTAGGGTCATGAGTGGTTGGGTTGGGGTGGAGAATGATTGTGGTGAGCTCAGCGCGTAGTACCGGGTTCATACCGTGTGCTAACTGCAAGTCATGCAATTAGTGCATGTTCACCTAATGCCACCTCAATAAGTCAATCTATGTGCACCCTCACTAATTCAGCTTGCATTAGGGGAAAATACTCCATGTTACCTGCTGGGGAAATGCTTTCCACACTCCTGACAGTTAATGTGGTGGTGTTGCACCTCATGTGCCGTAGTTTTGATGCTTTTAGCACATGAGGTGCAACACCTTAGCAAAAGGGCCCCCAAGTCTTTGTTGGCTTTTTTTTTTACTGCTTTGGATTTAGTTACCCCAATATGTAAAAAGTGAATTTTTTGTAATAACTAATGGGTTCCTTAGTCTACTGTTGAATTAATAATAGCTGAAAGGAAATTATGGCAGGTGGACAAGTGATGGTGAAAACATTGCCACCCTGGAGCTTAAAGCCTATTGGCTTTTAGTTAGCAAAATGAAAGAATACATCAGGGTTAGTCAACGGTAGGAATTATTTTCAACACTTTCTTCATATAATGCTTTAAAACTGGTTCAAGTATTGGAGAGGGGGAAGCCAAGTAATTAATTGGTTTGCCTAATATTTGAATGATAAAGCAGAGCAAACGTTACCGTGTATGTGGTGAGATGCAGTGACGTAAGTTACAATGAGGGACCCCCCATTGTTGTGGCAGTAGGGCACCCCCCGTGTGGCCCCTCTTCATGTGGCAGGCATCCCGTCTATGGAGCAGTAAACTTACTTTATTGTGTTTGCTGCGCTGCTCTGCTCTTCGAAGCTCGCTGTGGGCCCAGCAGCTGTTTCCAGATGGGCTGAAGTCTCGCGGTGTAGCTGTTATCATGAGACTTCGGTCCAGCAAGGAACAGCTGCCGGGCCCATGGCGAACTTAGAAGAACAGAGCAGCATGGCAAACATGACAAAGTAAGTTTGCTGCTCTGCTGCTGCAACTGTGTTAACCCCCTTTCTGCCTGGGCCCCTTTTCTGCCCGCCCCTCCCCCCCCCTGCATTGCGGGGCTGCTTGGGCAGAATTTATGCCACTGGTGAGCTAGGTTCTGATTGGAGTGCAATAAGCTTGGGTGTTCCTCAGGACTCCATGGGGCTGATTCTATATAGCGTGTGTGGGCAGTTATGTGCTAGAAATGCCCGTAAGTCCCTATTCTCAAGGGTTTGTACACGTGAATAGAAACTTAAGAGTGCACTTTGGGTGGTTGCTGTTCTGTAAGCTCATGTAAATTTCATTGTGTGTACTTTTCATTGGAGTGGTGCTTGGGCAGAGTGCAGATGGGGTCTCAATTCACATATGTAGTTTATAGAATATTATAAATTACGTGTATATTATAAATTCACTAATCTAGTCACGTTCAATTACGCCCGCAACTAGGTTCAGGTGCACAGTACACCCCTATTTTATAAAATAAAGTATGTGTGTGCTTTACTTTATAAACTAGGCCCCAAATACACATGCACTGATGCACGTTGCCTATGCGGGGTTTATAAAATTAGCCTCTATATTATCTCCAGTGCTTTTAATATCTATTTGCTGCTATTGACAAAGATTATTTTGGGCGTGTTCTTTCAGTTGTATGCTGATGATGTCCAGATGGTGATACCAATCTAGGAACTGTGGGATTGTACAACAGGTTTACTTATATGTTGTGCGGACTTGGCAGAGACATGGTCAAATGAAAACTGGCTTTCTCTCAGTTACAAGAAAACGAAGATGTGGAGCATGATTCTATAACAGCCACATCTGGCCGAAAGAAACATCTAACCTGAAAATGAGCACGTAATAAACCCGATTCTGAAACTGTGGGTATAGACACAGCCATGGTTCTGGAATCAGGGAGATATACGTCCCCAAGCCCACCATATTCTGAAAAGATAGATGTCTCAGGTGCTTCCCGTCTCCATGCAGCCACGCCCCCACTGGCAAAAACTGATGCTCACACCGATAGTGTTGTGCTCATGCAAACAACACATTAATACGGATGAAACAGATAAGGTCATACAAACCAGACTATATATACTAGTCTGTTTCATGCCCATAACACTACAAGGTTATGTACGTGCACCAAGCTATTGTATAAGCAAGTGGAAAGTGAGATGTTTGAATTGATAGACTCTGCAGCAAAACATACATGGCATTTGAAGAATACCTTAGCAATTCCTGCAGTGGTCATCACTGCAAACAGTTTATGCAATGCTAAGTATGGGCCAGAAAAAACTTAAATGAGTCTCTACAGCTACATGTCAAAACATGTCCTTGTCAATAACAGGGAACCATCAGGATGTGAACATGCAACAGTGCAACCATCAGAAATGCATGCCCAAAAGCAGCATCATCTGTTGATACGAATGTGCATAATGTTAGAGACCTCTGATGGTGCAGTCGGATATGTATTAGTTCTGTTTGCACTGCAGCACGCCCCCAATCTGAGGGTCCCCCACCATTAACATATCCTGCTATGTTGATGCAGAGCAGCTTTTCAGAATATGCTGCCCATTCACACTGGCTCCTGCTGATGCTGCAGGCAGCCCCACGGTCCAGGTACTGGCCAGGCATACATGTCCCCCAGGGTTGCGGATAAGCACACCAGGGCCTCGCCTGCACACACATACACACACACACACATGCACACACACATGCGTACTCTTGCTAGCAGTCACAAATAATATACATGTACAAAATCCATGCCCTGTACCTATAAACAACTGCTGGTAAGACATAATGGCATTTGCTCTGCATTTCTCAGCCAAACACGATTCTGCTCCATACTATCTCACATACCATCCCTATATCAACATTCTTATTTTTCTGAACACTGGAATTATTAGGGAAGCCGAGAATAGCCTCTTTAGTACAAACAGCAAATATCAGCATAGCCAGAATAAAGACTATTGCAGTGCTTTTTACTGTATTTCTGTAGGGGTGTTTGTTTATTGTTCCCTAACCTTACACATGTTCCTCACCTGTGCATTCTGTTCTTTACCACTGCATCTTGTGCCCTCCCGCAGGGGCGGCCCAAGGGGGGTGCGGGGCCATGTGCGGAGACTCGGTGCGGGGCCTCATTTGCATAAGTGGCCTTATTTGCATAAATATTTGCATAATGTTACCATACACTAACTTTTAGTAAACATGTCTCTTAATGAGTGTATGGATAAAGAAAGACTAAAAGATTTCTACATTACTATAATCCAGTGCCAACCGCCAGGCACATTAGGAACTACTACAAACGCTGCCCATTTAGAACCCATAGCAAACCCGCTGTATCCTGACAGCATTACCAGGACTCACAAAGCACCAGTCCCTACCTATCAAAAGGAAACACTGCAAATATTAAACCAGTACATTTCAGAGAATACTGGGGAAAGAGAACAAGTGGCAATGTCAAATAGGAATTACATAAACAGAATACCTCAGCTCAGTTACACATGCAGAACATAGACCATCACCAAACAAGGAATCGCAATTTAGAAACAGGAAGGCAATAATTTAAACTGGGAACCCCAAAAGCCAAACTTGGAATGTACAACAACACTGTAGAAATAAAACTATAAATCAATTTCCTCTTGTACCAAACAAAGCGCAGATGTTAATGATGCACATTTCCCAGAACTTTCATATTCCAGTTAATAAATTCAAAATAAAGAGATATATTTCTACCTTTTGTGCATTTTTTTTCAGTTGCAATTGCTCCAGCCACTTTCTTCTGGTTTCTTCATGTTTTCTGCTAACTCTCCATCGTCTGCTGTCCATTTGTCCTTTCTTCTCTCTTCTAGTTTTCTTTCCATCCTCTCTCTCTACATCTGCTTTAACATACTAATCTTTATCCTTTTGCTCTTTCCTCATTCTTATTTCATCCACACAAATTTTACCCCTCCATCCTCAATCCCCACTTACTCTCCCAATACCCGGCCAATTGTAGATTTTTCATCCCTCCCACACAAAATATTTTTCCCCTCTCCATTTTACTCTCCCAGCCCCATCCCATTCTAATCCTCCCCCAACATCAGCTCCCTTCTAGTTCCAGTCTCACCCAGCATCCATTCCCTTCTAGTCCCTGCATCAGCCCATTTCCAGTCCTAGCCCCCCATCAACCCATTTCCAGTCCTAGCTCCCCCATCCATTTTCAGTCTGAGTCCCTTCATCAGCTCATTTCCAATCCTAGCCCCCCATCAGCCCATTTCTAGTCATTTCCTAGCCCCACCATCAGCCCATGTCAAATCCTAGCTCCCCTCCACTCAGCCCAATTCCAGTCCAAGCCCCCCCATGAGCCTACTTCCAGTTCTAGCCCCTCCATGAGTCCATTTCAATTCAAGCCCCCACCACAGCCCATTTCCAATCTTAGCTCCCCCCAACAGCCCATTTCCAGTCCTATCCTAGCTGCTCCATCAGCCCATTTTCAGTTCTAGCTCCCTTCCCTCACAGCCCATTTCCATTCCAAGCTCCCTCCCCATCAGCTATTTGCAGTTCAAGCCTCCCCGTCCACTCAGTCCATTTCCAGTCATAGCAATCCCCCAACCCATTACCAGTCCTAGCCCCCCATCAACCCATTTTCAGTTTAAGCCCCCCCCTATAACCCATTACCAGTCCTAACCCCCCATCAGCCCACTTCCAGTCTTAACCCCATCAGCCCATTTCCAGTCAGCCCCCCATAGCCCATTGCCAGTCCTAACCCCCCCCCATCAGCCCACAGCCCATTACTAGTCCTAACCACATCAGCCCACCTCAAGTCCTAACCCCTCCCCATCAGCCCTTTTCCTGTCCTAGCGCCCCCATAGCCCATTAGCAGTCCTAACCCCCCCCCCATAGCCCATTAGCAATCCTAACCCCCATCACCCTATTTCCAGACAGCCCCCATCAGCCCACAGCCCATTACCAGTCTTAACCCCCCCAGCCCATTTCCAGTCCTAACCCCCCATCACCCCATTTCCAGTCAGCCTCCATCAACCCCCAGCCCATTACCAGTCTTAACCCCCCCAGCCCATTACCAGTCTTAACCCCCCCAGCCCATTTCCAGTCAGCCTCCATCAGCCCCAGCCCATTAGCAGTCTTAACCCCCCCCAGCCCATTTCCAGTCCTAACCCCTCCCCAGCCCATTTCCAGTCAGCCTCCATCAGCCCCAGCCCATTTCCAGTCCTAACCCCCCTCCAGCCCATTTCCAGTCCTAACCCCCCCCCAGCCCATTTCAAGTCAGCCTCCATCAGTCCCAGCCCTTTTACAGTCCTAACCCCCCCCCCTTGAACATTTCCATAACCCCCCCCCTTGCACATTTCCAGTCCTAACCCCCCCCCCTTGCACATTTCCAGTCCTAACCCCCCCCTTGCACATTTCCAGTCCTAACCCCCTCCCCCCTTGCACATTTCCAGTCCTAACCCCCCCCCCCTTGCACATTTCCAGTCCTAACCCCCCATCACCCCATTTCCAGACAGCCTCCATCAGCCCCCCCCCCTTCCCTTCCCTTCCCTTCCCTTCCGGCAAATTTAAAAACAAAAACCTGGCTCTAGCTGCTGCCGCGTCCGTCGCAGCAGCGGCAGAATGGCGTGTCCCGCGGGGCCCCCTCTCCACGTCGAGCCCTCTGCAAGGGCTTTCAGATTCGCGAAGGGAGAGTGCTCCCTCGCATCTCTGTAAAGCCCGCAGGGGCTAATGGGAAATTTCCCATCAGCCCCTCGCGTCTAAAGGGGCTGATGGGAAATTTCCCATTAGCCCCTGCGGGCTTTACAGAGACGCGAGGGAGCACAACTCTCCCTTCGCGAATCTGAAAGCCCTTGCAGAGGGCTCGAAGAGGAGAAGGGGCCCCGCGGGACACGCCATTCTGCCGCTGCTGCGACGGACGCGGCAGCGGCAGCAGCTAGAGCCAGGTTTTTGTTTTTAAATGTAATAAAAAAAAAAGCAGAATGTTCTTTGCGCGGGGCCCCCTGAAACGCGGGGCCCTGTGCAAAAAACATTCTTGCTCAATGGACGGGCCGGCCCTGCCCTCCCAGACAACATTCACAACAGTTCAATACAGATATGTCACAGCCATTCATCTATATGGGGCGGGTTGAGGATCTGAGCAGAAATTTTTCTAAGTCCTGGCCTTCTTCCATGTTGCCGCTGGTATAAAGTGGGCATCTGTGTGAAACACTCAGGACGTACACGGGACTTTCCTGATTATGTTTTCTACATCTCCGCGGCTTGCCATGCCCCCATTCCACCCTCTCCCACCCGTTTTGATATCCCCATTTTCGCGCCATGTTCGTGCAGGGCCATGTGTTTTAGGAATATGGGTCTAGATGTTTTCACAAGGAAAATGTCTATCCTGCACGTCCTGGCGGATCATTTGCATTTTGGAATGACCTCCATAGTGGGTTAGCCAGGGGAATAATATAAAATGTCCTTTGCTTATTACACATGGACAGTATATTTTATAGATTGAAAGTGAAATGTCTAATCTTGAGGTGACTTTTGATTCTATTCTATTCTCTCTCTTCAAATTCATATCAAAAAGTAATCAGAGCTGCTTATTTTAAATTAAAGATGCTTCAAAGACCCCATTACTTTATCTCTGCTAATGATTTTAGATCTGTGTTGCAAGCATTTGGGTTACACTGAAAAACAAATTTGTTCAAAAGTTTTGCTTCCTGAAAAGGTTTTGGTGATTATGATAGACAGCCTCAAGCTGAACACAAATATAATTTCAGCTTGACTGTATCATCTAGGAATTTGGAGAAACATGAAATTAAATTTTGACTGAATTTAGCATGACATATTGCACTAGTTCGCCTGAGCTGAAAGAGGGTTTGCTCCTGATTTTCATTTGCACTCAGCATCTGATGCTTCTCGTCTCAGTGTTCAACAATAGTTGGCCAGCATTGATGGGTTCCAGTTGCCCTGATACTGCTTTCCATTGTCGCAATGTCCTGATGAAACCTTTAATCATGTTCGTCGCTGACTGCACCAAGATTAGCAGGGAAGAAGTCCAAGTGTGAATGCAGAAAATGAATATTCAGTGACATGTTGCACTTCATAGTTTTATATACATGAAGCATGTTGTCAACCAGCTGGACGTAGTCTGGTGCCCTGTAATTGCCAAGAAAATTCTCAATAACATCCCTGAATAATTCCAAATGATTTTCTCAAGCCTCACTAGCAGATCTTCAGATCACTTGTCATTGATGATGTGTCTGACTTGTGGACCCACAAAAATGGCTTCCTTAATCTTGGCATCAATTATTCTTGGAAACACCTGCCTCAAATATCAAAATCCTTCACCTTCCTTGTTCAACGCTTTCATGAAGTTTTTCATCAGTCCGAGTTTTATATGAAGAGGAGGAAAAATATTCTATTTTATTTGTGTTGACAAGTGGTTCACGTGCCACATTTTTGTATCCTGGAACCAAAGGCTAATGGAGCGGCTAGTTCTTTTTAATGTAATGAGACTCTCTAGCATGGGATCCCATTTGCAAATGAAACAACAGTACTTGGTATACTCGAGCTGCATTGCTAGTAAGAGTGCCACTACTTTTAGATCACCACAGATGTTCTAGTGGTAGTTGTTGTACTGTTTGTGCTTCAACAACAGTTCCATGTTTTCGTATGTTTCTTTCATGTGCACTGCAGAGGCAATAGGTATTGAAGGGTGGGCATTGCCATTGTGTAACAAGATAGCTTTCAATCTTAACAGTGACAAAGTGATAAAAAGACGCTATTTTGTGGGTCATGCTTACAACTCAAAGTCATGAACAACCCATCAATGTCAGTGCAGAAACAGAGAACCTGCACAAAGAAATTTTTCATATCTTCTTGGCGGGTCGAAAAGACAGAAATTTTCATACCTGGTGACAACAAACCCCTTCCTTGCAGTCTTGAACTAAGTAGTTCAGCTTTTGTTTTTGACAAACTAAGTTCCTCATCAGGTCATTCAATTTTGACTGTGTTATCAGATGAGGCACATCGGACATAAACGGTTCATAATCTTGATCCATGTCATTTTCCATGTTTGGCCCATGTACTGTGGCATCTTTGCCTCATCTAGGCTCCATGTCTCTGGTGGTTTCGGTACTGGCGTACTGTCGTCATGTGGCACTGGTCTCATGGCTGAAGGCAGACTGGGATATTCAATAGATTTCTTATTTTTAGCAGAAAAGCCGGATACTTTGGTCAGACAGAAGTAACAGTCTGTCATGTTCTCGCCATATCATTGGGATTGCAAACAGCATTGACTTCCAAGTACCTCTGAGCCAAGCTCTGAGATGGACAGCACAGGTTGCACAACAAATGTGAGGAGCCTAGGATTTGTCTTGATTGCTAACTTTACAACCAAAGTAGAGCTCATATGCTTTCTTAATAAGTGCAGTCATACTGTGTCTTTGAGGCTTAAGCATATACTCACCATAAATGTAACAGAATGTATCGCGGCTGTTGTGACGTTGACAAGACATTTCTGCTGTAATGAGTCATCATTTAGACAAGAAGCTTATATGTAAATGCTATTGTTGAGTATACAACCTGATATCAACGTCATGCATAGCATCTGGGTATGAAAGCAGCTTTTATAGCCTGTACTGCCAGCATCCATCCTGACTAAGCATGGCCATGATTCCTGGACTAAACAAAAGAGCTTACTTTCTAGGCACCATAGTGTTTAAAATACGCGAGGAAATCACAAAAATAGATGATTGCAAAAGAAATGGTGCATGATAGGAAAATTTCAAGGTGATTTTTGTGACTGGCAACCCAAACTCCGTAAAACACACCCAAAAGTGTTCAGGAAGCAACATCTTCATTGTCCATTGTTACCAGGAAATGATTATTGGAATGTCATGCATGCTAGGTTGCCAGAAACTTCTAGTAGTGTTCTACAGATGATTCAGAATTCTGCAGCCTGATTAGTTACTGATTGCCCATATTGTGAACATATTACCTCTTATTTTGAAAAGTTACACTGGTTGCCTATTTTTAGCAGGATTAAAGGGCATGCTTATTAACTTGCACTAACCGTTAGTGCGGGGCACCAGTTAGTGCGGTCACGCGGTAACACCACACTAATGAGAGGTGGACACGTGCACATACCCACACAAACACAAAATACACACAAACAGTAAACTGTAAATACTATGTATATAAAGCATTCGCTTCATGTTAAATGTACCTATGGATCCATGTAAATAGTTCAACCTCTGTTCTTTGTAATATGTTGTGTTAAATGTAAACCGCCCCTGATCTCTGGAAGGGGCGGTATAGAAGAACCAAATAAATAAATAAAATACTCCTATACATTAGCACGGGCATCCATGCTAACTTTTGGGCCCCAAAACATGCTAATGGCTTAAACCTTAGTAAACATGCCCCTAAGTTATTTGAAAGATGTGGTCAAGCAGTATAAACTGATATGACTGTTTCGGTCTCTGAAAAAGATTTGACTGTGGTTCCTGCTTGTACGGAAGCTAGGTTGATTATTACAGGGACCAGAGCTTTTTCTTTTGTTGGCCCCTAATATAGAACTCTACCCAGGGCTGGGGCAACCATCAGGAAAACTAAGTGGCTGCCTAGGGTGACAACTTCTGGGGGAGGGGGGACGGTAAACAGCAGGCCAATCAAAGCTAACTAATAGATTTTGACAGCCAGGAGGTATAAATCTTAAGGTTTGACAATGGTGCCAACACTTTGAACCAACTCTGGGTCCGGCCTTGTGTCTATCTCAAGAACATAGGGATGAGTCTAATTTATTGATGGTCCAAAAGAAACAGAGCATTTTTTTATTTTCAGAAGATTGTGGATTTGAGGACTGATATTATTTGATAAAATGTATCATTGTTATTTTAAAATATTTTGTTTAAATGCATGCTTTATATAGATTGTTGAAATAAAAGTTCATATAAGTAAATAACTAAAATGTTCAAAAATAGAGTAGCATCATGTGGTGTATTTGACATGTTAGTAATGACAACTGTAAGCAGTAGATTTTGCTGCCTAAGGAGAGCCAATTAAGGAGGCAAGATCAAAAACACATTTTTTGCTTTCTGTAATGACTTTGAACACCAAAGAAGTAAGGACAATTCCTCTCTTACTCATTCCTCCAAAGTCCATGCCCAAACGAGCAGTTAGCTATGCATGACTCAGAACAAGAAGAAATGCCAAGTAAGAGAAAGGTGGGTTTTGCCATCTGAGAAGCCAGTGTTACATCAAGGATTAGGCCATATGGGCCTGATTCCGTTCTGGACGGTGATCTCCTCTGTACGTCTGGTCTGAACTGGACGTACAGAGGGGATCACTATTCTGATCCCGCGGGGCACATCTAGACCCGTGGGATCAGAATTCGTGAACAGTCCTGCACATGCCGGCCAGGACTGTGATTCAGTCTGGCCTGCAGGTGCAGGACTGTCCCCGGCTAACTCAGTCAAGGCTCCTCAATGGAGCTGTGGCACCATGGTGTCATGTTGCCATGGCACCGCGGTTCCATTGAAGAGCCGTGATGCCGGCCACTGGGAATTAAAGCTAATTCCCCACAGTCCGACCCCTGATCTGGCCTCCTACAGCCAGGGTTGGGCTGTGGGGAATGTCCTCTGGCCCCTCCTGCCCCATCTGCTCCCCGGCATTCAAAAACTGACACGGCCAGGGAAGTTATTCCACCTTGGAGATGTAATAACTTCCCCGCACATGTTTCATGTCCTGGATGTACAGGGCCTACATTAGAATCGGCCCTGTATGTCCAGGGCCAGTGACCGCCCACTGCCCACCCAGACTCCGCCCCTGTGCCGCTCCTTCCCCACCCACATCTAACTTCCCTGCACAACTGGCGGGGAAGTTAGTCGCAGCCGGGTGAAGGCCTGAATAGCGGGGATGGATGCCCCATTGGGGCGTCTATCCCTGCTATTCGTGGCACAGAATAACCCCCCCTGTGTTTGAGAGGATATTTATATGAGGAACTTTGGCTTCTTGCCCTTAGATGAAGGGTATCTAACTAAGGTCTTCCAGGGTAGCAAACTAGTTTATATTTCAGGATAACTCTACTAAGTATGCATGAGAGATTTGCATACATACAGCTTTATGCAAATCTACCCCATGTATATTCATTAGAGGCATACTGAAATTCAGACTGGTTTATGGACCTCAAGGACTGGAATTGGACATCCCTGTATTAGATCACACTAACATCATGCCATGAACGTGCTCTATGCATTTCCTCTGCCCCACTGCATGCTGTGACCCACACTGAACCAATTGTGGAACTGTGGAATAGAAGGCTACGTAAATAAATGAATAAATAAATTCCAGATGTTGCTGACATCATAAGAAGGCATTTAGATGTCTGAAAATGACTAATTACTTTCAGGCATATTGTAGTGAAGCTGATAATGTAGTATGTACTGGAAAATCAAGAACGCTCTCTAAACTCATATAAAGGGTGTTAATTCAGGCTTCTCAAGGTGAGTAGAGCTTCTCTGTTCCGCTGTTTTCAGGCTAAGTATGCAGTTAGTTTGCCTGTGACAATGAATGCATTTTTGACAGAATTTTTGTTTTAGTCAAAAACAGTGATGAATTGACCCTTAAATGTATTACGAAATCTCCATCCTACTTTGTTCCAGCCAAACTGCCCTAGGCAAACCTTATTCCTAGCGCCCCTGCTCCCACCCCCACCCCTATTGTTGCTGTTATTGCTCCTTTCTGGAATGTGCATTGGCAGCAATGCCTTTAAATGGCACCGTGGCATTCGCCATTACCTCCAGCGCTGCGGTGCTGTTACTGCCTCTGCCCCTCCAGTTCCACTTCTTTTTGCATAGGTGCAGAAGTGGCTGGTCCAACTACTTCCACCCCCATGCAAACAAACTTTCAGATTGCATAAACTGGAAGTCGGCATTGGAGGGGGGTGGAAGAGTCAGATAGTAGAAGGCAGAAACCGCGATGTAGCACTGAAGCACTTAGATAAGTGCTGCATCATGGTTTCCGAGTCTTTGCCACCTCTGAAGGGCCCAGAGAAGGATGGCAGCAGTGGCAATAGGGGCATGGGGTAGGCAGGATGGAGGGCCCGCCTAGGGCACCTCCAATCTTTGCACTGGACCTGGCTGCTGGCAATCATATTTATGATAGCATTCTTGTTAAACGTAAACCTTCTTTGTGTCTGGGTTTGTTGTGCTACTCAGATTTAATTTTATGGGCATATAGGGGACAAAGCACTAGAATCTAGAGCGACTGCTGTTACAGAAGTACAAAGTTCACCAGACTGAGAATCAACTTTCTGTGAGAAACGAACTACATCAGCAAGTTTCTGATCATGTGCCGCAAGTTTAACTATTGTTTCTTTGGAAAAGTCTGAAAGTTGTTTCAAAAAAGACTGAAGAGACTGATCCATATGAAGAATAGCGTCCCAGGTATTCCGAAGAGAGATATCAGACAGTGAAGCATTATTTTTTGAAACAGAGGTAAACTCCACAGGATAGGGCAATGTTTATGTTTATGTTTATTACATTTGATATACCGCTCAGGCCAAGAAGCATCAGAGCGGTTTACAATCCTACATTTATGTTATGGACCAGTATGTTTACCAAATGTAAAAGCACAAATGGAAACTGGAGACTTCTGCAGAGAAAACAACTCAGAAGACCGCCGCCCCCCAACAGGCATGGCAAAGTCCCCCTGGACAACAACTATTTGATCAGGCGGGGTTTGAACACCCTCATCTATTGAAGGAGTGTCCAAGGAGGAAGCACTCACAGTTGAATGAGAATCCGTGATAGCCGAAGAAGGAGGTTCAGATGACATAGAAAGAGCTTGTCCATGTAAATCCATTGGACCAAAAACTTTGACTGATTTTGCCACCAAACTTTGCACAGACCTTTTCTTCCGCTTTCGCATCACTGGTCCAGAACTCTCTCTCAGCTCCTCAGTTGCCCTGAAGGGGCTCCAAAAGGGCAGCACCTGCCCCTTTGGTCATGCCCCTTTGTGCACGTGCACAGAACAAATGTATTATTACCTAGAACTACTCCATTCAAAAACAGGACAAGAGTCAAGAGTATACACAAATCCCCAAGTACCCATACTAACCCACTGATTTGTCCCGAAGAAACTTTTCCAAATGGGAAACATTTGTGAAAACAAACTTATTGCCAACATAGGCAACTGCACACAGGGGAAACGGAGATAGAATGTGGCTCTGATAGTCAAGACTTTAGACTGCAACTGCAATAAAGCCTTCCTATGTATTTGCGTAGGCCTGCCAACATCAGGAAAAATGTGTATTGGCTGGCCACAAAAGGGAAGAGACTTTTTAGAGAAGTATAATTTCAAGACAGCAATCTTATCAGTCTCTGATCCAAAAGTGATCAGCAGAGTCACCCTCTCAGAGGCAATGTCCAGAAAGGTCTCAAGAAAAGCAATTAAGGCTGTCCGGAGAGGCGATGGAATCCAACCATTCTCCTTTGGTCACTTCTACCCGAGTCCCCTTGGAAACATAAAATAACTTAGAAATAACTAAAGCATCAACATTACTCAACAACAGAATTTCTTTCAAATACTTTTTCAGCAGCTCAAGGAGGGACAGAAGCCGTGTCACAGGAAAATTCAAAAATCGCAAATTCTTTGCCCTTAGTTGATTCTCCATTGCCTCTAGTTTGGTATGGATAACAAAACTATCCTTAACTACTGCCCCCCCCCCCCCCCCGAGACTGTAATGAGGGCTGAGAGCCTTCAAGTTTTATTACATGAGACTCTGAAAAAGAAATTAAAGAGTCCTGCTGTTTAAATTTGTCCAGACTCCTCAGAAAACTTGCGCAATTGACCCATAGTCCCATTCAATATTGATTCCACTCTCGACAGCTTTCCCCAAACATCCCTCAAGGAAACCTCAGTGGAAGGGCCCAATGGCACAATCAAACTTGAAGATGGTGTCACAAGAGAAACTGCCTTGGGGTACCAAATTCCAGCCTGGAAACCTGAGAGGGAGGGGGATTGCGGAGAGTGCTCATTTGCAAGCAGAGAAGGAGTGTCCCCCTGAAAACCGCTAGTAGCGTCCAGAGCAGACAAACCTATCATAGAAGGCTGGGGTGGAGGTGTAGGGCAACTGGAACTTAAGGAAGTTTCAATATCCAAAGTATTACTCACGGTTGTAGAAGGAGGCAAAGCAACAGGCTGCACAAGGAGGTCCATAGGCCCCTTGACTGGGACTGCTCCTCCTGCACGTCCTGGTGCCTTGTTCTTCGCCTTTTGCTTACCCATAACAATTCAGAGCTTCTTCTGGTGCTCCTTCATGCAACAAAGGGGCTCTAAATGGGCAGAATGTGTCCTCTTGGTTACACCCCTACGATCACACGCCCGCGGAAATGTTCCATGGGAAAACTGAGCTTTTACCTCCAAGGCTGATCATAGGGGGGAGGAGCAATCTTACAGCTGGTCTCCGCAGGGGTACAATTGATAGAGATGGCAAAGCAGCAAGAGCACATAGTATCTCTCCAAACAACTCTCCAATGAGGCCATTTTTTAGCGTTTGCAGCCTTTTGGTTTTGGTTGGTGCATGTGAATGGCTAATCTCTGACACATATTCAATTTGCATCACTTCTCAAGAAATATTTGGCATATACGAGACTGGATCCCTCTACTTTTGGGACACAGCTCTTCCAGAAAGGTGCAGTGTGTTTTGCTGTGGCAAAGGATTGCCTTCTTAAATGATATATAAGTTACAGTGCTGGTATTCCGAGAGGTACAAGTGATATGTGCATTAGTTGGGTGTACTTTGATCTCTGCTTTGCTTGTTTTGCAGTTTCTGTTCTTGTATTCTGGCCTGCTGAGATATGCTTTTGGCTGTGTGGGAACTCCTTTATCTTTTGGGCATTATAGCAGGCAGTAGAGTCTTGTCTTGGCATCTGAGTCTTGCTGCACTTGGCATCTGAGTCCCTTGGCTGGAATTGCAAGGTATGCGTTGGATCTAGCTCCGGCCTCTTTGTCGCAAGCCAAGCATTTTTCTTCTCCACATATCATTTTAATAGATTTGGGTGGTAATGCCCTTTGTTATGTAAAAGAGATGGACCTAATTAGACAGATGAAGTGGGATTTATTTTTGGTGCGCTGTTATTTTTTTGGCACTCAAATTTTGTGGTCTCAAATTACACCCTTTTGGTTTGGAGAGATGCTCAGGGTGAGAAATCAGGATGGACAGGCTATTGAGAAGTAGTGGAAGCATGTGAATGTTTAAGTCTCCTATTTTGTTTCTTTGTTGGGTGGTTTGGTGGTTTTGCATGATCTTTCGATGATGGATTGGCAAAACTAGAGTCATGGGATAGAAGGCAGTGTACTATTGTGGATCAGGAAATGGATAAAAGATAGAAAGCAGAGGGTAGGGCTAAATGGCCAATTTTCCCAATGGAGAACGGTGAATAGTGGTGTACCCCAGGGATCTGTGCTGGGTCCGCTGCTTTTTGACATATTCATAAATGACCTAGAAAAGGGAATAACAAAGCGAGGTTATCAAATTTGCAGATGACACAAAACTATTTAAAGTTGTTAAAACCCAAGAGGATTGTGGAAAATTGCAAGAGGATCTTGATAAATTGGAAGACTGGGCATCCAAATGGCAGATGAAATTTAATGTGGACAAGTGCAAAGTTATACACCTAGGGAAGAACAACCCAAACTATGGTTACAAGATGCAAGATTCCACATTAGGAACCACCATCCAGGAAAAAGATTTAGGCATCATTGTGGATAGCATGTTAAAACCCTCGGCCCAGTGTGCAGCAGCGGCCAAGAGAGCAAATAGAATGCTAGGTATCATAAGGAAAGGAATGGAAAATAAAACAAAGGATATTATAATGCCTCTATATCGTTCCATGGTGAGACCGCACCTTGAATATTGTGTGCATTTCTGGTCGCCGTATCTTAAAAAGGATATAGCGTTATTAGAAAAGGTTCAGAGAAGAGCCATCAAAATGGTAAAGGGGATGGAAGCATACACCTATGAAGAAAGGCTAAAAAGGTTAGGGCTCTTTAACCTGGAAAAGAGACGGCTGAGGGGAGATATGATGGAAGTCTATAATTAATGAACGGAGTAGAACGGGTAAACGTAGATTGATTGCTTACATTATCAGAATATAGAAAGACTAGGGGACATGCAATGAAGCTACAGGGTAAACTATTTAAGACTAATAAAAGAAAATATTTTTTCACTCAACGTGTAATCAAACTCTGGAATTTGTTACCGGAGGATGTAGTAAAGGCTGTTAGTGTAGCTGGGTTTAAAAAAGGGTTGGACAAGTTCCTGGAGGAAAGGTCCATAAACCATTATTAAGAAGGGACCCAGGATATCAATGCTTGACACAATACAAGCATTGTGGAACCTGTGTCTTTTGGGGAAACTGCTAGGTACGTATGACCTAGATTGACCTCTTTTGGAAACAGGATACTGGGCTTGATGGACCTTGGTCTGACCCAGTATGGCATATCTTATGTTCTTATGATCTGTTTTGGCAGGATGATATTCATTTGTCTGATATTGGCCTGGATATATTTTTAAATACAGTCCAGGACTTACTGGATTCTTGTATGCTGGATTCGCAGGCTGCAACCTCTGGGTGTGAGGGAGCAGGGACAAGCCAGGGCTGTCCTTGCTTATGGCGCTAGTCCAATAGTTGGATGTGATGGACTCCTGGAATCAGCCAATGGTGGGAAAACATGATTTTCGAGTTATGTGTGACATATGTTTGAAGCCTCTGAGTGACACCACCATTGGCTATTGGGTTTGAAGTGGCAGTTTTGTGTAAACCGCAGGCTGTATGAAACTTCCACAGGAAACTGTGTGCCTTTTGGGAACCTGCCATGTATTTGTGACCTGGATCAGCCACTGTTAGGAATGGGATACTGGGCTTGATGGACCTTGGTCTGACCCAGTTTGGCATTTCTTATGTTCTTATGTTCTTACTAGTCATCCCACTTTGGCTTGACTATCACCGACTAGCCAACTGGCTGAGTATGGTTTGGATTGGGCTAGCGGAAATATGAAGTGAAGTCAAACAGATAATGATGTAATGGGGATACTTGGCCAATGAAAGGAGTTGGTTGGGGAAGGAACTGCTGTTGTTACATTTAAATAAAAAAAGCTGTGGTCTTTGTTCTGCCACTACTTTGATGCTGAGTGTGTTTATTTTGTAGCTGGTGTTTGATGTGTGTGAATGCCTATGTTAAGGCAACTTGGGAAGATATTTTGCTCTGTACCACGCAGAATTATTTCAGTTAGGAATATTTTGCACCTTAGAGGCCATTTAGCATAGACCAGAGGTTCACAACCTTTTTGGTCATGTTGACCCCTCATTAATCTCCAGAAAGGTTCAGGGACCCCCATTTCATTCCCACCAGTCTTCCAAGACCCCCTCCCCTCAGCCCCAAGATAGTCCCCAGCAGCCCTCTTTATCACCCTTCTCCTTCCTGTCTCCACCAGTCTCTCCCCAGCCAGTTCCTTCTAGTCGCTCTCTCTATCCTTACCTAGTCCTATCAATTTCTCCTTTCCTCCCAGCCATTTCCCACTATCCTCTCTCTCTTTTCTCTTTTCTGTGTCCTGCGGATCCCCTGTAATATTCTCGCAGACCTTCAGAATTCCATGAACCACAGGTTGGGAACTGCATTGCCCATTAGATAAAACTTTCACTGTTATTGAGCATGAGTGCATAAGTCTTCGGTAAAGGAAGATCCATAACTTATGACAATGAGATGATTACTATGTATTTCACTTATTTTTTTAAACTTTATTTTATATATTTTCAAAGAAAAAAGTACAGATACATGCCTTATATTTCATGTACAGAACCAATACAAAAGAATTCAAATCACAAGAAAATGAACCAAGAGTGCGGGAAATCATCACTAGCTGAAGATGGGCAAACAAAAAAGAGAGGAAAGCAGAAATAGTAAACTAGAGACAAAATGGAGATTGTGGACCTGATATTCACTGGCATTTACATGGTTTACAGAGCTGTAAACAGTGTAAATTCCGCTAAGCGAGATATTCATTGGCACTATATATCCCAGAGTAAGGCCGATAGACTCCCTGATGCTAACCGCTTAACATCGGGGCATGTCGTGGTATTCCAGGGACTGTACCTGGGGATAACTGTGCAGCGGCGATATTCAGCTTCTGCCTGGTTATCCCTCAGAGGCGAATGTTAGGCGCAGGAAAAGCTGTCTTAACTTCCAGCGCCGGAGCTAACCAGGCAGCAGCTGAATATCACTGCTGCACGGTTAGCTTCTGCGCCATGTGCAGCTATACAGCAACCCTGGGTAGTCAATGCTGGTGGTCGGATATGGCCCTGGATTGAATATCCAGGGTTGAAGTTCGGTGGCGATGGCTAAGTTTGGTGGCTAATTTTGAGATTATATCATATGGATATCTTATGGGTGTTGCAGCAAGAAATTTCCCTTCCTTTATTCAACTCAGTTAGAGCTTTCATGGAACTCAGTATCAGGAAAGTAGACTCTGCCTTCATCTTTCGGCCATTTAAGTTTAGATAACACTTTATGGGGTCTTGACTCACCTGATCTCCTTTTTCTTTCCCCCTTGTTTTATCCCTGCCTTCATCTTCTGTGTTGTCTGTCTTGACTAGATTGTAAGCTCTGATGAGTAGGGACTGTCTCTTACATGTCTGTGCAGCGCTGCGTACAACTTGTAGCGCTATACAAATACTCAGTAGTAGTAGTAGTAGTAGTATTTAGACTTCCATACAAATCTGGTCAAAATGCTATCAATCCTGACATAACATCTTTTGGGACATAGTCCAGGAAGTATACTTAGAATATAGTTAAGCTGGGGTGAAATCATCATTTTGAGAGTATCTACTCTACCCCACTATGGTAATATTAAGAAAGACTAAGCAACATCTCCAACAGCAAATCAAGAATAATCTTCATGTTTCTAGAAATCACCTGCTCTGGATCTTTGGTAAAATATAACCTCTAAATATTTGATTTGCAAAAGGAACCATTTGAAGTTGTAATTACCAATATCAGCCTGGACTGTGACTTCATTCATGGGCAAAATCTTATTTGTTCTCAATTTATTTTATATCCAGAAAAATGAGAGAGAGAATGTATTCATTATATCCCTCAAAGCTAGATACAAATAACAGCACATCATTGGCATATGCTACAAGTTTAA
Source organism: Ichthyophis bannanicus (assembly GCA_033557465.1). NCBI lineage: Eukaryota > Metazoa > Chordata > Amphibia > Gymnophiona > Ichthyophiidae > Ichthyophis > Ichthyophis bannanicus. Next base: position 199,569,255 of record CM066038.1, on the reverse strand, counting down.
AGTATGTGAAGTATAGCCATTATCTTGTTATTTCCAACATTTGCAGAATAGCTGTAAGAAAGGATTCCAATTCCATATTAAATAATAGAGCTGAGAGTGGGCAGATCTGTCTTATTCCATGATCTAGAAAACTGGAATCTGAGGCTTCTCCAATAAAAATAGGTCTACAGTAGATACAGGGCACATGCACATAGTTTCACCCTCTGGATGAAAGCTTGCCCATAGCATATGAAACATATATGACCATTCTACTCTATTAATTGCTTTTTTGGCATTGGGTGATATCAGAATGACTGAGGGCATCTTTTGTTGAGCTGCTAAGCGCAAGTCATGAGACGTTCGAGCATTGTCACAAATACAGTGGCCTTTCACGGACCCGATCTGATCACTATGAATAATCCCATCTAAAATTTTACCTAATCTAGTGGCTAAAGTTTTTGATAAGATATTGCAGTCTATATTCAAAAGTGAGATGGACTGGTAATTAACCACCTGAGCGGGATCTCTGTAGGGCTTCAGTATCAGAACTATAAGGGTCTGGTTTCCTAAGTGTAAGGGACATTCCCCAGCAAACCCTCTTTTTCAGTGAGGTGGATACTGGGCTTGCATAAAACATTTTTGTATTTTATGGGAGTTGAGGGCATGGGGGGAGGGGGAACTCTTCTTTAAGGCCCAGCATAACTACCCACTTGGTGCCCATTCTTCCACAGAACTCCATTCTTCAATGAGTGTGCTCTTGGAAATAACTCTACAGCACACTGTAATGTGTAACCAAACTCCAATTTACTGAAATAACTCAAATCAATCAATGCATCGTACTTTCTTTCAAAGAAAACTCCGCCAGTATTTACAGTTCTTCCAATATGGTTTTAAGTAGTTGCATTCTTATTTCCCGCCTAAAATCTCCATTCTGTCAGTGGTGCACTCGCCCTCTTACACTTGGAACTCATCTCCTCCTCAGCTCCTGAAGGACACCTTTCTTCCCAGCTCAAATATGTTACTCCTTCTAGCTTGGCTCCAGTTTCACACCACTAAGATCCTTACTAGATACCAGGTAGTGGGATTTCTTCCTGGAGAAAAGCCTCCATTCTTTTTTGTTCCCCTGGGATCCTTGTATCTAGACCAATTCCAATGACCTCCTCTCTACTGAGAGTTCTTCCTCTGCATTTGGTAACTGCTCAGGGGAATTCCACTATTTCCTTTGCTCCTTGACTTCTGTAGCTCCAAATGGCTTACCCATTAGAGAAACTGAAACTCTCTACCCTTCAGAGCTCAGTCTGCTTCTTGGGAAGCAGAAAAAAGGAGCAAAAAAGACACTTCACCTTTAAAACCGGGGCTTTCCATAATCTAAGGAACACGCTTAACTCCTCCCCTTGTCACATCCCAGTTGGGAACTCTGCTAAAACATTCTTATACTCTTATCCCCTCATGTTGTTTTCAGGGCTGTGTTACTCCTGAAAGGGCAAGAAAGAGAAAATTTGCTTTTAGTTGCAAGGGCTTTAGTATTTAACTCCCAGCCATAGAATGGGGAAAAGGTCTCACTAAATCAGACTTAGGGGTATGTTTACTAAGCAGTGAAAGTGGCTTCTGTGTGATATCAGAGCCACGGCCCCATTGAATTCACTGGGGCCGTGGCTCCGATATCGCATGGAAGCCGCTACCACTGCTTAGTAAACATACCCCTTAGTTTAAGTTTAACCAGCACAATATTATGCTATTAACCTTTCTGAAAGTCTTCCTGGGTTACTGATTTTGTTACCTTTGTCATAACTAACTGATTAGATCAGTGACATTCATTCTCAGTCCTTGAGGGATTCTAACCGTACAGGTTGTCAGGGTATCCCTATGCATGTGAGAGAATTGCATACAATGGAGTTAGTGTTGTTGTTGTTGTTGTTAAGTGTTGTCTAGTTGGTGTCGTCTCATGGCGACCCTGTGGATAGCTGTCCTAAACTGTGTTTGGTCTTCCATCAGGTGGCTTACAGTTGATAGAGTGGCATCCATAGAATCAAGCCACCTCATTGTTGGCCTTCTTCTTTTACATTTTACGTTGACCTTCAACCTTGCCAAGCATGATGTCTGTCTCTAATGATCTATCTTTTTGCATGATGTGTCCAAAGTATGAAAGTTGAAGTCTTGTCATCTGAACTTCTAAAGAAAGCTTAGATTTGATCTCCTCTTGTACTGACTGGTTAGTTCTTCGGGCAGTCCATGGTATACACAATATTCTTTGCCAGCACCATAATTCAAATGCATCAATTTTCCATTGTCCAACTTTCGCATCCATATGATGACAATGGAGCTAGTGGACATGCAAATATCTCTTATGCATATTCTTTAGGGACAACCTGAAATCCTGACTTATTAGCAGTCCCAGAGGATTCAGACTGAAGACCGTGGGATTAGATCAGTGGTTCTCAAACTGTCCTGGAAGAGCACCAGCCAGGTTTTCAGAATATCTACAATGAATATGCTTGTGATAGATTTCAATATATTATCTCCAAGATATGCAAATTTATCTCATGCTTATTCATTACGAATATTCTGAAAAACTGACTGGCTGGTGCTTCCACTGGGTAGGTTTAAGAATCACTGAATTAGATCATCATTGCATTCCTATTCCAGAGAGTTGATTATCTCTAAAGGAATAAGGGACTACATATTATTCCTTGCATTCTGGAAAATATTTTTTTTCAAATAATGGCTATTTTGCTTACATCTATGACATAAATAGCTGAACAATTAGGGGGTAATTTTATAAGGAGTCATGTAAAGTTACATGCCATTGGTGCATGTAAATCAGAGATTTTTTAGTGATTATGTGTGTTAATGGGTCTTGAGCAGAGTGCTTTAGGCGTTCATTATTCAATATGTTTGCGCATAAGCCTAGGCACATACTTTAACTGTGGGTGGTCACATGGGCAGAGCTGCAGTTATGCACATATTTTATAAAATACGGGCATGCACCCATTAGATAAGTGCAAACATTTACACCAGCCATAGAGTTGGTGTACATGTTTGCGCCTAGATTTGACATGTTTTCAATAATGTGGCGGGGAAATTTAGAAGATCCACCCAAGTGACATCATGCTGAGTACTTTCTTCTCTGCACCCTCTAGATGTTTCTCAGCTAAAACAAGCACTTTTCAGATGCTTGTTCTGGAATTCCCTGGTTATGCCTCCTCCATGCCCCTATTCAGATTTGGATGTTTTCTCTCTAGGGACATCCCCAGAGTCAGCTTCTAAAATGGCTCTGGAGATGTCTTTGTTCTTTGGGCATCTCTATGCCCATTTTTGGACATGCAGAGCATGAATAAGGCTTCTAAAATGACCCCCTTAATGCATTCTTGACTTTATAAAATAGATGCGAAATACATGTGTAGAAACCCACTTTAACCTAGGCATACCTTATAAATGTAACATCTTAATGATCAATAGATAAATGATATCCTTTCATTCATTAGGAATGAGAGAAGAAACTTCTATAATTTATTGGTTGCAAAACCCAAGTTAGTTTTAAAATCTCTCCCCACCATGAGTAAGAAGTAAGAATAAGTCCTATTCCTGACAAGCGTTATGTAATCTATTTATTTAATAGAATTGGCTTTTTATGATGATTTAACCAATTAGAATATGCTGAATTATAAACAAGCTCAAATTACCTTGAGCCAATATAATAAATGGATAAACTGAGCCATTATAACAAATTGCTCTTTGAATTATTTCAAAATGAACACTTAAAATTTCTACGAGTGAAATAATATTAGTAAATAATTTGCTACACAGTATTTAAAATGTTTGACTGGAGAACACTTATATCTTTAAGGAGATGATTTAAATTTATCTTAATGGGGGAAATGTTTAAAATTGTCAAGTGTTTCTATTAGTCATAGTTAGAGCTCTCCACTCTGCTGTACATTCTGAATTTTCCATAAAAGTTCCATAATTAAATGAAAACCCATCAAGTACTTGAGTAGAAGAGATAGCTTCAAAAGACTAATGAAGGTTGCAAGCTTTTGGGACTAGTAAAGTCCCTCCATGGCAATGTACAGAACGAAGTTAAACAGTATTATATGGAAAAGAAAATACAGGCTTCTTTCTAGGTCCCTCCCTCTGGAACTCTCTCCCATCCACTCTCCGCCTTGAACTCTCCTTCCTCTGGTTCAAAGCTCTTCTAAAAACTCACCTCTTTCTCTCTGCCTGCCTCCTACTACCTTTTAGTCTTCCCTGCTGTTTTCTCTTTCTCTGGTTGGTGTGAATGACTATTCTGTCCTGTCCATAAAATGTAGTTCCTTTCCTTTCTGGCCATTGGCTTTTCCTTGTATTTTATAGCATTATAAACTGCTCTGATGTCATAAAGGGCGGTATAAAAAGTGTATGAATAAAGATGAAAATAAAGATAACATAGGCTGCCCAGCAAGGTGTTCAGGGTTGTATTTGCTACTCCAAGCAGGTTACCTCCACTCTTTGCTTTTTACTCTGGATTGTAACTGCCACCTGTGCAGGTTATCCTGCTCTGTGTGTTTTACTTTAGGGCTTTAATTGACTTTCCGTGCAGGGTACCCCCATCCTATGCTTTGCATTCTGGGTTGTAACTGCCGCTCTGCTAATTGCTACTCCATGGAGGCTGCATCCCACTTTTGCTTCTTTGAAGCATAAAAATTATTTAAGTTTTGCTTTGAGCAGGTATATCCTCTTCCTCAGGGATCCTCTGTGTTGAATTCCATCACTGTTTTTGTCCCCACAACCCTCAGTGGGAGGGCATTCCAGACATCCACCACCCTTTCCATGAAAAAGTATTTCCCGATACTACTTTCAAATTTTCCTCCTTTCAGCTGCATTTGCTTCTCGAGATCAAGGAACATAGTCTTAAAATGGGCCTGCACCTTAATGTAAAGAAGAGAAAGATCATGACAACTGGCAAAATCAATAAGTTCATCATTGATGGAGAAGAAATTGAAATAGTGGACAACTTTAACCTACTTGGATCGACTATCAATAAAGAAGCAACAAGCAATCAAGAAATCAGACAACACATTGCTCTTGGCAGAATGGCTATGAAGGACCTAGACAAGATTCTCAAGAGCAGAGATGTCTCTCTCTATACAAAGATTGACTTGTTCAAGCCATGGCATTTTCAATAACATCATATGGATGCGAAAGTTGGACAGTGAAAAAGATAGACAGGAAGAAAATTGATGCCTTTGAATTATGGTGCTAGCGACGAATATTGTGTATACCATTGACTGCCTGAAAAGCAAACTAGTCAGTACTAGAAGAGATCAAACCTAAGTTTTCTTTAGAAGCTCAGATGACAAGATTTCAACTTTCAAACTTTGTATACATCATGCAAAGACATCATGCTTGGCAAGGTAGAAGGTCAACACAAAAGAGGAAGGCCAGTAATGAGATGGATCGATACAATAACAGCAGCTATAGGTGCCAGTCTGTCAACAATGAGCAATCTGACTGAAGACCGAACACAATTTAGGACAACTATCCAGAGTGTTGCCATGAGCTGACACCTAATCGACAGCACTTAACAAAAACAACAACAACAACAACAACAGTTTTATAGCTTCTTGTCCATTACATATCATTAACATAATACTAAAGTGATAACATAAAACAGGGGAACTCCTAGAAAAACATACATCTACACATTCTCCATGAAACCCTCAATTAAAGAAGAGAAGAAAAAAAAAGGAGAGATTCATTTCAGAAATAGGGAGAAGATTTTATAAATTGTTTATAATTATAATGAGACTAGCACTTTCTAAGTTCAGTTACAATGGCTTTGCACTGGCACCAGGGCCATTGTTAGACATGTTGGGGCACAGGGCAGAAACTTGTAAGGGGGCCCCAAAGCCTACCTGAAGTTTGTGCCTCTTTTGGCTTTGGGCAAGCTTAGGGACCTCTTGTGGCATGGGATCCCAGAGCTATTGCCCTGGTTGCCCCCCTCCCCCCAACATCAACTTTGGCTGGCACTAAAGCATGTTTACAACCAACTTATGTTGCAGGGCATGCTCTCTACCTTGTCCTTTCACCTAGTCCCCTTAATGTTATGGATATCTCCTCTTTACCTTATCTTTGGACAGATAATTTTCTCCTTATCTTTTCACTTCCCCTTTCTACCTCCTTTCTACCTCTCCAATCTTCCAGACACTGGTCTAGAAACCGTAAATCTCTCAACTTGGAGCTATTTGCTGCTCATTGTAATAAGTTTCCTTCTACGTTTGCCAGTATCCCTATTGCTGACTTGGAATTGTCTCCTCGCTCAATTTCTTGACTTTGCAGCCCCCTATTGGTTCATTCCTCCCAGGCCCAAACCCTGGCACTCTGGGATCCATCCTGGTCTCATTCTCCTCAGATCTCAAATGAGAAGGGTATAGAAACTACAATAACCACTCTAAAAACATCATTTCCAACTTTACCCAACCCCCCTGACTCATCTCATGTCTAAGAAAAGTCACTGGATGCTGATATACTTACAACTCTTTAAATCTAAAGTAGACACTGTCTGCAATTCCTTTCTCACTGTACCTGTAATCTTCTTCCCCTTCCCCTTCTCCTAGGGTGTGTTGGGATGGTTCCCTAGTGGTGCTGAATAAATTATGCCCCACTCAGCCCAAGGGGAAATGGGAACGTCTGCTGGTGCGCAAGGCATGTCTGGTGGGTAAAGGGCCCCTTCTGCGTGGGTGGCGGGAGAGACATCCGCCCTCCTTTTGGGAATGGCGAAATACTTTTCATCAATTGATGCTTCTGGAGTGTAGGTGTGCTCAGGGTAGCATCAGACGGTGGCCGGCCTTTCAGAGGCTATGGGACCCTTATATTCAAATCCTGAGCCCTGGTATTCGTAATGAAGTGCTGCAAATGGGTCTGTAACGGCAGGCATAGAGTGGGATATAAATGGGTGGATCTCTGTGGTGCTCCCGGGATTCCTTTTAAAGTGGGAGTGGATGGTGACTATGTGGGAGGGAGGGGGGGTGGGGGTAGGTGGGGAAGGATATAAACTGGAAATTACACCTGTATGTTTGACTGTACTCTGAGTTGGGGATCAGAAACAACCCCTGCTTGGAGTCTGCCTTTTGTTGTTATTATCTGTTTGTTTAACGGTGTTTATAAATAAAGAATATATAAAAAAAAAACAATTCACACACAGAGTTGTAGCTTAATAATGACTGAAACTTCAGGAGGGGATTGCAATGCAGACAGTTCTGCATAAGTCTGCAAAGTCCTTCCCCTTCTTCTTCAGCAGTCTTTTATTGGAACATGTAATAGGTCAGGTCTTGTTACAGGTTACCTGGACACAGAGACACTCAGCCAGCTCTAGACATAATTTCTAAGAAATATTTCTAAAGCCAACATTTTCTGTCTCCTCAAGAAGTTGTGGTGTTCTTTTTCTGTAGACTGGCTGTCATTTTGCAACTCTAAAACAGTCATGGATATTTCCATAGCAAAATTCTCTTACAGCTAGACTGGAATTCCTAGGTTACTCAATCTGTGTATTGTTAACCCTTTCAGAGGGCCCCTCTCAAGTAGTACTATTACTATTGAACACCTACACAGTGCCTCAAGGTGTATGCAGCACTGCACATACAGGTCTTCTTACATCAGGCAGATCCATTACCCTCTTGGTGCCCCAAAAACTCCTGCCCTGGACCTCTCTAACATTATTTGCTCTATGGTCAATACATCCCTTTCCTCAGATGAAATGCCTCCCCCATGAAAACATTCTGCCATCATAACTAAACTTAAATGCTCTACCCCCAATCTCCTTGATCCTAGCAACTACAGGCCCATTTCCAATCTACCTTTCCTATCTAAAGTCACTGAAAAAGTGATCCTCACTCAGTTGATGCAACACAGTGAGACTCTAAACGTACTTCACCCTAAACAGTCTGTTTCCGTGTAGGGCACAGCACAGAACCAACACTAATCATTATGCTCAATGATATCCGTTCCATTCATGACTGTGGTGATGCTGCTCTCTTGGTTTCCTTAGATCTCATCTTCACCTTTGACCTCGTAGTCTATACACTACTATTCCATCGTTGGCAGAACTAGGCATTAAAGGCAGTGTTCTGAAAATCTTTTTCTTCCTTCCTCAGTAACAATGGCTTCTCTGTTCTCCTTTATTCCACAATATCCTCAACCTATCCCTTACAATTTGGGGTCCCTCAGGTTTCCATCTTTCCCCCCTTCGATTTGTTTTTCCTCAATCCTTTAGATGCTTAAATTCAGTCATTAAGTGTGAATGCCTACTACTAGAATGATGACATACAGCTCATCTTTCCAACTAATTTCTGCTCCCATGTTCTTTCCCCTTTTAGTAAGCCAACTTGATGCCATTGTTCTCTCAATCACCTTTCACAAAACCAAGCTCAACATTTCCAAATCTTATGCTATGTGTGTCACTGATCGAAATGGTTGCCACTTGGTGACTCCTCAACTCCATGGCAAAGACCTTACTCTGCCTGACTCCCTCAAAACCCTAGGATGCCTTTTTGATTTTCTCCTCTCTTTTATTCTTCAGATTTCCTCTGTTGTTAAATCCTGTTTCTTTTTCTTTTCGCAAATACATTTTGTAAAGCCTTACTTATCTCAAGATGCCCTCAAGACAGCAGCACACACACTTATTCCAGCTTCAATGATGGTAACATAGTATACTCTGGGCTCCCTGTCCCCTCTTTAAAATGTCTCCAAAATATCCTAAAAATCATCGTAAACGTTATCCATGGTTCCTGGAAATATGACTGCCTCACCCATCTCTATATTCTTCACCACTGGCTTCCTGTTACTTACTGGATCAAATTTAAGATTGTCTTCCTAGCTCATAGAACCTTTTATACTGGCCTTCCACATTATCTCTCGGCTCATCTCACCTCTTGTTCTACTTATCCCACCTGTTCAGGCTCAAAATATCCTCCGCCTTCCCTCAGTACCCTGCACCTGGCATGCATCCATTTGTCAGTCTGCTTTCTATTTCCTCGCCCCCTCTCTATGGAACTCACTTCTGGCCCATTTTCATGCAGAATCTAGTTACAGTGAATTCAAGACTGGTCTCAACCCCCACTTTTTCACTCAAGCTTTAGGGGGGTAACCCAGCAGCTCCGCCCTCTCTTAAGTCACCTTCTCCCTTTCTCTCCTTCTTTCACTTATCATCTCCTCCGCTTTCTCCTGCCCTTTCATACTTACTTCTCTTTACTATTCCCTGTTTCCTGCCTATGGACTTTCCTCCGATCTTTATAACTCTATTGTAAATCACATTGACAATGACTGAAAAGCAGTATAGCAAAAACACAGAAATACATAAAAAATAAATAAATCTGATTCTAATCCTATTAATGCTGGGAATATAGATCTTTATTACAGGAGGTTACAGTTTTTAAAACTTATGGGTGCACCTTGATTTTAACATTAAAATCAGGACAGACAAATCAGGCAGGCTATATGATGATATCCATCAAAAAGAAAATGGCATTGACTAGCCTATTTTTCATTCTAAACTTACTGCTGCTGAAAAGCAGGGACAATTTTGAAAGTAGGTTCCCTACATTTTTTGTCAAAGTTTAAGGTTTGTACTACAAACATGACCACTTTGCACAGTTTTTTTATGTTTTTAAAGAAAATGATGGAAGAAATCTTTTTTTCCCATGAACTTCTAATTTTCAGGGCAGAGGTAGATGTGGGCACTATAAATAGTGATGCATAAAACCTAGCTCCTTTTATTCCATGCCTCGATAGGGCACTATATTATTAATTCCTACCTCTTCCATGAATCCAGTGCTAAAATGTGCGCCTTGGGAATGCTGGAGTAATAGAATCACAAATCCATTTCCTCCTGTATTGTCCAAAGTATAAAAATATAAAAGATGTGTTTTTCCCGTAGCTAATAGAGAAAATAAACTTTCCACAAAAGAATGAGCATGAACAACTCTGTATAATCCTTGGGGAAACAGAGAAGCAGTAGCAATAGCTTCAAAATGTCACATCTTGCCACCAGACCAGAAACCTGTGGAAGGTAATTTTATAATAGGGCACATAGGCAGGAAAGGCACATAAGTACTAATTCACTCCCAGCTCTGGAGGGCTGCCAAAGGGTCAGGAATTCCTACTACCTCTATTTGCAAATTTCTCTCATTCATATTCACTGGGGATATCCTGAAAATCTGGCCCATTGGCAGCCTCCAGGACTGGGAGTGAATACCACTGGCAAAGGCATACATGTTGTATCTGTTTTATAAAGGCAATGTAGTGTCTACGCTCTTTTATAAAGTGGCTCCTTCAAAAGCTCATGCACAAAGCTACACCTGCTTCGAGACAAAACCTTTGTGCATGTATGTGCTGGTAAGAGTTGACATATATTCATATATGATATAACATATAAAACAGTGTTGATCACATACCCACTCCACCCATTTTCTACCCCTGGAAGCTGCTATACTGTACATATATTGCATAAAAGTAAATGCTGTCAGGGATGTGCATAGGGAAAGAATTTTTAGTTTATTTTCAAACTTTTGGCACTTTTCCAATTGTTTCTTCTTTTTTTTTTGTGTTCACAAAAACACAACCGGGCAAGTGGCATCCAGGCCTAGGACATGTTCCCTGCCCCTCCCCCTTCCCCCTACTGCCCCCACCCCTTCCCCCCCTTTTTGCCCTGCCCTGTGTCTCCTTGCTTAAGTAGTCCCTCACCACTGACAGAATGCACAGATGACCAGTTTAGTTTATTGGATAATATTGGCCACAGCATAACCTTAGGTAAATATATAACCAAAGTTCACAGTGTACAATTTTCAAACATATATACAACATTAAATTGCCCTAAATCTCTCTGACACTTAATCTTGAGATGCACAGCCCCTACTCGCCCAAGGGAAGTGCCATCAAAGCACGCCCCTTGACCTGAAAACACTTCTTAACCATTGCTGTCATAACCGATACACATTATCTGTAATACGCTGTGTGGGGCAGCAGGCCGTTAAAGCGTTCACTATATCCCCAGTCGCAGCGGCATTCTCCTTCTCTGTTTCTGACCCAGAGGTGTCTCCCTCCCTCTCCCCACCGTCAAAGCGTGGGGAGGCACATTACCTGCTGATCCTGCTGCGAATCTGTCACCTCTGTCCGGGAAAGGGCAATTTCCTTGTGGTCACTCCCCCTATGCTCAATTGTACGGCTGTGTGCTCGGTCGAATGGCCCTTAATTTCTGGCCACACCCCCTGACAGTGACGCCTTGCTTGTCGGGGGGCCCCACCCGGTACTCGGCTATGGCCAAAAGCATTTCTACCATGTTCTGGGCCATACACAGGAAAACATCCATGCTGATATCTGACAGATGTACGCCTGCTGCACGACACAGGCCAGGGCAACTTACAACAATGAGGTCATGCACAATGCAACTCCCCCCTTGATTGCTTCCATGAAGCAAGCCAACCATCCGTTCGCCTTTCTTCTTGTTTTCTCCACTGCCCAGTGTGACCTTTTTGCCTTTTCAGATCCTCTGTGGTACGATATGGGACCATACTGTCCAAGTCCAGAGAAAATGTCAGCCAGCTGCATTTTCTGGTTAATTTGACACTGCGGCTATTGGCCAATTGTTCCACCTCCGGATGCATCACTAAGACCCAAGGGCTCCTGATCACCCTCCTTCTGTGCATAAGGGACGGAACCAGCAGGTCCCATATCATTCCCCGGACCACCATCCGATGATCGACACTTCTGCAGGAATCAGGCCCTAATTAAAGCCCTATGATCTGGTCCAGGTTCTCTTTTGCACCCAGTGGACGTATCGATGGCCTCATATTCACATTTATAGGGGAGCTGTAATCACCTTGTTAGCCAATTGAGGGGCCCAGATAGACAGGGCTGCCATCAAGGGGAATAACTCCAGCAGTGTGATATTGTCGTTAGCGCCGAAGGAGTGCCACTCGCGTGGCTAAGACTCCAAGTCCCAGGCCCCCCAGAAGTATATCCCAAAACTGCCCCCCCCAATGCATCCGTGAACAATTCCAGGTCGCACTTTCAATAGGGGGAGTCCTGCCAAAAGGCTAAGCCATCAAAGGCCTTCAGGAAATGTTCCCCAGACTCGTAGGTCTTCCCGTATGCTCTTATCAACCCTGGTGCGGTGGTGCTCCTGCTTGACCCCCTCCTTGTCACAATAGCCAGTCGGCGACAGAAAACCCGCCTCATTGGGGTCAACTTACAGGTGAAACATAATAAAATGAGCAGAGATTGAAACTGCTCTAATTTAGCTTTCTGTTCTAATCTAGGTTTTCGCAAGTCTCTCATTTGCCCAATGGTGGTTTTTAATTTCTCCAATTTATCCCTGGGTAGTCTAGACACTTGGGCTTGTATATCTAGCTCAATTCTGAGGAATGTGTCCTGCGGGTCTCACGGTCATTTCTGCCGCCAGTGGTACGCCAAACCGCTGTGTGATGGGCTCACAGGAATCCAAGATCCTTTTGCATTCCTCGAAATTGGCCCCCATGAACAGAAAATCAAGGTAATGAACAGTTGAGCCAGGCCCTGCTATTTCTTTGACTGGCAGGCATGAACTGAACTGCTCAAAATATGCAAATGAATTGAGCAGCCCATGGACATATGTTTGTCAAAGTAGTCCTCGCCCTCGAAGTTGAAAACCTAGTAGATGAAAAAGACTCTGGATGCACTGGGAGCAGTCGGAATGCCAACCCTATCTCTGCCTTAGCCAGTTTTGCCTGTGTCCCAAATTCTGAATGATTGCTATGGCCTAGTCAATAGATGCATATCTCACAGAACACAAAAAAGGATCGATTTGGTCATCAATTGACTCGCCCGCGGGACAGAACAGGTTGTGTATCAAACGGAATTTGCCTGGCTCCTTCTTTGGCATGACTCCCAATGGGGACAACACCAGACTCGTTTTCCTTAGTGATTTTATTTTTCTTCCCACACCACCAGAAGGTGCTGAAGCAGGGGCAGCCCAAGGGGGGTGCGGGGCCATGTGCGGAGACTCAGTGCGGGGCCTCATTTGCATAAGTGGCCTCATTTGCATAAATATTTGCATAATGGTACCATACACTAACTTTTAGTAAACATGTCTCTTAATGAATGTATGGATAAAGACAGACTAAAAGATTTCTACATTACTATAATCCAGTGCCAACTGCCAGGCACATTAGGAACTACTACAAACGCTGCCCATTTAGAACCCATAGCAAACCCACTGTATCATAACAGCACTACCAGGACTCATAAAGCACCAAACCCTACCTATCAAAAGGCAACACTGCAAATATTAAACCAATACATTTCAGAGAATAACAATACATGACCTACTGGGGAAAGAGAACAAGTGGCAATGTCAAATAGGAATTACATAAACAGAATACCTCAGCTCAGTTACACATGCAGCACATAGACCATCACTAAACAAGGAATCACAATTTAGAAACAGGAAGGCAATAATTAAACTGGGAACCCCAAAAGCCAAACTTGGAATGTACAACAACACTGTAGAAATAAAACTATAAATTAATTTCCTCTTGTACTAAACAAAGCGCAGACGTTAATGATGCACATTTCCCAGAGCTGACATATTCCAATTAATAAATTCAAAATAAAGAGATATTTTTCTACCTTTTGTGCATTTTTTTTCAGTGTCAATTGCTCCAGCCAGTTTCTTCTGGTTTCTTCGTGTCTTCTGCCAACTCTCCATCGTCTGCTGTCCATTTGTCCTTTCTTCTCTCTTCTAGTTTTTTCCATTCTCTCTCTCTACGTCTGCACTAACATACTAATCTTTCTCCTTTTGCTCTTTCCTCATTCCTATTTCATCCACTCAAATTTTACCCCTCCATCCTCAATCCCCACTTACTCTCCCAATACCCGGTCAATTGTAGATTTTTCATCCCTCCCACACAAAATATTTTTCCCCTCTCCATTTCACTCTCCCAGCCCCATCCCATTCTAATCCTCCCCCAACATCAGCTCCCTTCTAGTTCCAGCCTCACCCAGCATCCGCTCCCTTCTAGTCCCTGCATCAAACCATTTCCAGTCCTAGCCCCCCATCATCCCATTTCCAGTCCTAGCTCCCCCATCCATTTCCAGTCCTATCCGAGTCTCTCCATCAGCTCATTTCCAATCCCAGCCCCCCATCAGCCCATTTCTAGTCATTTCCTAGCCCCACCATCAGCCCATGTCAAATCCAAGCTCCCCTCCACTCAGCCCAATTCCAATCCAAGCCCCCCATGAGCCTACTTCCAGTTCTAGCCCCTCCATGAGTCCATTTCAATCCAAGCCCCCACCACAGCCCACTTCCAATCTTAGCTCCCCCCAACAGCCCATTTCCAGTCCTATCCTAGCTGCTCCATCAGCCCATTTCCTGTCCTAGCTCCCCCACTCAGTCCATTTCCAGTCCTAGCTCCCTCCCATCACAGCCCATTTCCATTCCAAGCCCCCTCCCCATCAGCTATTTGCAGTTCAAGCTCCCCCTTCCACTCAGCCCATTTCCATTCCAAGTCCTCGTCCCCATCAGCTATTTGCAGTTCAAGCCTCCCCTTCCACTCAGCCCATTTCCAGTCCTAGAACCCCCCACCCATTACCAGTCCTAGCCCCCATCAACCCACTTCCAGTTCTAACCCCCAATCAACCCATTTTCAGTTTAAGCCCCCCCATAGCCCATTACCAGTCCTAACCCCCATCAGCCCACTTCCAGTCCTAACCCCATCAGTCCATTTCAAGTCTTAGCCACCCATAGCACATTACCAGTCCTAACCCCCCATCAACCCACAGCCCATTACCAGTCCTAACCCCATCAGCCCACCTCAAGTCCTAACCCCTCCCCATCAGCCCATTTCCTGTCCTAGCCCCCCCAGCCCATTATCAGTCCTAACCCCCCATAGCCCATTACCAGTCCTAACCCCCCATCACCCTATTTCCAGACAGCCCCCCATAGCCCATTACCAGTCCTAAACCCCCCATCAGCCCACAGCCCATTACCAGTCCTAACCCCATCAGCCCACCTCAAGTTCTAACCCCCCATCAGCCCATTTCCAGTCCTAGCCCCCCATAGCCCATTACCAGTCATAACCCCCCCATCAGCACACAACCCATTACCAGTCCTAACCCCATCAGCCCACCTCCAGTCCTAACACCCCCATCAGCCCATTTCCTGTCCTAACCCCTCCATAGCCCATTACCAGTCCTAACCCTCCCATCAGCCCACAGCCCATTAACAGTCCTAACCCCATCACCCCACCTCCAGTCCTAACCCCCCATTAGCCCATTTCCAGTCCTAGCCCCCCCATAGCTCATTTCAAATCCTAGCCCCCCCATAGTCCATTACCAGTCCTAACCCCCCCATCAGCCCACCTCAAGTCCTAACCCCCCATCAGCTCATTTCCAGTCCTAACCCATCAGCCCACTTCCCATACCAGTTCTAACCCCATCAGCCCACCTCATGTCCTAACCCCCTCCATAGCCCATTACCAGTCCTAACCCCTCCATCAGCCCACAGCCCATTACCAGTCCTAACCCCCCCTTGGCCCAGGGAAAATTCAAAATAAAAAAAACCTGGCTGCTGCCGCTGCTGCCGTAGCAGCAGCTGAATCGAGTGTACCGCGGGGCCCCTCCCTGCCCGGCTGAGCCTCTCCGCAGCGGCTTTCAGATCCACGAAGGGAGAGTGTCTCCCTTGCGGCTCTGTTAAGCCTGCAGGGGCTGATGGGAAATTTCCCATCTGCCCCTGCAGGCTTAACAGAGCCAAATTACTCAAGAGCAAGTGATCATATTTACATTCAAGGTGTGTTCCCTGCCACGCTGCTAGTGTTTTATGAAGACAAGTAGGCTGCTACTTGTTATACAGTAAAATAGCTGCAATGAAGGCACCTACATATAACTCCCTATTATAGAATTACACTCTATGGCCAGCATTCTGACCAGCATATAATGGGGTTTGATGTACGGCCCAGATGTCCAACCCATGCACAACGCTTGTGCCCGATTCCATGGCATTCACTCCCCACATGTACACAGAGGATGTGCGGGGAACACTGGACAAGGCGGGAGGGGGCATGGATGGGATGGGGCAGAGTGTGGGTGGAGTAGGGGATTGTCTAGATGGCGGGACATACGGAGGCAATTCAGGTAATGCCTCTGTATGACCCCCACCAGCACATTAGATGCCTAGCCTATTCTATCCCGAAGGGGGAATGAGTGCCAGGCAATGTGTTGTGTGTGGCCTGCAACCTCCCTGCACCATTGCAACACCACGGGAGTGCTCCTACCACCCGATCACGGTCTTGGGGGTGCCCACAGAGGGTCAGATGGCAGACAAATGGGGCAACTCTGCGTCTGGGCCATTGGTGGCTCCGGCTGGATGTGCCGGTGCCATGGCGATTGGATACCATTGCACGACACATCAGCCAGAGCATTGTGCGGGCTGGATGTGCAGATGCTAGGGCGGCTCCTGCAAGTGAATCAGGTGCACACCGGGCCATCTAAGTACCCAATTCTGCAACCATGGGAACATCTAGCTCCCACGGTTGCAGAATTGGGGACAAATTCGCCCTGCCCATTTTTTGGGCACCCAGACAGCCCGGCCATGCACATTTTGGAATCGGCCTCCACATGTGCTAATTTATAGGTTAATGTGTGTTAAGTCAGTTTTGCACATAATATATTTTCAAGGCATGCTAATAAACTAATGAATGCATATCCCTATATGTTATTCTGTGTATCTACTTTTATGCATATATTCTCCCAGAAAATTTTATATGTGCATTTTTGATTGTGCAAAATGCTATTCTATAAGCTCAAGTCACTTATGAAATTAACCCAAAATAAAGCTATTTTCAAAAATATTCCCAAAGGAAAAGTTTTGCTGAAATTTGTTTCTCCCCTCACAGCTTGGGGACTTTTACCCATGATGGAAAAATGGTGGAATCTGATAGATGGAGGCTAGGATTGGGAAACTCCATGTGTAGCTTTTGTTTTAAAAATTCTACATAGACTTGTCATGTGCATCTATGCCTGTATAAATACACTTATTAAATTGCCCCACTTGTAAAAATACATGTGATTACAAGAAGGCTTCTGCAACATGATCATTTTGGCCAGCATTGAAAAGCTTAGGGGGGAATTCTGCCCCCAAAGTTCCCCACATGTACAGTGCCAATATGCGGGGAGGTCTGGACAGGGGTGGATAGGGGTGGAGGCAGGGTAGAGAGTGAGCAGGTTGGAGGTGGACCCACAATCCCGGACATACAGTGCCTATCCAGGTCATGGCCCTGTACATGCAGCGAGTGAAGGATGTCTGGGGAAATTATTCCACCACGGAGGTGGAATAAGCCCCTCTGGCATTGGCGGCCAGCAATGGAGGACCCGCTCTCGAACAGGTGAGCCAATGCAAGAGGAGCCCCATTGCCTGATCCCGGCCTTCGCAGGCCCCTCTGGGGGTCGGGCGGCAGGGAAAAGACTTTGATGTGCGGTGCAGCGAATCGGGACTCTTGCATGGCATCCTGGTGTCATGGCGATGGGATGCCGTGGCACTGAGGCTCCAGCAAGAGCATGGGGAGGGTTAGCCGGGGTAGGTGCAGCACATCTGGGCCCGCAAAATCGGGGCCCATCTGGCCTATCTGAGTCCCCAATTCTATTCCCGCAGGAATGTCTAGCTCTCGTGGATGCAGAATTGGGTGCCAGTCCATCCATATTCAGTGAAGATATCCTAAAAACCCGACTGGCTGCCCAGGAACAGTTTGGGGAACCATTGGTGTAGTTATTTTACAAATATTGTTCACTCGAGCTTTGATATACAAAACTGATTGCTATAGACTAATTGATGCTGAAGATATAAACCTATTTTATATCATCAAAATTAAATCCAGATTACATTTAGAACATTTGATTGTACACTCTACGCATACTTCAATATCAGAGCCTCCTCAATGACTCAATACCAAAAATAAGTTGGCTATATGATAGGTAGAACTTCTACCCTGAGGTGTGTATAACTTGTAAATTGATGTGTCTATTTTCCTGCTAATTAGGGATTATTTGAGAGTACAAAAATCAGTGGTTCTTGGTATTTCTGTGGCACAGATGCCATAGCTGGATTTCTTTTCTGGTGCAATCAAATACACAGATTTATGCAACTGAGACGTTCTGATTGCCGTAAAGACTCGAAGAACAGAGTGGAAGAACCAAGGCAGGGATGGGGAAGAGGTGAGAGAGTACTAGAGCCAGTGAAATGTTTCTGGTATTTATCCAATACACCCTTTTTTTGCACCACTGTTTTGTCAATTGAAATCTAAAATCAGAGGGGGGCATATTTAGACCTGCGAACCGGCTAAAATGCGGTCCGCCCCATATCCAGAATATCCCTACAGACCGCAGTAAAGATGCCCAGTTAAAACCGGGGCAGTCTATGTGTAGATCGGGGGTGGTGATAGTGGCTATCCATCTGGTGGTGATATTTAGCTGCTAACCAGATAGCTTAACCGGTTAAAGTTAGGACAGTTGAATGGCTTCCCTAACTTTAACCGGCTAGTGCTCTCTGGTTAGCAGCTGAATATTGCCATTAACCAGATAGTGATGCTGGTGTCCAACAAACTTGTTTATTCAGGGATGGAAACAGGTTATGTTTCACTGCTGAAAAGCCAGGTTTTATTAAAGCAGCGGCAGCTAGGCCCTTGAATTAGCTTAGCCGCCACCAATTAATATGCTCCCCAGAAGCTCTAAATATATCAAGTAGTGAGAATTTACTTCTTATGCATTAGGCAGAGTAAGCAAATGTTTAATTAAGTATTTTATTCCAAGAAAACTTAAATGTGGGTCTTTAGATATTTGAAATAACCAATATACACAAACAACCATGCTTACAAAACATTGGCATGCGCTATTGGCCACCGTGCCCATAGGAATAGCATGGGTGCTGGAGCAGATAGCGTGGGCTAATGTTTAGTAAACATGGCCCAAAATAGTCTATCCAGTAAATTATCTAATAAAATACAATTGTTCAGAATTTGCTTATCAGTTGAATTTTATGCACGTTTGATGAAGTTAAATAGGAAAAAAATGGCTAACCAATGAAATCAATGTCTTATCCGCAGCTCTTTCCAAGCATTTCTTTCTGAGAAGCCCACCATTCTACTCAATGTGCTGCGGTGGGTCCTGTCCGCACCCTGCCTCCCCCACTGCTTTTTCAAGTAAGTCTTTATGCTTCATCAGTAATGCTTGAGTTAGTCTGTAAACCAAAGCAGCAGGGTTTAATGTGTTCTGGAAAGCTAATTGGTGATGCAATGGCAAGGAGCTAATTTCTAAGTAAAATCATTGCAGTCCCATTCAGCGGGCCTCCAAAGATTCATCAGACTTAAGCACACCAAGCAATTGTGAAAGCTTTCTAATGTCATCTAGGACCCTGGACCAGCTCCCGAGAGAAAGCTCCTTGTTTTCACTTTCTACAAAACGTCTTTATGAAGCAATGCAACTATTTTAGTTTACAGATAAGACCTGTTTGTGGTACAGGAGTGCTGGAGAGGCATAACAATTATTATTGCAAGGAGACTAAAAGCGGGAATAAAAAAATATGTAAATTAGAAGATGAGCACCATGCCTTGCATTTTTTTTTTTCAGATTTAAGGGAACTGCAAAGAAATGTAATGAGATGTGCTAGGCGTTTGATGTACTTTGGGTCCTATTGTAAGACCTGATACCTGGAACACTTTTTCTTAAATTTGTTAAAAAAATAGACACCTATCATTGATTTATAATTCATAGCTAAAACGTTATTAAATATATGATTGTATGAAACTAGGGCTTGAGGCCATTAGGTTGTATTAAAAATTCTATGCCTTTCTTCTCCTGTTTTGCCCGGCTTAAAATCGAAAGTATTTCTGGTAAATAGGGGAAGCTGAAATTCATTGATTTCGGAGCATACTTTTCTATTAAAAAGTTGTATACGCTGTAGTGCTGACTTGATGCATGTGCTTCACGAATGTTTCAGAGAAACAGTTGCTAAGCAGAATGATTCTTGACAAGTGAGGCAGCAAATGCTGGCAGCTTAATGAGTTGCAAGTTTCTGAGCGCCCCTTCAGGGGGCTGACACTTTCCCACAGAGCGTTTTACATGGCCCGGGCTCCATCACAATGGCTGACAGCACCATGACCAATCACCACTTTCACTTTACTCATCCACACGCGACCTCATCACAATTTTTCACTGTGCAGATGAACTTTAGGAACCATTTTCCAATGAAAAGGCCCGGACAAGGGTCAGTTGCCCTTTTGTATGGTCTTAAAGCAGAGCTCTGTGTGCCAGTCTTTTCTCCTGTCTCACATTCCAAGTGGAATTCTGCACACCATTTAAAACACTTGACTGAAAACTAAAGCAGTGAATGAAATTGACTTTTATAGACTCATTCTAGCTCATCTTCCCATATAACTATGTCTACCTGAAAGGGGATTTAGTGGATGAGCTCAGTGTATACAGGGGCTTGCTGAATACATACAGCCCATTATCAACTGCGGGGACTGTTTATTAACCAGGACTGATATGTTACTATTTTGGAAGTGACCTATTAATTGTCCATTTAACTAGAATGCATTGAATTCAAATGGGAAAAATAGAAACCGTGACTAAACCCTTTACTCGCTCCTTCAAGGTGGTCTACCAGGAAAGCAAATGAAGATTGTTGCACAAATTAAGAAGACATTTATCACCCTATGTGATAGAACATATATTCTGAAAAAAAACTGTGTGCTTAGATTAATGCAATATTACATAGAACATGATATGTGCATGCATCTGTTAATTCACATTTTAGGATCATCTCAGAGTTAATATGACATTTTATTGTCTATTTTTAGGAAAATAATAAACATAGGGATATGTTTACTAAACCGCGGTAGCTGACTCCGTGCGATATTGGAGCTATGTTAACAGCTATGCGGATTAGTAAACATACAGTACCTCATGGGGGCATGTTTACTAAACTCCGAAATTGTGCGTGGCCCCGTTAGTGTGCCTGTGCCATATAAGGAGTGGGCGATTCAGACAGAAAAAAGAAAAAAAAATGGGAGAAAGCGACCGTACTTGTGCGTGTCGCGCAACTGTGCGGGGTCTGTATTTGAACCTTTGACCTTCTGTTGTTGCACACACTGCCTGGGTGCACTGCACCACCATGTTGCCACAGATTGACTGGATTCCCTGGGAAGTCCATGACTTTACATCCGACAGGGCCTGTCTGTTGCAGTGGACAGTGCCAGCCTGCACAAGGATAGGCCACTGTCTTCGGTGGCTAGCAGCCACTGCCCCCCCACCACCTGTCCCCTTACGCCAACATGCTGGCATGTCCTTATCTTGGTAAAAGCATATGGCCTGATTGAGTTGTGGCACTCCCAGACTGCATTTGGGGGACTTGGCTGTAGGTAATGCCCATTGTCATGGTGTGTGAGCGGTGTAGGGTAAAATATGGGTGTTTGCACCATGCTTCTGTACTCTGCAATAAAGGGGTGTCTTTACTATCTCTGTTTAGTGGTGGGTAAAATGTGGGGACTGGGCTGGTAGGTGCCACAGCTAGGATTTGAACCTGTGCCTCTCTGGTCCTATAGGTACTGGCTGTGTCTGCTGCACCACACTGTGGCCACAGAGACAGTGCAGTCCCTGGAGATAGGAAACCTGACCAAAAGAGTAGGGAGCCCTGCTCTGCACATTTTTACTGTGGGCTCATTCACCGTGTCTGGCGACAAAAGTGCAACTAAAACCTGCAACTGAACGTGAAAAACGGGGGTAAAAATATAACCAAGCTGGCCAACAGTGATATTAATGGGCACACATAAAAAACACACCCAGGAAAGCTCCACACAAAGGAAATGATTTTTGGAAGGGTCTCCGCTCCGTAGACCCTTCCAAAATTCATTTCTTTTTTTGTAGCTTTCCTGGGTGTGTTTTTTAGTTTTGTCCATTGCTAGCACTATTGCCCAGCTGGATTATAATTTTTAAACATTTTTGTTGTGGTCATTTTGGGTTTTATATGCACTTTTGTTCTGTGCACATGTATCACACTGCTCACATTTTGTAGGTTTCCCCGGTTTTGCTGTACATTGCTGACGGAAATGGTTTCTCTTCCCTTTAAATGCCCTCTACCGCGAGTGTTTCACTCGCGCTATTTTTAACTTGTAAATTCAGCCCCGATACTGTGCGGGGAGCCCATTAACCCCATCTCTCCGCCCCTCGGGTCCCTTCCTCCGCCCTCCGTTAGCCTTTCCACGCCTCTATCAGACATTTGCGGGCCCGTACTTGTGCGGGGCCCGTTAGTGTGTCGCGCACATGCGCGGGGGTTCATCACACGTGTGCGGGGCGCTTAAGAGCACTTAAGTGCTGCTTTTAGTGCGTTATTGTGTGGCGCACAATTGTGCGGTTTTTAGTAAACATGCCCCATAGTGTCATATGCAAAACTTGAATAACTCCTTAAGTTATTACCAAGGCATATGTAAATAGTTACCCCCGTTCTTAATCCAAGTTGTACCACCTGTTTATTGTAAACGTGAATCATCCTTTTGAAATGCGTATGTTAAATGTTCTATGTGAACCGCACTGATGTGGAATAGCGCGGTATATAAGAAACGGTAAATAAATAAATAAATAAATAAGTGGCCACTAGGTCCTTGTAGTCTACTACTAAAAATAATACCCATACTCTAATTCAGAGGTGATATTAACCTAGTTCTGTGCACCCCTATTTAGATGTGCATTTTTGATATCTGCCAGTTAGGGGATATAAGAACATAAGATATGCCATAGTGCAAGCATGTCCAACTTCGAACAGGTCATGATCTAGTTTTTCCGGCCAAAAGTGCTGGTGTTCTACCACCATGAAAATTAAGTTTCAAATTAGTTTCAAATTAAATTTTAACCCAATAAAGTTGGAGGATTCCCCCCTCCCCATTTTTAATGAACCTTCTGTCATTTACTTGGATGTGATCAGCTGTTAAGCAAATTAAGCAAAAACAAAACAGAGAGATGAAGATCCAGTAAGAACTGCGAGGGGAAATGGAAAGTACATTTTTTCTTAAAATTTTATTGGGTAATAACTTTAACTGTCTTAATAACTTTCTTTAACTTTTATTGAGTAATTTGTGTTAAATTTAGGTCGAGTATTGATCCAGGCTGATCTTACACAATCTTTAATATTTCGCTCTTGCTCATTAGTGAGACGTCTGAGCCTACATTTCATCCACCAGCTTTTTGAAGTTGGGTGAATATTGCGTGAGGGCCAATCTCAGGGAATCCTGGAGATGTTCATCTGTCATGTTGGGACGTTGTGTACTCTTTGTCATTTTCAGATGGGAAAACGCAGATTCACACAAATAAGTTGAACCAAAACAGGAGTGTACAGCTTCACTGCAACTTCTCAAGTTGGGAAATTTGTCTCTAGGCACTAGCTTCCAAAACGATTCTTGCTCAGCACGGGTCTTGAGAAAGATGTCATTTTTAAGGGTTAATATTTCGTTTTCAAGAGATGGCTTGTTCAATGAGTAATTTTTACTGATAGTAGCTGCAGTTTATTTAATGTCCACATCTACTTTGAATGGGTATGACAAGTATTCCACAACTGTTCCAATTTTTTGGAAGTCACAGAATCTATTTTCGAATTCCTGGATAACAGAACAGATTTCTGTCACATACTTCTTGTTCTGAAAAACAAAATTTGGATATTGTCCCAGATGGTCCTGCTTATTAGGAAAATGATCAGAAGTGTTGTTGTAGGATGAAACTGTTCTCATCATCTCGCCAATGCATTTGTTTTTACCTTGTAGTTCAAGGTTCATATCACTTAGTTCACCTGTAAAGTCAGCGAGAAATGCCAGATCATATAACCACTCCTCATCTTCCAACTCTGCTTGGTCACTCCCCTCTCCTTCAAAAAACTTCTTATTTCATTCAGCAAATCACAAAATCTTTGCAGAAATTTGTGCCTACTTAGCCACCTTACATCTGTGTGCAAAATGATTTCCGCTACCCCTTCATGAAGAGTAAGATTGAAAAGCCGTCTTTGAAGTGATCTTCCATGAACTGAATTTACAATTTTGAAAGTGATGTCCATGACAGTCTCTGTATGAGTTTCTTGCTTGCCAAATCTTGCTGGTGAATGATGCAGTGGTAAGAAAGGAAATCTGGGAAGTCGTCATGCTGTCTACAGAGGGCTATGAAACCGTTAACCTCACCTGTCATTGCTCTTGCTCCATCAGTAGTGATGGAAACAAGTCTATGCAATGGAAGATTACACTTTGTCACAAAAGAATGGAAAGAACTGAATATTTCCTGACCGGTAGTTCTCCCTTTTAAAGAAATCATTCCAAGTAGTTCTTCTTTAACACTGAAGTCTTCAAAAACCATCCGGATAAAGACTAGTAACTGGGCTATGTCTCTTATGTCTGTAGATTCATTCAGTTGGAGTGAGAAAGCAACACAATTTGAAACATCCTCCAACAATTGTTCAGTTGTGTCTCCACACATCTTTTCTATTCGCCGCACGATGGTATTTCTTGACAATTGTACATCTTGAATAGCAGCTATGATCTCTTTCTTATTTTTAAATCCTTCAAAAAGATTGTCAGCTGCTTTAAGAAAACAATCTTTTACAAATTCCCCTTCAGTGAAAGGTTTGCATTTCTTTGCAATCAGGTTGCTGACCTTGAAGGATGCTATGGTTGCATTGACCGAATGTGACCTTGGCTTCGCCATCAACTGTTGCTGAGTAGCCAATTT
The DNA here is from genome assembly GCA_033557465.1 of Ichthyophis bannanicus. Lineage (NCBI taxonomy): Eukaryota > Metazoa > Chordata > Amphibia > Gymnophiona > Ichthyophiidae > Ichthyophis > Ichthyophis bannanicus. The sequence goes on along the minus strand of CM066038.1, from coordinate 199,544,511 downwards.
CGATTTAAGTACTTTGAGCTTCAGTTTACAAATTTCACTTTTGGGTGGAAAATCAGCATCAAACTTATTGCTATGCAGAGCCTTATAATGATGTTCCAGATTACCCTTTTTGGGCAAGGATACTGGGGCGTTAGAAATTAGACAACACTTGTCTTTCACTATGATGAAGAAGTAGTCCATTTCCCATTCATCATGAAAGTGGTAGGTTTTTCTCTTCTTTGGAACACTCATCTTCGTTATACTGGGGTGGCTGGATGTAAGAAGGACAAATCTGCTAAGTTAGTATAAACACTGGCTGAATCTGGTCCAAAACTGTCACTGTCCCAAAGTATTAAAGATCAACAGGAACTGAAGACCTCTGGATGATGTGCAATACAAGGATTGGAGATGCCAAAACCACACATGAAGTTATAAAAGTAAAAATAAGAATTCATCTTACTGGCACCAAATCAAATACCACCAAACAATTATCAAAAAAACTCAAACACCTGTCCAGCAAACCAGATAAAATCAAATACCGCCAAACAAGTTCAAATACCACCACACGCGATTTAATAAATTCTGCACACAGTGTAGAATCAACACAAAGGTTAGGCAAAATAAAATTGCAGAGGCAAGCAAAAGTCACAGTGGTTTGAACCAATTCGAAGGCAAGGCATAGGCAAGTTAGAACAAAATTGGAAAAGCCCACCAAAATCACCAAATTCTTGACACTTTGTTGTGTCTGCCCGAAAACGTTTAATGAAAGCGAACTATAAAGCGACCAACGACCAGCACACGACATAACTAATATGGTAAGTGTATTCAGGTAAAGCCCGGACGAATGGATATCGCCCAGTATATAACACACTTCTAAGGGGTGTTGGGGCGGGGGCAGGAATGGGTGATTCTGAGAGGCAGGAGACCAGGTATGATGCCGGGCCTGTGGCGTGGTGTCTTGTCGTGGGGCGCGGGCGGTGGCCCCCTGGAGTACCCACAAACTATTGGCACGAAAACAAGTGCCCCAAATACACACGCAGGCAAGATTCCCTCAGGCAGGGAAAAAAGACAGGCAAAGGATCAGCAGCGGCGGCAAGCCCTCGGCAGATGACCTGCTGGCACAAGCTCTCTCCTAGCAACGGGGCGAGCTGCTGGAGAGATGGAGCCAAGTGGGGCTGGCGATCTACCTCTGACCCCTCCGCGATCTACAGGTAGATCGCAATCTATCTGTTGGACATGCCTGCCATAGTGGATCAGACCAAGAGTCCATGAAGCCAGGTATTGTTTTTCCAACAGTGGCCAATGCAGATCACATGTACCTGTCAGGTTCCCAAAAGGTGTACAGATTCCATGCTGCTTGTCCCAGGGGTAAGCAGTGTATTTCCCCAGTCCTTTTTAATAATTGTTTATGGACTTATCCTTCAGGAACTTGTCCAAACCTCTTTTAAACCCAGCTACACTAACAGCTTTACTACATCCTCTGGTAATGAATTCCAGAGTTTGATTACACATTGAGTGAAAAAATATTTTTCTGATTAGTCTTGAATGTACTCCATTGTAGCTCAATTGCATGCCACTTAGTATTTCTACTTTTTGAAGGGGTAAGCAATTGTTCTACATTTACCTGTTCTACTCCATTCATTAGTTTATAGAACTCTATCATATCTTCCCTCAGCCGTCTCTTTTCCAAATTGAAGAGCCCTAACCTTTTAAGTGGAGTGGAGGAGTAGCCTAGTGGTTAGAGCAGCTGCCTCAAACCCAGAAGATCAAGGGTTCAATTCCCACTGACCTTGGGCAAGTCACTTTACCCTCCATTGCCTTGGAAGAAAAGGCTGGCAATCTACTTCTGGTGATACATTGCCAAGAAAACCCAGAGGTAGCTGGGTCACTATGAGTCAACACTGACTTGATGGCACTAAACAAAAGACCTTTTAAGTCTTTTGTTGTAGGGATATCCTTCCATTCTCTTTACCATTTTGGTGGCTCTTTTCTAATCCTACTATATACTTTTTCTGTACCTTTCTAATCCTGCTATATACTTTTTAAGATATGGTGACCAAAACTGCACACAATATTCAAGGCATGGTCGCACCATGGAACAATACAGAGACATTATAGTACCCTTCGTTTTATTCTCCATTCCTTTCCTTATGATTCCTAGCATTCTACTTGCTTTCTTGGCTGCTGCTGCACACTGGGAGGAGGGTTTCAAAGTTTTATCTGTGCTGACACCTAAATCCTTTTACTGGGTGGTGGTTCCTAATGTGGAACCTTGCATCATGTAAATGCTCGAGGCCGCGGGCCGGGTCCCGCGGCCGTCAGTAACCTGGGCCCGGGCCCGGCCTCGGCCTCCAGCATGTGACGGGGGGCGGGGGGGGGGGGTGAGTGAGAGGAGGCCATGCTCGCGGCATTCGAAATCGCTCCGTCATGATGTCGGAGCGATTTCATTGGCCGCGGGCTGAAGAGGGGGGGCGGTGCAGTGTCTGCGAGGAGCCGCGTGGCTGTCTTCTTCTTGCCGCGACTCCTCGGGAAACGGACGCGTTATGGCGGGTCCGGTGAGTGGGGTAATCGGGGGGGTTATTCTGCTCGGGGGGTGCTCCGGGGGCGATTTAGTCAGGGGGCTCTCTGTGCGGCGGGCGTTTCCGGCGGGAGCAAGTTTTCTTTTCTCAACGGGGGTTAGTGGCAGCTTCCGGCAACTTTGCAGGCAGCTAATATGCGGGGGGATCGATCGGGGCAGGAGCACTCTGCCTACCGGAGGGGGGGACCAGGGCAAGGCCAGAAGGAGCCAAAAGAAAGGGGGTTTCGGCTGGCAGGGCTGGGGGGAGCTCGAGGGGTCACGGGGAGTGGGTTCAGCATTGGGGGCCGGAGCAGGCAGTGGGAGTTTGCGGAGGGGGGGGGCAGGTAGGGGGCGGGGAAGCATGGGACAGGGGCTGGGGAAGCGGGGGTCTCTACCTGCTACAGCAGCCAGGTTGCGGGGTCCGGGGGGGCGGTGGGCCTCCGGGCTGGGGTTGGGGGGGCCTGGGGGCGGGGGAGACTGATGGGGTGGAGGGGGGGGGGGGTTGGGTGAGGGGGTGTTGCAGACGGGAGCATTGCAGTAGGGATCGTGGTGCCGGGGGGCTGGTAGGAGACAGGGGGGAGCGGATGGGCTGCAGGGGGGGATTTGATGGGCTGGGGGGGGGGAATGGATGGGTGGGGGGGGGTCACGGGCGTTTGCCCTGTGGGGGGGCTGGCCTGTGCGCCGGGCGGCACGGGAGCCTAGGGGCCCGTGTCGCAGGGGATGGGGAGGCCGGGTTGGCATGGTGGGGAATGGGCGGCCTGGTCCCCGGTGTCGGGGCAGTCGATGGGTGTGGGCCCATGGGGGGGGGGGAGGGGATGGGTGGGGGGGCCGGTTTCCAGGGTGGCGGAGGGCTGCTTCCCTAGGGAGCGGCGGGCTGGGCAGCCGAGGGGTTGGGGTCCTCGGGGGGGGGGGGCCGCAGGGGATGGCTTCTCCGGGGGTTGGTGCACCTCCTTCCCCGTGTGTTGGTTCTCCTCCTTCCCCGTGTGTTGGTTCTTCTCTCCCTCTGCAGGTTCCCTGGAGTGCAAGGGCGGCAGCAGGCGGTGTGGGAGTTGGCTCGACGGAGATGTCGCAGAGCGGGTGCCAGACCGATCTGACCTCTGTGGAGCTGGCGGGGTCCACCTCGGTAGTGCAGGGGACAGCGGAGCAGGCGGCGCTAGGTGAGTGTACCGGGAATCCGGTTGGGGGGTGGTGTCGTCGGGTGAGGGTGCGCCGCGGGTACGTAAAGCCTAAGCGTCGTGGCTGCACCGGCAGCGTCGTAGGCGGAGTGCGTCGTCTTCGTCGTCGTGGTCATCGGATACTTCCTCGGCGGCCTCCACGGTCGGGCCGCGGGCAGGTGAGGGGGTCCTCGGCGGTGTGGTATGCGGCGTTGTGGGAGGGGGTTCTGCGCAAGTTGTGGTGGCGGATCGTAGAGCGGCGTCACGTCGATATTTTCCGGTGCCTCGAAGGGGGAGACGCTCGGGGGAGGGTCGCGAGGAACGGAAGGAGGATGAGTAGGCGGGGGGTGCGTAAGGTGTCCTGGAACGCCTTCGAAAATTGAACCTGGGGCCTTTTTTCGTGAATGGCGAGCGTAGGGAGCCTGTGGACCCGAGTCGGTACGGTGAGCTGCAGGCTGAAGCCGACTTACGATGGGGAGTTTCGGGCTTGGATGGAGAATTCGGCAATTGTCGAGGGGAATGAAGGAGGTTAAGCGTCGGATGCAAAGGTCGGCCAGGAATGGTGGGGGGGGGGGGGGCCGGTCCGGTTAGGGCATCGGGCGATGCAGCTTTGCGGGCCTTTCAGTCCCGGTAGCCAGCGGCCCCGGGGCCCGATTCGAGCTGCCCATTTCCGGACTGCAATTTTCGGCGCGCCTGCTTGCTTGGCGGTGCCGGTCACGTGGCCGTTAAGGGTAGTCGACGGACAGTTCAGGGGGCGCCGGCGGCGGGTAGGTGTAGAGGGTAGCGGGGGGGCTGGCGCCTACCCCCCCTTCGGTGTTAGGGTATCAGGCACGGTGCGGCGGGGAATATGTTGGAGGCGGGGGGTTTTCCGAAGGCTTTCCTATCCCATTTCAGGGGGAAGTCCGGGATGTGGCGGGGGGGGGGGGGAAGGCTAGCTCGGTGAGGCTGATGGCGGAGGTGGCCCACGCGATGATCGCGGAGGAGTGCTCGCTGGGCTGGGTCGCAGGGTCATTTGACTGGCTGCCCGGTGCGCTGTCTATGGTTTCTCCGCTGTGGGTTCTCCTGAAGGATGAGCCGGGGCGTATCGGCGGATACACGATCTGTCTTGCCCCTTGGGGCCTCGGTGAACGACCACATCCCGCGGGAACTGTGCTCAGTGCGCTATGCCTCCTCCGATGCGGCCTAGGAGCTGGTGCGCCAATGTAGAAATGGGCTTGGCTGGCGGAGTCGGACATTGGATTCGCCACTCGGCTTTTGCCGGTTCCACCTCCTGCCTTCCTCTGGCTGGGAGTTCGTTTCGGGCTCAGTATTATTGCTAGGGGTTGGGCGATCTCACGTGCTTACTTCGCGGCCATCGGCTCGTTTTGCACTGGATATTGGTGCGGAGGTCGGGGTGCCGGGTACCGTGCAGTATCTCGACACTGTTGTTCGTGGGGCCCGCGCGGTCCGCAGCTGGTGGGTCCTTGCTGGGGCGTTTCCTGGGGCCTAGCAGAGGAGTTGGTATCCCTTTGGCAGTGGGAAGACAGTGGGGCCGGTGACATGTCGTTTGTTCTTGGGGATCGAGATCGACTCAGTGGGGTTGAGCGGCGGCGGCTGTTGGTGGCAGAGGTCGGCTCCACCTCGAAGGTGACGCTAACGGATCTTCGGAGGCTGGTCGGCCACTCGCATTTTGCTGGTCGAGTCATTGCAAGGGGGAGGCCGTTGGCGTGGCGGCTATCCTTCGCGATGGCCAGTGTGTGCTAGGGGCATCATTGTATCCGGGTGACGTTGGGGATGCGAGCCAACTGGCGGGGTGGGATGCTTTTTGGGGTGGTATATGGGCTGCGCGGTGTTGCGGCCTGTGGTATTATCCCACCGTGACTTGGAATTGTTGTCGGCGGCGGCCTGTAGGTTGGGTATGTGATGGTACTGCCCGGGTTTATGGGGGCGGCACCGTGGCCGGCATCCTGGACGGCGAAGGGGTTGACGCGTACCGTGGCGTTCCTGGCATTGTTCCCCATTATGGTGGTCTTCTGGGTATGGCCGAAACGGTGCGGGACAGGCGGGTGGTTTTTCTGGTGCGACGCCGCCGCGGTGGTGCAAGTCATCAATCGGCATCCGTCCAAGTGCCCGCGGGTAGCGGCGTTGATGTGTGTGTTTGTGCTGGCCCGTCTTCATCTCATTGTTCCGGCTCGGGCTCGCTCTGTGTGGGGTGATCAGAATGCTATTGCTGTCGAGCTGTATCGTGTTCAATGATCTTCTTGTTGCGGTCCTGTGGGGAATGGGCTGGAGAGGCGGTGGAGTGGGGGATGTTCCGGCAGTTTTCCTTTATAGCGTGGGCCAGAGAGTCTGGCGGTCCCGGTCGGCGGTGCAGGCGGCGTTGGCCGGTTCCTCCTTGTTTCGGCAGGGCGGTGGGCTGGGGCAGTCCGGGTGCCCTTATGTGGTGAGGCGGCTATTGGCTGGGTGGGCGCGAGCGCAGCCAATGGTCCCGGATTGGCGCCGTCCCGTGATTCATGAGGCCTACAGGAGGCGCGAGTGCGGATATTTGTGGCCCATTCGAAGACCGACCCGTAGGGCCGGGGGCGGTGTGTGCTGCGGAAGGCAATACCAGGTCTGGGATCCTGTCCGGCGCGGAACTTGGCGTCTCTTGGGCGTCAGCGACCGGATCTGGCTGGAGGTTTCTTCTGTCACCCGGACTGGAGTGTGGTTATCCAGTTTCCATTCTCGGTGGTGCTCCGCCTGGCCTTGCGGCGTCTGGGCTTGGATGGACGAGAGTATGCGTCTCCATTCCTTCCGGATAGGGGCGGCGACGTGCGCGGCTGCAGCTGGTCGGGGGTGAGGTGGGTTCTCGGACCGGGCGTTGGCGATCCGGGGGCCTACGCAGGCTATGTGCGCCTGGACCAGTTGTGGGTTGGGGCGCTGGGGGGGTGGGGGGGTGCTAATGCTGTGTTTCTTTTCAGGTGTACTGCAGGGGGGGCCTACAGGGGCATGGACAAGTTGTGTGTGGGGGTGGGGGGGTGCTAATGCTGTGTTTCCTTTTTCAGGTGTACTGCGGGGCGAGCCTACAGGGGGTAAGGCACGGGCCCGCCGATCATCTGGGCGGAGCGCAGAGCCTGGAATCGACTGCTGGGTCCGCACCTGGGCGTGGTGTCCGGCAATTCCCGGTCGGTTTGGCTGGGCGCGTGGGACAAGCGTCGGTGGCAGCTCCTTCCAGGGATTCGGGAGCGTGCGGAGCGGCGACAGCGGCCCGTGGGATTTGTTTTTTGAGACATCTGGGTGGGCACGATCTCTCCAGTGGGACGTGCCGGCAGCTCCGTCGAGCGGTGCAGGGGGTCCTTTGTGTGCTGCAGGAGCAGTGGCCAGACGTGCAATCGTCTGGTCGGACATCATCACGCGGTCGGCCTGCCTGCCTCAGCGACAGTGGTTGAGAGGGCTAGTGCAGATCAACAGGGCTTGGCTGTTGGTTGCAGCAGGCCGGAGGGGGGGGGGGCAGGTCCGGCGTCCTGGGGCGGACCCCCTGTGTGCTGGACTGTACCGTGCTGACGGGGTACACTTGTCCCCGGTCGGACAGGACTTATTGCTTAATGATGGGCAGGAAGCACTTGAATTGATTGGTCGCAGCTTTATGGGGGGGGCGGTGCGAGGATAGTGAATACCTCGCACCGGTGGCGGGGTACAGAGCCAGCGCTCGCAGGAGCGGCGCGGGCTTGAACTGGTTTACGAGCAGTGGGGGCGAAGTGCTCCTCGGGGTGGGGCGAGACAGCCCGGTTGGGGGTCTCGGCCCGGTAGCGGGGGGGTGGGAGCCGGCCTTTGCTACTAGTATGGCGAGGCAGGCGGAGGGGTTTGGGGGGGAGGAGGATGCTCCGCCTTGCTACTAAGATGGCGGGTGGGGGGCATCCTCCGGCAATGGGGTGGGGGGGCTGGGTTATGTTGGATGGTTTTATATTCAGGCCCGTGTTGGGCCGGTTGTTACAGGTGTAAATAAAGCTGCGACCAAATGTTTGTACCAAACTACAGTTGTTTGTGAATTTGTGGGGGAATATTATTGTGGGATGCTAAGACTGGTGATGGAGGCGAGGAGGGCCTCCGGGTTACCAGAGTTAATGCTCGAGGCCGCGGGCCGGGTCCCGCGGCCGTCAGTAACCTGGGCCCGGGCCCGGCCTCGGCCTCCAGCATGTGACGGGGGGCGGGGGGGGGGGGGGGGGGGGGGGAGTGGGGGCCATGCTCGCGGCATTCGAAATCGCTCCGTCATGATGTCGGAGCGATTTCATTGGCCGCGGGCTGAAGAGGGGGGGCGGTGCAGTGTCTGCGAGGAGCCGCGTGGCTGTCTTCTTCTTGCCGCGACTCCTCGGGAAACGGACGCATTCCCGCCCTCCCACCCATTATGGAGGTGGTTTTGAAATGTTGCAGCTGGCGGGGGCGGGGTACAGAGCCAGCGCTCGCAGGAGCGGCGCGGGCTTGAACTGGTTTACGAGCAGTGGGGGCGAAGTGCTCCTCGGGGTGGGGCGAGACAGCCCGGTTGGGGGTCTCGGCCCGGTAGCGGGGGGGTGGGAGCCGGCCTTTGCTACTAGTATGGCGAGGCAGGCGGAGGGGTTTGGGGGGGAGGAGGATGCTCCGCCTTGCTACTAAGATGGCGGGTGGGGGGGCATCCTCCGGCAATGGGGTGTGGGGGCTGGGTTATGTTGGATGGTTTTATATTCAGGCCCGTGTTGGGCCGGTTGTTACAGGTGTAAATAAAGCTGCGACCAAATGTTTGTACCAAACTACAGTTGTTTGTGAATTTGTGGGGGAATATTATTGTGGGATGCTAAGACTGGTGATGGAGGCGAGGAGGGCCTCCGGGTTACCAGAGTTACTGTGGTTTGTTTTGGGTTGTGCATATCTTTACACTTGTCTACATTAAATGTCATCTGGCATTTGGATGCTTAGTCTCCCAATTTTTCAAGGTCTTGCAATTTGCTACAGTTCTCTTGTGTTTTAACAACTTTGAATAATTTGGTTTCATCTGCAAATTATATCACTTCACTCCTTATTCCCATTTACAGGTCATTTATAAATATGTTAAAAAGCAGTGAGCCCAGAAGAGATCCCAGAACTACTCTACTATTCACCTTTCTCCATTGAGAAAATTGGCCATTTAGCTCTACTCTGTTTTCTATATTTCAACCAGTTCCTAATCCACCATAGTACATTGCCTCCTATCCCATGACTTTTTAATTTCCCCAAGAGTCTCTAATGAGGAACTTTGTCAAAAACTTTCTAAAAACTGAGATACACTATATCCTCTGGCTCAACCTTATCTACCTGTTTATTCACACCTTCAAATAATATAAGAGATTGGTGAGACAAGACTTTCCTTGGCTAAATCCATGTTGGCTTTCTGCCATTAAACCCATGACTATCTACATGTTCAGTAATTTTGTTTTATATGATGGTTTCTACTATTTTATCCGGTACTGTTGTCAGGCTCACTGGTCTGTAGTTTCTTGGATCACCCCTGAAACCCTTTTTAAAAATTGTCATTACAGTGGCCACTCTCCAATCTTCGAGTACAGATGATTTTAATGATAGTCACAGATTACTAATAGTAGTTCTGCAATCTAATATTTCAGTTCTTTCAGCACCCTTGGATGTATGCCATCCAATCCAGGTGATTTGCTGCTTTTTAGTTTATCAATTAACTGTATTACACCTTCCCGATTTATTGAGATTTGTTTCAATTCCTTGGATACATCACCTTTAAATATCATTGTTGGTATGGATAGGTTTTCTCCATCTTCTTCAATAAAGACAGGGGCAAAAATTTAATTCATTCTCTTTGCTATGGCCTTACCCTCTCTCAGTGCACCTTTTACCCCTCCATCATCTAATGGTCCAACTGACTCACTTATAGGTGTTTTGCTATGAATATACTTGAAAAAGATTTTATTATGCATTTTTACTTCCACGGCAAGCTTCTTTTCAAATTTTCTCTTTGCTTTCTTTAAAAACATAGAAATTTGATGGCAGAAAAAGACCATATGGCCTTTCTAGTCTGCTCTTCCATATCAACTACAATAGTTCCCCCTTTTTTTCCTTTAGAGATCTTATGTGTTTGTCATATTCTTTCTTGAATTCAGATATTGTCCTCTTCTTTACTACCTCCACTGGGAGACACTTCCATGCATTTACCACTCTTTCAATAAATAAATATTTCCTCATATTACTCCCGAGTGTATCCCTTTTCACTCTCATCCTATATCCCCTCATAGCAGAGATTGCTTTCAATTGAAAGAGGCTCTTCTCTTATGCATTTATGCACGGAGGTGTTGGTTTGCAGCTTGTCGTGCTGTGAGGGCTTGTGTGCATCAGTGATGCTGAGGGCTAAGCTATCAGTAGTTTCAGTACTGGCAGGGTCTCCCAAGATGGACAGGTTTCAGCTGAGGTGCCAGACCAAGACAAACCACCCATATGGACAGCAGGATTTTAACGTATTATCTGTGCTGACATCTAAATCCTTTTTCTGGGTGGTGGTTCCTAATGTGAAACCTTGCATCATGTAATTGTGGTTTGGGCTGGGTTGTGCATAACTTTGCACTTGTGTTGGCGGTGGAGGATCACATTTCTGTGACAATGGCAACAACATTAAACTTAAACTGCACAGAAGAAAGGCTTGGCAATCTACTTCCATATCTTGCCATGAAAACCCAATGGATAGCCTCAAAAAAACAAATTGCACTATAGTGCTGGAAGATGAGACCCCCAGGTCAGAAGGCACTCAACTAGCTATTGGGGAGGAGCTGAAGACTTTTCAGAGTAAAGCCAGCATTTATGATGTGGATGGATAAAAGCCCTCAGGACGTCTGACTGCTGATGTAGCTGTGCATGAAATGAGAGTCAGAAGCTGCAAAGATGTCTTATATATTGGGACATAGAACATACGAAGCATGAACCAAGGGAAGTTGGAGATTGTCAAGAATGAAATGGAAGGGAAGTAATTAAGATGGCGGATGTTTGTGCTGAGCAGTGAGCTGCTACCTCGAGGATCGCCGGTGCCTGTGGAGCCTCTAGCATTGGAATGGGGCAGAGACAGCAGAAGCAGGCGGCCTTACCTCCTGGCGGGAACCTGCTGAATCCATCAGGCCAACAAACACTCGGGGAGTGTGGCTTCAGGCTTGGTGCTGGAGCGGCGTCTTTGGCTGGGGCGTTGGGAGGAGTTTCACCCCAGAGCATCTCTGGTGTTTGGCTCTCTCTGGAGAAGTGTACACCTCTGCCGCGACCTGGAAGTTTGTCCTCAGTGGCAGCTGTTCCTTCGGAGGCTGTGCCTACAAGCACGCCTCTTTCAGAGGGCAATGGAGGTGCTTCAACTGAGTTGATTTTCTCCCCTGATGATGCGGGACAGTGTGAGGAGAGAGAAGTGGGGATTTCATCGGAGTGAGATGTGGTTGCTGTCCCGGCACAGAGGGAGGACCTTCCTGCGATGCCTGTATTGGTGAATAGAATGTGTGGGACATTTAAGACTGAGATTAATGTGGTTAAAGCTACTTGTGTTAATCTTACTAATGCGTATGAGGAGCAAGTTGGGAGAATTACCAACCTGGAAAGGGAGTTGGGGGAGATGCGTGAACTTGTCAATGCCCAGATTAAGGACAGTTCTGTGTCTAGTAGGAAGATGAAGTACCTGGAGAACCAGATCTACAGTTTCTGAGTTTTCCTAGGTCTCCTTTATTGTCAGCTACAGAGATGGTGCGAAAGTACTTTGGGGAGGTTTTAAAAATTCCCCCGGAGCAGTTTCCTCCCATGACTAGAGCCCAGTACTTGTCCCTGGGCAGTAGGGGCGGGGGAAACGTGGTTCCCTCTTCCCATTCTGGGTTAGGGGACCTTACAGGTTTTCTGGAGAATTCATTGGAGGTCGTGATTGAAAGAACTACCCTGCTTGTTACATTCGCTATAGAGTCAAATAAAATTTTTATCCTTAGAATGTATTTCAGGAATGCTAGTGAAGTTTTTTTCGGTTCTAAAGTTAGGATATTCCCTGATTTTTCACAAATTACACAGCTGAGAAGGAAGGGGTTTCTGGCTCTCGGTCCCAGGGTTGTGGCTCTTGGTGCTTCCTTTCAGCTTAAATTTCCTGTTAAATGTTATGTGGATTTTAAACAAAAGATGTATTTGTTTTTTGAGCCGAAACAGCTGCTGGCTTTTCTGGAGGCTAGAGAAAGGAGTACTGTTGAGGTCATCTTTCCTTCTCATACAGCTGACGTGTGAATCTCCTATCTGCTTATTTAGTTATTTGTGTTAGATGGTTAGGATATACCTATTTGGGCTTTGTTCTATCTATTTTATTTCCTAGTACTTCCCTATTTTCTTCATATTGTGGTCTAATTTAGATGGAAAATAAGGGTTTAATATAATTTGTCTTCCTTTTGATGTACTGGTTATATCCATCTTTCTGTACATTCATGGTATTTGGCATGGATGTTAAAATTGAAAAATTCAATAAATATAAAGTAAACAAAGAATGAAATGGAACGTGTACAACTTGATCTGTTGGGTGTCAGCGAACTGAAATGGACTGGCTTCGGGAACTTTGCATCAGATGATCACATGATCTACTATGGTGGAAATGAAAGACAAAGAAGAAATGGTGTTGCATTTATAATTAAGAAGAAACTTGCAAGAACTGTAATGAAATACAATGCAGTCAATGAACGCTTAATCTCTATTCGTCTATGAGGAATGCCCCTCAACACAACTATAAGTATATGCCCCAACAACAGCTGCAGAAGAGGATGAAATTGATGAGTTCTATGAACAAGTACAAGCTGAAATTGACAGAACATGCAAACAGGATATCCTGATGGTCATGCAAAATGGTCATGGAATGCAAAAGATGGTAACAAAGAAAAGGCAAAATGTTTGGAAAATATGTACTTGGCAACAGAAATGAAGCTGGGGAAAGACTGATAGAATTCTGCAAGACCAATGATCTATAAATCTCAAACACCTTCTTCCAGCAACACAAGCGGCGACTATACACAGGAACTTCATCCAATGGATTGTACAAAAATCAAATTGACTACATCTGTGGAAGTCAACGATGGAAAAGCTCTATAACACCAACAAAGACAAAACCTGAAGCTGACTATGGTACAGATCACCAACTACTAGTATGGAAACTCAAGCTAAAGTTGAAAAAGAGCAAGCCTCTTATGAATGTAGCAAAATATGACCTTGAGAATATATCACTGGAATTTAAAGACTGATTGCAAAATCAATTTGCTGCTTTAGATACAAATGACAGAGCTCCAGAAGAGTTATGGAATGACATCAAGAAGGTTGTGTTGGAAGAAAGTGAGAAGTCTCTACAAAAGGTGAAAAAGCAAAAACGGCCAAAATGGATGAAGAAGCTAAAGCCAGAGGAGAAAGAGAGGGAATTGGAGAACTCAACAGAGATTTCCAATGTACAGCAAGACAGGACAAGGAAAAGTACTACAATGATGCATGCAAGGAAATAGAAGCAGAAACTATTAGAGGAAGAACAAGATCGGCTTTCCTAAAGCTACGAGAGTTAAAGAAAAATTCCAACCTCAAATTGGAATGTTACAAGATGCTCAAGGATCTATGTTGAATGATGCTGAGAAGATCAAGAAAAGGTGGAAAGAATATATAGAGTTTTTATATGAAAGAGATCAAGTGGACCAACAGCCTGAAACCTGTACCTTATGATCCAGAACTATTGGTGATGAAAGAAGAGGATGAAGCAGCATTGAAAGCCTTATCAAAGAACAAAGAACCAGGCAATGATAACATTCCTATAGAAATACTACAGCAATCTGATTCAGCTGTTACCATACTTACAAGTCTCTGCCAGGAAATTTGGAAGACAACATCACAGCCAACTGACTGGAAAAGATCTGTGTTTATACCAATACTAAAGAAAGGTGATCCAACTGACTGTGGAAATTATCGCACAATCGCTCTGATCTCACATGCCAGCAAGATTCTACTGAAGAATATTCGACAGAGACTACAACCATACCTGGAACAAGAACTACCTGACGTGCAAGCAGGGTTTAGGAAAGGGCGAGGAACGAGAGACATCATCGAGGATATGAGATGGATCCTTGAAAAGGCTAAACAATACCAAAAGGATATCTATTTTTGCTTTATTGACTACAGCAAAGCTTTTGACCGTGTAAACCATGAGAATGTCTGGACGACATTAAGACACATGGGTATGCCAGAACACCTGATTGTTCTCTTGCACAATCTGTACATTGATCAAGAAGCAACAGTTCAAACGAACAAGGAGAAACAGAATGGTTTAAAATCAGCAAAGGTGTATGACAAGGCTGCATACTTTCCCCCTACCTGTTTAATTTATATGCAGAAGAGATCATCAGAGCAGCAGGATTGTATGAAGACAACAGAGGTGTGAAGATTGGTGGAAGACTCATCAACAACCTTCGCTATGCTGATGATACCACATTACTGGCTGAAAGTGAGGATGATCTGAAACATTTGCTTCTGACGATCAAAGAACATAGTCTCAAAATGAGCCTGCACCTTAATGTAAAGAAACAAAGATCATGTCAACTAGCAAAATCAATAAGCTCATTGTTGAATTATGGTGCTGGTGGCGAATGCTGCGTATACCATGGATTGCCCGAAGAACAAACTAGTCAGTACTAGAGGAGATCAAACCTAAGCTTTCTTTAGAAGCTCAGATGACAAGATTTCGACTTTCATACTTTGGACACATCATGCGAAGAGAGAGACAATTAGAGAAAGACATCATGCTTGGCAAGTTAGAAGGTCAAAGTAAAAGAGGAAGGCCAGCAATGAGATGGATCGATAGAATAATAGCAGCTACGGGTACCATTCTGTCAACAATGAGCAGCCTGACTGAAGACCGAACACAATTTAGGACAACTATCCAGAGGGTCTCCATGAGTTGACATCATAAGTTAACATCATGCTCCCATACTATAGAACATCCTCCCTGCCAACATATGAGAAATTAACGATCTCATCACTTTAAAAAAAAAGCTTAAAACCCATCTATTCACCCTTCATTATGACAACCTACCAGACTACAACAGCTCAAGCCCTACCCTTCCCACCCAATAAAAACACTACTTTCTCCCCCTTTATCTATGATGCCTTTATAATGTATATAGTTCCATATTAATAGAACTCTTTTTCACCAATGTTAATGTATATAGTTAAAAACATTCTATATAATGGAATATGCAAATGTTTTCTACTTTCCAAATTGTTGTTATATGTAAACTGCTTTTGATCACCTGGAAAAACGCGGTATAAAAAATGTTAAATAAATAAATAAAATCAACTCGATGGCACTTAACAACAACATCATATCTCCTCATAAGAACATAAGATATGCCATACTGGGTCAGACCAAGGTTCATCAAGCCCAGTATCCTGTTTCCAACAGTGGCCAATCTAGGTCATAAGTACTTAGCAGTCTCCCCAAAAGACACAGGTTCCCCAATGCTTGTATTGGGTCAAGCAGTGATATCCTGGGTCTCTTTTAATAATGTTTATGGACCTTTCCTCCAGGAACTTGTCCAAACCTTTTTTAAACCCAGCTACACTAACAGCTTTTACTACATCCTCCAGTAACAAATTCCAGAGTTTAATTACACGTTGAGTGAAAAAATATTTTCTCCTATTAGTCTTATTAGTCTTAAATAGGTTACTTTGTAGCTTCATTGCATGTCCCCTAGACGTTTTATATTCTGCTGATGTAAACAATCAATCTACGTTTACCCGTTCCATTCCATAATTTATAAACCTCTATCATATCTCCCCTCAGCCGTCTCTTTTCCAGGTTGAAGAGCCCTAACCTTTTTAGCTTCTCTTCATAGGAGTATCCTTCCATCCCCTTTACCATTTTGGTGGCTCTTCTCTGTATCTTTTCTAATAACGCTATATCCTTTTTAAGATACGGTGGCCAGAATTGCACACAATATTCAAGGTGCGGTCGCACCATGGAACAATACAGAGGCATTATAATATCCTTTGTTTTATTTTCCATTCCTTTCCTTATGATACCTAGCATTCTATTTGCTTTCTTGGCCACCGCTGCACACTGCCTTTCCTCTAATTTCTACATATTAAGATCTTTAAGTCTGTCCCAATATGCTTTATAATGAAGACCACTAACCATTTTAGTAGCCACTCTCTGTACTGACTCCATGCTATGTAGATCTTTTTAAAGGTGTAGTCTGCAGAATTGCACTCAATACCCCAAATGAGGTCGCAGCAGAGACTTATACAGAGGCACTATCACCTCCTTTTTTCTGCTGGCCATTCCTCTTCCTATGCATCCAAGGATCCTTCTGGCTTTCACATCACCTTTTTTACCTGTTTAGCCACTTTAAGATCATCAGAAATAATCATGCCCAGGTCCCACTCTTCTTTCATGCACAGACGTACTTCGCCCCTTTGGACTTTTGCAGCCCAAATGCATGACTCTGCATTTTTTAACATTAAATTTCATTTGCCAAATTCTAGACCATTTTTCAAGCTTAACTAGATCCCTCCTCATGTTAACTCCTTCCTGTGCATCTACTCTATTGCAAATTTTGGTATCATTCGCAAACAGGCTAACCTTACCTGACAGCCCTTTCATAATTTCACTAACAAAGATGTTAAAAAGAATCGAACCAAGGAAAGGTCCCTGGGGCATACCACTGGTAACCTCCTTCTCCTCAGAGTGATCTCTATTTACCTTTACCTTTTGTTACCTCCTACTTAACCAATTTCTAATCCAATCACTTTAGGGTCCATCCCTAGGGTACTCAATTTGTTTATAAGTCGCCTGTGCGGAATGGTGTCAAAGGCTTTACTGAAATCTAAGTATACCACATCTAGGGATCTCCCTTGGTCCAACTCCCTGGGCACCCACTCAAAACAATCAATCATATTTGTCTGACAAGACCTGCCTCTGTTAAACTCATGCTGCCTCAGATCCTGCAATCCATTGGACTCCAGAAACCTCACTATCCTCTGTTTTAGCAGCATTTCCAATAATTTACCATAAAACTGTAGTTGTCAATCTCATCCTTACTTCTGCCTTTCTCCAGTCCTCTGGAATCACTCCTGACTCTAAAGAATCATTGAAAAGGTCAGTCAGTGGAGTCACTAGAATATCCCCAAGTTCCTTCAGTATTCTTGGATGTATTCCATCCAGTCCCATTGCTTTGTCAAATGACTCTCACTGGGATTTGAACCCTGGCTACCCTGCTTCTAACCCACTACTCTAGCCATTATGCTATTAGATGTCCCTTACATGTACTTTGTCAGTACTTATGCTTTTTCCTATTTTCATCATTTGACTCCCTTTTTTCTTTCCATTCTCTGAAAGTTTCTCTCTTAGCTATAACAGCCTCAATGATCTCACCTTTAATCCATGCAGACTGTCATTTGGCCTTCTTTCCACCTTTTTAAAATCATGGAATACATCTGATCTGGGCTTCCAAAATTTTTTAATAACGCCCATGCCTGATGTAATCTCTTAACTCTTACAGTTGCTCCTTTGAGTTTTTCTTAACCATTTTGATCATTTTATTATAGTCTCCTTTTTGAAAGGTAAATACTAGCGCAATTTCCTTGCTATCCTCCCTCCATTTATTAAATCAGATGTGATCATGTTTTGATTGCTATTGCCAAGAGACCCTAAAACAGTTACCTCTTGCATTAGATCCTGCGTTCCATTGACAACTAGGTCTAAGATAGCGTCCTTGAGTGAAGAGAAGCCTTTCAATGGAAAATTGAGTTGCCTGTGGGCTTGCGAAGAGTAAGGAGTGCCTGAAGGACTCTAGAAAGTGAAAAGCTGTGGAACCTAATCTCCAGAGTAGCCTGTAGACTGAGACAGAGAAGGGCTGTAAAAGCTTGTCTCAGGAGAGTTCATCACCACTGTAGCTCCAGGTTTTCTGTTGTTTCAGGACCGTACCAAGGGCTGTGTGAAAAGTGCTATCGCACAGGATGTCAGTACTAAGGTTACCAGATGTACCTGATTTTCAGGGATTATCCTCGATTTTAGAAGTGTCTCCAATTCCCACCTGTTTGATAGCCTCCTGTCCCTGATTCCAGCTCTGGGGATAGACAGGGCTGGTGCAAGGACAGGAAACACCTTTGGTGAGCCCTCCATCCTGCCACTCCCACTGCGTCCCCACACCCATTGCCTTCGCTGGCACCCCTCTCCAGGGCTGACAACAGATGCAATTACCCCTGAAACCATGACACAGCCCTTACCCTCTGTCTCCAGGGCTGCATTGCGGTTTCATTCTATTCAATCTGACACTTTGGCACCTCCTCTGTTGCGGTAGTCTGGGGCTGAAGCAGCAGCTTGGACAGGATGAAAGTGTGTCACAGCCTTCTAGACAGAGAGTAAGTGCTGCATCACGGTTTTAAGGGCAATTGCTGCTACTGTTGGCCCCAGAGAGGGGTGCCAGTGGTGGGAATGGGTGCAGGGGGTACCCCCAAAGGGCAGGAGCTCTAGGCGACCTCCTACTTTGCCTAATGGTAGTGTCGGCCCTGAGGTCAGAGGGGGTAACACACACATGCAGGTCAGGTATGTCCCAGATTTGCCTGCAAAAAAACCTGGTAACTTTAGTCAGTAAAGAAGAGGAATTAATGTCATCACTAGGCTTCCAGGAAACCTGACAAACATGAGTTTCTGCAGGTGGCTGGGTGGATGGGGGAGGGGGGGCATGGGGGACAGTTTTACTAATCACACAGGGTGCCTTGCTAACTTGGTATGGTCCTGCCTATAGTGTCTTACCTGAAAGTTAGTCAAGTGAGCCCACCCGGTTTGTGAACAATCGCCAGAATATGGGATTTTTGGGATGCTTTTTGTTTACATCCAAAAATACTGATCCTCTAGCAGTGGGACTCATTTGGGAAGAAGGACCTGATTCAGGTATGTTACGTGGCTATTAGATACCTGCCCTATTGACATTTTAAGTTGAAAGAAATAGATAAAATGCACAGTGCAAGCAGAAGACTCACGTGCTTATAGTGAGGCTAGCCCTATTGAACAGAAACAGCTCTATTTTTGTTCACATTTAATATGTGTGAAGTGACTTGTATTTAAGATTTATTGCCTATTGCTTTGAATGGTGTGTGTAAAGGCTGTGGTCCTATTTGAAGTTTATGGCTCTCCTCTTTAATTCTGGAAGTAAATGGATATCTTGGGAACCTCAAGACTGTGTAGACTGATTTTTACAGATCACAGCATCTTCCACCAGTAGGGCCATGAACCGTATTTCCCCCCTGCATGAGAAAGCGTCATCGGACCTATCTCATATCCCCAGAAGCTACCGTGCTGCATATGTTAGTTAACAGAGCTAACTTTAGGATAATGATGTAATTAATGTCAAGGAATGCATATATTTCTTATGATATGACATTTGTACTGTGTGTGTAATTCCATTGCATAAAACAACATTGGAAGCACTGTATATATAGAGAGAAATGTGTGACTATTTAATGTAACAATTATATAGATGAAAAGTTAAATCCTGAAGATCTTGAAGTTTCGGATATTTTATTTCTTATAAAACTGAAGCTTACAGTGTAATGGCAAAGCAGGCCTCCTATGGATTGAACTACGAAACAAGGGTCTGCAAACACTGGACTGCAATTCTTTCATTCTCTTTCCTTGCCTATTTGCTAATGGTTATGACTTTGTGATGTGACAAATCATGAAATATAAGTCTGACTTTTCTTGATCTGTGGGTTTTTGATAATTATAACTAGTTCATAAGCCATACGACATCAGATGGGGTGAAAACAAATCTACAAATCACTCTTAGGGGTATGTTTACTAAACCGGGCTAACGGTTAGCCCGGGCTATCTGCAACTAGGTCCCATTGAATAATATGGGACCTAGTGGCAGATAGCCCGGGTTAACCATTAGCCCGGTTTAGTAAACATACCCCTTAGAATCAAATCATTTTTGGATGAGATATGAACTATGAAAATGCAAGTCAGTTTACCTTTTCATTCACAGCAGGAACTCAGTCGCTCTTAGGATGAGGAAATGCCATCGCCAGTCCTCGGAATAAGACATATTTTACTTTTTGCCACAAAAATTGAACTTACAGTTTTTTAAATTTTGTGCTACTAGGTTTGCTAAGCTTTCAAATTAGATTGATTGACGTCAGATTTGATAGCAAATTCTGATTTTTGATTATAGATAAATACAGCTGGATTGACACATCACTTTGACTGATGCAAACTATATGTAGTCAGTTTTGACATGCCAATGCCCCGAGATCTATGATTAAGCAATATACTGAAATGGATGTGAATGAATTTCACAAAGAAGGACGGTGGATATTTTAGCTGGATACTTCCTTGACACCTTCCGGGCCTCACAATGACAACTTAGCATAGAGCGTCTTAGAATGACCTTATTTTGCAATTTAGCTGTCCATAAGCCTTTTATATATTTTGATGATAATAATTTTGATTATATAATAGGAATGTGTACGGGTCAAACCTTTTCAGTTTGTTTCATTTCATTAGGACTTTTCACAATTTTGGGGCTATTTTTGGTCCATTTTGCACAAATTCTTTAGTGTGCGTTAGGACTTTATAGTGAACACTTATTAACTTAACAGGCTATAATTTGAAGATGTTTTAGCATTGCAAACAGCAGCAATGAATTTAACATCATTTGATGCAGTAGATAATATTGTAAAACCATGTCTATGCACCTAAAAGGGCTTATATAAAACTACCTCATGGGTTATGCATGCAAAAGTATCTACAGTGACTAGAAGGCCCGTACTTTTATGCAACTCACGCGTAGAAATGCTCTGGAGTGGGGTTTGGATGGAACATGAGTAGGATCACGAACTACCCTATATTTAATAAAATACCTTTCTGTGCATACTTACAAGCTGTTCCCAAGTAGATGGAAATGTCTAGTTTCAGTCTAGATTGGATTTTTGCCGGTTTACCCCAAGGGGGGATGTTCAGCAGCTGCTGAAACTTAAACCTGTATATTCAATGCCAGGATCATATCTGGCCCCAGTATTGAATATCCAGGTTGCCCAGATTGGCTAGATGCTAACCGGGTAGCGGCGATATTCAGCCGCTGCCTGGTTAGCTTCTGCAGTGAAAGTTAGGCCAGCTGTTGTTGCATGTTACTTTCGCTGCTTTGCCATAACTGGGCAGCGGCTCAATTTATTTATTATTTGCAGTATAAGCCCTGTTCTGACCGAAGTCAATCAATGGGGTGTACATATAACAGCAAATACAGCGCACCCTGCCCAATACCCATGTCCTCCACACTCCCCCTCTACCTCACCAGACCCCACTAGAGGAGACTCACCCTAGACGCTATTATAGGAACAGACAAACCCTCCCCGGACACCTTCGCTCATACCCCTGCAACATAATCAGGTACCCATAAACAGGACAGTCTTCAATAACTTGCAAAAGGCAAGTAAACTGCC
Organism: Ichthyophis bannanicus; assembly: GCA_033557465.1. NCBI lineage: Eukaryota > Metazoa > Chordata > Amphibia > Gymnophiona > Ichthyophiidae > Ichthyophis > Ichthyophis bannanicus. The sequence goes on along the minus strand of CM066038.1, from coordinate 199,523,367 downwards.
AACTATACACAAATTTGATAGCAGTGCATTCCACAATTTGGCCCAATCACTGAAAAGATCCGGGCCCTTCCATGCACTGACCACACTCCCTCAAGGCCAGGACAGCCTGCAAACCATCCTGCAATGACCTAAGCACCCTCCCGGCACATATCAGCCCCTCAAACTCTGCAAATAACCCCGGTGACCATCATGGAGTCTGCAAAATACAACAACCATCAGCTTAAAACGTACCGTTCCCTGATAGGAAGCCAGTGCAGCTGTCTCAGAAGTGGGGCTGCACTGACCGTTCGCCAGGTGCCAAGCAGGACCCATGCAACTGCGTATTGCACAAACTGCAGTCTACAAATGGACTGCTTAGGCAGTCTGATTACAGAATTCGGTAGTAATCCAGAGTGCCCTGCACAAGTGCCTGCATTACTAACCTACAGCAGAGGCCTCCAGGTAATGGTGTAGCTGGTGTACCATCCACAGTTTCAACCAAGCTGTCCTAACCGCACAGGCAACCTGCTTATCACCCACCCCCCTCCTTCTCCAGGATTACCCTCAGCGACCACAGTTTCTCCTGCCAAGGGATCACCACATCACCCACCCTCAGCAATCACAAGGATCCACACATTCCACCTTTCCAATTGTAGACATGAGTACAACCCAGATGACCCGGCAGGACTTTGCACTCAAAACCACTACTTGCTCAAAAAGGAATCTAGCCACTTGAGGACCTTGCCCCCAATCCCAAGTCGATGGTAATGTTCTACCAGCAGCGTCTTCTCCACCAGGTCAAATGCCTCTGAGAGATCCAGTGAAATAAGCAACACTGACATGCTGTGATCGAGCCAGCCATAGACACTGTCCAGGAGAGTCAGCAACAGTCTCCACTCCGCAGCCTGGGCGGATACCGCCCTGCCTGGAATCCAACAAGGAATTGTTGTTGTTGTTGTTGTTAAGTGCCGTCGAGTCGGAGTCAACTCATGGCGACCCTCTGGATAGCTATCCTAAATTGTGTTCGGTCTTCAGTCAGGCAGCTTTTTGTTGACAGACTGGTACCCGTAGCTGCTGTTATTGTATCGATCCATCTCATTGCTGGCCTTCCTCTTTTGCGTTGACCTTCTATCTTGCCAAGCATGATGTCTTTCTCTAATGATCTCTCTCTCCGCATGATGTGTCCAAAGTATGAAAGTCGAAGTCTTGTCATCTGAGCTTCTAAAGAAAGCTTAGGTTTGATCTCCTCTAGTACAGACTGGTTTGTTCTTCGGGCAGTCCATGGTATACACAGTATTCGCCGCCAGCACCATAATTCAAAGGCATCAATTTTCTTCCTGTCTATCTTTTTCACTGTCCAGCTTTCACATCCACATGATGTTATTGAAAATACCATGGCTTGAACAAGTCAAATTTTTGTATGGAGAGAGACATCTCTGCTCTTGAGAATCTTATCTAGGTCTTTCATAGCCATTCTGCCAAGAGCAATGCGTCGTCTGATTTCTTGACTGCTTGTTGCTTCTTTATTGATAGTTGATCCAAGTAGGTTAAAGTTATTCACAATTTCAATTTCTTCTCCTTCGACGATGAACCTGTTGATTATGCCAGTTGTCATGATCTTTGTCTTCTTTACATTAAGGTGCAGGCCCATTTCGAGACTATGTTCTTTGATTGTGAGAAGCAAATGTTTCAGATCAGAAGGTTGTTGATGAGTCTTCCACCAATCTTCACACCTCTGTTGTCTTCATACAATCCTGCTTCTCTGATGATTTGTTCTGCATATAAATTAAACAGGTAGGGGGAAAGTATGCAGCCTTGTCTTACACTTTGCTTATTTTAAACCATTCTGTTTCTCCTTGTTCTGTTCGAACTGTTGCTTCTTGATCAATGTACAGATTGTGCAAGAGAACGATCAGGTGTTCTGGTATACCCATGCTTCTTAATGTGGCCCAGAGTTTCTCATGGTTTACACAGTCAAAAGCTTTGCTATAGTCGATAAAGCACAAATAGATATCCTTTTGGTATTCTTTAGTCTTTTCAAGGATCCATCTCACATCCGCAATGATGTCTCTCATTCCTCGCCCTTTTCTGAACCCTGCTTGCACTTCAGGTAGTTCTTGTTCCAGGTATGATTGTAGTCTCTTTTGAATAATCTTCAGTAGAATCTTGCTGGCATGTGGGATCAGAGTGATTGTGCGATAATTTCCACAGTCAGTTGGATCACCTTTCTTTAGTATTGGTATAAACACAGATCTTTTCCAGTCAGTTGGCCATGATGCTGTCTTCCATATTTCTTGGCAGAGCCTTGTAAGTATGGTAACAGCTGCATCAGATTGCTGTAATACTTCTATGGGAATGCAATCAATGCCTGGTGCTTTGTTCTTTGATAAGGCTTTCAATGCTGCTTCAACTTCTTCTTTCATCACCAATGGTTCCAGATCATAAGGTACAGGTTGAAACGGCTGTTGGTCCACTTGATCTTTATCATATAAAAACTCTGTATATTCCTTCCATCTTTTCTTGATCTTCTCAGCATCATTCAACATAGAACCTTGAGCATCTTGTAACATTCCAATTCGAGGCTGGAACTTTTTCTTTAACTCTCGTAGCTTTAGGAAAGCTGATCTTGTTCTTCCTCTAATAGTTTCTGCTTCTATTTCCTTGCATGCGTCGTTGTAGTACTTTTCCTTGTCCTGTCTTGCTGCACGTTGGAAATCTCTGTTGAGTTCTGTGATTGTCTTTCTTTCTCCTCTGGCTTTAGCTTCTCTGCTTTTCTGGGCAATTTTCAGAGTTTCTTCCGTCATCCATTTTGGCCGTTTTTTCTTTTTTACCTTTTGTAGAGACTTCTCGCTTTCTTCCAACACAACCTTCTTGATGTCATTCCATAACTCTTCTGGAACTCTATCATTTGTATCTAAAGCAGCAAATCGATTTTGCAGGCAGTCTTTAAATTCCAGTGGTATATTCTCAAGGTCATATTTTGCTGCATTCATGAGTGGTTTGCTCTTTTTCAGCTTTAGCTTGAGTTTGCATACTAGTAGTTGATGATCTGTACCACAGTCAGCTCCAGGTTTTGTCTTTGTTGATGTTATAGACCTTTTCCATCGTTGACTTCCACAGATGTAGTCAATTTGATTTTAATACAATCCATTGGGTGAAGTCCATGTGTTGCCGCTTGTGTTGCTGGAAGAAGGTGTTTGAGATGAATAGATCGTTGGTCTTGCAGAATTCCATCAGTCTTTCTCCAGCTTCATTTCTGTTGCCAAGTCCATATTTTCCAACTACTTTGTCTTCTTCTTTGTTGCCAACCTTTGCGTTCCAATCACCCATGACTATCAGGATATCCTGTTTGCATGTTCTGTCAATTTCAGCTTGTACTTGTTCATAGAACTCTTCAATTTCATTCTCTTCTGCAGCTGTTGTTGGGGCATATACTTGAATTATAGTTGTGTTGATAGGCATTCCTCGTAGACGAATAGAGATTAAGCGTTCGCTGACTGCATTGTATTTCATTACAGTTCTTGCAAGTTTCTTCTTTATTATAAATGCAACACCATTTCTTCTTTGTCTTTTATTTCCAGCATAGTAGACCATGTGATCATCTGATGCAAAGTGCCCGATGCCAGTCCATTTCAGTTCGCTGACACCCAACAGATCAAGTTGTACACGTTCCAATTCATTCTTGACCACCTCCAACTTCCCTTGGTTCATGCTTCGTACGTTCCATGTTCCAATGTGTAAGACATCTTTACAGCTTCTGACTCTCATTTCATGCGCAGCTACATCAGCAGTCAGATGTCCCGAGGGCTTTGATCCAACCACATCATAAATGCTGGCTTTACTCTGAAAAGTCTTCAGCTCTTCCCCAGTAGCTAGTTGAGTGCCTTCCAACCTGGGGGTCTCATCTTCCAGCACTACAGCACAATTTGTTTTGTTGTAACTATCCATTGGGTTTTCATGTGAAGATACAGAAGTAGATTGCCGGGCCTTTCTTCCGCGCAGTTTAAGTTTGGTGTTGTTGCCGTTGTCACAGAAATGTGATCCTCTGCCGTCAACACTATCCCATTCTGCTGGTGCCCAGATGGGTGGTTTGTCTTGGTCTGGCATCTCAGCTGAGACCTGTCCATCTTGGGAGACCCTGCCAGTAGTTAAACTACCGATAGTTTAGCTCTCAGCATCACTGATGCACACAAGCCCTCACAGCACGACAAGCTGCAAACCAAGGAATTATCCTCCAAGAAACCCCTGACCTGAGCTACCACCTCTCATTCAATCAGTTTTGCTAACATGGGCAGATGAGAAATCAGCTGGTAATTGCTACAATCCAAGCGGTCTCCACCTGCCTTTTTTGGAACTGGTGTTACCTTCGCTTCTTTCAGATGGGCAGGCAGAGAACCCTGCTCCAAGGAAGCATTCACAAGGTCCCAGAGCCACAATAACATGCACTGCAGAGCACCTTTGAAACAGGGAATGGGCGTGAGGTCCAGACCCGAATAAGTCTCATGCAACCCAGCCAGTAGCTGTCCTATGTGGTTGCCAGAGATGGGAGTGAGGTGTCCAAGCCAAACTCCCCTATCCCATCTCTTGCATCCTCCCCTACATGTGGGTACGGGCTCACGCTACTTTTCAACATCTGCCCCTTCCTTAGAAAAATCCCACCATTTGATCTAAGTCCACTGTGACACTGTCCTGCACTGGACACTGACCCCCCACCAGCTCAGAGACCATCCTGAAAATCATCTGTGGCTGACTGCCAGCACACCCAGTCTATATGGTGCAGAAATTCCTCCGGGCTGCCTTCACTGCCCGCTGATAGCAGTTAGCTGCCTCCCACCAGGCCCGCCTATCCACTCACAGGCGGGACCACCACCAGCAGCACTCCAGCTGGTGCAATTCCCGCTTTTTCTTGCACAAAACAGGAGTATGCCACTGCTGAGAGTGTACAGTCCACTGCCGCCGACGCACTACCTCCTCCAAGGCCACCTCCACAGAATGCTGTCAGTCGTCCAGCTGCCTTTTCCTGGGAGCCTTAGACCCACATCCCCAACATTTACAAGTTACCTTCCCCCAGTGGTGCAAGACCACAACACTCCGAACCTCTCTTCGAGCAGTGTCCCCCTCCCTTCCCCTACCGACCCTGCCCTTTCAACAACATTGAAAAAAGAGCAGATGATCTGACCTGGAGATAGGAGAGATCTGCATCCCATAAATCCCACCCTGGTCAAGCAGGGAAGCTGAGGCAAAAATTACATCCAGGATGTGACCCCCCTGATGGGTTGGGCCCGTGATGACTTGCACTAACCCACCAGAGGAGAGTGATGAAAGCAGGACAGTCGCCTTTTCATCCCCCTGCACGTCAACATGTGTGTTGAAATCCCCAAAAACCAATAAATCCCGCTGTCCCATAGCCTTAACCATAGTACCCTCAACTAAGTCTTCTCACATCTCCCAAGACACACTGGGCAGGCAATAAACTAACAAAATGCCACCATTCCCTTCCTTACCCACCTGAAGGAAAATGCCCTCCACCCGCTGAGGAAGAGACATGCACTCTCGCTGCACGCAAGCTTGCTCATGCACCATAACCATGACCCCCCCCCCCGACCTGCTGGACCACCTGAATACCCTCAGAGCCAAACCCCAACACTCATCCAGGTCTCAATCAAACATAACAATCAATTTTTTCTTCTAGTACCAAATCCTTTATCAGCTGTAACTTTGGAACCAGGGAATGCACATTCAGTAGAGCACAAAACCATCTGCACTTAGAGCTCAACCGTCCCATACCCATTTGCGCTGCCCATACAAACCTCTGCCCGGTTATGGCCGGGTGCCACCCCTGGACCACCCCCGGAAAGTCCCGATGCTAACTGGTTAGCATCGGGATGTGCAGCGGCAGCACTTACAGTCATTCAGCAGCGCTAACTGCTCCATATCCCACATAAAGGGATTAACACTGTTAGCAGGTCTGCTAGCCATGTTAATGCCTTTGAAAATCGGGTCCCTGGGATTTTATAAAGAGAGATAGATGCCTATGGGGCATGTTTACTAAATCGTGTTAACTGCTAGCTCGTGGTTGAGCATGCTGGAAGTGCGTGCGGCTTAGGGCTAAAAATCCCATGCTAACAGGATAGGTTAGCATGTGAATTGGCAGAGACAGGGCAAGATGGGGGTGGAACATTGGCGTTGATGCACATTGTGGTTAGCGTAGGCATGATGGGTACGCACTAACTGCAGTTTTTACTGTTAGCTTGGGTGCATGTAAAACCAGCTCATTGGGTGGTGTTAGGTACATCCATTTGCCAAGTTTCATAGTGCTACGCATTAGCATTATGCCAATGGCAGGGCCAGACACACACGCCCCCTGAAGGTGGCGTGGGACTCCTCACTGCCCGACCATGTGCTACTGATACACTTTTGGTGTCTTTATAAAAGGTGCTACTTGATCTTTTAACTTGGGCGATCTATTCTAAATTCTATGAAACTACTAATTTCTGTGTTTTGCTCTAAGGAGACTTTTGCTTTATCTCCTACTGTAAAATAAAGCTGAATAATGCCGTATAGATGCCAAAACAAACATGCCATATCTAGTTCCCTTGTATTTCTTTTCAGAGATAATTTAAGGTCTACTCTTAGGAGGATATATGGACGTAGTATTAGGCAACTTGCTTCTAACATGCTGACATAACTTACTACTACTACTAGTATTAAGCTTTTATATAGTGCTACAAGGTGTACGCAGCTCTGTGCAAACATATAAAGAAGACAGACCCTACTCATAGAGCTTACAATCTAATCAAGAGAGACTTCTGTTTTGCTGAATTAATAAAAACACATTGCATATATTAAAAGCAATACTGTAAATACAATTTTTAAATTAATTCATAAAAACATAGAAAACGATGGCAGAAAAACACCAAATGGCCTTTCTAATCTACTCTTCCATATCCACTACAATAGTCCCCTTTTATCCTTTAGAGATCTTTTGTGCTTGTCCCATGCTTTATTGAATTCAGATCCATCCTCGTCTCCACTACCTCCACTGGGAGACTATTCCACGCATCTACCACTCTTTCTGTAAAGAAATATTTCCGCATATTACTCCTGAGTTTATCTCCTTTTACTCTCATCCTATGTCCCCTCATAACAGAGCTTACTTTCAATTGAAAGAAGCTCTCCTCTTGGGCATTTATGCCAAGGAGGTATTTAAATGTCTCTGTCATATCTCCTCTATCCTGCCTTTCCTCTAACGTATACATATTAAGATCTTTTAAGTCTGTTCCCATATGCTTTATGACAAAGACCTCTAACCATCTTAGTAGAAACTCTCTGCACCAACTCCATCCTGTTTGTATTCTTTTGAAGGTGTGATCTCCAGAAATGCACACAATACTCCAAATGTGGTTGCACCAGGGACTTGTACAGAGGCCTTTTTTCTGCTGGCTATTCCTCTCCCTATGCACCCGAGCATCCTTCTGGCTTTTGCCATAACCTTTTCTACCTGTTTAGCTACTTTCAGATCATCAGAAACAATCATGCCCAGGTCCCGCTCTTCTTTCGTGGACAGAGGTACTTTTCCTCCTACACTGTACTGCCCTTTTGGATATTTGCAGCCCAAATGCATGGCCCTGCATTTTTTTAGCATTAAATCTCAGTTGCCAAATCCTTGACCTTTCTTCAAGCTTAGCTAGATCCTTCCTTAAGCTATATACACCTTCCTGGGTGTGTACTCTATTGCAGATTTTGGTATCATCTGCAATGAGACAAACTTTACCCGACACCCCTTCCACAATATCATTCAGAAAGATGCTAAAAAGAATCAGACCAAGGACAGATCCATGTGCACACCACAGGTAACCTCCTTCTCCTTAGAGTAACCTCCATTTATTTGTACCCTTTTCATCTCTGACTCAACCAATTTCTAACCCAGACAGTCACTTTAGGGTCCATCCTTAGTGTGCTCAGTTTGTTTATAAGTCACCTGTGCAGAATGGTGTCAAAGGCTTTACTGAAATCTAAATACACCACATCAAGGACTCTCCCTCGGTCCAACTCCCTGGTCACCTACTCAAAGAAATCAATCACATTTGTCTGACAAGACCTGTCCCTGGTAAACTCATGCTGCCTTTGATCCTGCAATCCACTGGACTCCAGGAACCTCACTATTCTGTTTTAGTAGCGTTTCCAATAATATACTCACCACAGAGGTTAGACCAACTGGCCTGTAGTTAGAAACATAGAAACATAGAAATATGATGACAGAAAAAGACCACATGGCCTATCTAGTCTGTCCTTCCATAACAACTACAACAGTCCCCTTTTTACCTTTAGAGATCCTCTGTGTTTGTCCCATGCTTTTTTGAATTCAGTTACTGTCCTCATCTCTACCACCTCCACTGGGAGACTATTCCACGGATCCACTACTCTTTCCGTAAAGAAATATTTCCGCATATCACTTCTGAATCTATCTCCCTTCACCCTCATCCCATGTTCCCTCGTAGCAGAACTTGCTTTCAATTGAAAGAGGCTCTCTCCCTGAACATTTATGCCACGGAGGTATTTAAACATCTCAATCATATCACCTCTATCCCGCCTTTCCTCTAAGGTGTACATATTAAGATCCTTCAGTCTGTCCTCATATGCTTTATAATGAAGACCACTAATCATTTTAGTAGCCACCCTCTGCACCGACTCAATCCTTTTCACATCCTTTTGAAGGTGCGGTCTCCAGAATTGCACACTATACTCCAAATGAGGTCGCACCAAAGACTTATACAGAGGCATTATCACCTCCTTTTTTCTGCTAGCCATTCCTCTCCATATGCACCCAAGCATCCTTCTAGCTTTTGCCGTCGCCTTTTCTACCTGTTTAGCTACTTTAAGATCATCAGACACAACCACGCCTAGGTCCTGCTCTTCTTTAGTGGACAAAAGTACTTCACCCCCTATACTATATTGCTCCCTTGGATTGCTGCAGCCCAAATGCATGACCTTACATTTTTAACATTAAATCCCAGCTGCCAAATTCTAGACCATTCTTCAAGCTTAGCTAGATCCCTCCTCATGTTATCTACACCTTCCTGGGTGTCTACTCTATTGCAGATTTTGGTATCATCCGCAAAGAGGCAAACCTTACCTGAAAGCCCTTCCACTATATCACTAACAAAGATGTTAAAAAGAATCAGACCAAGGACAGATCCCTGGGGCACACCACTGGTAACATCCTTCTCCTCAGAGTGAGCTCCATTTACTTGTACTCTTTGTCGCCTCCCACCCTACCAATTTCTAACCCAAGCAGTAACTTTATGGTCCATCCCTAGGGTGCTCAGTTTGTTTATAAGTCGCCTGTGAGGAACAGTGTCAAAGGCTTTACTGAAATCTAAATACACCACATCTAAGGCTCTCCCTCGGTTGTCAACCTCATCCTTACTTCCACTGATATATTTGTTAAGCAATTCCATTTTATCAGCTTCTACATATTCCTCTCCATCACCCTTGAGACTGACAATACCATCTTCCTCCTCTCACTAAGGAGGAGTAGCCTAGTGGTTGGGGCAAGGTACTTCAGGCTGGAAGGTCAGAGGTTCAAATCCCACCAGAGGACAGCAACCTTGGGCCAGAAGGACTGGGGTTTCTAGTCCCACAGATGCTCCTCATGGTCTTGGGTAAACCACTTAACCCTCCATTGCCCACGTTCCCTGTAAGTATTAGTGTCTCATATCCCCATGTGTTAAATGTATCCCCCAATTGTATTGTGACCGCTTTGATTGAAGGATAAGGCAGTATACAAAACTGTCTAAATAAACAAATAACCTATCTAAAAAATATCTTATCCCCCCATTTTATTGCATTGGCTATTTCTTCTTCTTTTTGTATCTTTGCTTTCCTGACTACTTTGCTAGCTTCTTTAAGTTTTTCTATGCAAATTAATTTCCCTCGCCTTCTTTCTAGTTTAACCCACAGTGCTTCCTTGCTCCCTATTAAGCCCTGTAATTCTAAAGCTTTAATATTATTTTTTATATATAGTGCCAATCTTCCTCCCCATCTTCCTACCCTGTCCTTCCTGAACAATTACATCCCACTCATGGATGTCTGTGAACCGTGTCTCCATAACAACCACTAAATCCAAGTCAGCCTCTTCCATTAAAGCCTCAACATCTGGGATCTTATTTCCCATGCTACGGACATGTATACACACTTCTTTCCAGATGTTGCCCCTTTTACCTATTTCTAAAGAGGTATTTAATGTATCACTTACCTGGGGGCTTTCTTCACCCATCCCCAATTCCATCAGTAAATCAAACTAAATTTCTCAGCGTCCTTGTTCTTTTTTTTCTCATTTTGAATTCAATTTTGAGATTTAATAAGGGGGTCATTTTAAATGTTTTAGTCATGATATGGACATCCAAAGATTTGCATGTGGATGTAGAAATCACAGAGACATCTCTAAAACCATTCCATAAATGACGTTTACAGACATCTTCAATGCAGGGATGTCAAAGTAGGCAACATGGCGTGGTGGAGGCGCAATGGACTTACATGCCTCTTTCCATTCCAGGAATGTCAGGGACATCCACGTTTAGACCTGCTGCAGCCATATATAGACATCAGAAAAGTGCTTGTTTTGGCCTTAAAACATCCAGAGTGCATAGCTATTAGTTTGCAATCACAAAGACCCCCAGTGGGATTTGAACACTGGCTACTTTGCTCCTAGTTCACCACTTTAACCATTATGCTATTAGATATCCATGTAGCCAGTTGCTATTCCATGGATGTCTATGTAGATGTCTCTGTAGACGTCCATATCAAGCATATCCTCGTCTAAAATCATGCATGAACTTGCATGTGCCTGCTTTTTTTTCAGATGTCCTGGCTTTGACGTTCCATATTGCACTTGAACATCCCATTGTAAAATGTGTCTTTTAGTGTCATCTCAGAATAATGAATCTAACTAATACAAATTCTAACTAATACAAATTTTCAATCTATTCTTATCAGAATCTTGTGCTAACTTTATTTTGATAATGGAGAGCAGTGGCTTGCTTTTGAAGACCTACAAATTGGTGACAAGATTACCCATATTTATGAAACATTTGTATATAGAATAATAATCAGACTATAGTGTATGAATATTTGTTAAACTGACATAGTTTGTCCATTTTTGTATTGAAGTCAGTTTAGTTATATTCGGTTAAAATTCTGCTCCAGAGTCAAGTGATAGGACCTTTTGTTTTGATATTGACCATCCAACAGAAAAAGACTGCAATCCAAAGGCCGATTGTACATCATGTAGCATAGTTAAATCCACTGTCTTTTGATTCTGAAGCGTCTGTCTTGTGTGGCTTCCATTCTTATTAGGAGAGGAAAACGTGTTGTCACTGTTGACCCAAGATTCCAACTCCAAAACCCGAAGAGGTATTTTGAGGAGAGCAGTCTTTTCTGAGGAACAGAGGAAAGCGCTGGAGAAAATGTTTCAGAAACAAAAATATATCAGCAAAACAGACAGAAAAAAGCTTGCTATCAATCTGGGACTGAAGGAATCACAGGTACAGTACTGGAGGATGTCTTTAAAACATTTGATCTCTGAAACAGCATGATTAAGGGCCATTTCACTAAAGCCTGGTAAGGCTGTGGATTTAACATGTAATACAAAGCACATTAATGGCAAAGTCTTTGCGTTAGATGTCAGGGGCTGATGAGCATCTTCTGGGCAGCTAACGAGCGACTGAGTACAGTAACGTGTGGTACAGTTAAGGTGGGTGCATCAAACAATACCCATGGACGTGTCATTAGGTGCACCCATGCTAACTGCCAAATTAACTGTGTGCTTGTGGGCTAATGTGTTCTTCACGCCCACACTCTACCTCTCTTCAGGATGCAGTGTTTTAACTTAATATCTATTTGTTTGTATTTAGCCAGGGTTTTTTTTGAAGGGTATGAGGTGGAACGGAGTACTGGCACTTTTTTCATTGCCTGCTAAAATTGACCCATGGTCCTCATGTATTAATGAAAGAGCCCTGCATATGAATATAGCCCCTTTTTTGCTTGGAAAAATTGCACTGGATTTAGCTCATACCTCAATGAGTTACATTCAGGTACAGTAGATCGTTCCCTGTCCCCAGAGGGATTACAGGCTAAGGAACTGATGAAGAAAGCCTTAGCGCAACATTTGTCTGGTGATTTTCCCATGCTAAGCTTGCTCTCCGATGCAGAAAGCAAGTTAGTGCAGGAAAATCACCAAAAAAAACACTGTGCTAAACTGCAGCACAATGAGCATGCTAATCTCATGGAAAGCGCTGCATAAATAAATTGCACCCAATGTAAAAAACTGTGCTGAAACTTAGTACAGTTTTTTACTTCAAGCAGGCATAAAGATCCAGCCAAGAGTAGAAGGATCATCTGAGGTGAAGTCTGACACGTCACCTCAGATGATCCAGGCATCGGGGAAGGCATAGCATAGTGTCATGGGGGTTATGCCCCCCCCGACCCTGAACCCCCCCAAACAGAAGCAAAATCATTGATGGCTTTGTGGGCCCTTCACCCTCCCCTTCTATGAAAAATCATTTTTGGCCCCTGGGTCCTGATCCATTTCCCTCCCCCCACCTCACTAAAAGCATTTGTGTTCTGTAGGCCTCCACTAACTCTTCCCCCGCCACCCACGGTATCTTTTGTAGAATGGGAGGGCAGGAGCAATGCCTACATGCTCCTACCTCCCATGACCTGGGGATGCACTGCCTTAGGGGGAGGGCCCAGTCTGCCAAATAACGAAGAAAATTCCTTATTTGGCAGACTGACAACCCCTTGTGGTGCATCTTGGGATCTGTCACTTGACTGATACCACACTGTGTGTCCCAGGATGTACAACGGGAAGGGGAGGACTGTCATTCTGTTAAATAAGGAATCTATTTTCTTATTTGGCAATCTGTGCCCTCCTCCCCAGGCAGTGCATTCCCAGGATGTACCGCATGGGGTCAGGAACTCCCATTTTAAATAAAGGCAATGGGTGGGTTGGAGTGTATAGGCATTGCTGCTGCTCCCCCCCCCCTTGTTTTACAAAAGGTACTACGGATGGGGTGGGTGGGGTGTGGGGATAGTTACTGGAGACCCACAAGACACCAATGATTTTAGTGAAGTGGAGGGATTGTATATCTGAAAATGAACTGCGCTTGAACCTTTACCTACGCTGACCAGCCCATACTCATAGAAATACCTCTTCTTCCCATGCCTAACATTCAAGGGTGCTATACAACTTGAGCATGTTTGCAGCCAAATTTGAAAGTGATTTTCAGGCATGCCATTTTATCCTGACGAATACTGCTTTATCCCGGTAAATAGCTTTGAAAATGGACCTTTCTGAATCCATAATGGGTCCAGTATGGATGTTAATGAGGTATATTTACATGCATGCTCTTTAAGAACCTGATTAGTTTGCATATTTTGGCTAGCCTAAAAAACTGATTTGTTGTGCTTATGGGAACTACTGGTAAAGGGCATTTTCTGGTAGCTGTTGCACTACTGAAGACTTGAGATCGTAAAGTGAACCTAACAGTGGAAACAGTGGCTATGTAGCCTGTTATTGGTAATGCGACCTATGAACAGAGAACTCTTTCTGAAGCAAAACCTAGTTTTATTCGGAGCGATTTTCAAAGAGATTTTTGCACTGGTAAGTGGATGTTTACCCAAGGAGGGCTGGCATAACTACCAGGCAAACCAGGCAGTCACCTGGGGCGGCATTTTAAGTTGGGGGTAGCAAAGAGCAAGGCATTCAAAGCTGAAAAATAGATTCTGATAGCCAGGGGGATCATAAGGCTTACATTTTGCCTAAGGAGCCAACACCTTGAAGCAACTCTAGGGTCAGCCCTGCCATGAAGAAAGGTCATTTGAAAATTTCCCTCCCTAATCTACAGGGAAAACTACCCTTGCTGTACACAGTGTGGGTACTGATCCTCGAAAGAAAAAGAAGTAATGCTGGCTGACTGTTCAGAGTAAGCACAAGGATTTCATTCTGAGGTTTGTCTGCGTAATTTGCACATGTGGTGTAAGTCACTTCTACAGCACTGGCCAACCTAATGATTTTTCTTAGATACTTTCCCAATGAAATCACGTGATTTGCATCTCAGAGTTTGGACTACCCCATATGAGACATTATTAAGGAAAGAAAATTCAAATAGCCAGGGACAGTGCAAGGATATTTGGCACTGTGGGCAAGCCTCTAATCTTGTGCCTACATTCTCCTCCCAGCTCTGGTTCCTCTTGCAACCTACCAGCTTGGCCTTGGCTCCTCTAGAGGCCCTAAGCCAGCACCTCCACAGGCTGATCAGCCTCTGTGGCTGGCAGGAAGAAGAGCACTTAACAGTGTACCAGCTTCCTTTGCTGTGGGGCCAGTCAAAAGGATTTTACAGCTCATATCTCAGGATTGATCCTGCCCAAAAGAAGAAACAGTACTACTAGGTACTCTCGTTTCTGCCAGCTATGGGGGAGGGGGGAGGGGCCAAGCCACAAGAGTAGGGCCTCCGGGAGGATGGGAGCCAGGAGAGAGGAGATCTTGCTTTTGCTGTCTCGGAATCTAGGCGACCTCCTACTTTGACTAAAGGAAGCACTGGTCCTGGTTGTAGCCCCGTGTAAATTAATTGATTTAAAAAAAATGATAAAGTGATCATTTATTTTAGAGTTGTCTTTAACATTTTAATAGAACTTAGTCAAAGTGCATGCTCCTTGTGACCTTGGGCAAGTCACTGTACTCTCCTTGCCTCTGAAAAAAAGTCTGTATTTGATAAAGAGCACTACCATGCTCGCATCTGTTATTTGGCATCTTTTTTTATTTAAGAGCATTTTGGCTCACAGCTTTCTAGCAGTAGTTGGAGGCAAGTTGTAATAGGCATTTCCTTGTTGCTGAGGCAATAGAAGGTTAAGTGGCTTGCCCGACAACACAGGGAGCAGCAGTGGAATTCAAACACTCAAAACTCTTTGGCTACTGTTCTAACCACTAGGCTACTCCTCTGTTTGGGGTGGGGCTCCATCACATAAAATAGGATCCACACTAGATGACACACATGTGGCAGTACCAGTGACCCACCCAAGCTGCTGAAAAACAGACCAAAGAACTTAAGTGCGCTAGTTTGGAGCGCCCGTGAATATATGTTAGAGTGTGGTAACATAGTTGCACCTTTTAATAAGTTTAATCCTTGGATTGTAAGATCTCAGGGGAGAGGTAAATACCTACTGCATCTGATTGTAACTTGCCTTGAACTACTACTGGAACTAAATACCAATGAAAAAGGCATAAGCTAAAACCAATTAAACTGAAACAAGATTCTTTACGCGGGGATCGTAATATTTCTTGCTGGCATTCTCCAGTGATCACCAAGCAAATGTTACCAGATGGTATGTTTTTCAAAACAACTTTTCTAAAAGGGGTGGACACGTGCTTTCCTAATTACATTCTGAAGCCTGAGAGCCTCATTGCATCTTCCTTTAGCACATTTAAGTTTCATGAAGGGAAGAATCTAAACTATTTACATAGATATTTGTATCTACAGCATGTGAAGGAGATATTCTGTGGATGACACTACACTCCTCCCTGTTTCCTCAGTTTGGAACCTTGGGGTCATCTTTGACTCTACTCGCTCTTTCTCTGGGCACATCCAACAGATGTCTAAAACCTGCTGCTTCTTTCTCTATAACATTAGCAAAATGTGTCCCTTCCTCTCTACTCACATTACTAAGACTCTTATCCACTCACTAGCAATGTTCCCTCTAAGCTGCACTGGGTCCTCTGCCGGCATTCCTGCCGGGGGTGGGGGGGAGGGGGGGGGTGCAGCGCGATCGACACTCTGCCCCTCCCCCTACCAGCGGGAATGCTGGCAGAGAACCCGGCTGCGGCGTATGTTAGACCCAACAACTGTACTGCTGGGTCTAACATACGCCACAATCAATGTTTTCTTTAAGCCGCGCCGGGTTCTCCGCCGGCATTCCCGCCGGTGGGGGGAGGAGCAGAGCATCGACCGTGCTGAACCCCCCCCCCCGGAAGGAATGCCGACGGAGGACCCAGCACAGCTTAGAGGGAACATTGCTCACTAGTCACCTCCCATCTTGACTACTGTAAACTGCTCCTAACTGGTCTCCCTCTGAATCATCTCTCTTCTCTTCAATCTGTTCAGAACACAGCTTAGCTTCTGCCAGTGTCGCTATGCTCAAGTAACCCCTCTTCTCAAGCCACTTCACAAGCACCCTTTCAATTTCCGCAACCAGTTCAAATTTCTCCTACTGACCTACAAGTGCATTCATTTTACGGCTCCTCACTACCTTTCCTCTCTTATCTCAATCTACACCCCTCCTTGGGAACTCCGCTCCTCTGGTAGATCCCTTTTATCTGTACCCTTCTTTGCTACTGCCAACTCCAGACTTTGCCCGTTCCATCCTGCTGCTCCATATGCCTGGAACAAACTACCTGAGTCTGTGCGTCGGGCTCCTTCTCTAGTCTACTCAAATCCAGGCTAAAAACGAAAACAACTACTACTACTACTATTGAACATTTATATAGCACGACCGGGGGTACGCAGCCCAATACAGACACATATAAAGACGGGTCCTGCTCATCAGAGCTTACAATCTACTCAAGACAGACAATACCTTAGCTGATGACAAGGATACAAGGATGACAAGGTAAAGAGACATATAGGAGACAAGCGGATCAGGATCCAAAAGCAGCTTCAAAAAACACCTTTGGATCCTGATGCTCCTCACTATCTTGTCCACTACTTATGTGTACCTTACCATACTCTAATCCCCTTTTTCACTATGGGGCTGATTCTGAACCCTGAATAGTGCGGTTGGATGTCTGGGATGGACATCCAACCCCCATTAGGGCCCTGGGCGCAATTCCCTGCATAGCACTCCACACACGTATAGAGGGTTTGTGCGGGGAGCGCTGGACTGGGGTGGGAGGGGGAGGGCCGGAGGCGGAGAATGGGCGGAGCGGGGGCAGGCCCATGAACCCAGACGTACAAGGCCTATTCAGGGTTGGTGAGATAGATGTGGGACTTATTCCACCTCTAAAGTGGAGTAAGTCCCTCTGAAGACCGTGATCAGGCACGGCAGACCCCCACGCACCATGGTGCCATGAAAGGTGAGGCCCCCCCCACCCAATCCCAGCCCTTGCAAACCCCGCCGGAGGTTGGGCGGTGGGGAAATCTACTTCAAAGCTGTGGTGGGCTCTCGGTGCTCTGCTGGGCGTCCTGGTGCCATGGCAACATGACACCACGGCACTGGTGCTCCTGCAGGAGCATAGGGAGGGCTGTACGCGATGTAGATAGACATCCTGCACTGCCGAATCAAGGCCTGTCCGGCCCATCTATTCTGCACCAGCGGGAATATCCAGCAGCCGCAAGGTACGGATTCGGATGCACATTTGGGTCGTCCATTGTTTGGATTCCAGATGGCCCGGACGTGCCCTGATGGGAATTGCCCTCCACATGTTTTGTCTTGATTAGATTGTAAGCTCTGATGAGCAGGGACTGTATCTTACATCTATACGTACAGTGCTGCGTACGCCTTGTTGCGCTATACAAATGATTTAGTAATAGTAATAGTAGTAGCAAAACCACAAGAGGGTAATAGTATAAGGGAGCGCCTCGTTAAAGTGCTATGTTACGTCATTTTATAAAACCAAATAAGCACCTACTAGCCTAAGCAGAAGAAAGTTAAGGCTCAGACATTTACCCCAGTCCTAAACCAGGTACAAACTGCTGCACTAGAGATTTTCAAAAATTCACATAAATTATAGTATTCTAGAATCAATGCGCACACTTTCCGTGGTCAGTATTTTAGAAGAGGTCATTAATGCGTGTATGCAAGCACATACGATGACTAAAATAATCCTCAGATAGGTATTTGGCACGTTAAAGGATGTGTCGCCTTATAAAACTACCCCTAAGTATCTCTCAAGCCTGCCATGGTTTATCCAAAACTAAAGAATTTCTATTGGGCACTCTTAAGCAGTTATTTGGAAGTGGGATTTATATAAGTGAAGAGAAAGGGAACATTCGGGCAATAGGTAGAAGAAAAAAAATAACATTTCTAAATCTGCCAACAGGTGAAAATTTGGTTTCAAAATAGAAGGATGAAGTGGAGAAATTCCAAAGAAAAAGAAGTGCTTTCACATAGATGCATCCAGGAGGAAGGACTTCAGGATCAAACGCTGTCAAGAACGACCCTGGGGTTTCCGTCCCCATGCCCATCAGGAAAGGAAACAGTGAGACAGCCCAGATTCAAGAGGAAGGCAAATCCACTGCAGCTCCCAGAAAGATTGAACTATGGCAATACGGTCCAGTCACCTCTAAAAGCAGATTTGCTTCAGAATCACAATGCGTTGGGTTTATAGCCTGAATAAAACGAATGGAATTCAAAAGATCTGTTGGCGCAGCAGGAGTTAATACTTGAGTGCTATAAATTCTAAAATGATAAATTAAACATGAGAGCTATTCAGAGTTTATCCATTTTTTGCATGAACCTGTATCCTCTCAATGAATGCAGTTTTATACTCTTAAAGTAATACAGACTAATGCATTAATAAATATTTTCCAATATGCTGTAATTTCTCTTTTTTGCCTAAAAAAATAAATTCATGCAAGAGATACAGCTTTACTAAGATTTCTAAATGTACAATGGGACTAAATTTGAACTGGCATCCACGTATACTCTGCATTCATCCAATGATAAGGCCCTTTTTGAAATGTTAATTTTTCATTAATCAGACCATTTTATTTTCTCTTACATGCTTGGTATAATACTTCCTGTATTACTTTTTGCAATTTTGTGGACTCTCTAACAGCTGAAAATAAATATGGTTTATTCCTTGTTGACGCTGGCAATTAAATAGTTTAACAAATTAGCTACATTAACGTGAAATTAAATGAAAAAATATATATAAAAATGACTGTACTGACACATTGTTGGTTTTCTTTCTATTGATTATTGCAGATTAAATACCACACTGGTCTTTATTTTTCATTCATCCAGTCATATTACATGCTGCATCTGATTTTCAGTCTGGGTTGGGTGTGGTGCTTAACCTAGTAACTGTGAGCAGTGAGTGAGAATCAGCTGTGCCTACTTAGTTGGGAACTGTGTGTGAGAGAAAACTGCAGCCAATCTGAGCACTTTTCAAATCATTTAGAATCCCTTCAGCAAAGGCTCCAACGATCCTGTGAGCAGTGAGTGAGAATCAGCTGTGCCTACTTAGTTGGGAACTGTGTGTGAGAGAAAACTGCAGCCAATCTGAGCACTTTTCAAATCATTTAGAATCCCTTCAGCAAAGGCTCCAACGATCCTGTGAGCAGTGAGTGAGAATCAGCTGTGCCTACTTAGTTGGGAACTGTGTGTGAGAGAAAACTGCAGCCAATCTGAGCACTTTTCAAATCATTTAGAATCCCTTCAGCAAAGGCTCCAACGATCCTGTGAGCAGTGAGTGAGAATCAGCTGTGCCTACTTAGTTGGGAACTGTGTGTGAGAGAAAACTGCAGCCAATCTGAGCACTTTTCAAATCATTTAGAATCCCTTCAGCAAAGGCTCCAACGATCCTGTGAGCAGTGAGTGAGAATCAGCTGTGCCTACTTAGTTGGGAACTGTGTGTGAGAGAAAACTGCAGCCAATCTGAGCACTTTTCAAATCATTTAGAATCCCTTCAGCAAAGGCTCCAACGATCCTGTGAGCAGTGAGTGAGAATCAGCTGTGCCTACTTAGTTGGGAACTGTGTGTGAGAGAAAACTGCAGCCAATCTGAGCACTTTTCAAATCATTTAAAATCCCTTCAGCAATGGCGCGCCCGTGCCTTGCGGGCCCGCGCCTGAGGGCCTCGCAAGAGGGCCCTTTGGCGTGGCCCTTAGGCGGTGGACCGTGCGGGACCCACTATCTGCTGCTATATGCTCATTCTGTTCAGCGATATGCTGTTTGTAGTTAATGTAAGGTAATGTAATGTAAGTTATGTACTGTGTTCCCTGTTTGTACTCCTAGTGTTTTGTTGTGATGTAATGATAATGCAATGTATGTTTCCCTCACCTTTGTTTAACTTTGTGCTGTATTAACCGCTTTGATTGAAGGAAAAGGCGGGATACAAAACATGTTAAATAAATAAATAAATAAATAAATATTCAGAGGCTTTATCTAATTAAGAGAGGTATTTACTAGTCTGTGATAAGATAAAACTGGGTTACTTACCTGTAACGGGAGTTCTCCGTGAACAGCAGGATAAGTCAGCCACACCTGGTGACGTCCTCCGACGGCACCATACACGGAAGTGCTCTCTAGAGCTCAGAACCTTTCTGAGTATGAGCCAGAGGCCCAACCCACTAGCACGCCCCTAGCTAGCCAGTGAGTCTCAAGCTGTGCGCAGAGTGTCTGTGGCTAGGGGCGTGTGGAGGCCGACCTCAGCCCGGGGAGGTGGGCAGGATTGTGTGGCTGACTTATCCTGCTGTCCACGGAGAATTCCCGTTACAGGTAAGTAACCCAGTTTTCTCCTTGGACAAGCAGGATTCGTCAGCCACACCTGGTGCCTCCCTAGCTGCGTGATAGCACGGAGTAGCGGTGGAGAGGGAGGCCAAGTCTAGGTGAAGGCACTTAGTGTTTATTTTCACACTTGAATTTTCACACTTGACAAGATTAATTAGCAGGTAGCAGTGCAACAATTATAACGTTGAATAGATGGCCAACATGGTCGAACAGCAAAGCCAACATGGCTGGAAGTTATCACAGTAATGTCAGGGTAAACTCAGTCACGGTCCTCTATCGGTTCCACTGTTGGCGGTGGAAAGGATCGCCAGGACAAAAGCGCAGCATGCCTGAGTGTCCAAGTCCAAGCAATAATGTCTCTGGAAGGTAAGAACAGAGGACCAAGTGGCGTCTTTGCAGATGTCGGTCACAGGGATGGAGCGCAGGTTCGCGATAGTGGTTGCCAACGCCCTGAGCTGGTGAGGTCCCACATTTGGTGCTGCTTGTGTGCCTGCCAGTTCATGGCAGAGGCCGATGCAGTCAGAGATCCATTGAGCCATGGTGTGCTTCGTGACCGGGTGACCTGGTCTGTTGGGATTGTAGGACACAAATAGCTGAGAGCCCTTCCGGATCGGACCTGTCCTGAGGATATAGGTTTGGAGGACTCTGGTGCAGTCAAGAGTGTGTAGCCTCTGCTCCTCGGGTGAGGAGAGTGGCTCAGGGTAGAACGTGGGTAGCTCGATGGTTTGGTTGATGTGGAACTCAGAAGCTACCTTTGGGATGAACTTGGGGTGAGTACGTAGGGTGGCTCTGTCCTGGAGGAGCTGAGTATACAGGGGATGTGCCACCAGCGCCTGAAGCTCGCTGATTCTGCGGGTGGAGGTGATGGCTACCAGGAACAGAGTTTTCCATGTTAGATGCTTCATTGAGGCTGTAAGTAGAGGCTCGAAGGGAGGCTGGGTGAGTTGCTGTAGGACAATGTTCAGATCCAAGGCCAGGGCAGGGGCTCGTATAGGAGGTCGTAGGTTGTTCATACCTTTCATAAAGCTTACCACCAAGGGTAAGGAGGCAATGGTTGCGTCACCCGAGCGGTCGTGGAAGGCCGCAATGGCAGATAGATGTACCCGGACGGAGTTGGTTTTTAGCCCTTGTACCGAGAGCGAAGTGAGGTACTGCAAGACACTCGGATCGGGGCAGCTGGAGGGGCAAAGCGGGCGGGCTTGGCGGCATACCACAGGCTGAACCTTTTCCACTTGAGCCCGTATGATTTTCTGGTGGATGGTCGTCTGGCTGCCAGGATGATGTGTTGGACCTCCTCTGAGATGCTAAGTGAAGAGAGGGTCATACGTTCAACCTCCATGCTGTTAACGCCAGAGTCCGCAGGTTGGGGTGCAGGTTGAGTCCGTCAACCTAGGTGAGCAGGGACGGCTGGAGAGAGAGTTGGATGGGTTGTTCCTGCACGAGGCGCAGCAGAGTTGGGAACCACATCTGACGGGGCCAGTATGGGGCCACCATGATGATGTGGGCCTTGTCCTGGACCACCTTCTGCAGTGTTTTGGAGATCAGGGGGGTGGGTGGGAAGGCATGCACTAGAGACCACTCCCCCCCAGCACACGTCGAAGGCATCCGATGCTACTCTGTGGGCTGACGGATGTTTGGAACAGAACAGGTTGCACTTCTTGTTCTGGTCTGTCGCAAAGAGGTCGATCTCTGGTTGGCCCCAGCAGCGGAACATGTCGTTGGCGGCCTGGGGACTCAGAGTCCACTTGTGTGGGCTCAGTTGTTGGCTTAACCTGTCTGCCAGGGAGTTCTGTTCGCCTGGGAGATAGGACCTTTTATCCAGCAGTGATTTGCTAGGGCTAGTGCCCAGATGGTGAGCGCCTCCTTGCACAGAAGTCGCGAACCCGTCTCTCCTTGTTTTTTTTTTTTGTTTTGTTTTGTTTATTTATACTTTATAACACAGTACAAAATCAGAAGTTCAGACACATCAACAACAAAACCATTTATAAACCCACAAACTCCCCCCCCCCCCCCCGCCATCCTACCACTGTTACAAACATCCTAGAATCTTTACAAACTAGTACTTTTCCAGCACAAATATTTCTTCCAGATTTTTAGAAATTTTTTGGAACCGTTATTCTTAATGGCAGTTGCCTTACTAAGTAAATAATTGGAGTCGAGGGACAACACATATTCCCTCAGCGTGGGCGGTTGCACCTGCCGCCAACGCCGTGCAATCAACATCCTATAAGTCACACACCCCACATTGACAAAGAAACTTTCGACCTGAGTGAGGTTTTCTGGCCTCAGCCCCAACATAGCCACGGCTGGGTTTGGCTCGATCAGTTTCCCCAATATAACACTCAATAGGCCAAACACCTCTCCCCACTGTTCATAAATACTTTTACAAGACCACCAAACATGTAAAAATGTCCTCCTTTCCCCACACTCCCGCCAACACCTATCGGTATGTCCTGGGAACATAACCTGTAATTTTTCAGGTGTTAAAAGCCACCTGTACAATAATTTATAGTTATTTTCTATAAAACTGGCGGCTAGCACCCCTTTATATTTATTTATTTATCTATTACTTCTATACCGCCCCTTCCAGAGATCAAGGGCGGTTTACATGGAACAAGTTAACATATTATGTATACTTCGGTATACATTTACATTGAACAGGAATTTAACTTTTTACAAATAACAATAAATGCGATAAACTGTCCAAACTATTTACATAGGCTATTTACAAGTGGTTATATACAGTGTGTTATAGAATAATCATAGGTCATGCATAAGTGGTGGAATTTATTTCCATTTTTTCTAGAGTTTTTTGTGTGTGTGTAGGGGGACTGGGTGGGGTTAACTAATTGTGGTTTTAGGAGTTTTGAGTTTGTGTGTTTGTGGATGCTGCGGGACAGGGCTTGGGGGGTAGGGGATTTGGAAATGTTCGGAGAATAGGTAGGTTTTGAGTTCCTTCCGAAATTGGGAGAGGTCTTTTATGATACGGAGGCCTAATGGGAGATCATTCCAGAGCATGGGGGCAGTGAACGTGAAGGCTCTGGCACTTGAGGATTTTTTAATCTTCGTGAATGTTTTTGGCATATCGAGTGAGTGGGCTGCGTTTTGTCTGCGAGTTCTTAATTTGGATGGGGTCTGTAGTAGTGTTGATAGGTGTGAGGGGGCGATGTCGTTTAGGAGCTTGAAAGTTGTTAGGAGTATCTGATTCGGCTGTTTATAGGGAGCCAATGTAGTTCTAGGAGTATCGGGGTCACATGATCTGTTAGGCGCGCTTTAGTGATTACTTTTGTGCAGATGTTCTGGGCTCTTTGTAATAGGTAGGTATTTTTTTGTGGTAGGCCAATTAGGAGACTGTTGCAATAATCAAAATGGGGTGTGATGAGTGTATTAACAACCGATCTAAAGTCATGTGTGTCAAGGAGGGGCCTTAGGTGTTGTATGGTTTTGAGTTTATGAAATATGGTTCTTACTGTCTGCTTTATGTGCGGTAGCATGGTGAGAGTATGATCTATTATTACACCTAGGTATTTTACCTCTTTTTTAACAGGTATAGCTGTATTGTTGATTGAGATTGTTGTTGGAAAAGTGTCCTCGGTCACAGGTGTTCTTGTAACAAACATTGCTTCGGTTTTTTTGAGGTTAATGCTGAGGTAATTGGTTTCCATCCAAGAGGTGGTCTCAGCCATGCATTCAGATAGGGTGTTGTAAGTGGGGTTTTTGGTGGTTATGGGGATGGCGAGCATGATATCGTCAGCATAAATAAAGTGACTAATTTTGTGTTTTCTAAATATGTTAGTGATAGGTTGCAAGTATAGGTTGAAAAGGAGGGCGGAAAGGGCTGATCCCTGGGGTATTCCTTGTCCTTGGGGGAAGGTTTCTGATGCCTCTTGGTCTATTTGAACACGTATTAGTCTATTTGTGATGTAGGACTTGAACCATTTGAGAACAGTCCCACCTATTCCTAGGTTTTCTAGTCTATTGATCAGAGTAGGGTGGTTGATGTTGTCAAAGGCGGCAGAGATGTCTATAAAGAGGAGTAGAAAGCCTTGATTGTTGACATCTGTGCCTTTGATGAGGTAGTCCATCAGTGTAATCAAGAGGGTTTCCACTCCGTGGAAGGGGCGGAAACCAAATTGGTGTGAGTCAAGGGGTTTGTGCTCATCAATATGGTCCTGTAATTGTAACTGAATTGTTTTTTCTATTATTTTAGCAATAAATGGAATGCTGGCTATTGGTCTGTATGAATTTGGATCTTTTGAGTCAAGTTTATTGTTTTTTATTATTGGGCGAAGCGTTGTGAGCTTTAGGGCATCAGGCATGATGCCTTGAGAAAGGGACTGGTTCACCATATGTTGAATGTTTTCGGCGAGTTCTTCCTTTGTACATTTAATCCAAGACACGGGGCAAGGATCGAGTGGGGAGGTTGTAGTATTGATCATTGTTATGATTTTAAGGAGCTGTTTTTGGTCAACCGTGTGAAAAGTTGTCCAATTGTTATTAATTTCTATGTGTGTAGGTAGTATTGCTGTTAGAGTATTGGGTTTAGATTTTAGTTTTTCTGCAAAGTGGGTTGCTAATGTTTGAGTACATATTGCTGGTTGTTTTGGCTCAGAGTTCTTTGCTTTAGTCAGTGTTTTTACAATTTCAAATAGTTCTCTAGGTCGGTTAATGGCCAGATTTATTACTTTAGAGTGGTAATCTCTTTTTGATTTGTTTATTGCGTTCTTGTATTCGTTAAGAGTGTTCATGTATTGGGATTTGTTTTCATTTGATTTATTTTTCCTCCATCACTTTTCTTGTTTCCTCAGTTGATTTTTTAGTTTTGCTAGTTCTTTCATGAACCATTTTTCTGTTTTTTTTGATTGTCTATGCATTGTGCGTGTAGGGACAGCTGCTTCTTGTATTGTTAGGTTCCAATGATTTACAGTGGAGTTGATGTCGGGGAAGTCCGTGTTGAGTATGGGTAATACTTTGTCAAGGAAAGTATCTTTGTCAAAGTCTGCGAATCGTGATATATGAGGTGATGTGTTTGTTGTATTCAGTGTTGCTTGTGCTGGGAGGTGGAGTGTTATGAGGTGATGGTCGGACCATGGTACTTCTGTTGTGGTTGGTGAGGTAAATTGTTGGTGGTTATTAAGGGAGGAAGGGAGGAAAATGAGATCTAAAGTGTTGCCTTTTATGTGTGTGGAGGTGTGAACTATCTGTGTATATCCCATTTGGTTCATGGCGTCCATGAAGTTATCTGATTGTGAATTGTTTAGAGAGGGGAGGTTTAGATCACCTAGAATTATTAGTGGTTTGTTTTGTGATGCTGTGTATGCAAGTTCAAGGATGGGGGAGAGGTTTTTTTGATCTGCTGAGGGGGGTCTATATATGAGGGAGAGTGCAAGGGTTCTGCTTTCTATATTGATAATGTCCATTCCATCTATATTATTTAAGCTTGTTAAGTTGTATTGCAGGACTTTTTTGGCGAGTATGAGAGCGCCACCTCCTCTTTTTGCATCTCGATGGCAGCTGAATATATCATGTTGATGTGTGTTTAGCTGGTTTAATAGTATGGTGTCCGTGGGTGAGAGCCATGTCTCAGTGATGCAGATAATATCTGGATCTTTGTCTTTTATCATGTCATTGATTACTGGTATTTTGTTTCGTATGGATCTGATGTTTATTAAGAGGAGCTTAGTTTTAGTGTCTGTATTAGCTGTATTATCTTTTAGACCATTTTGTGGTTGATGTTTTATTTGAATAAGTCTATGGAGGCGTCTGCCTGAGTTATGATGAGAATAATAGTTGTGAGTGAGTGTGTATGTTGCGCTGTGTTGTGAGTTTTGGTGAAAGTTATGGGTGGTGAGAATGCTGTTATATGGGTTTTGATAATGGTTATGTATGATGGGGATGTTATTGTAGGGGCTTTGATTGGTTTTGTATGTATAAATGTGTTGTGTTAAGAGTGTTATTAGGAGGAGAGTGAGGGGGATGTTTGCACGTTTTTTTGGAGACATTGTTTTTTTTTAAATTATTATGAGGGGGGATTGAATGAGTGGGAATGCTGTGTATTGGGAGGATTAGCAGGAGAGTAGAGAGAATGAAAGGTTACTGACGACAGTACAACAGTATATGAAAGCTACTGACAATACTATATAGGTTACAACAGTATATGAAAGCTACTGACAATGCTATATAGGTTACTGACAACAGTAAATGCTGCTACTGACAATGCTATATAGGTTACTGACAACAGTAAATGCTGCTACCAACAATGTTAAGTAGGTTTCTGACAACAGTATGTGTGGCTACTGACAATGTTATACAATCTACTGGCAACAGTAAATAACAGTGACAGTACACAACAATGCTATACAGTAAGTGCTGCTACCAACAATGTTAAGTAGGCTTCTGACAACAGTATGTGTGACTACTGACAATGTTATACAGTCTACAGGCAACAGTATATGAGGCTACTAACAATCGGATATGTATGGTAGTGGGTGATTACTGACAACGGTAAAATTGAGTGTGCTAAATGCCTCAGGTATAGTCAATTCATTTGGAGGTGGTATACTTGCTGTGATCGATGGATGGTCTGGTTTTTGAGGTGGGAGCGAGCTCTACCCTAGGGGAGCTCCAGCTGGTTGGTTATTTGGCTGGTATCACAAAACCGTGGGTGGAGGATGGAAGTCTTGTTTGGCGCGGGGGCGCTTGCCAGCACGGTGAAATTTAATTGCTGCACGTGGCTGCCCCCGATTGGGTAGGGATCATATGGCCGCAGCTCCTCCCAGTGTAGGAGGCTCAATCCTCCGGAGAGGAGAGCTGATGATGGTGGCCGAGGGAGGTCTTGTGTGGGTCGCCTGCCGGCGTGGTGGAGTTTAACTGCTGCACGTGGCTTGCAAGAGGTCTTCGGTTGGTTGGACTTTCAGGGCAGTGCAGGGGGTTAAAACTGCAGGAGGCTTAAAAAAGGTCCGTTGATGAACTCGGTAGCGGGGCAACTGTTGCTGTCGGGTTATGTCTTCCGAAATCCTGTGTTGTTGGAGTCGTGTGAGCTTGCTTCTGGTCCAAGCCTAAGGGCCACACCAAAGGGCCCTCTGGCGAGGCCCTCAGGCGCGGGCGCGCCCGATCAGCACGGCGCTTTTAAACAGCTGTTGGCTGCCCCGATTGGGCAGCTCCTCACATGGCTGCTGGCTTCGCTGCTCCGGCCCGCTCTATCCCCGGCTGGGAGAGCTGCTGGTGGAGTGCCGGAGTGTGGAATGAAGAGGCTTGCGCCCGATCAGCACGGCGCTTTTAAACAGCTGTTGGCTGCCCCGATTGGGCAGCTCCTCACGTGGCTGCTGGCTTCGCTGCTCCGGCCCGCTCTATCCCCGGCTGGGAGAGCTGCTGGTGGAGGGCCGGAGTGTGAAAGATGCTATCCCACTCCTCATCCTCCCACTTGATCCCAAAGTCTTGTTCCCAAGCTTTTTGGAACGGGCTCTGCCCCCTTTCCCCCTCCATCATATTGTAAAATTTAGTCAAACGTTTCTTCGAGTGCCCCATCAGGAACAGCGTTTCTATACCCGTGAGGTCTCCCCGTAATTCGGGTAATATTTTATGTTTCAGGTAATGACATATCTGCTGGTAGGGAAAGTGATCTTTAGCTTCTAAGCCAAATTGCTTCTCTAAAACAGAGAAGGCCTTGATCTCTTTGCCCTCTAATAGGCCTATAGTTGGCCTATGTGCCTTAACCCCTTCTGAGCCCAGGTCGTAAACTCACTACGTCCCATCGCTGGCGGAAAATCCGGATTATCAACAATAGGTATCAATCTAGACACCTCACCTATACCCAACCACTTCCGTCTCCATCGATGCCAGAGGTGTAGAGTTCTCTGAACATAGGGGTTGCAGTCTCGCACCCCCATGTGCATCCCTCGTGGCAGCCAAATCCAATCAGATAATTTCCCTACCTTTAAGTCTTCCGCCTCCATTCGCACCCACTCCTTACCATCCTCCGCACCCCAATCTACTATTGCACTGAGTTGTGCTGCTTCCATATAGCGGTTCACATCCGGAATGGCCATTCCCCCGTTTCGCCTACTCTTAGTGAGCAAAGGCCACGCAACTCGGTTACTTTTCCCTCCTCCAATAAACCTCATAATGGTCCGCTGTATCTTCCCCAAAAAAGTTCTAGGCATCCCCACCGGCAGTTTTCGAAAAAGATATAGCCACTGGGGCAAGATCACCATCTTGATGGCTGAAATCCGCCCCAACCAAGATAATCTTTTACTTTCCCAGAATTCCAATTCTCTCTTCATCTTTTGTTCCATCAGCCCAAAATTTACCCTTCCTAAATCCCATTCATTGGCCATTAAATATATCCCCAAATATTTCACCCTCTGTTTGGCCCATTTAAATGGTAACCGCTTCTGCAGCAATTGTTGTGTGTGGGTGTCTGCAGAAATATTCAAGATCTCAGACTTTGTAGCATTAATCTTAAATCCCGAATATTTGCCAAACTCCACTAAGATCCGATATAGCACCTCCACTGATTGCAGGGGCTCTGTCAACAAAAAGAGCAAGTCATCTGCAAACAATGAGATTTTACTCTCCCAGGTCTTCCCCTGGACCCCCTTCACTGCCGGACATTCCCTCACCAATTGGGCTAGGGGCTCCATTGATAACACAAAGAGAAGAGGTGAGAGCGGACAGCCTTGACGTGTCCCCCTCCCCAATTCGAATGCGGTAGAGTAATCCCTGTTTACACGGATCCGCGTTAGAGGGTTGGAGTAAATAGCCCTAACCCAGTTTAAATATCCCCCTCCTAGACCCATTAAGTCCAGCACCTGCATCAAGTAGGGCCAAGACACGCGGTCAAACGCTTTTTCTGCATCTATGGTCAATAAGACCAATTGTGTTCCCGCTGTCTTCCCCTTCCAAATTGTATTCAGCACCTTCCGAATATTATCGGCAGGTTGCCTACCCGGCACAAACCCCCCCTGGTTCTCATGTACTAAACGGGGCACGAAGGGTAAAAGTCTATTAGCCAAAATTTTGGTGAAGATTTTAAAATCGGATCCCAGCAACAAGATAGGTCTATATGAGCTACATAAAGTAGGGTCCTTCCCCTCCTTTAGCAACAGGGTAACACCCGCCGTTCGTAGAGTGTCAGGGAGCCGTCCCCCATGTCTGAAGGAGTTATAGAGCCGAGCCAAAATACCACTCAGCTCCTCTTGGAAGGTTTTATAAAATTTATCAGTGTATCCATCCAGCCCTGGTGCTTTATGTGCAGGCAATGATCTAATCACTGCAGCTACTTCCGCCGCTGTAATAGGCCTCGCTAACAACTCAGCGTCAACTTCGGATAACTTTGGCAACTTCATTTGTAAATAACGAGCGCGCTCTGCCTGTGACCCAGACTCCTCCGCCCTATATAAATGCTGGTAAAACTGCACAAATTGCTCCTTAATCTGTTCTACTCTCCTTACTTCTCTCCCCCCCGCATCGCGAATCTTGGTTATAAAATTCCGCCTATGACGCTGTTTCAACCGATAAGCTAACCATTTTGTAGGTTTATTGCCGAGTTCAAAGAAGGTTTGCTTCAATTGGTCCTGGGCAAATTTAATCTCTCCCAATTCTATTTCTCCCAATTCCCTTTTTGCATCTCGCAGCTCCTGTAGCCCCCGTTCATCGATCTCCCCCCTTTGGTGGTGCCCTTCCCCTTCCCTAATCCGATGTCTAAGGGAATTTTTCCTTTCCTCCTTAGTCCGTTTCACATACATTCCCAGGGAGATTAACTCCCCCCTCACAACCACCTTCAAACACTCCCAGAGGGTCTCTACCCTGCAATCCTCCCTGTCATTCAATTCCAAATAAGTGTTTATAGCGGCCGCCACTTTTTGTCGTATATCAGAGTTCTCCAAGAGGGCCTCATTCAGCAGCCATCTACGCTGGGGCTTCTGCTTCGACCCAACCACTACATCTATCCAGACTGGCGCGTGGTCCGTCCACGTCCTCTCCCCAATTACACAATCAGCCACCTCAACCAGCAGAGTGTCAGAGACCCATATCATATCTATCCTTGAAAATGAATTATGTACCGGAGAGAAGAATGTGTACTCCTGTTTCCGACCTCGCAATTCCCGCCAGGTGTCTCTAATACCCAGGGACCTACTCATCAACTTAAGCCTTCGTCTATCCTTTGTATTACCCCCACCGCCCCCCTTAGAGTTATCCAGTTGGGGGTTAACGGTCAAATTAAAATCCCCCCCCATAATCACTTCCCCTTCCGCAAACGTTTCCACCGTCGTAGTTAAACTTTCATAGAACTTTCCTTGAGCTGAGTTTGGGCCATAGACATTTACTAGGGTGAGCAACTTACCCCGAATCTTAAGCTTAATAAGCAGGAAATGCCCCTCCCTGTCCCGGAGAACTTCCCCCATGGTGTATTGTCTGTTCTCATTTATCAAGATCCCCACTCCCCCCTTCTTTAATTCTACTTTATTGGAAGCAAACCATTGTCCTGGGAACTGTCTATGATGTACCCGCCACTCATCCCTTCTTTTTAAATGGGTTTCCTGAAGAAAAATAACATCTCCTCTAAGCCTAGCACATTCTTTAAACATCCTCTGCCTTTTGATCGGGGAATTCAGCCCCCTGACATTCAGTGTAATTACTCTTAATTTAGCCATAGTCGGTAGTTGCTGGAAGGTATGTAACTAATTGGTTTGTGGCAGGATGGATTCCCCCTTCTACCCTATCCCCAACCTTCCCCCTTCGTATCCCCCTCCCTCCTCCCCCCTCCACCCCCTGCTCCCCTGTCTCGTCCACTCCCCTCTTCCCCATTCCATAAGGCATGACATCAGCCCCGACAGCATATCTACAGTACACATACACCTCTCACCTGCAGCACTTCACATACAACTCACTCCTATACTCCTTGACCCCTCCCGATATAGCCCACCTCAAAACAGCAGCAAAAAAGACCAGATATATATATCTAAGAGAGAAGTCCCATGTTCATCGACGTTCTCCCCCAGTAGCCACGGTCTTCTTCGGCTTCCGCAGTCGCTTCTCCCCCAGCGATACCCTCCTCCAGCGACTTTCCTCCTCCTGTCTCTGCTCTCTTGGGGGGCTCAAAGAACTCATGCTGTCCAGCCAGCCGGCCTGTTTCATAACATCCGTAGCTTCCGCTACTGATCGGACGTGGGATGAAACTCCCTCCACACTGAACATCAGGCCAAAGGGGAAGGTCCATCTATATCTAATGTTCTCTTCCCGCAGCCGGCTTGTTAAACCACTTAAAGCTCTCCGCTTTCACATAGTAATAGCGGAAAGGTCAGCATAGAACTCAACTTTATGGTTTTCCCAGCGGACCTCTTGAAGTTTGCGCGCTGCTGACATCACCATAGTTTTTGTAGTATACTCGTGGAAGCATGCGATAATGTCCCGCACTCTGCCATCCCTCTTGGGGCCCAAAGCATGATGCGCCCGATCAAGTGTCCAACACAAACCGGAGCTGTCCATCCCAGCTTGCTCCACTATCTGTTTACTGATCTGCACCACCACTTTTATACAATCCTCTTTCTCATTGCTTTCCGGGAGGCCGCGAATGCGCACATTAGATCTTCTCGACCTATTCTCTAGGTCTTCCAGCTTGGTCCAAAGTTCTTCCTGTTCACCCATGGCACCATCCAATTTGCCTTGCAGACTGCGCAGTGCGCCTTCTTGCTCCTCCACCTTGCTTTTCACATCCACCAGCCTCTGGCCCACCTCCTTCACCTCCTCTTTCAACTCAGCCATCCAATTCTGGGCCTCGGCCTTAAACTGAGCCAGGTCCTGCCGCAGGGCTGAGAACCAGCCCTTCAGCTCTCCTTTGAAAGCCTCCAGTTCAGTTTCGCGGGGACTCCCAACCTCTGCAGCTCCACTTGCCTCCTCCGCGGCCTTCGCACTCGCCGCCGTCATTTTGGCTTTCCCCGTGCCGCTCCCGCTCACTGCCTTAAATGCAAAATTTTTCAGGTCGGTCGAGCTTTTCCTCGGTGCCGACATCTCCGCGCCTCTCTTAACGCGCTGGACGCTACTTTCCAGGCTCACCACTTCACCGTGGTCAAGATTCTGCAGGTTTCTTTATCCACCACGACGGAGCTCCGTCTTCGAGCTGCCGTCTAGCTGGGTGACGTCATTTCCTCCTCGTCCCTCCTTGTTTATTGATACAGAACATGGCAACATGGTTGTCTGTCTGCACGAGGATTGATTTGTTCTTGATGTGCGGTTGGAAGGCTTGTAATGCATATTTTATGGCTCTGAGTTCCAGGAGGTTTATGTGGAGGTCTGCTTCCATTGTTGTCCAGACCCCTTGTGTGCGTAGCTGACCCATGTGGGCTCCCCAGCCGGTCCGGGACGCATCTATAGTAATGGTGATCTGGTGACTGGGTTGTTGGAGTTGTTTTCCCACCATGAGGTTTTGTTTGAAAGTCCACCACCGGAGGCTCCTCCTGGTGCGAGCGTCGAGGGGAATGGAGGTGGAGAGAGGTTGGGTGCATTGGTTCCAGCATGAGCGTAGGCACCACTGAAAGGTGCGCATGTGTAGCCATGCTAGGGGCAGCACCTGATTGGTGGCGGCCATGTGGCCCATAAGGCGTAGGAAGCTTTGGGCCGTCGAGACTGTCTGAAGGGAGGCTACCATAGCTAGAGTGGTCAACTTCTCTGCCCGCTGCACAGGGAGAAAGGCCATCGCCTCCACAGTGTCTATGTCAGCCCCAATGAATTCCAAGCATTGAGAGGGGACGAAGTGTGATTTTTGATGGTTCTCAAGGAATCCGAGGGAGGTGATGAGGCGGATTGTCTGATTACCCACTGAGTTTCCCGCGGTGATGGTGATGAGAGGAGCCAGTCGTCCAGGTATGGGAAGACATGGATGCCCTGTTTTTGTAGGTGTGCCGCTGTGACGGCCACGCACTTTGTGAATACCTGTGGTGCTGGGGAGAGGCCGATTGGAAGGGCCTTGTATTGGTAATGACCTCCCAGGGCTTGGAAGTGCAGGTACTTTCTGTCCTCTGGATGGATTGGGACATGTGTGTAGGCGTCTTGTAGGTCCAGGGATGCGATCCAGTCTCCGGGGTGCAGGAGAGGGAGGATCGAGCCCAGTGAATACATATGGAACTTCTCTTTGATGATAAACTTGTTTAAGTTCCTGAGGTCGAGGATGGGGCGCACTCCTTCCGATTCTTTGGGCACCAGGAAAAATCTGGAGTAGAAGCCCAGATTGGTCTGATTGGAGGGAACCGTCTCGATCGCTTGGGATGCCAGGAGGTGTATCAACTCTTGGTGCATCAGCAGAGGTTTTTTGTTGTTGTTGGAGGGTGCTGGGGTGGATCGCTGGCGAGGGTGAGACAGGAAGCGCAGGTGGTAGCCTTCCCGAATGATTCGCAGGACCCATGTTTCTGTAGAAATAAGTCACCAGAAGTCCCAGAAGGCAGTCAATCATCCTCCCACTGGAAGTGTTGCTCCCACCGGAAGTGTTGCTCGCTCTTCCGAGGGTTGGTTGTCAAAAAGAAGGGCCGCTTTTCCCCGGCTGGGACGGTTGCTTCTTTTGCTTCCTGTCTCTTTGGTGCTTTTGCTGATGTGGAGCTCCAATTGAGGGTCAGTATGCTGCCTGCTTGTAGCGTGGTGGCTGCCATTTGCAGTAGGAATTATATTCTTTGTGTGCGGGGTAGGATTTGCGGCTGTAGTTTCCCTTGGCATTGGAGTTGCGCTCTAGACCATCCTCAGCGAGGGTCTGTAAGGTGGTGCAATGGTCTTTCATGTCATTGACTGTTTCAGTGATGTTTTCCTTAAAGAGTGACTCGCCATTGCAGGGTGCATCGGCGATGTGTTCATGGGTATCTTCGTGCAGGCCTGAAGCCCGCAGCCATGCTAGTCGCCTGGTAGAAATGGTGGTACCGCCTGTGCGCCTAGCAACCTCAAAAGCGTCATGCACAGTGCTGATGAGGTGTTTTCCGCATTCCTTGAGGTCTCCACTTGTGGATGTAGCTTTTGCATTTTCCTCAGGTGAGAGGGCTGCCATGATGTCCTTGAGGGTCCTGGAAGAGTATATGCCGAACTGCTGCGCTGAGATTCTTGCATTAAGTATAGCTCCTTGAAAGACTTTCTTCCCTACGTTGTCCAGGAGTTTGGGGTCTTTCCGGGGGGGGGGGGGGGAGTTGGCATAATTGCGTGAAGATTTGATGCACTTTAGGGCTGAGGATATGACTATGGAGTGATGAGGCAGCTGACTCTTCCCAAACCTGGGCGCTTGTTGGACTTGGTACTTCGCGTCCAGTTTCCTGGGGCACGCCAGTGAGGAGGCCGGGTTCTGCCAGAGCTTTGCTTCTGTATCAAGGAGACGCTGATGGATCGGCAAGGTGATTGGCATCTTAGGAGCGTTGAGATACATTAGGACCTCCGGTCTGGCTTGGTCAGGCTCCAACGGTGTGAGGTTTAGGGTGGAAGCCACTTTTCGTAAAAACTTGGGGTATGTGATGTCCTCAGGTGGCGGAGCTGATGGAGGTGGCTCCGTGTCAGCGGATGTCACGGTGGATCCCCCCACTGAACTTGGGGCTGAGGCCGCTTTGGCCTTAGTAGGAGATTCGGATCCAAGTGGGGTCTTAGCATCCTCCTCCTCACCTATGCTTAGAAAGGATGGAGACTCAGAGCTCTCTGATGCGTTGTCAACGTGCTGTGTATTGTTGCCGGTATTGGAGTCCCGTGGTCTCTCTGGGCTTGTGTCTGGTGCAGAGTGGTTGGAGTCCCATGGCTTCTCTGAGTTTGCATCTGGGGCAGAGGTATCCGTGAGGCCATCGTGCAGCAGGTCTGTGAGACTGGAAAGCAGCTGTAGTATGGCTCCCTGGTTAGGAAGCAGCCTCGCGGGGGTAGTGGGTACTTCCGTTTGCTGGGCTGCCCTTTCAGAACTAGGGGCCCTTGATGCGGATGTGGCCCTCTTCCGTGGCCTGGCTCCTGGGCTAGGGCTGCTTGAGATGCGGTGTTTGTGCTGTGATCCGCGATCCTTCCTGGAGGCACCGGGGCTGCGTGAGCGGTGGTGTCTTTTATATTTATGCTTGCTTTGCTCCCGGCTCCGGTCTCTGCCCCAATGGTGATCGCTGTCTCTGCCCTGATAGTGATCGCTGCTCCGGTCCCGGTGGCATTGACTGTGCTCACTCTGCTGAGTGCGATCATTGTCCCATTCACCGCGGCAATCACTGCCTCATGTCTGTGCCGGAGAGGAAATAGTGCCGGCGCTGCAAGGGGATTCTGCTTCGGTGCTGGGAGAAGAGGAGGCATCATGATGTTGTGGGGAAGACCCGTTCCACTGGCCAATGGGTGACTGGTGGGCGGAGCTTGCCGGCCCATGCTGATGGCCAATGGCAGAGGAGGGGGCGGGGTTTGCGGCGGTGACATCCTCAAGATGGCGGCCCCCAGGAGCAGCATGGTCAGGCTGGCGTGCTTGGTCTCTGTGTGGGTCCTGGGAAGCGCCGGGGGAGCCGCGGAGGCTGGAGGAGGTCTTGGAAGCATGCCGTTTTGCTGCCTTTTTCTCAGCAGGTGTTTTGGAACTGGGGAGGCCGTTGCCATCGGACTTTTATGCCGCGGGAGCATCCGAAATAGCTGGCGAGTCCGGAGCTGAGCGACGGGGGATGGAGGCCCCTAGGGGCGCATCCCATGTCGGTTGAGCAATTTGTGAAGACTCCGGAGGCTGGGAGGCGAGGAAGTCCTTCAGCGCGTGGCCTCTGGACTTCAGGGCTCTGGGAGACATCCGAGAGCAGTGCTGGCAATCCGAGACCTGGTGGCTGGCACCTAAGCACCTAATGCACTGGTCGGGGGCATCTGAGCTGCTCATCTTCCTTGAGCAGTGGCTGCATTTTTTAAAACCTGGTTTTGTCAATGGCATCTTCTTACCGTGAGTATTGCTTTTCTCTTTTCTTCTCTGGCTGTGAGAGAGCAGGAATCCGTATGTGGTAGGCTTGGCAGAAGAAAAAAGACTGGCTAGCTAGGGGCGTGCTATTGGGTTGGGCCTCTGGCTCATGCTCAGAAAGATTCTGAGCTCTAGAGAGTACTTCCGTGTATGGCGCCGTCGGAGGACGTCACCAGGTGTGGCTGACGAATCCTGCTTGTCCAAGGAGAATCCGCACTACCACAGTTGTATTTACCATGGGAGTCATTAACTCATGGTACTTCAGTACTGCAGGCTAGTGACTCCCACGGTAAATATAAATTTGCATTGCTGCAGCCCAAAACATTATGCATTTCTGGCTGCAGTAATTCTGATAGTGGGCCCCCCATCAAATCCCCCACACCCTTCCTATAGACATCCCACTGCCCCTCTGAAATAGATCCTCCATCCCCCCCTGAAAGAGATCCCCCCCTCAAAGAAACCCTCTGGACCTACCTTTCCTTGATGTCTGCAAGCAGGGATAGCAGAGGGCTTTTTCTTTGGGAAGCACAAGCACCGCCCAGAGTTCCGCCCTAACTCTGCCATGAACTCCACCCCAAGCTCCATCCTAACTCCGCCCCAAGTTCCACTCCATGGGGAAAACCCCTTCCTGTTCTGCCTGCAGGCATCCAATCTCCTACAGGCAGACAAGAAGGGTCTTCACCGCGATTGCGGCTTTTCTTCTGCTGCCCATTGGGAATGGGAAACCGGTGGGCGGTCTGCTGCCTGCCAGACTTGATCATGGCAAAGACCTTTCCTGTCTGCTCGTGGGAGGATCCCAGGGCAGACAGGAAGGGTTTTTGCTATGATTGCAGCCGGCAAGTAGCAGGCTTTCCATGGGGATCCTA
This sequence comes from Ichthyophis bannanicus, assembly GCA_033557465.1. Classification (NCBI taxonomy): domain Eukaryota; kingdom Metazoa; phylum Chordata; class Amphibia; order Gymnophiona; family Ichthyophiidae; genus Ichthyophis; species Ichthyophis bannanicus. The sequence goes on along the minus strand of CM066038.1, from coordinate 199,486,105 downwards.
TCCCCCGCAGGCAAAAGAAGAAGAGAAGCCCCAATTGCAGGAAAGATCCTTCCTGCCTGCCTGCGGGGATCCGATATCTCATGGACAAGCAAGAAGAGTCTTTGCTGCGATCATGGCTTCTCTTCCTCTTCTGCCCACAGGGGGTGGGATGCCTGGGCAGCCGGCTGCCTGCAGACTGCGATTTTTGGGGGAGCCAGGGCCTGTGTGGCCAACCCTTTCCGAAGTCTATGTCCAGAAGCATTCCTCAGTTGCTGCTCCTCCATCTGCTCCCAACATCAAAATGGCAAAGGTCAACCCCTAGTGGTAGTCTCATGATATTACAGCTAGGAGCCAAGCTCCCTTATTTGGCTCCTGCACCCCACTGCTAGAGAGTAGAGATAGCCCCTGCAGTTCTAGATGAACTCTTCAGTGGGCTGGGTGGTCTGTTTTGGGGGGGGGGGGGATGAGGGATCTGTTTCAAGAGGGCAGTGGGGTGTCTATTAGTGTATTTTTGGGGAGATTGGGATATCATGAACCCTTTCAGCGGATCCTGAGAAGTAAAAGTTGCACCAGCTCAAAGTTGAACATAAGCTGCTATATTTGATTTGCATAATTATGAGGTACTTTTCATCTCAGAATTATTTAAAATGCTTTGCACTGCCAAAATATGTATTAAGTACAAATAATGCTGATTTGGCCATTTAACATGCATTATTTGGCCAACCCGAAATGCATGAGTAATGTTACTGGATAAACATGTAAGGGGTGACCCCACTGGTGATTATGCATATCATTTATTCCTTCTATTTGGCAAGCCTAAATTCAATAGATAACGTATCTGTTCAGTAGCTGAATCACTGCTAAATAGCTAATTGCCAGCTCCACCTTTTCACCTCCCTTTATTACACGGATAAAATTTGGCCATTTAATGCAATAAATGGATAGATTTTATCTACAGAACAACTGAAAATATACAGATACAGAGTCAAGCATGTGCTGTCTACTGGCAAATGCATAATTCATTTTGAATATTGGTCATGATCTGTTTAAAATATTGCATTTAAATGCAGGGCTTAAATTTTGGGTACACAGCCCTAATTCAGACCCTGGCTTTCTCTCCCCCTTCCCTGGCTCCACAGTTCCACTTTTTGTCTACAAATTAAGTCCTTTTTAAATGTAGGCATTACCAAAAAGGATAAATGAAAGATTCATGTTTATAACAAAACATCTCAGGTTGTCATTATTTAGGACCCGATTCATTAAGGTTTCTTCCTATAGGCCCAGAATGTGAGAAAAGCTATATTGAAGTAAGACCTTAGTGTAGAGTTCTCAATCTAGTCAACCAGTGCATGCAAATCTCTCTCATGCCTATTTATTGTGCTTTTCCTAAAAACCATACTGGCTAGGTGTGTCCCAAGGACTACCCTGCCTTATAGTAATGGTTAGTCAGACTTCTCCACCACAATAGAGATCAGCAAGAACAAGATAGATTTCTGGGACCTTGTCTTCTGTTGGCTGTTTGATAGGATTCTGCAGGGCACTTTCATAATTTTGTTGGTGAGGATTTTCTTTTTGTGTCTTTTTGGTTTTTCCTTTCCTTTCCTTTCCGTTTCCCATTTTAGTTGCATTATCTGCTTTAACATTCTCTAAAACCATTTATCTTGCAGTAAAACAATTTAGTGTGCACAAAATAGTTTTAGCAGACACTAATGGTTTTATTGCACATTTAAACTATTTAGGAGGCCATTTTAGAAGCATATACTTCCGGAGATCCATACAACCGGACAGGTGCTCTCCCAGGAGGGATTGAGCCAGCCTTGTCCTGACGCCTCCAGTGACACCGCGGGCCCAATCGGGGCTCTACACCCGGACGCCTTCAGCCCAATCGGGGCTCGCCACCCGGACGCCTCCAGCCTCTCGCCTGCCCAATCGGGGCTCTCCACCTAATTTAAAAGCAGGGCACCAGCAAGCGCAGCCGCACCTTGCGGGCCCGTGCCTGAGGGCCTCGCCAGAGGGCCCTTTGGTGTGGCCCTTAGGTGGTGGCCACATACTCTCCAGGATCCGTTAAACAGCCAGAGAACAAGCTGAAAGCCAGGACTCAAATCAGGACATAAAATGAAGGTACCGTTTAACTCTACATAGCTAGATACCCAATCATTGCTAGGTACTTCCACATTACCCTCAGATACACCCACCAAACATTATACGTGATACCTGTTCCGTTAACAACCGAGCCTAGCCTGTCGTTCTAACCCTACCTGCTTCACGACCCACTGAGAAGAAGACTCGTGAAGGCCCTCCGGCCACATGCACACCTATGACTGTACTCCTTTGACTACTACACTCTCTATTGGCTATACTACATCCTTTATACTGCCTGTGTCCCCTGTACTGCCTGACTCCATACAGTACTGCATCGCTGTACCTTTTGTCATGAGGTAGACAGCACAAAACCTGGAATATTAAAGGGTAGTGCAGAGGAAGAGCTTACTTATCAGGAGCTAGACAGCACTAAGCCTGAAACATTAAAGGACAATGTGAAGGAAGGGCTTACCTGTCAGGGGTTAGAAAACACAGACCCTGAAATATTAAGAAATGAAAAGGAAGAAGAGCTTACCTTGCAGCCTCAGGTGCAGTTGCAGCATTCACAGTGCAGAGAGGCAGGGAAAAAGAAAACAAACTTTCCACATGGTAGTGACGCAGTAAGAATTGAGAGTGCCAATCAGGCTCACCTGGACTCAGACTCATGTTCCACGTTAGACGAGCTGAGAGATAAAAGCAGGTGGGGAATCTCACAGAGGTAGGATCAGAGTTGGGTTGAGAAAGGGGAGGAGAACAGGAGTTGGAAGGAGAAAGAGAATTGGAAGCAGCAGAATGAGCATTGGCAGTGGAAGCTGGAGCCTGGATTAGGGCTGGAGCCGAAGCTTGAATGCCAGGAGGAGAGCAGAGACCAAAGGAACTCTGACTGTAGTTTCAGGCAGGCTTGGAGAGAAGGTGAGTAGAAATCCCAAGCAATTGCAGGAAGACACGTTACCTTGGAGAACCAGGGCTGGAGAAAGGCAGGCTGACAAACCCAAGTGGGATAAGAAAAACTGCAGCAAGGTCTTCCCAGCCAGAGGGGTCCTTATACCAAGGCATACAGCTCAGTTAACAGAAGGCAGAGTTCACGTCCAAGGAAGCTCACCAGAAGCAGGAAGTGAGTTTCCCTCAGCCAGACATCGTAACCAGGGTTCCCACAGGAGAGCAGGCTGCAGGGCAGAAAGAAAGCCTTGGCTGGAAGCAGAGGAGTTTGAGACCATCTTCTCCAAAGGCAAAGATAAGTACCCTGTTTTTGCTAAGGGGAGAAAAGGGAGTCTCCGGGATAGAAACCAGGCTTATAACCGGCTAGGGAACTCTTGTTGGCCCAAGCCGTGGGAAGAAATCCCCAGCACAGCTCCTAATATCTGGGACTTACAAAAGCAGCTCCAACCGGTGGCAACTGAGGTTTCCCCAGGGCCGGACACAGAGAGCAGCTTCATAGGGGCTCAGTGTCCTTATACAGGGGCAGGTCCTAGCCCTATGCAATGGGAGAGCAATAGCATTGAAAATATCCCTGAACCCATGGAATGTGCTGTATGCGTGATTGATGACATAGAGAGTCTTTGTTAAAAGAAAAGAGCAAGAAAGAAACTGTATTGTGCACATTGGAAAAGTGTTGAACTTTATTGCTGGAAAGAAGCATGATTATTATTGGTTAAACATCCTTTACCCTGGTGAAAACAACCATTCTTTATGTTGTCCCTTATTCTACGACATCCTAAAGGGAAGGGGAATAAAACCCAGCTTTAATTTCATTCGGATCACGACTACAGTGTCCTTTATTACCACAACACAAGGCTATCCCGGGTCTAGGAAACCGCCTAGGACTGGCATGGTCTCACAAATGGCGTAGTTCTTGGATGCCAGAAAAGAGGACACCGTGCAAGAGGGACGGAGTCACCAGCGCCAGAGGACGCAACCAGGACGGCGGTGGAACCACTCCAGACAACTCCGGGATCGGGAGCAGTCAAAGACCTTCTCAAGGCCAGAATCACCACCTGACTCAGGTAATAGTATCTGGGACAGCCAGGGTGGGATTCTGAGGAGGTATCTGAGGGACTGAAAATCCCGGTGGGGGAGCATTGAAAAAAAAAAAGAGAGGTTCCGCACTTGGTTTTTTTTCTCTTCTCTGATTATTGCAGGTTGCCAACATGTAGACTCCAGCGGATATCCTGAAGTGGATGGGGCTCCAGTTTGAGAAGCAACGCAAACTTGCCCAGCAGTGCCAAGAACAAGCCCTAGCCGCCATGCAGATACAGCAAAAGCCGCTGACGGACTTGTTGCAGGCGGTACTGCAGGAGCGGCAAGCCGAGAGGAGAACCGAAGGACATTTTGGTGGGGTAGGCCCACAGACATGTGGCATTTTGTCTTTTGGACAGTGGTCAGGAAAAGACAATATAGACGATTTTCTGGAAGCCTTTGAGCATGTAGCTCGTGGTGCAGGCTGGCCCGAGCAACAATGGGCGGTTCGCCTAGCTACCTCCCTGTCGGGAGAAGCCCTGGCGGCGTACAAGGCTATGCCAGCCGCCCAGGCAAATGAGTATACCAATGTGAAAGCAGCCATACGGGATAGGCTAGGCCTGTCGCCTATGGTATACCATAGGATGTTGAGAGCTACAAAGATCCAACAGGGTGAAACTCCGAAGGCACTAGGCCAACGGATTCGTAGCCTTGTATGGAAGTGGCTCATGCCAGAAGGGAAGACAATGGAAAATATTTTAGATATGCTTGTGTTAGAGCAATTCTGTGAAGCTGTGCCAGTAGAGGTAAGGTCATTCCTCACTCTACAGAACTGCCAGACGACGGACGAGGCTATTCTCCTAACAGAGAGATTCATGGAGGCTCAGGTAGCCCATGGATCACAAGGAGGGGCTAGCCGCTCGCGGGGCATGGCAAATTCTGGTAGAGTAATGAAAGACCCCGGATTGAGCATACCAACTACAGAAAAATGTAGAAGTAAAGGTATAGCGTATGACTCTTGCATAATATGTTTTAAATGTGGGAGGAGGGGTCACAAGAGGTATGAATGCAGAGAGCGCACAGCACTAATGGGTGAAAAAGCACAATACAAGCAAGAAGGCTTTCGCCTTGAGGTGGAAGTGCAGGGGGTGTTGGCTAAGGCTTTATTAGATTCAGGAGCTGAACAAACAATGATGTCAGAAAAATTTTGGGGTTTTCTGCAGGACAGTGAGGCAGTTCCCCTGAATCAGCCAGAAGGCAATAGCAAGATCCGTTGTTTACACGGGTCATCCACCTCCTATCCTCAATATAGGGTGTTAGTAAAAGCACTAGGCATACATAGGAAGCTCCTAGTAGCAATAATTCCCCGTTTACCCTATGACATAGTTTTGGGTCAAGATTGGCCACATTTTTATAGGGGCATAGGGGAGGGTGGGCAAGAGAAAAGGGGACTAGTGTCCACAAGGTCCCAGGCCCACAGTTCACGGGAGAACTTTGAACCCGAGGAGGATAGTGACCCTCCTTCGGAGGAAGAAGTTGCACCGCAGGAAGAAGAAGAAGATACACCCTTAGAGGAAGGGCTAGGAGAACTACCCAGTCATGAAGGTTTGATCAACCAGCCAAGGAAAGCCGATAGGAAAAGCAAGGGTGATAAGAGGTGAGAGCGCCACAATAGGGCCCAGCTAAGGGCAGGGGCAGGAGAGGGAATAGGTTTTCCCTGGGTACCCAAAGAGCTAGTACAAACGTTTCCCTCATTTGCAAAGGAACAAAAAGCGGATCCCGCCTTAAGGCGCGTTTTTGAAAATGCCCAGTCCGATGGAGATGCTCTTCCCAGATTTTTCCTAGAAGAGGAGTTGCTGTATAGGGAAAGTAATGATCCACAGACTGGGGCTGTGAGGAAACAGCTAGTAGTACCCACTCCTTTTAAGGCAACAGTGATGAGGTTGGCCCATGACCACCCGGTAGGGGCACATAAAGGGGTTGTAGGTACCCTAGACCAGGTGCTGGCCCATTTCTACTGGCCAGGTGTGTTCCAGGAAACCAAGCGTTTCTGTGAGGCATGCCCTGCGTGTCAGAGGGTCTCTGCCACAAGACCTAAGGGGGTGCCTTTGATACCAATACCCACTATAGCCGAACCGATAAGACAGATGGCGATGGACATCGTAGGTCCCTTAGTAAGGACCCCTAGAGGGTTCCAATATATCCTAGTCATAATGGATCAGGCCACATGGTTCCCCTGGGATATACCGCTAAGGAACATTTCAGCCAGAACAATAGCGGGGGAACTTATCAAGATATTTTGTGAAGTAGGGTTCCCGAAGGAAATGCTAACAGATAGGGGGAGCAATTTCCTATCCCGATACTTGACCCAAGTCTGGGATGCCTTCGGGATCCGGCACTTGAAAACATCAGCATACCATCCCCAGGCCAACAGGATGGTAGAACGGTTTAATCAGACCCTCAAACAGTTATTAAGGCGGGGATTAGACGGGAAAATGACCGATTGGGACATTATGCTCCTATTTGCTTTGTATGCAAGCAGGGAGCGCACACAGGCCTCATTAGGAGTTTCCCCATACGAGCTAATGTTCGGCCGAGCTCCAAGGGGCATACTTGACATTTTAAGGGATCAGTGGGTGGAGCCGAAACTAGAGGAAGTAGGAATACTGCAGTTCCTACAGGAACTTAGGTCGCGGTTGCAGAGGGCATCACAGGCGGCAGAGCAACATTTACAGGGTAGTCAACGGCTGCAGAAGAAATATTACGACCGGGGGAAAAAACCCCGTCAGCTCACAATTGGGGATAAGATAGTTGTGATGGTAGCGGACCCTGGGCCGAAATTTAAAGCTCAGTGGAGGGGGCCCTACACGGTAATAGATCGCAAGGGACCAGTCTCTTATGTGGTGGAAACGGACAAGGGACGCCGTCAGGTGTATCACATCAACGTCCTGAAACCCTGGCAAGAGCGGACAGCGGCAGTTGGGAAGTTGCAGGTACAGCGGCCGGTCAAGGCGACTGTCGTAACCTGTATTTCGTGCTGTAAGGACATATGTCCCCCAGCCCAAAATAGCTTAAGAGGGGGGATATGTCATGAGGTAGACAGCACAAAACCTGGAATATTAAAGGGTAGTGCAGAGGAAGAGCTTACTTATCAGGAGCTAGACAGCACTAAGCCTGAAACATTAAAGGACAATGTGAAGGAAGGGCTTGCCTGTCAGGAGTTAGAAAACACAGACCCTGAAATATTAAGAAATGAAAAGGAAGAAGAGCTTACCTTGCAGCCTCAGGTGCAGTTGCAGCATTCACAGTGCAGAGAGGCAGGGAAAAAGAAAACAAACTTTCCACATGGTAGTGACGCAGTAAGAATTGAGAGTGCCAATCAGGCTCATCTGGACTCAGACTCACGTTCCACGTTAGACAAGCTGAGAGATAAAAGCAGGTGGGGAATCTCACAGAGGCAGGATCAGAGTTGGGTTGAGAAAGGGGAGGAGAACAGGCGTTGGAAGGAGAAAGAGAATTGGAAGCAGCAGAATGAGCATTGGCAGTGGAAGCTGGAGCCTGGATTAGGGCTGGAGCCGAAGCTTGAATGCCAGGAGGAGAGCAGAGACCAAAGGAACTCTGACTGCAGTTTCAGGCAGGCTTGGAGAGAAGGTGAGAGTAGAAATCCCAAGCAATTGCAGGAAGACACGTTACCTTGGAGAACCAGGGCTGGAGAAAGGCAGGCTGACAAACCCAAGTGGGATAAGAGAAACTGCAGCAAGGTCTTCCCAGCCAGAGGGGTCCTCATACCAAGGCATACAGCTCAGTTAACAGAAGGCAGAGGTCACGTCCAAGGAAGCTCACCAGAAGCAGGAAGTGAGTTTCCCTCAGCCAGACATCGTAACCAGGGTTCCCACAGGAGAGCAGGCTGCAGGCCAGAAAGAAAGCCTTGGCTGGAAGCAGAGGAGTTTGAGACCATCTTCTCCAAAGGCAAAGATAAGTACCCTGTTTTTGCTAAGGGGAGAAAAGGGAGTCTCCAGGATAGAAGCCAGGCTTATAACCGGCTAGGGAACTCTTGTTGGCCCAAGCCGTGAGAAGAAATCCCCAGCACAGCTCCTAATATCTGGGACTTACAAAAGCAGCTCCAACCGGTGGCAACTGAGGTTTCCCCAGGGCTGGACACAGAGAGCAGCTTCATAAGGGCTCAGTGTCCTTATACAGGGGCAGGTCCTAGCCCTATGCAATGGGAGAGCAATAGCATTGAAAATATCCCTGAACCCATGGAATGTGCTGTATGCGTGATTGATGACATAGAGAGTCTTTGTTAAAAGAAAAGAGCAAGAAAGAAACTGTATTGTGCACATTGGAAAAGTGTTGAACTTTATTGCTGGAAAGAAGCATGATTATTATTGATTAAACATCCTTTACCCTGGTGAAAACAACCGTTCTTTATGTTGTCCCTTATTCTACGACATCCTAAAGGGAAGGGGAATAAAACCCAGCTTTAATTTCATTCGGATCACGACTACAGTGTCCTTTATTACCACAACACAAGGCTATCCTGGGTCTAGGCAACTGCCTAGGACTGGCATGGTCTCACACTTTGCGCTACCATATTGTCCCATCCCAATAGCACACTCTTTACCCACGCATGATTACCCCGCATTAGACTGCTATACTGCTTGCCCCTGACTGTGCTATATGACCCTGCCCACGATTGCACTATAATGTTTGCATATGCCTATGCTATACTGCTTGCCCATGATTGTGCTGCTTAAATGGCTATACTGCTCTGCCCATGATTGTACTACTTAGATTGACATACTGAATTGCCCATAATTGTGCTGTTTAAAATTGCTATACTGCTTTACCTATGTTTGTGCTGCTTGACAGCTACACTATGCTACCCATGATTGTGCTGCTTATACTGCTACACTGCGCTACCCATGATTGTGCTCCTTATACTGCTATACTCCCTTGCCCATCCATCATTGTTCTGTTCAGACTAAGGTGTCAACACCACTTGCACACTTTACGGTTACACTACTACTACACCTACACCACAAGTAAACGAAATATCAAGATTCATACCTGAGCTGAGACTCAACATGGCACTCACAGGCTTTTACATAGCAGCATTATATCTCCTAACAGCTTGGCTAGGCAATGCTGCTGCATTTGCCCCTCAACATAGTCAAATACCCATCCTTCAAAGCCACAGGAGGAGGTGGACAAGCACTCCCCACCACCCTTTTGGTGGTGATGCACACCCTCACCAACCCCGCTTATTACATATAGCAATACAACATAATTTGCGAGTTCATAAAGAAATATCTTCCTACCAGCAGAACATTAAGTGTGCCCTCATAAACGCAAGGTCAATACGTAAGACATGGCCAGTCATTGCAGACATAATTTCCCTCCATTGCCTAGACATTCTCTTCAAAACTGAGACATGGCTATCAAATGATGATAACGTACTCATCAACCAGCTCCTACCCAATGGCTTCTCAGTACACACATGTCACAGAAGCGGTAAACGAGGAGGTGGTGTTCTCGCTATCACCAAAACTGATCTCCACTTCCACCTGAGCAATACAACCAATGCAATACACATAGACGCAATCACCATTACCAATAAACATTGCTCCTTCAACCTGATATACAGGGCCCCATCCACGGACTACGATTCCCTCGCAACATTAATTGAGCTTGCATCCAACTCACAATCGCCAAGCACACCAAGCTGGGTTGTAGGTGATTTCAATTTACCATCCTTGCACGATGCACAGGTCTCATCTTTCCTGGATGCCTTCGAAGAACTAGGATACACACAACTCGTTGATGAGCCCACCCATACTAAAGGAAGGACACTGGACCTTGTTTTTGCCCCCCAACTGCCTTTAAAACAAACACCACCATACTGTCCACTACTGTAGTCCCCTGGTCAGACCACATGTTAATCATTTTCCAAATATCTCTACCCAACAAACTCCAAAAGAGTGTTGATAAGGCCAGCAGCCTCAAAACAACTCCACACAGGTTCATAGCCTTTGACAAAGACCAAATCTTAAACCATACCCATACACTCTTTGACCTAACATCCCACGACCCTGAAGTGTTAGTTTCCACTTGGAATGAAAACTTCAGTTCCATTGCATTATGACCACCATCAAACAAGCCTACCAAGAAGAGAACAGCAGCAGCTTGGTACTCCACAGAGCTTAGAACGTCACTCTCCTGCTTGAGAAAACTAGAAAGACGCTGGCGCCGTACTCACTCCACAGAGGACCTAAGGACATACAACACTCAACTAGAAAAACACCGCCAAGCAATATCTGAAAGCATGAGGAGATTCCACACTGACACTCTAAAGCGGTCCCTAAATAAGCCACATGAGCTCTTCACCATGGTAAAGAACCTAGCAAAAGAGCCAGTACTAGAGCAACCTAGTCAAATCCACCCTCAAGCCTTCCCCGACTACTTAAAAACAAAACTGTGCCAAACTAATAAGTCCCCCACACATACCATGGCACTCGAGCCGAGATCCTCAGCCCGACTGTCTGCCTTCTCTAAGCCATCTGCCAAACACATTGAGGACATAATTGCTGGAATGAACACAACAACCACACAAACCGACCCTTGCCCGGTGTCCTGGATAAAAGAGTTATGACCGACAGTCAGCCCTTTTATAGCAAAGCTAATGGATTGCTCATACACGACAGGCACCTTTCCCCAATCCCTCAAACGTACCTCAATCAGGCCACTCCTCAAAAACAACAAACTGGACCCTAAGAAGCCCGACTCGTATAGACCGATATCCAGCATACCACTGTTGGCGAAAATCGTTGAGAAAGACGTCCAAAGACAAATTCAAGATCATATTGACGCCTCCGCACCACTTGATCCGTGTCAGCATGGCTTCAGAGCCGCACATAGGGGTCGAAACTCTCCTCACCATCCTCTTCAGTACCATAATTGCAGGAATTGACAGCATACGCCGAGAATACGTACTCATATTCTTGGATATAGCGGCGGCCTTTGATTCTGTTTCCCATGACATCCTCTTACACCGCCTCAAAGAGAAGTGGATTTGTGACTTAGCACTCGAATGGTGCAAGTCATATCTCTCGGATAGATGGCAACATGTAAGATCAGATGAATCAACATCAGAACCTTTCCACCAGAGTCAAGGGGTCCCACAAGGATCCTGTCTATCTGCCCTGTTGTTTAATATTTATATGCAACTGATCTGCGAGATCGTCCAGTCCTTCAAGGTGCAATGCCTGTTATACGCAGACGATGTGCTCCTATATATGCGTTTTGCAACGGAGAACCCCAAACTCTCACCACTCACTGACTGTTTCAACGCAGTATCCAGATGGCTCCAATCACAAAACCTGCGAATCCAACATAAGAAAACCGAAGTCCTTTTCATCACCAGAGATCCGAAATTCATCACACCACCGTGCTTAAAGGTCTTAGATGCAGAACTACTTACCAAACCCTCTATTAGATATCTAGGAGTCATACTTGACCAGCGACTCGACATGAAGACTCATATAGGCAATGTAGCAAGAGCTATATACCATAAAATCCGATCACTTAGACACATATGCACCTTACTGGAACCTGGCAACTTCCGCACAGTATACCAAGCCTTGATCATACCGCATCTTGACTATGCAAATGCCATATTCCACGGTTTCCCGCAATCCACGCTACACCCTTTACAGCTTGCAATAAATTCTGCTGCAAGAGTGCTCCAGGGCGCTTCCAAGTGGGAACATATTACACCCATCCTTAAACAACTCCACTGGCTCCCCATAAAAGGCAGAATTACGTTCAAAATCATAATTCTGACGTTCAAGATCATAAATAAGCTCGCCCCACCAGCCCTAGCAGACCTCATTCAGATAACCCCCCTGAACAGACCTAGAAGATCCCCTGCGAACAATAAACTAATAGTCCCAAGAGAAACAACCAAGTGCTGCCAGACAACAGTGAACAGGGCTTTCAAATTCTCGGCACCAAAATGCTGGAACAGCCTCCCTCCTAGTATACGGGCAATCACTAATTTAACGCAGTTTAGGAAAGCTCTGAAGTATCACCTTTTCCTCGAGCATTACCCGGATAACAGCACCTCAAATGCCTCATCAGTAAACTAACCACGTCAAACAGACGTTCAGCCAGCTCTTTCTGTACAGTTGTAAATAGTTACCCCCTTGTTGTCTATCCAAGTTCTGTTGCCTGTTAATTGTAAACACAAATCAACTGTTTTGAGATGTGTTTTTAACTGGTTCTATGTAAACCACACTGATGGAAAATAGCGCGGTATATAAGTGCATGTAATAAATAAAAATAAATAAAACACGGAGACTGCAAGGAGCATTGATAGGGTGTGGTTTGAGTAGACCCAAAATACATATCTGCAGTTCCCATTTTAGAAGGGGAATACATGTTGGCCATAATTTTTCAGTGTCAACTTTTATATCTACCCTGAGGCACACACAGTTAAAGCTTGAAGGCACAGATGCAAAGGCCGATGGTACAAATCCCCTCAGAACACCCCACCAGGAAACTATGCTCTTTGAACCCCCTTCACCAAGTTAAGAACCCCTCAAACCCTTCAATCAGTCAAGGCCACCCAAACCTCCTCTGGCAGTCAAGATAAGAACATAAGATATGCCATACTGGAGCAGACCAAGGGTTCATCAAGCCCAGTATCTTGTTTCCAGCAGTGGCCTATCCAGGCCACAAGTACCTGTCAGATACACAGATTCCATGCTCTTTGTCCAATGGGTTAGCACTGGATTTCTCCGGTCCTCTTTAATAACTTTTCTTCCAGAAGCTTGTCCAAACCTCTTTTAAATTCAGCTATGCTAACAGCTTTTACTACATACAGTACTCTGGTAATGAATTCCAGAGTTTGATTACATTTTGAGTGAAAAAATATTTTCTCTGATTAGTCTTAAATGTGCTACATTATAACTTCATTGCGTGTCTCCTAGTCTTTCTACTTTTTGAAGGGGTAAACAACCGATCTACATTTACCCGTTCTACCCCACTCATCATCTTATAGACCTCTTTCATATCTCCCCTCAGCTGTCTCTTTTCCAAGTTGAAGAGTCCTAACCTTTTAAGCCTTTTCTCGTAGGGATATCCTTCCATTCCCTTTACCATTTTTGTCACTCTTCTCTGTGCCTTTTCTAATTCCGCTATATCCTTTTTAAGATATGGTGACCAGAACTGCATACAATATTCAAGGTACGGTCGCACCATGGAACGATACAGAGGCAGTATAATATCCTTTGATTTATTCTCCATTCCTTTCCTCATGATTCCTAGCATTCTATTTGCTTTCTTGGCTGCCACTGCACACTAGACAGAGGGTTTCATGTATTATCCACGCTTAAATCCTTTTCCTCAGTGTTGGCTCCTAATGTGGAACCTTGTATCATGTAACTGTATTTTTGGTTGTTCTTCCCTAAGTACACTACTCTGCACTAGTCTACATTAAATGTCATCTGCTATTTGAATGCCCAGTCTCCCAGTTTATCAAAGTCCTCTTGTAATCTTTTTACAATCCTCTTGTGTTTTAACAACTTTGAATAATTTGGTGTCATCTGCAAATTTGAACAACTCACTAATTGTTCCCACGTCTACGTCATTTATAAATATGCTAAAAAGCAGCGGTCCCAGCACAGATCCCTGGGGTACTCCATTATTCACCTTTCTCCATTGAGAAAACTGGCCATTTAGCTCTACTCTCTGTTTTCTATCTTTCAACCAGTTCCTAATCCATAATAGTACATTGCCTCCTATCCCATGATTTTTTAGATTACACAGGTACACTAAAAGAAATTTTTTTTAAACTGCCTCTAATGTTTCGATTGATTTTTACGTTTTTTGGTGCGCTGAATCCAAATCTGGTAACCAATTTGCTCCATCACGTACAGATTTTTTGCTACATTGGGTTAGCAGTTTGAGGTGAACGTTTCAGATTGAGTGCGATCGAGATAAAAGTTTCTTGGATGAATTCTTTATACTAATTGTTTAGTAGTTATTCAAATAAGAATAAAGAAAATTGTAACAAGGCAGCACATAAGAATAGAGTAATGTCAACAAAACACACTGTGATGGTAGCAAAATTGTCTGCACTTAAAACAGCCACATACATGTGCACAAACATTGAGCATATAAGAGCGAGGTTAGACACAAAGCAAAGCAAAGAAATGTGCAAGAAATGTTGTACAGGTATGTATGTAAGAATAGAAAACGCAAACCGCACCATTGCAATACATGAAGACAAACACCCGATGGTGTGAAAATAAAATTCTAATAAATGAGATCCGACACTGTGGTAATAACTAGCAAATTTTTATTTCAAAGTTTAGTAAAAACACGATATTTGTCAACACAGTTTAGATTTTAAAGTCATTCTTGGGTCAATCAATTTCCTGGTGGGCCCGTTTCTTCTTCCCCCGAATGCTTCTCTTGGTGCGCTGCTTGGCGTATTTTTCATCTGGGGTTTCCCGCAGCAGCAACCAGCAGAAATCAGCCATCATAGTGGTGTTCCATCTTCCTTGGTACCTTCTCTCTGCGTCCTTGATGGCCTGGTGAAACCTTTCACCTTGTTCTTCACTGTACGCCCCCAAGTTTTCGGGAAAGTAGTTCACATGGGAGTGCAAGAAATGGACTTTCAGGCTCATGTTACAGCCTTGTTCTTTGAAGGCATTGAGCATCCTGGCAACAATATCCTTATAGTTCTCATCCCGCCTGTTCCCCAAGAATTTGAGAACAACATCCTTGAAGGAATCCCAGGCTTCTTTTTCCTTCTCAGACATCGTTTCAGCGAATGCTCCATCTGAAATGAGTTTCCTTATATCAGGGCCAACAAACACTCCTTCCTTTAGCTTTGCTTCAGAAAGTCGGGGGAACTTTGAGCAAAGGTACCGAAAGCACTCACCATCTTTTGGAAGGGACTTGATGAATTGCTTAATGAGACCCAACTTAATGTGGAGAGGTGGTAATAAAATTTTATCACGAGGTACCAAGCTCTCATGAAGAACATTTTTTCTCACCGGGTCTCAAATACTCCCGAATTGGCCAGTCTTTTTTCCCCCAGTCTAGGTCGCGGGCCCGGCTATCCCACAAGCAAAGGAAGCAGGGATATTTGGTGAAACCGGATTGCTGCCCTAATAGCATGGATAGAATTTTAAAGTCTCCACAAATCATCCACTTATGCTCATCATAACGAATCTTCTGAAGAATCAGGGCCAAATTCTCGTATTTTTCTTGGAGAATAACAGAGTGAGCAATAGGAACTGAAGCAAATGTGTTGCCATTATGAAGAACACCTTTTATGCTGTCTTTTGACGAATCAATGAACAGCCGCCATTCAGCAGGATCATACTTGAGTTTAAACTTTTCCATTACTCCGTATATATCGTTGCAAAATACCAAATCTTCCTCTTTGCTGAAATACTTCAAAAATTGTGTCTCGCGGTTGCGGTACCAATAAAAAGTTGTTCCTGGTGACAATAGATTTTTCTGTTTAAGCCGAGAACCTAGCAGTTGGGCAGCATCTTTTGGGAGTCCTAAATCCCGGACTAAATCATTCAATTCAGCTTGAGAGAAAAGTTCAGGTTTCGGATCTGGTTCAGTTTCAAACTCGGAAGTACTGGACTCATCGGGAAAAGCCATCTGATGAGTCTCATCATGATCAGAACTGTCCACACAAATATGATCCAAAGATTTTGGTGGTTCAGGCACAGGTACTTCGTTGCTATGAGGCATAGGCCTAATTGCTGAGGGAAGGTTGGGGTAACTTATTACGTTCTTATTTTTTAAGTTGTATCCCTTCACAATGCAAGAGCAAAAATAGCAGTCACTGCTGTGGTCTCTTTGTTCACGCCACATCATAGGTATTCCGAAACGAAATGCTTGTTTTTTACCTTTCATCCATAAGCGTAGATCTTCCTCACATGTCTTGCACACTTTGTGAGGAGCCCACGGTTTGTCTTGATCGCCTAACTTCAAACCGAAATAGGCGAAATATACTTTTTTAATAAATGCAGAAATGTTCCTCTGCCGCTTTTTCACGGTATATTCCCCACAAATAAAACAAAAACTGTCCGGAGAGTTGACGCAACCTCTGGCTCTGTGAGCCATCACAAATACACAGCACTGCAAACTACAACTGTAGTGAACCACTTCGGAATAAAGCTGGATTACGACTGAGCAAACAAAAGGTAATAATGAACTTGCAAGAAACTGAAATTTGACAGGAACGTTCATGTCGCAACCACCGTGTTTGAGCGAGCGAACGAGGCGAGGCGAACAGGAAAGAACATGTGCCAGCGCGAGTACTGGATTTAGCCCCCCGTCTCCCAATTGTCCTGTTAATGTATAAAATGAATACAAAACACTCTAAAATATCATGAGGGAGTGTTTCTAGTTAGTTAACCATTACAACCTCTATTTTGGGCCAAGAAAATAAACTGCAGTCGGCTAAAAAGAAATTATGTGAACATTCCTTATATGGGTAAGAAATCTAATTTTGCAAGAAAACGTGACATGATGGAACATTTTGGCTATTTTTTCTGGATTCAGCACCCCAAAATCTATAGGAATCAGTTGCAAAACTGGAGGCAGTTTTTTGGTAGTGTACCTGTGTTACCCAAGAGTTTCTCATGAGGGACTTTATCAAAGGCTTTCTGAAAATCGAGATACACTATATCAACCGTCTCACATTTATCTGTTTATTATACCTAAAAAAAATATATAATAAAATATATTTAAAAAATTGAATAAATCCATGTTAGCTTTCTGCCATTAAACCATGACTATCTACATGTTCAGTAACTTTGTTTTTAATAATAGCACAGGTACACTAAAAAAACTTTTTTTTAAACTGCCTCTAATGTTTCGATTGATTTTTACGTTTTTTGGTGCGCTGAATCCAAATCTGGTAACCAATTTGCTCCATCACGTACAGATTTTTTGCTACATTGGGTTAGCAGTTTGAGGTGAAAGTTTCAGATTGAGTGCGATCGAGATAAAAGTTTCTTGGATGAATTCTTTATACTAATTTTTTATTAGTTATTCAAATAAGAATAAAGAAAATTGTAACAAGGCAGCACATAAGAATAGAGTAATGTCAACAAAACACACTGTGATGGTAGCAAAATTGTCTGCACTTAAAACAGCCACATACATGTGCACAAACATTGAGCATATAAGAGCGAGGTTAGACACAAAGCAAAGCAAAGAAATGTGCAAAAAATGTTGTACAGGTATGTATGTAAGAATAGAAAACGCAAACCGCACCATTGCAATACATGAAGACAAACACCCGATGGTGTGAAAATAAAATTCTAATAAATGAGATCCGACAATGTGGTAATAACTAGCAAATTTTTATTTCAAAGTTTAGTAAAAACACGATATTTGTCAACACAGTTTAGATTTTAAAGTCATTCTTGGGTCAATCAATCTCCTGGTGGGCCCGTTTCTTCTTCCCCCGAATGCTTCTCTTGGTGCGCTGCTTGGCGTATTTTTCATCTGGGGTTTCCCGCAGCAGCAACCAGCAGAAATCAGCCATCATAGTGGTGTTCCATCTTCCTTGGTACCTTCTCTCTGCGTCCTTGATGTCCTGGTGAAACCTTTCACCTTGTTCTTCACTGTACGCCCCCAAGTTTTCGGGAAAGTAGTTCACATGGGAGTGCAAGAAATGGACTTTCAGGCTCATGTTACAGCCTTGTTCTTTGAAGGCATTGAGCATCCTGGCAACAATATCCTTATAGTTCTCATCCCGCCTGTTCCCCAAGAATTTGAGAACAACATCCTTGAAGGAATCCCAGGCTTCTTTTTCCTTCTCAGACATCGTTTCAGCGAATGCTCCATCTGAAATGAGTTTCCTTATATCAGGGCCAACAAACACTCCTTCCTTTAGCTTTGCTTCAGAAAGTCGGGGGAACTTTGAGCAAAGGTACCGAAAGCACTCACCATCTTTTGGAAGGGACTTGATGAATTGCTTAATGAGACCCAACTTAATGTGGAGAGGTGGTAATAGAATTTTATCACGAGGTACCAAGCTCTCATGAAGAACATTTTTCTCACCGGGTCTCAAATACTCCCGAATTGGCCAGTCTTTTTTCCCCCAGTGTAGGTCGCGGGCCCAGCTATCCCACAAGCAAAGGAAGCAGGGATATTTGGTGAAACCGGATTGCTGCCCTAATAGCATGGATAGAATTTTAAAGTCTCCACAAATCATCTACTTATGCTCATCATAACGAATCTTCTGAAGAATCAGGGCCAAATTCTCGTATTTTTCTTGGAGAATAACAGAGTGAGCAATAGGAACTGAAGCGAATGTGTTGCCATTATGAAGAAGAACACCTTTTATGCTGGCTTTTGACGAATCAATGAACAGCCGCCATTCAGCAGGATCATACTTGAGTTTAAACTTTTCCATCACTCCGTATATATCGTTGCAAAATACCAAATCTTCCTCTTTGCTGAAATACTTCAAAAATTGTGTCTCGCGGTTGCGGTACCAATAAAAAGTTGTTCCTGGTGACAATAGATTTTTCTGTTTAAGCCGAGAACCTAGCAGTTGGGCAGCATCTTTTGGGAGTCCTAAATCCCGGACTAAATCATTCAATTCAGCTTGAGAGAAAAGTTCATGTTTCGGATCTGGTTCAGTTTCAAACTCGGAAGTACTGGACTCATCGGGAAAAGCCATCTGATGAGTCTCATCATGATCAGAACCGTCCACACAAATATGATCCAAAGATTTTGGTGGTTCAGGCACAGGTACTTTGTTGCTATGAGGCATAGGCCTAATTGCTGAGGGAAGGTTGGGGTAACTTATTACGTTCTTATTTTTTAAGTTGTATCCCTTCACAATGCAAGAGCAAAAATAGCAGTCACTGCTGTGGTCTCTTTGTTCATGCCACATCATAGGTATTCCGAAACGAAATGCTTGTTTTTTACCTTTCATCCATAAGCGTAGATCTTCCTCACATGTCTTGCACACTTTGTGAGGAGCCCACGGTTTGTCTTGATCGCCTAACTTCAAACCGAAATAGGCGAAATATACTTTTTTAATAAATGCAGAAATGTTCCTCTGCCGCATTTTCACGGTATATTCCCCACAAATAAAACAAAAACTGTCCGGAGAGTTGACGCAACCTCTGGCTCTGTGAGCCATCACAAATACACAGCACTGCAAACTACAACTGTAGTGAACCACTTTGGAATAAAGCTGGATTACGACTGAGCAAACAAAAGGTAATAATGAACTTGCAAGAAACTGAAATTTGACAGGAACGTTCATGTCAACAGTCCGGATTATCTGCCTTTCTTTACGCTGATGACATTATTCTGCTACACCACACCTCCCCTCTCTGTCCCGACCTCTCCGCATTAAACGCTTGTCTCTCCACTGTGGCCAATTGGCTAACTCACAACTGTCTCCATCTTAATCTCACCAAGACTATTGCCATCTGGTTCTCCCACACCAATCCTCCCCCCGCGCTGGCCCCTTCTTTTTCTGGTTCTCCTATCCCTCTAATCTCTTCCTTCCGTTATCTTGGGGTTCACTTTGATTCTGACCTATCCTTCCTCACCCATATATCACATGTCACCAAATCCTCTTTTTTCTTCCTTCGACAAATTCGTGCAGTTCGTCCTTTCTTATCCCCTCCAGCGCTCACCACTCTATTACTATCTTTGGTTATATCACGGGTCGATTTTGCAAACTCACTTTTCATCGGTCTCTCCAAATCTCAACAATCCCGCCTACAGCGAATCCAGAATACCGCTGCCCGTCTGGTCACCCATTCCTCCCCCCGTGATCACATAACACCCCTACTATTTCGTCTTCACTGGCTCCCCCTTCCATACCGTGCCCACTTCAAACTGCTTATTCTGGTTCACAAAGCTCTTCATACAGGTATCCCTCAATATTTAACTGACCTGCTTTCTTTTCACTCTCCCAGGTACACCCCTCGTTCTTTTCACCTCAACCGTCTTACTCTTCCCTCCCCTTCCCGTGCTCACCTGCTATCTACCCGTTCCTCTGCTTTTTTCTTTGCCGGCCCCGTCCTCTGGAATTCCCTCCCCTCCTCACTCCGCCTGGAACCTCACCACCCCACCTTCAAACAGAACCTGAAAACTCACCTCTTTTCCCTGGCATTTGATGTTCCCTCTCCTTTCGTGTAATCCCACTTGCCCTATCCTCTGTTTTCCTCGTATTTGTTCTTTGTTATGTTTTGGTCCTGTCTCTCCTGTCTTGCTTTCCTATTAAGAATTTGTATTTCCACTCCATTTCATTGGCTTCGGCCTTCTTTTAATTTTGGTTTTATTGTACACCGCTTTGCCTACCCTGAAAGGCGGTTTTTATCAAATGAAATAAAACATAAACATAAACATGTCGCAACCACCGTGTTTGAGCGAGCGAACGAGGCGAGGCGAACAGGAAAGAACATGCGCCAGCGCGAGTACTGGATTTAGCCCCCCGCCTCCCAATTGTCCTGTTAATGTATAAAATGAATACAAAACACTCTAAAATATCATGAGGGAGTGTTTCTAGTTAGTTAACCATTACAACCTCTATTTTGGGCCAAGAAAATAAACTGCAGTCGGCTAAAAATAAATTATGTGAACATTCCTTATATTGGTAAGAAATCTAATTTTGCAAGAAAACGTGACGTGATGGAACATTTTGGCTATTTTTCCTGGATTCAGCACCCCAAAATCTATAGGAATCAGTTGCAAAACTGGAGGCAGTTTTTTGGTAGTGTACCTGTGTAGTTTATACTATTTTGCCTAGTACTGATGTCAGGCTCACTGGTCTGTAGTTTCCCAGATCACCCCTGGAAACCCCTATAAAAACTGACGTTACATTGGCCACTCTCCAGTCTTCGGGTACTACAGATGATTTTAATGATAGATCACAGATTACTAATAGTAGTTCTACAATCTCATATTTCAGTTCTTTCAGCACCCTGGGTTGTATGCCAGTCCAGGTGATTTGCTACTCTTTAGTTTATCAATTAGCTGTATTACATCTTCCAGATTTATTAAGATTTGTATCAATTCCTCTGATACATTACCTTTAAATATCATTTCTGGCATGAGTAAGTCTCCTACATCTTATTCAGTAAAGACTGAAGAAAAAAAACATTCATTCTCTCTGCTATGGCTTTGTCCTCTCTCAATGCACCTTTTACCCCTCCAGCGGCCCAAGGGGGGTGCGGGTCCATGTGCGGAAACTCGGTGCGGGGCCTCATTTGCATAAGGGGCCTCATTTGCATAACTATTTGCATAATGTTACCATACACTAACTTTTAGTAAACATGCCTCTTAATGAGTGTATGAATAAAGAAAGACTAAAAGACTTCTACATTACTATAATCCAGTGCCAACCGCCAGACACATTAGGAACTACTACAAACACTGCCCATTTAGAACCCATAGCAAACCCGCCGTATCCTAACAGCACTACCAGGACTCATAAAGCACCATACCCTATCACAAGGAAACGCTGCAAATATTAAACCAATACATTTCAGAGAACAACAATACATGACCTACTGGGGAAAGAGAACAAGTGGCAATGTCAAATAGGAATTACATAAACAGAATACCTCAGCTCAGTTACACATGCAGAACATAGACCATCACCAAACAAGGAATCACAATTTAGAAACAGGAAGACAATAATTAAACTGGGAATCCCAAAAGTCAAACTTGGAATGTACAACACTGTAGAAATAAAACTATACATTAATTTGCTCTTGTACTAAACAAAGCGCAGACGTTAATGATGCACATTTCCCAGAGCTGACATATTCCAGTTAATAAATTCAAAATAAAGAGATATTTTTCTACCTTTTGTGCATTTTTTTTCAGCTGCAATTGCTCCAGTCACTTTCTTCTGGTTTCTTTGTGTCTTCCGCTAACTCTTCATCGTCTGCTGTCCATTTGTCTTTTCTTCTCTCTTCTAGTTTTTTTCCATTCTCTCTCTACATCTGCTTTAACATACTAATCTTTCTCCTTTTGCTCTTTCCTCATTCCTATTTCATCTACTCAAATTTTACCCCTCCATTCTCAATTCCCACTTACTCTCCCAATATCCGGCCAATTGTAGATTTGTCTTCCCTCCCACACAAAATATTTTTTCCCTCTCCATTTCACTCTCCCAGCTCCATCCCATTCTAATCCTCCCCCAACATCAGCTCCATTCTAGTTCCAGTCCCACCCAGCATCCGCTCCCTTCTAGTCCCTGCATCAGCCCATTTCCAGTCCTAGCCCCCCATAAGCCCATTTCCAGTCCTATCCTAGACCCACCATCAGCCTATTTCCAGTCCTAGCTCCCCCATCTATTTCCAGTCCCATCCAAGTCCCTCCATCAGCTCATTTCCAATCCCAGCCCCCCATGAGCCCATCAGCCCATGTCAAATCCTAGCTCCCCTCCACTCAGCCCATTTCCAATCCAAGCCCCCCATGAGCCTACTTCCAGTTCTAGCCCCTTCATGAGTCCATTTCAATCCAAACCCCCACCACAGCCCATTTCCAATCTTAGCACCCCCCCAACAGCTAATTTCCAGTCCTATTCTAGCCCCTCCATCAGCCCATTTCCTGTCCTAGCCCCCCCACTCACCCATTTTCAGTCCTAGCTTCCTCCCCCTCACAACCCATTTCCATTCCAAGCCCCCATCCCCATCAGCTATTTGCAGTTCAAGCCCTCCTTCCACTCAGCCCATTTCCAGTCCTAGCAACCCCCCCCAGCCCATTAACATTCTTAGCCTCCCCAGCCCATTACCAGTCCTAACCCCCCATCAGCCCATTTCCAGTCCTAGCCCCCCATAGCCCATTACTAGTCCTAACCCCCCCATCAGCTCATTACGTCCTAACCCCCCATCACCCTATTTCCAGGCCTAGCCCCCCATCAGCCTATTTCCAGTCTTAGCCCCCCCATAGCCAATTACCAGTCCTAAACCTCCCCATCAGCCCACTTCCAGTCTTAGCACCCCCCCATGGCCCATTACTAGTCCTAACCCTCCCCCATCAGCCCACTTCCAGTCTTAGCCCCCCCCCATAACCCATTACCAGTCCTAAACCTCCCCATCAGCCCATCAGCCCATTTCCAGTCTTAGCCCCCCCATAGCCAATTACCAGTCCTAACCCCCCATCAGCCCATTTCCAGTCTTAGCCCCCCCATAGCCCATTACCAGTCCTAACCCCCCCATCAGCCCACTTCCAGTCTTAGCACCCCCCATGGCCCATTACCAGTCCTAACCCTCCCCCATCAGCCCACTTCCAGTCTTAGCCCCCCCCCCATAACCCATTACCAGTCTTAAACCTCCCCATCAGCCCATTTCCAGTCTTAGCCCCCCCATAGCCCATTACCAGTCCTAACCCCCCCCATCAGCCCACTTCCAGTCTTAGCACCCCCCCCCATAGCCCATTACCAGTCCTAAACCCCCTTCCCCCCTATCATCCCAAATTAAAAAATAAAAAAAAACCAGCTGCTTCTTGATGCTGCCGCGGGGCCCCCCCCTGCCCGGCAGAGCCTCCCTGCATCGTAGGCTAGCGTTGAATCTCCGAATGCGGGCTTCTTTCAGAGCCACGAGAGTTTCCTTTCTCGCGGCTCTGTTAATCCCGCCGGGGCTGATGGGAAATCCCTGGCGGGATTAACAGAGCCGCGAGAAAGGAAACTTTTGCGGCTCTGAAAGAAGCCCGCGTTCGGGGATTCAACGCTAGGCTACGATGCAGGGAGGCTCTGCCGGGCAGGGGGGGCCCCGCGGCGGCACTCTTGATGCTGCCGCGGCAGAAGCAGCTGTTTTTTTTTTTTATAAAACTTGGGATGATGAAGAATGTTTTTTGCGCGGGGCCCCCTGAAACGCGGGGCCCTGTGCAAAAAACATTCTTGCTCAATGGACGGGCCGGCCCTGTACCCCTCCATCATGTAATGGACCATCTGACTCCCTCAAAGGTGTTTTACTATGAATATACTTGAAAACGTTTTTATTATGCATTTTGCTTCCACAGCAAGCCTCTTTTCAAATTTTCTCTTTGTCTGCCTTATTAAGGCCTTGCATTTAACTTGCCAGCATTTATGTTGTTTCCTGTTATTGTCATTTGACTCTTTCTGCCATTTTCTGAAAGATTCTCTCTTAGCTATAACAGCCTCTCTGATGTCACCTTTAAGCCATGCTGGTTGTTGTTTGGCCTTCCTTCCACCTTTTTTAAAGTATGGAATACATCTGGTCTGGGCTTCCAAGATAGTATTTTGAAATAACTCTCGGACCTGATGTAAACTCTTAATATTTGCAGTTGCTCCTTTTAGTTTTTTTCAGCAATTTTCTTCATTTTACTATAGTCTCCTTTTTGAAAGTTAAATGCTAGTGCAGACTATTTCCTTGCTATCCTCCCTCCATTTATTAAATCAGATGTGATGATGTTATGATCGATGTTGCCAAGCAGTCCAAAACAGTTACCTCTTGCAGTAGATGTTGCATTCCTCTGAGGACTAGGTCTAAAATAGCATCCCCACGTATCCGTCCTGAATCAGTAGATCCATGAAGCAGTCATTTACTTCATTGTGTTGTAAACTTTGCTAGCTTCCCTAATTTCTGTTAGCATTTCTTCATCTGTCTGTTCCTTCTGTCCAGGCAGTAGTACACCCCCACCTCCATTCCCTTCCCTTTTTTACATGGAATTTCTATCCACAGACATTCTACAGTGCATTTTGTTTTCTGCATAAACTTTATCCTATTTGACTCGATAACCTCTTTAACATATAGAGCCACCCCTCCACCAATCTGTTCTACTCTATCATTGCGATATAGTTTGTAGCCTGGTACTGTAGTGTCCCATTCCACCAGGTCTCTGAAATGTCTATTATATCTACCGGTAATCATTCATTCATTGCTATATATTCTAACTCTCCCATCTTAGTTTTTTAGACTTCTAGAATTTGCATACCTGAATTTCACGGTTTGTTTTTTGCTAAGATTTACATTCTGGCTATTTGATGACAGGGTTAATTAAGAATATTTCAACTTTGATTCTTATTTAAAGGCATCTGGGTTAATTTTACCTTTATTGGAACTTCACCATTGGGATGCCCTGCTTTTGCTTGTATATTTCAAGGATACATCATTCTAAACCATGCACTCTTGGTTGACTTTCCCCCATTATCTAGTTTAAAAGCTGCTCTATCACCTTTTTAAAGGTTAATGCCAGCAGCCTGGTTCTACCCTGTTTAAGGTGGAGTCCATCCTTTTGGAAAAGCCCTCCCCTTCCCCAGGATGTTGTCCAGTTCCTAATAAATGCAAGATCCTCTTTCTTACACCATTGTATCATCCATGCATTGAGACTCTGGAGCTCTGCTCGACTCGTTGATCCTGCACATTTAACGGGAATCAGTTCTGAGAACACTATTCTGGAAGTTCTGAATTTCAGCTTTCTATGTAAAAGCCTAAACTTGGCTTCCAGAACCTCTCTCCCACATTTTCCAATGTCATTAGTACCAACATGTATCAAGACAGCAGGCTCCTTCCCAGCACTATCTAAACCTTGTCTAGGTGGCGCATGAAGTCCGCTACCTTCGCACCAGGCAGGCATATTACCAGGCAATCCTCATGTCCACCAACCACCTAGCTATCTACATGCCTAATGATCAAATCATCAACCATAACGACCGTCTTAACCCTTCTCTCATGAGCACATGACACTGGAGACATCCTTGGTCTGAGAGGGTGTTATATCACCTAAAGGACAGGTCCTAGCTACAGGATCACTTCCTGCCACACCAAGGTGATGTCATCCTTTCATGTGACCTCTCTCCTCCATGGCAGCAGAGAGGCTGCCAGACTGAAGGTGGGATATTTCTATTACATCCTTGTAGGCCTCATCTATATACCTATCTGCCTCAGCTCCTCCAAGTGCGCAACTCTAGCCTCTAGCCTCCAGAGACTGGACTTATTCCCTGAGAGCAAAGAGCTCTTTGCACTTAGTGCACACATAAGATCTCTCACCAACTGTGAAAAAATCATACATGTAACACTCTGTGCAAAAGGCTGGATAGCTCCCATCTCACTGCTGGACCGCCATATGCATCTTAGATTTAAAGATTTATTTTAGCTATCCAAAGTTGTTAAGTTATATAAAGTTGCTAGGGGAATAGTGATACTTGAACCAATATAATTATACTTAATAAATAAAAAGGGCTTTTAGGGGTATGTTTACTAAACTGCGGTAACGGTACATAACGCGCGTTATGTAATGTTAACGATCGTAGGCGCATCATAACACGCGTTATGATGCGTTTACGATCATTAACGTTACATAACGCGCGTTAACCAACATTAACGATCGTAAAGCTCCGCGGCGCGGTAAAACACCGCAGAAGGTGGAGAGAGGGCGGAGAGAAGGGGTCAGTGGGCGGAGAGTGGGTGGGGAGAGGCTCCCTTCACACTAACGCGCTGATCTGAAGAGCTGAATCCAAACGCGATTGAAAACTGCCATTAAATGCACATTACAGGGGAGAGAAACCATTTCAGTGTCAGCAATGTACAGCCCAGGCAGGGAAACCTAAAAAAAGTGATCAGTGTGATACATGTGCACAGAACAAAAGGGCACATAAACACTAAAAATGACCCCAACAAACTGGAAAAAATCCATAACCAAGCTGGCCAATAGTGGTAGCAATGAGAAACATCAACCCACCCCCCCCGAGTAAGCACCATAGAAAAGATATAAATCGTGGAAGGGTCTATACTCCGTCCCCATACAAGGTGAATGAGCCCACAGTGAAATAGCGCTGTTCAGGGTTTTCCCGACCATCGGACAGGGTTCCTATGGCGTGCACATGTCCTGCAACATCAGGGCGGGCATGTCAGAATGGCAACTGGACAGATGGCGGAGAAGGGGATACAGAGGGCCGCAGGCGGCACATGCTGTGGTGGAGCTGGGCCACAGTGCAGACTAGGGTGATGCCTATGTGGCCCATACGAATGCTGAAACAGCAGAGCAGCCAGACAGCAACTGCTGAAGCGCCAACATGGGCATGAGTGTATTTCCCACAGTGTCACAGGGGATAGTACCCAACAGCTACCCCCAAGGGCACGGAACATTGGCAGGCGGGGCTGGGGGGAGCGTGGACGTCTATGCAGGCATCCCTACCCCAGAACCCGCACCATAGGCAGCCGCCTACCTGCATACTGGATGGCCTGAGACTGTGCACCACCAGCACCACCAGCAGAAGGGCATGTCAGCATGGTGGCTGAGGGATACTGGTGGTGGAGGGGGCAGTGGCAGCTGCCAGGACAGACCATGGCCTAGCCCTGTGTAGGTGGGTGCCGTGTACTGCAACAGACGGGCCCTGTCTGACGAACAGTCATGGTATCACCAAGGAACATACTGACTCTGTGACAACAAGGTGGTGCAGTGCACAAAACCAGTGTAGTCAGAAGCAGAGGGTCACGGGTTCAAGTCCCAGCTGTGGTTCCTACTAACCCAGTCCCCATATTTTACCCACTCCTACAACGTGCTAATACAGACAGCACCTTTATTGCAGATGACATAAACATGCCCAAGACACCTACATTTTACCCTACAGAGCACAGACGCCATAAACATGCACATTACCTAGAGCAGAGTCACCCAAATGCAGTCCTGGAGGGCCAAACACCATTCCGGTTCCATGCTGCCTCTGATAAAGATGCCTGTGCTGCATTTCTATGCGCCACCCCCATGGTATGCAGATGTATCTCATGCATATTCATGAGGGACAGCATGAAAACCTGAACAGTGTTTGGCACCGCAGGACTGGAGTTGGGAACCTCTGCCGTAAAGCAGCAGCCAACAGGGGCAGACACACCCGCACCCACAGGCCCCATTATCCAAAGCCTCCTGGAGAGGCAGGACTTTGGGCTCTGCGTGCATCTCCCAATACTAGCACTTGCATACCTTAGTAATGCCACCCTAAACCTGGGAATATGGTACACATCTATCAAAAGGTTGCTATGATTACTGGCAGATAGCAACCTTTCTGATGTCTGTGGAGTGTGCTACAGGTATTGTGTCTGACAGTGTTCACCAACCTGGGGAGTGACTCCTAAAGTATTGCGTACCATAGCCATGCCTGCACTGTGCCCAGGACTGGTGTGGTGGCCTGGGCTGCCCAACACCTCTATAGTTGCACAATGCTGGCATAGGTGTGGGGAGTGTGTGTCTGTCTATCCACTGTGTGTGGTGGCTGCCAACACCCTCCACAGCCCACACTGCTAGCACTGTTGCCAGTATTGGCCTGCCAATGTGCATAATGAGGAGCAAGGTACCATGGGAATAGCCTGGATAGGGTGGCCTGGCCTGGATGCCTCTGCACACGGCATAGGGCAATGGCTTGGACATTGTAGTGCCTGGCCACCACCTGCACGGACAGGGTGGCCATAGCATGTCCTGCTGGGAGGTCACTCTCACCCTGACTGAGTAGTGACCATGGCATGGCTAGGTTCCCCCATAGTGCTATATAGCATTTTTCTCATGTGATATTTATGGGATTTCTTTTGGGGCCCAATCACTGACTTATCTGCTTGGTTTGTATGCTGACATCCCCGTTCTGGGTACATGCATATCCTCCAGGACCATGCACTATGGATTAGCTGGCAGACTGTCTGCAGCTAGTATGTGTCTTGCTGAAATACCTTGCAGGGTGCAACGGCTGGAGGCTTGCTGCTGGAGAATGTCAGATAATGGTGGGGGGCAGCTGAGCATTTCCAGGCCTGCCGTCTGTTTGCTATTGAGTTATGGATGTGTACCGCTCTGTCTGTTCCCCAGCAGGACTGGGGTTGATGGTCCCCTCTACTGCTACCATTGCAGGGAGGTAGACTGTGGATCTGTTGGTGGGTGATCCTGTTTCCCACCCTGAGCCCCAGAGGGTGGGTTGTGTGGTGGTACATGATCTGCCTATGGGTCCATACACCCCCACCTACAGCAGGTAACCATGGCACCAACACAGGATATGCACTATTCTGGGTGCATCATCGCCCATATGGACTAGACATGACCGAGACATACAGCAGGACAGAGATGTATCCTAGGTGTGTCTAACGGAACTACCTATCACACACTGCTGGGGACCTGCAGCATGGCGTATTCCAGCCATGAAAGGTGCTGTGGACCTGGTGCTGGGTGCCCCACCGCAACCTCAGTGTGGGCACAGTACCCGCACAATGTGACTGTCTGTGGCAGTGCCACACATGGTCTGTTCCCCCTACCATGCCGAAGTGCTGTGGGGGTGCATACCCAATCTTGTGCCCATCTCTCGACTGCTGATTTGCATGTGCAGTGCATCATGGGTACGGGTGGGTTAACCCTATCCTGGTAACCACAGCAGACAGTTTGTGTGGTCATGTGCAGTCCTTCTGCAGCCAGCCAGGGCTTTGTTCACAGCCTTATAAGGTGTCTTATAGGGGACATTATAGGGTGCCTTGGCGGACAGTACACTTTATAATGTGCCCTATGGAGTGCGTTATGGGGTGGCTTATGCAGCACCTTAGGTTATGCCACCGTGAGGGTGTGTTTGCTGGCAGCACTAATTAAAATACACGTCAAATGCCTCAACAATCACTATTTAAATATAAAGGCTGCTGCCTCAGCCAGCCTTATACATTAGGCCCACTGGGGAATCAAACCCATGACCCCTGTACCATTAGTCAGTCTTGTAGCCATTGTGCTACAACTCTGTTGCTGTCCTTGCATGCCTGCGCGCCTTCTTAAGATTAACGCGCGGTAACGTGCCCTGTAGCGCTCGTTCATTTATGGCGCCTGGTAACGCGCGTTATTGGTAACGAATTACCGCCCATGTCCTTATTTGGGGTTTCTGTCTCTACCGTGGCTCCTAACGCGAATCACACTAACGCAGTTTAGTAAACATACCCCTTAGTGTTCAACTCAAAGTGAACTGCAAGGACTTAATTAATCTACTTCTAAGACCTAATAACTTGCTGATAAAGATAATCGGTTAAATCTGAAATTGAGTAAAATCACCCACTTTCCCTTAACTGGTTTAGAAGGCTATAATTCAAGGATTATGCTTGGGGTGGGTGGGTGGGAGATTTGTATGTGGTGCTAAGAGAATCTCTTAATTTTTTGGGTGATTCACACTGCCCTTGGTTTGATAGAGGGAACCTTTCAAATTGCCCCTTTGATCTGTCATTGACTTTAACATCTGTTTAAAACAATTTCATGGTTAGCTTGCCTCCTAACTGGAAGGCCTCTTTGTAAAAGGTCTCTAGAAAACAATTTATCTCTATATACTCAAAAAATATTTACCCTATTCTATTCTCTCTGTTAAGATATACCCTAACTGGCTTTAATTTAAGTGAAAGCTGGCTTGTTATACTAAGCCCTAACTGGCTTTAATTAAATTGAAAGCTGGCTTGTAGTACTATGCCCTCACTCATTTAATGAAACACTGAATTTTAAAATGCACATATTTATCAGTTTTAACACAAAGAATTCCCTTTTCCCCAAGATTTAAAGAATTTCTCAGGAGGTAAGTACTTACAAGTGCAAATTTCTTCCCAGCAGTAGCAGCACTCTTGGTAGTCTTTCAAGATGCCTCCAGCAGTCAAGACATAGCAATCAAGACCCTCCCATCCCCAATCCCACCCCAGCACTTATCAGAGACCTTCCATGGTGGTCTAGAGGAGAGCAGGAGTGATCTCCAATCACCCCTGCTCTATCCTGCACTCGGGTTCAAAATAGCACCCATTGCCCTAGCAGTAATTTCACATTACTACTGCAAGGGTTCATTGGTGTCCATTTTTAGCTCAGGTAGAGGACAGAGGAGGACCAACTGGTGATCACTCCTCCTCCCCTCTAGACTATCATGGAAAGGCCCTGGCAGGTGCTGGAAGTGGGTTTGGGGTATATTTGGGGAGGGGTTTGGTGGGTAAAGGGTTACATGGACGTTGGGAGCAGTGATTTTAAAAGATGCTCTCCAGCACAACTGGAGGGGGGGGGGGGGGGGTGAGAATAGGACACTCTTTTTTCCCCATATGCAGCTTTTTAAAATGTCACCTACTTCTGATCATGATGGCAAATACATTTATATTTATCATCGTTCTCCTAAGTAATTTACAAAAGGCTCTAAAGAGTGCACAGACAGCATGCATTTGAGGTGCAAATTAGCATGCTCTACTGATGCATTTCTACCTCTTGTGGCAGTACTTCCGTTTTACTCAATTTAAAGAGCTCCAACAAGAGCTTAAAAGTAGGTAAAACCACCATGTAATAGTGTGCCCTACACCAAAACGTATTCAAAAAATAGTTTTCTTCCAACAAATATACACTACTGAAACCAATCCAATAGGACAATCAAGAGTAACAAATAACGGAAGTTACTTATCTGTTGTCCATGAAAAACCAAGCCATAGCATATCTCCAGACTCGGTTAGATTTCAGTCTCTTAGATATCCGCAGTTTTGAAAAAGAACACAGTACTGCGTTTTGGGCAAATCAATATTAATCCCCTGTATCAATGCTCTCCCTTACTGCAAACCAAAGCTTAGCTCCCCAATTCTTCAGGACACTAGCACATGCTCATATACGATCTGTATGTTGGAAGAAAAATATTTTTTGAATACGTTTTGGTGTAGGGCACACTATTACATGGTGGTTTTACCTACTTTTAAGCTCTTGTTGGAGCTCTTTAAATTGAGTAAAATGGAAGTACTGCCATGAGAGGTAGTTTTTTCCTCATGGCTAATCTTCTAACATTTACACATACATATATACATACTTTAGCTCACGATTTTTTTGATTCTGCTCTATTTTTGTTTTTGTGAGATTTACATAGAGTAATGGTTATTTTTGGATTACTGATGCATTTGACAACACCCATCAAGGTGACATTAAGTGCCCTTGAACTAACAGCAACAATTAATGCATGCCCAAACACTTGTGCCATTAACATCCAGGTTCTGCCCCTACCTAATCCAGTCCCCATCCAGTCATTTGCTCCCTGGTTAGCATGGAATATTTAGCACAGAGCCCCACCCTGTTAGCACAGTGTGCTTAGGGCATGACAACTGTACTTCTCCTTGTCTTGTCTTGCTGCACATTGAAAATCTCTGTTGAATTTCATGATTGTCTCTCTTTCTCCTCTGGCTTTAATTTCTCTTTGTTTCTGGGCAATTTTCAGAGTTTCTTTGGTCATCCATTTTGGCCTTTTTTACTTTTTCACTTTTTGTAGAGACTTCACACTTTCTTCAAGCACAACTTACTTTATGTCATCCCATAACTCTTCAGGTGCTCTGTCATTTTTTTTCCAAAGCAGCAAACCTATTTTGCAGGCACTCTTTAAATTCTGGTGGTATATTCTCAAGGTTGGAGTGGAGGAGTAGCCTAGTGATTAGAACAAGCTACCTACTACCCAGAAGATCAAGAGTTCAATTCCCACTACCACTCCTTATAACCTTGGGTAACTCACTTTACCCTCCAATGCCTCAGAAGAAAGGGCCTGGCAATCTGCTTTCAGTGATACATTACCAAGAAAACCCAGAGACAGCACTAAAAATTTTTTTTCAAAGTCATATTTTGCTACATTCATGAGTGGCTTGCTCTTTCTCAGCTTTAGCTTGAGTTTGTATGCTAGTAGTTTTTGATCTGTACCACAATTAGCTCCAGGTTTTGTCTTTGTTGATGTTATTGAGCTTTTCCAATGTTGACTTCCACAGATGAGCTCAATTTGATTTTTATACAATCTATTGAGTGAAGTCCATGTGTACAGTTGCCGCTTGTATAGCTGGAAGGTGTTTGAGATGAATAGATCGTTGGTCTTGCAGAATTCTTTCAGTCTTTCTCTGGCTTCATATGTGTTGTCAAGTCCTTGTTTTCCAACTACTTTGCTTTCTTCTTTGTTGCCAACTTTTGCTTTCCTGTCACTCATGACTATCAGGATATCCTGCAGATGAAAAGAAATGAAGTGTTCACTGATTGCATTGTATCTCATTACAGTTCTTGCAAGTTTCTTCTTAATTATAAATGCATCACCATTTCTTTTTTGTCTTTCATTTCCAGAATAGTAGACCATGTCATCATCAGGTGCAAAGTGTCCGATGCCAGTCCATTTCAGTTCACTGACACCCAGCAGATTGAGTTGTACACATTCCATGTCATTGTTAATCACCTCCAACTTCCCTTGGTTCATGTTTCATACATTTCATGCCTCAATATTGTGACAGGGTCAGTCACACAAGTCCCAGAATCCCTTAGGGTATGTGGCAGGGTCAGTCAGACTACAACTCCCAGAATCCCTTAGGATGAGAAGGGCCACCACAGAAAGGAACAGGCGATCCAATTAAGAGAACACACAGGTGGCAAAGGGAACTAGTAATAAGCAACTCAGGCCTTAGGGTGCAGCTGGTGTATATGGTTTAAAAAGCAGTGCAGGGGAGGCTGGGAAGGAAGGAAGTGCAGCCTTCAGGAGCCTGTCCCTGCTTGAAAGGTCCCTGTGCTTCAGTAAGGAAGGCAGATACCCCGAGGTGGAAGAAGCTATGGAACTTCAAGCATATGATGACAATAAGGACCAGGAATCCATGGAGGAACTGTGGATGAGACAGTGAAAGCTCTAGCCCTGGGGTAGGTTCAGCCAGTTTATAGTGAACCTGAAAGGTGGAAGGGAGGGGCAGCTACACAACTACCGTATTTACTGTGCAGCAGAACAACATTGTCTTGTTCTGAGAAAGACTCTGGGTGTGAACCTGGATGATTTGATTCGGCTACTTGTACTTGTGTGTATTTCTGTTCCGAACTATTTTACTTTGAGAAGGAGAGGCCATGCCAGGCCCAGGGGCTGAAAGAAGCCCAGGGTGTTTGGAGCTGGCATAACAAAACTGTCTGCTGGACTTTGCTATGAACCTGAGAGGAACGCTTGTGGGTGTTCGTCTGAAAAGCCCAAACTGGAACTGAGGCTGCGGGACCCAGGACAGTGCTCCGACTTCTCTGGTTGCCTTGGAACCCACCCCGTGGCGTCACAATATGTAAGACATCTTTGCAGCTTCTGATTCTCATTTCATGCACAGCTGTATCAGCAGTCAGACGTCCTGAGGGCTTTGATCCAGTCACATCATAAATGCTGAATTTACTCTGAAAAGTCTTCAACTCATCCCCAATAGCCAGTTGAGTGCCTTCCGACTTGAGGGTCTCATCTTCCAGCACTATAGTGCAATTTTGTTTTATTGTGACTATCCATTGGATTTTCATGGCAAGACACTGAAGTAGATTGCCAGAGATTTCTTATGCACAGGTAATGAGAGTATTGTCATTGTCACAAGAATGTGATCCTTCGCTGCTAACACCATCCCATTCTGCTGTTGCCCAGATGGGTGGTTTGTCTTAGTTTTGGGCCTCAGTTGAGACCTGTTCATCTTTGGAGACCCTGCTAGTAGTTATGTTACTGATAACTTAGCTCTCAGTATCACTGATTCACACAAGCCCTTACAGCATGACAAGCTGCAACGCTGACACCCAATAGTTCAACAGCTTCCCACTATGCAGGAGAGGAGGAGTAGCCTAGTGGTTAGGGCAACAGCCTGAGACCAGACAGACTAGTGCTGAAATCCCATTGACACTCCTAGTGGCCTTGGGTAAGTCACTTAACGCTCTATTGCCTCAGGTACAAACTTAGATTGTAAGCTCCCTACAGTGCCTGATTGTAACTCACATTGAATTGCAACTGGAAAGGTATGAGCTAAATTTTAAATAAATGTATTCATACTATTTATCCTTTCTTGTCCTCCATATAATCTTGTAGTCATGCCCTGGTTTAGCATGCAGTATGGATATCTTGAAAGCCTGTCCTGTTTGTAGCCCTTGAAGATATAACTTGAGCACCACCATAAGGGGAAGCTATTTTAGACCTAGTCCTTAGTGGAATGCAGGATCTAGTGCAAGAGAGTGGTGTTGGGGCCACTTGGCATTAGTGATCATAACATGATCCCATTTGATTTAATAAATGGAGGGAGGACGGCAAGGAAATCCACTGCACTAGCATTTAACTTTCGAAAGGGAGACTATGATAAAATGAGGAAAATCGTCAAGGAAAAAAAAAAAAGAGCAGCTGCAAAGGTTAAAGGTTTATATCAAGCCCGTGCATTGTTTAAAAAATAGTATCTTGGAAGCCCATACTTTAAGAAAGGTGGAAGGAAGGCCAAACAATTGCCAACATAGGAATATAGGCCATGTGGTCTCTTTCTGTTGTCATTTTTCTATCTACAGTAGTTTGTCCTTCCATAACAACTACAACAGTACCCTTTTTTCCTTTAGAGATCCTCTGTATTTGTCCCGTGCTTTTTTGAATTCAGATACTGTCCTCATCTCCACCACATCCACTGGGAGACTATTCCATGTATCCACCACTCTTTCCGTAAAGAAATATTTCTGCATATCACTCCTGAATCTATCCCCTTTCATCCTCATCCCATGCCCCCTCATAGCAGAACTTGCTTTCAATCGAAAGAGGCTCTCCCCCTGTGCATTTATGATTGAGAACGTTTAAAAACCTCCGTGGCATATCACCTCTATTCCATCTTTCCTCTAAGGTGTACATATTAAGATCCTTAAGTCTGTCCTCATATGCTTTATAATGAAGACCACTAAGCATTTTAGTAGCCACCCTCTGTACTGACTCCATCCTGTTTATATCCTTTTGAAGGTGCGGTCTCCAGAATTGCATACAATACTCCAAATGAGGTCACACCAAAGACTTACAAAGAGGCACTATAGCCTCCTTTTTTTTTTCTGCTAGCCATTCCTCTCCCTATGCACCTAAGCATCCTTCTAGCTTTTGCTGTCGTCTTTTCTACGTGTCTAGCTACTTTAAGATCATCAGGCACAACCACACCAAGGTCCTGCTCTTCTTTAGTGGGCAAAAGTACTTCACCCCCTATACTATATTGCTCCCTTGGATTGCTGCAGCCCAAATGCATGACCTTGCTTTTTTTTTAACATTAAATCCCATCTTCCAAATTCTAGACCATTCTTCAAGCTTAGCTAGATCCCTCCTCATGTTATCTACACCTTCCTGGGTGGCTATTGAAGATTTTGGTATCATCCGCAAAGAGGCAAACCTTACCCGAAATCCCTTCTGCTATATCACTAACACAGATGTTAAAAAGAATCGGACAAAGGACAGTTTAAAGGTGAGATCAGAGAGACTGTTTTAGCCGAAAAAGCACCATTCAGAACATGAAAAAAGGAGCCAAATGATGAAAACAAGAAATGACACAGGCACTGGCAAGTTAGATGCAAGACATTATTAAGGCAGGTAAATGAAGAATTTGAAAAGAAGCTTGCTGCGGAAGGAAAAAGTAACAATCAAATCTTTTACAAGTACATTCATAGCAAAAAAACCTGTGAATTTTTGGACCATTAGATGATAGAGTAAAAGGGGCAGTGAGGGAGAAGAAAGCCATAGTAGAGAGTCTGAATAAATTCTTTGCTTCAGTCTTTACTGAAGAAGATGTAGGGAAGTTACCCATTGCCAGAAATAATATTTAAAGGTGATGCATTGGAGAAATTGAAACAAATCTTGATACACCTGGAAGATGTAATGCAGCAATCTGATAACCTAAAGAATAGCAAATCAGCAGGACTGGATGGTATACAGTACATCCCAGGGTGCCAAAAGAACTCAAAAATGAGATAGTCCACAGATTACTAATAGTGGGTCTACAATCATTAAAATCATCGGTAGAACCTGAAGATTGGAGACTGGCCAACGTACGCCAATTTTTAAAAAGGGTTCCAGGAGTGATCCAGAAAACTACAGACCGATGAGCCTAACATCAGTACTGGGCAAAATGAATGAAGCCATTATGAAGAACCATATTACTGAACATATAGTCATGGTTCAATGGGACAAAGCCAACATGGATTTTGCCAAGGAATGTCTTGTCTCACTAATCTGCTATATTTTTTTGAAGGTGTGAATAAACAGATAAAGGTGAGCTGATTGATTATAATCAATCTGGATTTTTCAGAAAGCCTTTGACAAACTCCCTCATGAGAGACTATTGAGGAAATTAAATTATGGGAAAGGAGGCAGTGCTATTGTGGATTTGGAACTGGTTAAAAGATAGAAAACAAGAGATTAGTGCTAAAATAGACAGTTTTCTCAATGGCTTTGTACCCCAGGGATCTGTGCTGGGCCCACTGCTTTTTAGCATATTCATCAATGACCTGGAAATGGGTACGAGTGAGGTGATCAAATCTGCAGATGACACAAAATTATTCAAAGTTGTTAAAAATACAAAAGGGTTGTGAAAAATTGCAAGAGTACTTTGAGAAACTGTGAGACTGGGAGTCCAAATTGCACTTGTCCACACTAAATTTTCATCTGCAAAGTTATGTACTTAAGGTGCGATTCCGATGTTGACGTGTTGGCCCTCTGTGCGCCTGGTTGGAACCGGACGCACAGATGGAGCTGTGATTCTGGTCCCATGTGGCATGTCTAGCCACGTGGGATCAGAATTGCGACCAGGCCTGTACGTGCAGGCTGGGACCCTGATTTAGTCTGGCCTGCACAGCTCAGTCAGGGCTGTTCAATGGAGTCATGGTGCCACGACTCCGTTGGAAAGCCGCGATCCCCGGTCGCTGGCTGCAAAGGTGCTTTCCCCGCAGTCCAACCCCTGATCTGTCCTCTGCCCCCCTCTGCCCTTTCTGTGCCCCAGGCCCACTGTCCCCTACCGACTAGGGGAACTTATTCCACCTCTGAAGTTCCCCATTCAGGCTGCCGGCCCTGGACATACAGGGCTGACATTGGAATTGGCACTGTACTTCTGGGGTCGACAGTCACCCACTGCCCCCAAACTGCCCCTTTCCTGCCCCCATCTACCTTCCCCATACAATGCGTGGGGAAGGTAGATAGGATCGGGAAAGGGCCTGAATAGCAGATATGGATGTCTCTGCTATTCGTGCCTCAGAATGACCCCTTTAGGGAAGAACCCAAACTTCAGTTACCTGATGTAAGGTTCCACATTAGGAATCATCACCCAGGAAAAGGATCTGGGCGTCATTGTGCATGATCTGTTGAAACACTCTGCTCAGTGTGCAGACGCGACCAAGAAAGTTAATAGAGTGCTAGGAATCATAAGGAAAAAGAATGGAGAATAAACCAAGGATATTATAATGTCTCTGTACCACTCCATAGTGCAACTGCACCTCAAATATTGTGTTCAATTCTGGTTGCCATATCTTAAAAACGGATGTTGCGGAATTAGAAAAGGTACAAGGAAAGGCTTGGAAAAGAGACGGCTGAGAGGAGATATGTCTATAAAATAATGAGTGGAGTGGAACATGGAAATATAGATCACATGCTTATTCCTTCAAAACTAGGGGACACATAATAAAGCTACAATATGACACACTTAAAGACTTACTGGAGAAAATATTTTTTCACTTAATGTGTAGTCAAAGTCTGGAATTTGTTGCTGGAGGATATAGTAAAAGCTGTTAGTGTAGCCGGGTTTAAAAAAGGTTTGGGCAAGTTTCTGGACGAAAAGTCCATAAGTCATTATTAAAGAGGACCAGGGAAATCCTCTGCTTACCCCTGGGACATGCAGCATAGAATCTGTCTACCTTTTGGGAACTCAACAGATACTTGTGACCTGGATTGGCCACTGTTGGAAACAGAATAATGGGCTTGATGGTGCTTTTGTTTGACCCTGTATGTCAAAGTAAATAATATACATTTATAAAATTCTGCTGCTTATATAATACTTAAGTGATTGTTTCAATTTGGTTATGCCTTTCATCACAGGAGGCCTGAGAACAGATCTGGAATAGAAATCCTTTCCACATTAGGACCATGGTGATCTCGGTTTTGTTCCTACCAATATCTATGCCATAAGATTGTTGTCTATTGGGCTTAGTCCTGTAATCCTGATCATTCGTACTAGGGCTGTCTGAAATTTCAGAAGAAATACGAAGTATAATGAGCGATCTGTTTTGTTAGAGCTGCTCTAGAGAAGGGAGGACAAGTCCTGATATAATTGTCTGACTTTGGCCTGTGCTATCAATCTCAATTTATTAGGCACTAAAATTCACCTTTTCTAATAAATAAAGAAAAAAAGCAGTTTGAAGTTATGTTGCTTTTCATAGAGCTGCCAGATTGCTTTACATGGAATATTTTATCTTTTTTTAAATGCGCCATCCACCCTAGAATTTAAAACTATAGTCAAACCTGCTTTCAGGCAAGCTTGGTGGCGCGTTTTTGTCTTTATTGGTTGACACCGCCTATTAATGTAGTAATAAGAAGACAGCATATTTGCAATCCTCATAGATTTGTTAATTTGTTAAGGATGAGGATCATAGATATAGCTGCTACTGTATCATCTGATGTTAAAGGTCCTCATTTTCTGTTTTTCCAACTCCTGGTCCTTTCTACTCCCTAAATTTTCATATTGTGATTGGATGCAGTGCAGACTAGACATTAAAATATCTAATTACAATTTTACTTCTACCCCATGATGTTGTGTTATTGCAGATAGACGCTATGGGGGTCATTTTGGAAGCCTTATTCATGCTCCGGATCTCTGAAAATAGACATATTGACAACCAAAGCCATTTTTGAAGCTGGCTCTGGGGACTTCCCCATGTGTAGGATGACTTTGTCTGAACCGGCATGGCCAGGGCGTTCCTAGGAAGCTGGATGCCCCACCTGTTCATGGTCATCTTGCTTCATGTGTAAGTTTAGGTCTGTTCCAGGCAGGGACAAGCATCTGAAAAGTGCAGTTTTGGCTGGAAAAACATCTGGAGTGTGTAGGTACACCATCATCTTGAGTACTCTACACAATGTCAATGAGAGTAGCAGTGAGATTTGAACCCTAGCTGACTTGTCTAGTACACTGCTCTAACCATTAGGCTATCCTCACTGCCCAGGTTATGGTGCATGTTCTAGGGATGTCTATGTAGATACCCTTGGGCACATCCACATTTGTGAAATCATGTTTGCTTTTGGACGTGATGCTTTTTATTCAGATGTTCTGGCTTAGATGTCCCCGATTTGTACTTGGACATCTCTTCCACATTTCACTGTGACCCATGTATGATATTTAAAAATAATATACTTTGGCATTCCTCTTCTGCATGCCATAAATTTCACCGCCATGCTTTTAGGCCTGGTGTCACCAGTCACTGTACACCCTCACAGATTCTTTATATATTAAAAGTGAAACTGTCAGAATATGACATTTGGGTAGTAAGAAACTTTCTTTAAAGAAACTAATGCCGTAACTGTGTATTAATGCCCCTTCGGTCTCAAGGTTGGTGCAAGGTTGTGTCTTATCTATTAACAATGAGATGACTTTCAGTTGGCAGATTGGACGGCCCAGTTTAGTTTTTATTTGCTACGTTACTATTCTGCCATTATCCATCCACCTCCCAGTGCTCTGTTTCCCCCTTTCCCTTAATAGCTTTCTTCCTCTGACTCCTTCATGCTTGCTCTGCCCTTCTTACCTCCTCCCCTCATAGCAACTCCCTTTCCCTTTGTGCTGCATTTCTCATTCTCCCCTGCCTTGTGCTACTTATGTACTTTATCCTTCCATCCCATGGCTGCCTTTCTCATAATTTTCCTCTGCCCACCTTCTCTCCCTTTTCACTTCTGATTCCCTGCTCTCACTTGGCTTCCCTCCGTCTCTGTTCTTTCAGTCATTCTCCACTAGTTGCTCCATGGCTCCCCCCCCCTTTTTTTTTCTCCTTCATCCCCATTTCCACGAAGGGGTAGTCTAATGGTTAAAACAGTGAGACGAGGAGCAGGGAAACCAGATTCAAATATAACCATCACTCCTCGTGACCTTGGGCAAGTTGCTTAACTCTGTTGCCTCAGGCATGAACTTAGATTATAAGCTCTCCAAGGAGAAGAAAATACCTCATTTACCATGAGCTAAATCCAAAAATCCCTTTCTGCTTTCTCCTCCCTCCTATGGCTGCTTCCCCATCTCCTCCTTCCATCCACCTCTGACTGCTCATATTCTTCTCCACTTCATTCAGAGTTGTCAGGTTTTTGAGCTCCAAACCTTGTTAGTTACTTTTTAAGGTTATCAAAAAGCAAACGAAGTTCAAAGGGGAGAAAGGCTCTTAATATTCTTTGAAGTCAGAGCACTAGTGAGGTGCTAGCTGGGCTGCCTGGTAGTCTGAATTTCAAAGCTTTATAGCAACCATAAGACCTCAGAAATCTCTATTTGAACAGGAACTCATGGCAAATTGAGATTAACAACAACCCAATAAAACCCGCGCTAAGTGCACAATACAACCATACACAAAATAGGGCTCACTCAAAAAATAACAATATACTGCATTCAACACTCACCTTTCAGGCATTTCAAAAAAGGATTAAACCTCACTATCTTTACTCCTATCCATTGGATAGTGAGGTTTAGTCCTTTTTTGAAATGCCTGAAAGGTGAGTGTTGAATGCAGCTCGACTGAGAGCTTTTTGTGTGTTAAACTGAGATTATTTACATCAAGTGCTCTGTCTTATTTCTTTAGAAAAGGGTAGTGTTTAACATCTTATGTAAACAAAGTTACGTTCTATGTAAACCGCTTTAAGAATCTGAAAAGCGGTATATAAAAAATGTTAAATACATTTTTTATATTTCTGAATTAGCTGTTGAGTTATTTTTTGTTGCTTTAGTAGAATGATTTTTTTAATGATCTTATTTGTGTGCTTTTTAGCTTTCTTTTTTTCCCTTTAATTCAAAATGTGGTGGGGGGGTTAGGCTAATGACTTTTTGAAGTGATAGCACTTGTGAGGTGTGGTCCCAGCATTAACTGAATACGAATCTGCTGGGAACACCCTCCAATAACTAATACTAAAAGTTTGCAGTTTCAGCGTTTTTAATTTTGGTAATTAATGTGATGTAACTGCAAAGTCTTACCATACTTTAGTAAATAAGGTTTTTTGGGGATCATTTAGGAGCTCTAGTTGTGAATTGCATGTCTGAAAATGTCCATTCAGACATGCTAATCACATCCATGTCCCAAGAACCATGTGCAGTCACATGAAGGTGTGGTGTCTGGGGCAGTCTGTAAAAGATCCACATGTACATCTGATTTTAGAATGGTGCCGCAGTTTATGGCCGCTGATGGACACGTCTGTCTATAAACTGCTCCTCGGTATGTATAGGTGTTTGAAAAGTGCTCATTATATCAAGTGAACAACAGTAAGGAGAAGAGGAGAATGCCCTCTGACTCTACCAATAATTTTTACCCCTTCAAAAAAGCATACAAGTAAATACAAAGGTGACTTTGTGAGCTGCCGCATCATTGCATGTCTCCGCACACAAAATCGCAGACCAGATTGTGTCCTGTATGTGGCGACAGAAGGGAGGAGTGGCCAAGTGATTAGGACACAGTACTTCAGGCCGGAGGGCCAGGGGTTCAAGTCCCAACTGGGAACAGCAATCTCAGGCCAGAGGGACTGGGGTTTCTAGTCCTATAGGCACTCCTTGTGGACTTGGGCAAGCCACTTAACCCTCTGTTGCCTCAAGTACACACAGATTGTGAGCACTTTGGGGAAAAGGGAATGTGTCCAGTACCTGTTTGTAGTGATTAGATAATGTAAACCGCTTTGATTGAAGGATAAGGCGGAATAGAAAACTGGTTAAATAAATGCGCCCCTTCTGAAATGCCATCAGACATGTCTATGTAGTCAGTTGCTCAGATGTGTGTATTTCACACGTGCACACCTCTAAAATTGCTAATGTCACTGTGCATGTCTGAGGGCTGTTGCTATATGCCCCCATTTCCTTGTATGTGGGTGTAAATAGGTTGATTGTAAAACACATTTACATGTGCTCAGCTTCTCTGCTGCCCCCCCATGGAACGGCAGATGTATTGACTTGGGATTCCCAGATGGCCTTTCTAAAATGCTGCTTCACATATTTAACATGCTTTCATAGATCTTTATTTAAAAAAATCCCCTAATGGCTAACATATGTGAATGTGGTTATAGGAATGCTTTCTTCCTAAATTGAGTCAGACAAGAAAGGTCAGGGGGAAAATTCAGATTTTTCTTACCTCAAACAGGGAATCCATTATGAAAACGCATTTTAAGCATCCACTCTTTATGTTGAAGCAAATGTGGATCTCCAGGAACAAGCAGGAATGAGTCTTCACATATGGGTATCGTCGGTACCGACGGAGCCTGCGCGGGAATGCTCCCCAGCGTCCAGTAAGAAAGCTTTTGGGAGCATCCCACAGCGCCTGCGCGCTGCCTTCCCGCCTTTCCCAACCGCCTCTCTCCAGTTCTTCTTTTCCGCGGAGCCAGCAGGTCGTGTTCCTGTCACCACAGAAGAAGTTCTTTATTTTTTCTTCATTCTTTTGTGTCGCGTCTGCCTTCTTCGACATCGGACCGGTACCGCCGTT
This sequence comes from Ichthyophis bannanicus, assembly GCA_033557465.1. NCBI lineage: Eukaryota > Metazoa > Chordata > Amphibia > Gymnophiona > Ichthyophiidae > Ichthyophis > Ichthyophis bannanicus. Next base: position 199,442,656 of record CM066038.1, on the reverse strand, counting down.
TTTTTCTTTTCTTTCTTTAAAAAACAAAACAAAACCCTTATACTTTCTTCACTGTGCATTTTCAGTTTTTGGGCCTTAGGCCTAAAAATTTTCTCCTCATGGAGAAGCCCGCCTCCGGGTTTAAAAAGTGCACAAAATGTGGCGGTACTATTTCTGTCACCGACACCCATGATTGGTGTCTAAAGTGTTTGGGTCCTGACCATTCCATCACGGATTGTGTGTCCTGTACCATGATGTCTAAAAGAGATCGGCAGAACCGAGCAGCCAAGCTCAGTACCCTGTTTCCCTCTGATGCAGCTTTGGTGGCATCGACGTCTTCCAGGGCTTTTTCTTCCTCCCATGGATCTCAGGTAACCAAGCATAAATCTGGCCGGTCCTCAAAGGGCAAATCTCCCTCTAAGCATCGAGATGCCTCCGGGCTTGTCCTCGAGGATTCCACACCGGCAAAATTATCCCGGCGGGAAGTTCCGGCTTCCAAAGCATTGTCTATGGGGTCACAGGTTGACATCGATGGCTCGGCCTCGACCGATCACCTGTTGCTGTGTTCTGGGGTACCGGTGGCTCCCACTGGTACCGACATCCAGACTTTGGTGGCGTCGATGGATCAGAAGATTCTGACCATGCAGCGCACCCTGACGGCATTCATGCAGGCTGCGACACCTCCGGTACCGCAACAAACTCCATTGACGGTACCGGCATCATTCCCGGTGCCGGTACCAATTGCATCGACATCAGCTTCGTTGTCGACTGCAACGGTACCCTGTCCTATGATGCTCATCGGTACCGATCCGGTACCGGTTACTCCCGATGTCGATCCCACTCGGTACACATATCGGGCTTTACAGGAGCATCCAGACAGGCGATACTTCGATTCCTCCGAAGACTCTGAAGAGTCTGAAGGATCTGTCGAGGCATCCATACTTCTTCCTCAGGAGTCTTCTTCTCCTAAACGAAGAATGTCTCCTCCAGAAGACTTGTCTTTTCAAGACTTCATTAGAGAAGTGGCTAGGGGCCACTCCATCACAGTGGCCCCTGAGTCAAAGCCTAGAGCCAAGCAGCTGGATATTTTGCAATATCCTAAAGCTTCTAAAGAGGCAGCTACTTTACCTATTCATGAGATTTTGTATGATCTCATGTTGAGCATGTGGGAGACACCTCTTACCACCTCTCCTCATTCTCGCAGGCTAGACACCATGTATCGTGTCCCTCCTTGTCCTGGCTTTCATAAGACTCAGCTTCCTTACCACTCTATTGTAGTCGAGTCTGCCATGAGGAAAATAAAGAGTGCAAAGAGACACTCATCTAATCCTCCAGGACGTGAATGCAGGACCCTTGATGCTTTTGGCTGAAGGGTTTTCCAAGCTAATATGCTTGCTGCCAGAATCAACTCCTATAGTCTCTATATGGGGATGTTTCTAAAAGAAGTCACAGATCATCTGCAGACTTTGACCCCTTTTATTTCAGAAGATAAAAGGCAGGAGTTTCTCACTTGGCTCAAACATGCCCAGGATGTTTCCAAATTTTCCAACCGTGCAGCCTTTGACTCTTTCGAGTGTGTAAGCAGAGCCTCGGCTATTGCCATAGGTGCACGCAGAATTGCTTGGCTACAAGCTTCTGATTTGGAACTCTGGGTCCAAGATGAATTGGGAAATCTTCTTTGTACAGGTGAAAACCTTTTTGGCAAGGATTGGCAAGCAAAGGCCACTCAGATGGATGCTGAGAACTCTGCTTTGGATCGACTTTCAAAGTCCACCTCTGCTCCTGCTAAGAAAAGATTGTTCAAAAAGACATCTTTTTCTAAAAAGGGAAGATATTATCCTGCTTATGGTCAGCAGGCATCTTCTGCAGGTCGTTTTGCTGCAAAACATCAGCAAACACCTAAACAGGCCAAGTCAAAGGCTGCTAGGCCTTCCACGGCCCAGAAGCCTCAGCCTACTCAGGGCCTTTGACTTGCAACTAGAGAACTTAGCCTTTCTAGCTCTGGAAGAACCAGAGCCCCTCACCATTCCAGGAAGGTTGGCTTACTTTGCTCCCAGATGGGAACAAATCACAGCAGAGCAATGGACCCTCATAAGGGAAGGGTACAAGCTTCATTTCTTAAACCTTCCTCCTCACACCATGGTGAAACAGTTCAATTCTCCAACATCTCTCCTCAACCTTCTGGGTCAGGAGATTGCTACCCTTCTTGCCCAAGGGGCAATAGAAGAAGTACCTCTTCTTCAACAGGGCTCAGGGTTCTACTCCCCCTTATTTTCTTATCCCAAAGAAAACAGGGGGCTACAGACCCATATTAGATTTCAGAGAATTGAACAAGTTTCTATTCAAAGAGAAATTCAAGATGATTTCTCTCGGTGCTCTGCTTCCATACCTTCAGAGTCAGGACTGGCTTTGTTCTCTAGATCTCAAGGATGCGTACACCCATGTCCTCATCCATCCAACACACAGAAGGTTCCTTTGGTTCCTTTTTCAGGGAAAGCACTACCAATACAGGGTGCTTCCTTTCGGTCTGGCCTCTGCACCAAGGGTGTTCACGAAATGCATGGCAGTAGTAGCTGCATTTCTATGCACTCTAGGAATATTCGTCTTCCCATATCTGGATGACTGGCTCATTCGAGCTCCATCTCAAGCAGAGGCCAAGGCTTGTCTAACCTGCACAATGCGTGTCCTTCAATATTTGGGACTAGTAATAAACATCCCAAAATCCAGTCTCACCCCTACTCAGTCCCTCGAGTTTATAGGGGCTTTGTTGGATACCACAACTGCAAGGGCCTATCTTCCTCAGGCCCGTTGACTACGCTTGGTGCAGTTAGCCTCCCAAATACAGTTAAAGCCCCTTTTAACTGCTCGGGAAATGTTACAACTCTTAGGCCACATGGCATCCACTGTGCATGTGGTTCCATATGCTCGCCTTCACATGAGGGCAGCTCAATGGACTTTGTCCACCCAATGGACTCAGGCATCAGGTTGCCTGTCAGACAAAATAGCAAACTCCAGTCGCCTCTTTTGGTCTCTCCAGTGGTGGAAGTCCTCTCAAAACCTGTTGCTGGGGTCCCCTTTTCAACAGTCACTTCCCCAAGCAACCCTTACAACAGATGCCTCTCCAATGGGCTGGGGAGCTCATCTGCAAGATCTCTCCACCCAGGGCATCTGGTCTCCACAGGAGACTTCACTACACATAAATCTCTTGGAACTCAGAGCAATTTTCTTAGCTCTCAGAGTGTTCCACTCCCTGCTCAGCTACAGGACAGTCCTCATCCACACGGACAATCAAGTAGCCATGTTCTATGTAAACAAACAGGGATGGACTGGCTCTCTGTCGCTTTGCAACGAAGCTTTGTGACTGTGGGCCTTCGCCAGAGAGCATCAGATTCATCTTATGGCTGTATATCTTCCAGGCGTTCAAAACTCTTGGGCAGACAGACTCAGTCGAGTTCTGCTTCCACACGAATGGTCCCTCCACAGGGACCAGGTAGCCAGGATTTTTCGAATTTGGGGAACCCCGGACATAGACCTATTTGCAAGTCCGTGGAATGCCAAACTTCCCCGGTTCTGTTCCAGGATTCCGTGTCAGGGAGTTCAGGCCAAGGATGCCTTCCTCCTTCACTGGGGTCAAGACTTCCTTTATGCCTTTCCACACATTCCCCTAATTCCCAAAACACTGTTCAAGCTTCAGAGAGACCAGGGTTCTATGATCCTCATAGCACCACATTGGCCACGCCAAGTGTGGTACCCTCTACTTCTGCATCTCTCTCAAGCTCCATCCCTGGAGTTGGGCTCTGCTCCAGATCTTCTCTCCCAGGAAGACGGAACGTTGTGGCACCCAAACCCCCAGTCTCTCCATCTCAGGGCCTGGTTGCTGAAGGCCTAGACCTTCAAGTTTTCCATCTCTCTCAGCAAGTCAGAGATATTATTCATGCTTCTAGAAAGCCTTCCACTAGACGTTCCTATGCTTTCAAATGGAAAAGATTTACCATTTGGTGTTCAGAGAAGGGTCTTAACCCTCTTGCAATACCTTTGAATTCTTTACTAGAGTATCTTCTGCATCTTTGCCATGCAGGCCTCAAAACGAATTTGGTAAGAGTCCATTTGAGTGCTATTGCAGCGTCCCTCAAGCCTCTCAATGGACAGCCTGTTTCCTCTCATCCTCTTATAGCAAGATTCATGAGAGGCCTTCTTTTAACTAAACCTCCCATTAGACCACCTCCAGTGGCATGGGACTTAAATCTGGTTCTTGGCCAGCTTATGAAGCCACCCTTTGAACCTTTAGCTACCACCTCCTTGAAATTTCTTTCTTGGAAGGTTATCTTTCTCATTGCAGTCACCTCAGCACGTCGCATCAGTGAGTTGCAAGCCTTGGTGGCTAATCCTCCTTATACAAGGTTCCATCATGATAAGGTAGTCCTCAAGACCAATCCACACTTTATGCCCAAAGTGGTCTCGCCTTTTCATCTGAACCAGGAGGTATACTTGCCTGTCTTTTTTCCAGGACCTCATGCATCAAGTGCAGAGAGGAATCTGCATACTTTGGATTGTAAAAGAGCTCTCGCCTTTTACTTACAAAGAACACAGCAACATAGAAAGTCTTCTCAACTCTTTGTTGCTTTTGTTCCTTCCCATTTAGGACTTCCAGTATCTAAGAGAACACTGTCCAACTGGATTGCTCAGTGTATTTCTTTTGCCTACCAGAGTAGGAACCTTTCTCTGGAGGGCCATGTCACAGCTCACAATGTGAGAGCCATGGCAGCCTCAATGGCTCATCTAAACTCTGTGTCCATCGACCAAATCTGTCGAGCGGCCACCTGGGCCTCGGTTCATACCTTCACAGCCCATTACTGTTTGGACAAGGACTCCCACCGGGATGCCTCGTTTGGTCAGGCTGTTCTCAAACACCTGTTCCATTCCTAATCAACTCCTACCCACCTACCCTGGTTGGATGCCAGAGATCCATGGGGGGAGGTAGAGTCCTTTTCAAGGACACACAACTCTGGGGTCTTCCCCTGGCATCTGCAGCTAGGGAGTCCCCATATGTGAAGACTCATTCCTGCTTGTTCCTGGAGATAGCACAGTTACTTACCTGTAACAGGTGATCTCTGGGAACAGCAGGAATAAGTCTTCACAACCCACCCACCTCCCCTAGGAGTTGTATCTCTCTATCTATCTTTCCTTTCCTCTCTCTCTCTTTGTCTCAGCTTTAAAACTTGAACTGGAGAGAGGCGGTTGGGAAAGGCGGGAAGGCAGCGCGCAGGCGCTGTGGGATGCTCCCAAAAGCTTTCTTACTGGACGCTGGGGAGTGTTCCCGCGCAGGCTCCGTCGGTACCGACGATACCCATATGTGAAGACTTATTCCTGCTGTTCCCAGAGATCACCTGTTACAGGTAAGTAACTGTGCTTTATTGGATTAGCAGGACAACCGAAATATCTAGGCATTTACAGACATAATAATGTCAAGTTCTTTCACTAAGAATCACCTTGTATCTAGAACCTGTCAAATAATATGCCCTTGGTAAAGGAGGAATGACTCAGGTGGTAGAGTACCTGAAGAATCTCCATGATTCACTTTTTAAATACTTCCTGAAGAGAGACATCGCGGTTGGGGAAATTTACAAGGAATATGTTCATTCTCCTTGCTTTATTTTCCAACTCCATTTTATTATGGGGAGTCAGGATTGTCTCCAGTGATCATTACATTTGCTGCTTGTAAATTAGAAATCTGATTCCCTATAGAGGATAATTTTACTTTCAGTTTCACCCAGTTTAGAGTCCAAGTAATCAAATCTAAGCCCTGTTTTGTTTTTTTTTCTTTTCGGTAAACTCATAGCTTCTGTATGGGACACGAGTTCCTAATGAAATATTTCTTGAGGTCTCTGGGGAACTGTAGCAGTAAATTTCATTGTTACTTCTTGATTCCACAACTATAAACTTGGATGATACTTTGTTACAGTAACTTGAAAACAACTTCCGAGCTTTTTATAACTACCATTAACACATTTTAGAATGCTACTGTACAAGCTAAGGGGTGTGTCAGGATGGGTTTAATTTAAAATAACCTGAATAGTTATATATTTTCTAAGATTAGAGTATACTTTTTGGCCAAAGTAATGTGGTTGTTAAATACTCCACTATGTATTTCAGAAGTAAATGAAATAGATATTTTCCACAAGGTGGCGTTCTTGTCTTTTAAATAACTGAAATAAAGGCAATGGATCACTTATTTTGCATCCAAAAGATTTTGTGATATATACTTGGAATATTAAATAGTCTTATCTGATACAATGAATAGTAGTAGTTACAGTAAGAACATTCTCTAGCAAGTTACAAGTAGATAATCTGGGTAGAAAAACGTGCCTTGAGAATATCGATTTGACTGGAAGAAAATAAACTGCAGACTGCTTGAAATGGGAGAATTAGAATGAGTTTATTATGAAATGTTATATATTCTTATGTATTAAGGTTCTGTCCAGCAGACATTGGTCCAAAGAATGTCCTTTTTTTTTTAATACAAAGGCACATAAGTTGGTTTTGGCCAGCTGATTCAGCAAGAAATTGAAACCCAAAGAGACCATGTAGTTAAATGTAAAAACACCTAAAATGCTTCATCTCACGCTGAGAGCAGAGCTCATATAAATGACTCTCTTGTTTCTAGGTGATTAGCTCTTATACAGTTGGAGAAGTAATTTCTGATACAGAAGACTTAGTGACATTAAAGACTCACATAATCACCAAGGAAGGATAAGTAAAGATGAAACAGTACCATGGTTCAGAGGCAGTTTGTGAATAAGATGTTCATTTAAGAATTCATAGGCCACTTAAATAACAACCGTTAAACATATGGTGTGGGGGGCTATTCAAAGGCATTTATACCATTTGCAGACCTGCGATCTGTGTATATGCTGCCCTGTGGGATATTCAGCAGAACTAACACTGTTAGTGGCAGCGCCTGAGGATATTCAGCAACACTATGTGCCCCGTTGCTAACTGGTTAGCATAGGGACATTGCGGGGTCAATCCAGAGCAATGCCCATCGCTAAATGGGCAGTAGCGATATTGAGCTGCTGCCCAGATAGCGATATGTGGCAAAAGTCAGGCGCAGGAAACCCTGGCCCAATTTTCGTTGCAGAAGCCGCTCTGTTAGCTATGCGGCAATCGGGGCAGCCCAGATATGATTCAGTGCCAGCACTGAATATCAGACCCAGAGTACTTTTAGTGGAAGAAGACATGGAGTGGAGGAGTGGCCTAGTGGTTGGGTCAAGGTACTTCAGGCCAGAAGGTTGGGGGTTCAAATCCCACTAGAGGACAGCAACCTTGGGCCAGAAGGACTGGGGTTTCTAGTCTCACAGGTGCTCCTTGTGGTCTTGGGCAAGCCACTTAACCCTCCATAGCCCATGTTCCCTGTAAAATAGTTATCTCCAAGTTATAATGCTCTGTTCAATGTAATTTCAGTTTGTTCAATGTAAACTGCACTGATGCAGAATAGCATGGTATATAAGAGAATTAAAATAAATAAATTACATATCATATTTCCAGAGGTCCCAAAGAAATTGTGTGATTGTCAATACAGTGATCTTTGAGAGTGGCCACTAGACCTTGCTGCTATAGGAAAGGATGATCATAGGTGTTACAGAAAACCAGAGCCCCCAGGCATGCTGATTTTAGGTTCAGTGCACATGATCGGACAATCATGGCAGATAGATATTGAAAGGATTTTATAGAGGGGCATCTAGACACCTACCTTCCTTCATACAATTCTAGTCTAAGTGGCTGAAAATGTTCTTTAGTTTAAGGCACTGACATTTACCCACCCCAGGAGCTGATATAAATGCCTTGCACCTGTATTTTGCATAAACGTAATTATTTTATAATATAATTGATGCATGTGCAGCCCCAAACTCCTGCCCCTGGGCATACCCACTATACATATATGCTGTTGGAATAAGGTATATACTTTTATGCTGGGCTCTATTTATCAGAGACCTTTTGCATGCGTAAATGGCTAAGATATTCCTTTTAAGCCCCAAGGACTTGATATTGAGCTGTGCGAAAATTCAAAGGGCTATGCGCCTTGTCGGTACATAGCCTTCCCCACCGACCTCTAACCTGGATATTCAACGTCGAGCCTCGGCATTGAATATCTGGGGATCGCCGCAGACACGGGAAGCCACTGAAGCTACCAGGGAGCAGCGATATTGCATGCTGCCTGGTTATCTCTTGTTGCCGCCTCTGTTCCGTCCTGGAACGCCCCTGACACACCCCGATACTAACCGGATGGCATCCAGGCGCATAGGGGAGTTAAAAGGGGATATTCAATGGCATTAAACATGTAAGTGCTGTCGAATATCCCCATTTAAGGCATTTACATGGTTTTACTAGGGGGTAAACCATGTAAATGCTTTTTGAAATTCGGGCCCCTACTTTCTGACTTTCTAGGCGCCTCTTCATAAAGTGATCCCCTGACTGTATGGCCTGAGGCATGCCGTTCTTATATCAAGATTAATTTATACACAGCATTTCTGATCCTGTCATTCTAAAGTGCTGAACTCTCTGAAACTGATTGCACAAAAGGTTTTGCAGCTCGCCTCTCCAATCCAACTAATTTGCAAGCGAGATGAAGCAGGTCTAGAGTTAGGTAACGAAAAGCTGGTTAAGTGCTGTCAGAAAATATCCCAAATGGCAGATTAATATAGAAGGGTCTGCCTCCAGTGCTTCCATATTCTTTTTCACAAAGATAAGATAGAAGCACCTAAATAATCTGCATGGGGCCCTTTTACTAAAGTGCAGTAATGTTTACTGCAGGGTTTTGCATGCGCCATTAATAGTCCCATGCTAGCTGCATAGCATGCAATGGGACAGGAAACGGGCAGAGAGGGGGTGATGACTGCATATTGTGGTTAGCATAGGGGTAATTAAAGTGTACTAATTGTCAGTGCTGCAGTTAGTGTAAATGTACCCATATTAATTACGATTGCAGTGTTAACGCAGTATGGTATTTTCCCCCATTAGCTACTGCAGGGTTGTTGCACTTCCTTTGCATTAGTTTTCACTCCAAATGCATGCTAAGTGCAACTCCTACTCGGGAGCTTCTGATTGATCATTAAAGTTTGATACATCAATCAAAACTACTAAAATGTGTTTTGGTTAATTAAGAATTTTCTGTTCAGATTATAGAATACAGACGTAAGGATGAAATTTTAAATCCAAACTGCATAGCTGAAACGTTTTATAAGTACTTGTGTTCTGGAAGTATTCTCAGCCAGTTGGAAATGTCTCAAATCTGTTTATTTATTAATATTTTTTTAACTTACCAAGCCTCGGTTATGTAAAGTTCCTGAGCTATGTAAATGGATCATCTGGGGACATTCCTCAGGCTGCCAATAAAATAATGGACCAGTTTTTAAGAAGAGTTCGGGTTTTGGTCCATGGAAATTCACTCTAGCACAGGTCTCAAATGAGAGGCTCTGGCAAGAGGACATCTCGGTGTGCACAGCCTTTAAACGAATGTAGAGCTCAAGTAATCCAAGTGAACTAGTTCAAGCAATGTGTGCAGGCAAACAAATTCTTTATTTTGTTTTGTTTTATGACATTTTCCCGATTGGATTTTTTTTTTTTAGTTAGTTTCACTCATTCTTTTTAATTTTTTTTTAAAGCAGACTACAGTGTTTTAACATGCAATAACGTACAACACATCTTCATTTATTACACTTCTTTGTGGTATACAAATCTATACAGTTCACATAAAAACATTTACAAGTCAGATACATTAAAATCCAAACAGTACACAAATCACATATAATTATGGAATATACATGTGTCTCCTTACAACATGACCAGAGAAGTGTGCTGTTTGCCAGGTGCCAAAATCTGAGATGTGTTAGAGAGTTTGTCGAGACTCATCAAGTCTACTAATTATTTTTCGTTGCTGCTCATCCATGTTGGCACAAATGATACTGCTAGGTATCCCTCCAAGCGTATCGAGTAACTTCATGGCTCTGGGAGAGAGGGTGAAGCAGATAGATGTGCAGGTGGTGTTTTTCTTCAATCCTCACTGCTAAGGGTAAAGGCCAGGCAGAAAAGCTTGCATCCTGGAGATGAATACAAGGCTGCATGGATAGTGTCATTGAGAGTATTTTGATTTCCTGGGCCATGAGATGATTTTCCAAGGACTGAAGAGCAGAGATGGCATCCACCTATCCAAGAAGGGTCAAAGTGTCTTCCGCAGCAGAATTGCTAGCCTAATGAAGAGGGCTTTAAACTAAATATTTTGGGGATGGGTGAAGAAAGCCCACAGCTAAGTAAAACATTAAAATCCTCTGTAGAAATGGGTAAAATTTGGAAAGCTTAAATCTTAATGTAGGAAGTTACAAGACCATTTACGTTTTTGAAATGTAATGTTACAATTTACAATTGAATGTTCCTTTGTAAAAGGAGTATGAAGTTACAAATCTGTTTAAGTTTTTGAAATGTGATGTTACTCGTTACAATTGAAAGTTCTTTGTATAAGTTAATGTTAACTTAAACTGCCTTGATTAAATGAAAAGGTGGGATAGAAATACTATTAAATAAAAAAGCGGTGTGTATAAATGCCCGTAGCATTAGGATTCCAGATTTTGAGACTAATGGAAGAGACTGACTTGGATTTAGTGGAGACATGGTTCATGAACAACCACGACTGGGATGTAATTATAATGGGCTATGCTTTATTCAGAAAGGATAAGGTAGTAACCGAGGTATCCGGAGGCCCTACTCGGCCTGGATCCCCAACCCGCCATCGCCCCCCCCCCCCCACCCATTGACAAAGCAAGCGGACGTCAAGTGATGGTGTTAATGCATGGTCGCAGCTTTTATTAACAGTAAGCAAACCGGCCCCAACATGGGCCAACACAGCAACTCAAACCATAACAGACAAGAGCCCCCCCCCCCCCCACCCGTCATCCGGATGATGCCCCCCCACCAGCCGTATAGCAAAGTGGAGCACCATCCAAGCCACCCCCCCCCCAGCTGCCCCTTCCCGCCCGCCTCGCCATGATAGCAAAGGCCGGCTGAAGGGGTTGCCTAATTCCGGGCGGAGACCCCAACCGGGACGTCTCCCCCCAACCGCATACCCGGGCCGCTCACAAGGAAAGCGGCCTCCAGCTGAAATGATCCACCGGGTCAACGAGCACCAGCTCGCCACCCCGCTCGCGGGTGCCACATAACCCCCGACACCCTACCCCCCCCCCCCACCAGCTGCGACAAGATCCAACCCGCCACCCAACCAACCGAAAACGAGGGCGGGAGGGCGGGAATCCGACCCGATCGCGAGCAAGGAGGGAAAGAAGGAATCGCCTGCGGGCGTTCCCTCCTTGCTCGCGCTGACTCCGCCCCCCCACCGTGGCCCAAAGGACCAATCAGTGGGCTCCCACCGGGAGCCAGGAGACTGCCGGGTGCGCGCCTAGCCGCGCGTCACCCCCCCCCCCTCCCCCCCCCCCCGACAATGACCTGCCTCGTGGCCGGGCCCCGGGAACCCGGTTACTAGGCTGCCGCGGGACCGGGGCCCAGCGGCTAGGCAGGCACGAGTGACACTATATGTAAAAAGAAAATTAAAGCTATAGAATTACAGGACTTAAAGGGATCGAGGAGGCACTGTGGGTTAAACTAGAAAGAGGGAACTGGAAATACATTTGCATTATTATGGCATTCTTTTCCATTTTCCCATAGCATAGACATGTTTTACTTATTGTAAACTGCCCTAATGTTTCAACAAGGGCGGTATATAAAGTGCAAATAAAGATAAAGATTGGTGTGATTTACAGATCTCCTTCACAAGGAGAAGTGGATGGAAATTTAATAGAAAACATATGCAGCATTGCCATGAAAGGAGAAGTGCTACAGATAGGTGATTTCAATATGAAGGATGTTGATTGACACATCCCTGCAGCAGTGTCATCTAGAAGTAAGGAGATCCTGGAATCTATACAGGGAAAACTATTCCAGCAACTGGTAACAGAACCCATACATGAAGGGACCATAATGGATATGGTGCTCGCGAATGGGGAAAGTGTTTCTGATGTTATAGTGGGAGATCATCTCGCATCCAGTGATCACCAGATGGTATGGCTCAATATTAGAGCTAGGGCTGATAGTCCATTCAAAAGCGAGGGTCTTAGACAAAATATGACATAGACAGGATTAATGGTACCCTTCACTAATATTTAGTTTCACAACCTTTGGCAGTGATGACAGCCTCCAAATGTTTCTTGTAGCCATCCATAAGTTTCGTACATCTCTCTGCTGATAGTTTCTCCTACTCTTCAACTGCAATTTCTTCCAGCTCATGAATGTTTCCAAGATCCCTTTTACCTTTTAGGTAGCACATTTTTCTCCAAAATACCTTGGTAGTCCTCTGACTTCATGATTCCTTAAATATGTTCCAATCCTCCAGTTCCTGGGGCAGTAAAACAGCCCCATGACATTATAAAACTTCTACTATATTTAACTGTAGGAAGGGTATATTTTTCCTTATAAGCTTCATTTCTTCACCTGTAAATGTGTCGCTGGTCTGCATTGCCAAAGAGCTCAGGTTTGGTTTCATCTCTCCACAGACCATTTTCCCAGGATTGTGGTTTCTCAAGGTGGGTTTGGGCAAAGATAAGGCGTGCCTTTTTATTTCTGTCTTTGAGCAGTGGAATCCTCCTTGCCCTTCACCCATGAAGTCCTCTTTGTTTGTTTATTTATCTGTTTTTTTTATATCACCTTATCTGGGAATCAAGGTGGTTTACAAGGAACAAGAACTTAATAGGTTTACATAGAACATCTAAATCCTAAACAGCATTGAACATTGCGATTACAAATGTTAATTGTAGTCTCTAGTTTACAACATATTTACAAATTAGGACTTAAATACAGGTTTGGCCAGGGGGGTGGGGATAAGTGAAAGGTGGTTGTGGAAGAGTGGTGGTTGTGCCGTATGATTTTGCTGTTGCCTGAGGGCATCTCATTTAGTTGTTGAAATGTTCTTTGAAAAGTATTGTCCTAAGATCTTTGTAAAAACATCCTCATAGTGCCAAAGTTTAAAGACAAGTGCTGCAGGACTGTTCATGACCGTTGTCAGTGCTGCATGTCCTAGAGAGGGGTGGCACCGGTGGCAAGGGTTGCTTAGGGTGCCTCATTTCCTTACGCTGGCCCTGTACCTAGTTACTAATAATATGCGCTGACAGTATCGGTGCACATTAGTAAGTCCAAGTCCTATGTGCATTCATAGCCTAACTGCTCTGTTATGAAATTACCCTCCATAAGAACTAATTGGATCTGCATGACTTTGGCAAACTCCAACTCACGTTCAGTTCTGAAGGATCTTGGCAGGGAATAATCAAAGGAGCCCTTTTACTAAGTGCATTGCACACTCAGCATGGGTTTTACATGCATTAAGCACGCACTGAAGCCCGCAATGACTGACAGCCTGGACAGTGAGTGCATGATGATTTTCGCGTTATCACATCACATGTTGGGGTAATGAAGGGACAGGTTAGATGCGGGTACATACCATGCGTGTGGGTGTACTGAATGCACTTGTGATATACTACACGCAGCCGTGGTGCATTGGAATACTGTGCGGTAACTGCTGGGACCATATCGGGCACACCTGCCAGTAAGCACACAGCGGCTGCAACTACCATGCATTATTTTAGCATTAAATGCACATTAATAGCTACCAAACCCTAGCGCACGTTAAAAGGGTCTCAAAGAGTGCATTTCTTGGGGTGAATAGGGGTTTATGACTATACCTTTGGACGGAATGTCACTGCTCCCTTCTACTTCACTATGCTCCAAATATTTATTTTCCAGACTAAGACAAATCGTTTTCCTTTTTAGCTCAAATATCTCATGAAAATCTCATTTTTTTGACCGCTCCTATTTAGTAAAACAATTCCTGCAATTTGCTCACAGAAGGCCAGAAACTAGTTACATCAAGGTCCAAGAGAAGAGTTCCTGCTATGAAATGCAGTGAATCAGTATTGCAGCAAGGAAAGTAGAGAGCATTTATAGGTACTATCTTATTTTTAAATGAAAGAGCAGCAAAGTTCAGTTACTGAGGTTTGTAGAAATGTCAGACGCTAGCAATAGTATAATTGGGAATAAAACTCAAATGCATTATATAAAAGGGCTGGAGTCTTCGCTAAGCTGGTTTACCAAGTGCCCAGATTTCCTTCAGTGGTTCTGGTTGCCCGTGGTCCGAAGGCCAAGCTCTCCAGTTTCATGTACACCTACTCCCCAGACTGCCATCCAAGTGAGGCCTTAATATAATGTGAGACTTAGGGACATGTTTACTAAAGCACACTGTTAGTGCAGGGTTTAGTGCACTGTAAGCATGCCATCCTAAAAGTTAGCATGGACCCTGTGCTAAAATTCCAGTGCTAACTGGGTAGCACGTGGTTTGGTGAGGACTGGAAGACTTAGAGACGGAATGTGGGTGTTAACGGTGCATCCCTGTTAGTGTAGGCATTTTAGGAATGTGATTGCTGTTAGTCAGAGTCACAGTACTGGGCATTAGCAAAGCGCTAACAGCAGGAGGACGGATGCACCCCCCCCCTTTAAAGTTAGCATGAGCCTCTATACTAGATTCACGGATAAACACATCCTACCAGTGCACGCTTTGGTAAATATGCCTCTTAGTTCCTTTTCTATTTTCTTGGAATCCAGGAAGGTCTGTAACAAGGTGGAGAGAATCCAAATCTATGCAACAGGGATTACATTAATTCTACTCATTTGGGTGTATACAATGCAATATATCAACGGTCAGAGTAATGTATAAGGGGACACCTAATTTAAGAGGCCAGCTACTTAGATGCTATTTTAGCGCCTCTGTTATAAAACACTAGGGTAAGTGGCAGAGATGATATCTTGAAAGCAGGTGTGGCATTTATATATGCTCAAGAGCAGGTGTGAATGTTCATGCGTTAATCAGCGCACATACTTGCGAACGTTAAGTCTTCTACTATCCATGCATGTACTTGTTAATGCCTCCTGTGCTCTGCCTAGATCATGTTCCCAGCTATACCTACGCGTGTTCTTTTATGCAATTTGGAATTTTGTAATAATCCATTTATGCGCATATTTCGCATAGGCAGCAGCAATATTTTCATAATTGGCTGCTTTTTGCTGCTGCTTTCTTGCATGTCCTTCAGCACACATGGTCTGTCGCAGGCAAGAAAGCGGTGGCAAAAAGCAGCCACTTTTGGAAATACTGCTGCTGCCCACCTCCCCCTCCCAAGATGGAATCGGTGGCAGTGGGGAGGGGGGACAGCAGCAGCTAGGGGGGGGGGGGACGACAGCAAGGCTGGGGGCTTCTGCCTAAGGTGGCAGAAACTCTTGGGCTAGTGCTGTTGGGCACCACTTGGAACCCAGCACCAGCCCAGATAGGAGTGGGTGGTGGTCACTCCCAAACCTAACCTAAACATTTGAAGGCACATTTTAGAAAGGCCTTTTATGTGGTTGCTGTGATGGCCAAGTGAAAATGTCTCCATTTCAATGTCAGTTTTCAAGGAGAGAGCGAGCATGTGTTAATCCATTCTAAAATCATATCTCCGTCGTTCGCGCTAGAGACCTATGTTACATTAAAGCAGGAAATGCAGGCAACATTGGGATGGGCATCTATGTGCAGCAAGAGATCCTATTTTATAAACATGCAGAAGTGAAAAGCTGACAAAGGAACTTCAGTGAATTACATGTGTGCATGCTGGTGTTTAGGAACACACCTGTGTAAATGTCGGCATCTACGCGTTTATCGTGACCATCTTGCAAACTGGATGTCCTGTCACTTTTATATATAAATGACCATTTACTGAACTAACATGTAGAGGAGGAAATAAACATTGGGGGATTAAGGGGATGTCCCCTTTATTCCCTTCTCTAGAGTTGGCTGAGATGAGCACTTTACAAAACTTACATGTCCCCATTGGGCTGGTGTAACTACAGACGTGGGTAATTTCCATTGCCCATGTGCAAACCGTTTATGAAATTGTAGATACACATGTTTCTTGCTGCTTCACCCAAATCATGTCCCTGACAGGCCCCTGCATGATTTAGATGTGATTGGGGCAGACATATGTAAAACTGGAGCTTTCTAAAATGGCTGTTTAGCTGTGGATGTGAGTTGCATGTGTGAATAGACGTTTTCATACATGCAAATCGACAATAAGACTTTGAAAGTAACCCCCATAACTTTTCCAGATAGTGGCAATATTCAGCCATTATCTGGGCTGCCATATTACCATATGGATAGTATCAGGCTGTTGAGATGGGTTTTCAGGCTGATACAATGCATACGGGACTGAAAATCCATGACTAGGGAATGTATGCGTTCATCAGTCACCAGTGAATGTATAACTTCCTTTGAATATCAGTCTGTATATTTATTTCACATGGAACCCAGTTCCATCACATGCATGTCTGGCCTGCGGACACATCTAAATTAAAAATGGGCCCCCTTTGAACCTAATTCTGCATCTACCAGTCTGGATATGTCGGAATCAGGGAGATAGATGTTTTTGGCATGGCATGAGCAAGTGTTATTCAGCCAGCCCGTACATGCATCCGCGGCGTGGCCCACCATGGGTGCAGGCACAGCCCATGCAATCAAATAGAGAAACATGCCCCCGTCAATATTATCGTATGCGAGTAAATGTGGATGTCCCTGCACTGACCATATTTTGAAAAGTTACACGTTTCGGATCCTGCCTGTCCCCACGATGTACCTGTGGACACCTGCCCCTCTGGAAAAACATGTATCTCCTAAGTTGCTCTTCACATTGACAGTAGTTTGCTGATGCAAACTAGACTTAAAAACCAATGAGAAATGACTGCTGCTGCAACCTTGACCATATACAAGTCCTCCTCTTGCCCTGAAAAGTGCTAGGTAAGCCCAGAGCACCCCAATATGGTATACGAGAATGTAAATTTGAATATGTATGTCAGGACATACCTTGCATCAAATGGTGTGTGGCATTAGGAACTGGCCCCTGTGATTCCTGCTCTGGTCATCTCTACAAACATGCTTTAAACTGCTATGGATGGACTCTTACTAAATGAACAAAACTCGGAATTAACCTTGCAATTCCCCAAAGAATGCATAATATTGCTGAGCAATAAATGTATGCCCTTTTCATGCCTACAGCCTATAAGTGCATTCATTCTGCTGCTCCACAATACCATTCCCTTCCTAGCTCTCCCTATACCCCTCCCCATGAACTCCACCCTTCTGTCAGATTGCCATGTGGAAATGATCTGAGACTTCAAGGTTCATTTCCACACGGTGTGCAGTCAGCGTTGGTATCGCTGTTTTTTTTCAAAACAATTCTGCATTTGTTTACAAGACAACATAAGGGGTTATAATCGACAAAGGACTTTTCCTCCTTGCTATTGTATGCCAAGAATACCCCTGATGAAGGCATAACCGAAACATGGCCTGTGTCTGGTCGGCTTGGCTATTATACCCCTGTCAAAATTTCTAATAAAATGGTTGTCCTTTTCTCTACCATGTTTGGACTGGGTTTCTTACACATCTAATACCTGGCACTGTTGATGGAATGCTTCAGGTGATGTGATGTGCAAAAATGGCTACTACTTTCTCCTCCCGAGACATCCAGGGTCAGGTCAAACACCCTGTTCCAATCACCCTCAATGATCATAGGACACTCCGGTAACTTATCTATTTCTGCTGCCAGCTTCACAAAAAACTTTGTGTTGGGGTAATTAGGGGCATACACACTGCCCAACATCACCTTCTGCCCTTAAAAACTATCTTGTACAAATATAAACCGGCCCTCAGGGTCCGTCATTGTATGAATAGCCTGAAACCCCACACCCCTCCAAACAAGGATCGCAACCCCTCCCTTCTTACCTCTCACTTGCTCTATCCTACCACCTCCCATCCTGTTCAGATCTCCAGATGACTGGTGGGTTTCTTGCAACAGAATAAGATCTCCTTTATGGCAGGAAAGCGCTTGCAGCACCTTTTGGCATTTTAGAGAGCTATCCAGTCCACATACATTTCATGAGAAGTCTTTGCCAGGCTGATATATTTGGATTGTCTTCTCCCCAGGCATATACCTACTCAGTCTATGGCGAGGGTCCTCCCAGCCTAACACCCCCCTTCCTTTCCAATGTGGTGTTTCCCTCCCCCTGTACCATGTAAATGCCCTTCATGGCTAGTGCTCCCCTCCCAGATCCCCCTTCCACCTCAGAGTAGCCACTAGTGATGTTGGGTGCTTCCCCTACCTACTAATTATATGCTATCTCTCCTACCCCACCATTATCTCAGTTAGCAAGGGCCTATCCCCATACCCTGGGTGCCCACCTCTCCAAGGGGCACCCCGGGCATAATTGACCCATGGGCATTAAATCTGTCATGTCCCCATCTTACAATGATCCCTCTCAACGGGCCATGGTCCAGATCCATTCAAGTCTGCCCAAATCAACTTACATTATGATACGTGATTTCTTCATCTCTTCCCCTTATATTAAGTATAAAGAACCCATCTCTCTCATGCTCCCCTCCTTTCCTTGAGCAGAATGGAGCTTCTCCTTGGTCATTGTATTACAATTCTTCTCCAACGGGCTGGGGGATGGTCCTCTCTGGATGCAAGCCCGTCCCATTTACTACTTTGGGACTGTGAAGTTTCTCCCATCCCGCCCCACCTGGCCAACCTGTACCACCCAAGCACAAATGAATCTGCTACAGGTCTGTATGCCGATGGGCGGGAGGTCTTTATTGAAGAGAAAATCTTGCTTGTTCACCTAAGCTAAATAGCTCTCCCACCTCTGGAGCATCATGCATGGCGAAAGGACCATTCCCCTGACCTGCCATCAACAATTTGGTAAACATTAACATCAAACAAGCGGATTTTATGCAGGCCCCCCTATATCCACTGATGGTGCTTAAGATTGTAGGGATTCCATTCTCAACCGAATGTCCAGCCGCAGGGCTACTGCTGCAATCTATGCTTAGCCAGGATGGTATTAAGTGTCAAGCCTCTTTGATCCTTTAAACCTTCCCCTAATATCTGTCTCAATGCCTGGGGAGAATGTCTACTCCAAAGTTCGCACCTTGCTGCAATGTTTACTAGTGTCCCATAATCCGATCGTTCTCAGTGTATATATATCCTATATCCTCACAGGTCCAATATCAATCTTCTGTATGGGTTGGAGCCAGCTCGACCACACCCCTTTAAGGTTTTGTTAGGGATTGGATCCATTTTTGAGCCACCTCTAGTGCCTTGAATGTCGCAGTGGTACCATGGTGAAAGATCCGCCGCCAAACTGGGTACCGTACCATGAATTTGATGAGTGCATCTATCAACTGCTGGCAGACACTAGCATACGCCTTGCGTTGCAGGCTGAGTTGTGCTAAATAATTCTGAAATATCTGAGTTTGAGCTCCTTCATAGTGCAATGGGCCTTTGGCTCGGGTTGCACGCAAAATCTTCTCGTTATGTATAAAGTTCAAAAGTCTAGGCTGCATGTCCCCTGTACGAGCTGGCCCCTGTCTGTGTACCCACTCAATTACTAATTGGTCGCAGTCCTCGCTTAGCTGTAGGGTAGCTATCAGGGTGGTCAAATATCCTCGCAACTCAGTGTCCTTTACTGTTTCCGGTATGCCAGTGAATCACAGATTTTTCCGCCTGCCTCTGTTTTTGAGGTCTTCCAGTTTCTCACCCTGTTTGCTAACTGTTGCCTGCAGGATTTTAATCTCTCTGTCCATGGTCTGAAGCTCATCTTCTAATTGGGATACTCGACCCTTAACTGCCTGTATCTTCGTTCCTACTGACTCTAGCTGTTTACTAATGCCGTCAAGTTGTCCCGTCAATGCGTCAAACCTGCTGTTTAGTGCATTCACTACCACAGTCATTACCTCTTCAGCAGACATGGTCATTTGTTCTGGCGAGGGAGGTCCATCACCATTTTTGCCGGTGTTGCAGTCGACTTTTCTCGGTCTCGACGAGCCTGCTTCATCCCCAGCTGAAAATTTACAATTTTCTGGCTTCGACAGTGTTCGCGGGGTATTTAAGTATTCTGTCTGGTTGGTCATGTTTTCATTTGAGGTTTTATTTTGTCCTCAGGGTAGGGGAAGCTCCGGAGCAAGCCCAGCACACGTCCGAGCTGCCTCAGCACATCACGTGACCCCTTTAGTGTTTTTATGGACTCAATTAGCTAGGATGTGGAGCAGGAAATTATGACAATCAAGTTGGGACATGCAAAATTTTCACTGTATTTTTACAAATGCTCTGCCAACCACAGACCCTCTTGTGAAATATGCGTAAGGACATGTAGGACTGCACGTTGATGTCTTAACACATCAAGTAAGAGCAATGATACTAAAAAGTTGCATTTGGTGTACTACCATTAGAAGTAAAGCTATTAAATAATGGCAAAAGTCTCTTCAGATCATTGACTATTTCTGATCATAATTTCCTCATTGCACATACACTTGTCAGTTTGCTGAACTGTGTTCCTGACTTCATGTTTAGTGTAATTTCAAAGCACTGATGAGAAGTTTTTAATCTCAGGAGGCATGAATTGCCAAATACCAAGAATTATTAGGTCAATCAAAAGCTTTAGTCCTTAAGTGTCAGTAGAACTGCAATCAATGCTGCTTAGAGCAGGTAAGTGACTCGTATGGTAAATTGGGCTGCAGTTAAATTGTGAATCTTATAGCAGTTCAGCAACTACTCCTATAAGTTAGGTATTCAAAGTATGGCTGACTATTGGTACCCGTGTAACTATTGTCAAATAATATATCCATTATCATCATGATTTCCATATAGTTTTTGAAGATTTTCGACCATTTTTTAAAAATGTATAACTCATTTTTATTAGGCAAACCAATAGCAAACAGGTGTTTTGGTGACCTCCTGACCGACACGGACACATGGCCAGGAGGCTCCGTCACACATAGACATAAGTACAAATGTTTTCAGTTTGTAATTTCTGTACATTGTATAATCCCCCTCCTTCCCCTGCCCATCACTCCCTGACCCCCAAATTACACCCAATTTCAACATCAACAAGTTCAAGATCCAGCTTTTGCAAAAGTGGCACATATTATCAGATAGTTCTGCTCCTCTGACACATCGTACACATCTGATACGTCCTTAGACATGCTGATATATTGGCCAGGACACTCATCTTAAGCAAGTTGGGTGGGGGCCCTCATGTAAGGGGAAAGACCTGAAGGTGATGTGTGCCCCAAGTTTAGATAAAAACACAGTTTAGGGCCATGCTGTACCCCTTGGGTGAGAGCGATTGGATATATGGTTCTCAGATGGTCATGAATGACATGCATATAGCGCTGAATGGCCCCCTGAGCAGTAATGTTTTCCATTTGCATTAATTTATGAAAATTGTTCCACCAAGCCCAGTATGCTGAGGGTTCTGGATCCAACCATGACTTCAACAGGCCTTGGATTCCCAGAAGGCAAGCCTTGCACACTAGAATATTGGCCCCTTTTCCTTTCACTACCAAGCACGCTGGGTCACCCAAAATAAGACCCTTCACCCTACATTTCACTCTCTGATTCAGTACGGCTGAGAGGTATGTTTGCAGCTTGTCCCAGTAGAAATATGGAAAAATGATGACAGAAAAAGACCACATGGCCCATCTAGTCTGTCCTTCCATATCAACAACTACAACAGTTCCCTTTTTTCCTTTAGAGATCCTCTGTGTTTGTCCCATGCTTTTTTGAATTCAGATACTGTCCTCATCTCTACCACCTCCACTGGAAGACACTTTCATGGATCCACCACACTTTCCGCATATCACTCCTGAATCTATCCCCTTTCACCCTCAACCCCTGTCCCCTCGTAGCACAGCTTGCTTTCAATCAAAAGAGGCTCTCCCCCTGTGCATTTGTGCCATGGAGGTATTTAAACATCTCAATCATATCACCTCTATCCCACCTTTCTTCTAAGGTGTACATTTTAAGATCCTTAAGTCTGTCCTCATATGCTTTATAATTAAGACCACTAACCATTTTAGTAGCCACCCTCTGTACTGACTCCATCCTGTTTATATCCTTTTGAAGGTGCGGTCTCCAGAATTGAATACAATAATCCAAATGAGGTCGCACCAAAGTCTTATACAGAGGCACTATCACCTCCTTTTTCCTGCTAGCCATTCCTCTCTGTATGCACCCAAGCATCCTTCTAGCTTTTGCTGTTGCCTTTTCTACCTGTTTAGCTACTTTAAGGTAATTAGACACAACCACGCCTAGGTCCCGCTCTTCTTTAGTGGGCAAAAGTACTTCACCCCATATACTATATTGCTCTCTTGGATTGCTGCAGCCCAAATGCATGACCTTACATTTTTTTAACATTAAATCCCATCTGCCAAATTCTAGATCATTATTGAAGCTTAGCTAGATTCCTCCTCATGTCATCTACACCTTCCTGGGTGTCTACTCTATTGCAAATTTTGGTATCATCCGCAAAGAGGCAAACCTTACCCGACAGCCCTTCCGTTGTATCACTGGGCACATACAAAATTGGTGCCCCAGGCTACTTCTGCTCTCATAATTTGAGCCAGCCGGTTAGCCAAGATCTTTGTGAGAAACTTATTATCGCAGTTCAAGAGGGAGATAGGGCAATAAGATGCTGTTTGGAGGGGGTCACGGCCCGGCTTTGGCAAAACTATGATATGTGTCATATTGGTCTCATAGGGGAAGGTCTGTCTTTGGATTAGGTGGTTGTATAGTGTTTGTAGAGAACCGTGCATCTGCTTCTGCATCAATTTATACCACTCATTTCCAAATCCATCTGAGCCTGGGGCTTTGCAAGTTTTGGCTTGCCTGATAGCACTCCCTACTTCTTCTTCTATAATAGGTTGGCTCAGAATCTCTAATTGCTCGAACGTGTGTACCGGGAGGTCTATCCTGTCCAGGTACGTCGTGTCCCCTAATCTGAGGCCTTCCCCCTCTGCATAAAGTGTTTGATAGAACTCACGGAACAATGTCAAGATACGGCTTTCGTTAGTTGTTCCCCCCCGCCCCCCCGCTCCATCCCTTAGTGCTGTTACCCCTCTCGGTCCCCGCCAGCGTTTCACCAGAGAAGACATAAGTCAACTCACCCAATTTCCATATCGATACATTTGGTATTGGTAGTAGATTTGGGATTTGTAGGCCAGTTGATGTAGGAGCGTGTTAAGCTCTACCTGCGCAGCCACCAACTCCCACTGACGTCCCGCTGTAAGCTGTTGTCCTAGGGTTCGTCTAAGTTCTCAGATCCTTTTGGCCAGGCAGAGAATTTGTGCGTTCATACATTTCCTCCTGCTACATTCGTAACTGATTATCTCCCCGCGAAGTACTCTCTTAGCTGTCTCCCAGTATAGCACTAGATCCTCCTGGTGGATTGTATTCATAGTTGCAAAAAGATCCCATTTTTCTTGTAGAAATCACAAAAATGCAGGATCCCAATATAAATGTATAGGGAAACGCCACCTCTGAGCTCCTATACCCTTCCTCCAACCCCCCCCCAAGGGTCAACCAGACCGGCATGTGGTCTGAGATTGCCATGGCTGCAATCCCCACTTCACATGTTCTGGACAGGGATGCAGAGGACACCAATAGTCTAGGCGTGACAGGGTACCGTGAATCCATGATAGATGGGTAAAGTCACACTCCTGGGGGTGGCGGGTCTGTCACACATCCTCTAGATCCAGTCTTGCGCATAGCTGCTCAATTCCTTGCCTTGTGCCTACTTGTCCTGCCCCCACCTCCAGGCATCCTGTCCATGTCTGGATCCAGTGTGCAGTTGAACCCCCCTCCCCCCCTACAACTAAAGACTGTACTCTCCCTGGGCTCTGCCCAATTTAACCAAAAGGTGCAATATGGGGTATTACAAAATGTATAGGATGCGTTACCAATTTTCCTCTCCATTATTATGTAATGGCCTTGCGGGTCAATTTCTTGTTGGTTTAACTCAAAATCAAATCCCTTAGAAATAGAATTCTTTTGTCAGCTCTCCGAAAGCCTGCCGAGGGCCCCAAAGGCTTGATCCACCTTTTGTCTATCATTCTCTACATGCGTTCTCCCTTTCCTCATCGTTATATATTCACCCCCAATATCACTGCAACCCCACTAGCCTAACCTTTATGTAACCTCCCCTTCTACATTTCCACATTATTAAATGTATAGGCCCCAACATTTTGGGCACCAGTATTATCAAATTATGTTCTTACAGCTCCATGCTGATGCGCCTCACCCAGCCCGCAGTACACTGATGTGTCATCTCATGCTGCAGTGGTGAGACGGTGATAAGCGTCTGATCCTTTTAAGTTCCTTAAACTCTAGGCCTAGATACTGAAGAGTCCATTTCACCAGTCCGTCTCACGCGGTCTGGTTTCAGTTAGTCTCCCCCTGAGCTGTGATGGTATGAACATACGTTGTAGCTGTCTGGGCCTCTTCAAATACTCGGGTTACTCCATTGTGAAGAACTCTGAAGTGTGCTGGATATTGCAGGATAAATTTGATTTTCGCCTCCGCAAGACGAGCGCACACTCCTGAGAAGGCACGGAGGTGTTGACTCAGTGCCTGCGAGTAGCCAGCAAAGATCAGAATTTTCCTGTCCCCGCACAGAGCACAGAGCGCAGCACCTTGTCTTTCTGAAGATAGTTCAGGAAATGGGCCAATACCACTCTCGGCCACTGCTTGCTCCCTCGCTTGGGGCCCAGGTGATGTACCCGCTATTGGATCAGTGGCCCACAGTCTGTTCCCAGGTTAAGCTGGAGGGAGAGCATGGTTTCCAAAAACCCCTGTAGCTCTGAGTCTGCCACTGTCTCGGGAATACCGACGAATTGCAGATTGTTCCTGCGGCTCCAGTTCTCAATATCATCCAACTTTTCAGCTTGTTGCTCTACTTGTTTACGGAGAGCCGTTAGGTCTGCATTGACTGTCTGTAGGACCTCCTCTGCTTTTGCAATATGTTGCTCTGCCACTTGTATACAACCTCTGATCCCTTCCAGGGCCTGGGTGACCATATCCAATCTCTGGGTGACAGCGTTAAAGCGCTCAGCCAGTGCACTCACTACAGCAGTCACAACTTCCTCCACGAGTGCTGTCGGGTGTGGAGTTGTGGGGGAGGAAGGACAGTCTACCATCTTAGTCCCTGCCGGCGGGGCCCGCTCTCGTTCCTTTCAAGTGGATTTTATTTTCCACTAGAGTCTGGCAGCCACAAACCTCAATTCCGGTGTCGGCAGCACTCTCCAATTGCAACCCGGGCTTCAGAGGCATGACTTTAACCACTTGTTCCGGAGGTTCTGGGGGGTTCTATCACAGAGAGCACACCACACACGTCTGTTGGCTCTCAGTGCATCACGTGCCTCTTTGACCGTTTTTTTTTGTTTTACTAGTTTGTTAGCACCAGTTTTTCCTAGTGTAACTATAGCAACAGGATATCAGAAGGCTCTGGGTAGAAAGAACCTGGTGATTAGTATGCATTGTTTTAATCATGGGCAAAACAGATTATTGCAACTCTTTTTAAATGCTTTCATCCATCAGTTCTGAAGTATTTATCGTACTTACTGAGGAGTGCTGTGATCATCCCAGGAGTATTCTACCAACCCGCTGATGGCAATAAAGAGTAGTGCTTTCCAATGCTATGCTGCTCTCTGTTCAATCTTTCATTCAAAGTACATCTTGATCCAAATTATTTAACATTCTGAAAAAAATGAGGACTCGTCTCTTTCAAAGAACTTTTCATCCAAATGCAGTTCTGGTCTTAATATGATACCTTAGACCATGAAAATTTGATGGTCATTTTTTAATACAAGAGAAGAAAAGATAGTATTGAAATTTAGAAGTTGTGAAGTTTTAAAAGTTAACTAGCACTTTATTTGCTTAAATGTTAGATTATAATCAATCTATCATAAAGCTTGAATCAAGTTAAAGCTGGAAAATCAAAAGTAAATATATCTATATCCATTTATCTGTATATATCTATATTTATATCTCTCTATGTGAAACTCTACAAAGTTTAAATGAGCGTGCTTGTCCAAAAATGGCATAATTACTCCATGCAATGACTATACCATTTAACCTTGGGAGTACCGATGGGGTCAAAAGTGACCCCATTGCAAGTTTCACAACGCGTATCTCGGAAACTAGTTGTTCAAGAATGCAATCTTTTTATGACTTTTCACATGTCAATATTCTCTTTATATTGCGCCATGAGAGGAATAATTTTCATCCGCTAGGAGACACTAGTGATGAATTGCAGCACAGAGTACCAGTGGGGTCATTTTTGACCCCAGTTGCTTACATCCGGTTTGGATCGTGATACAATTTGCAGTTTTGTGAATTTTTTGATCTGACAAAGGCATTTTATCACTATGTATCATTTATTTTTTGTACTCTTATTTTATGAAAATTATACATTTTCTGTAATTGATATCATATGTTCTCTCATTATTTCCGATGAAATCTAAAGGCTTTCAGCTCATTCATCACGATTATTGTACACCTATAGTAAAACTGCTCTGCATTTTATTCAACTTTATCTTTGTTTATTAATTTTAGGTTATTGTTTATGATGTCAAAACGAAAGTATTCAGCTGCCCAAATAAGAGAAATATTGCAACGAGATGCTGACAGTGACGGCTCTGAGTCATCTGATGATGCAGCATATTCAGCAAGCGAAGAAGCATATCAGCCAAGTTCGGGCGATAAATCTGATGATGACAGTCATGATTCAGATGGCGACAGCAGTTGGTCGCCAAGTGAATGTGAGACTGATGTTGAGCCAGTAATAAACTGCAGTCGGCTAAAAAGAAATTATGTGAACATTCCTTATATGGGTAAGAAATCTAATTTTGCAAGAAAACGTGACGTGATGGAACATTTATGACGACACCTGGAAAGATTTGACAGATGGAGAATTTCAACGTTTTCTTGGACTTCTGATCCTCTCAGGCGTGTACAAGTCACGAAATGAATCCATAGTTCAGTTGTGGAACCTTGAAGATGGTCGTTCTGTTTTTGGCAAAAATATGACCCGTAACCGTTTTCAGAAAATTTCTTGTGTTCTCAGATTTGATGATGCAACCAACAGACGTGAACAATGAGGCGTGGATAAGCTTGCTCCAATCAGACACGTTTTTGATACCTGGGAAACAACTCTAAGTGACGCCTTTGTTCCTTGTGAAAATGTTACTATGGATGAGCAACTGCTTACATTTCGTGGCCATGTTCCATTCAGACAACATATTCCCAGCAAAACTGGGAAATATGGCATAAAGCTATGGATGTTGTGTGACAGTGCAACGTCATATGTTCTGCGTCTTCAAGTATATACAGGAAGGGAACTCGGACAAAACAGGGAAGAGAATCAGGGTGAAAGGGTTGTGCTGCAACTCACTGAAGGATTGACGCGATCTGGCAGAAATGTTACTGTTGATAATTTCTTCTGTAGTTTATCCCTGTCACGGAAATTGCTAGAAAAACAAATGACACTTTTGGGGACAATTCGAAAGAACAGAAAAGAATTACCTCCAGAATTTGTAACGGCAAAGGGCCGAGAGGTATTCACTTCACTGTTTGCCTTTCGCGATGACGCCACTCTAGTTTCCTATTGCCCAAAGAAAGGAAAAGTGGTTGTTCTTCTGAGCAGTTTGCATGATCAAGAAGAAGTAGATAACACACGTCCAGACAAAAAACCACGCATGATCTTGGACTATAATTCTAGTAAAGGTGGAGTAGATACGGCAGATCAAATGTTGCGCACGTATACCACAAAACGAATGACAAGACGCTGGCCAGTAACAATCTTCTACAACATGTTGGACATCAGTGCTTTGAACGCCTTCATTGTTTGGATGTCACTAAATCCAGAATGGCAGTCCAAGTCAAAGCACAGATGTCGTCTATTCCTCTTGGAATTAGGAAAGCAGCTGCTTCAGAGTAATTGCAGCGAGACTTCTTCCAGCATTGAAGAAACCACTGATGCTGTTTGCCATGTCGGGATCCCAAAGAAAATGGCAAGGTGTCACTGCTGTTCCAGAGAAAAAGACAAGAAAAGCAACTTAGTTTGCACCTCCTGCAAGCGCGATGTTTGCAAAGAACATTCAGAAATTGTCTGTGTCTCATGCAAATGACTGTAGTACTTTACTGTGTTCATCAAGTGCATGCAAAAACTGCTTTCATGGCAACTCTTCATGTAATTTTATGATAAAGCATTAAATTTCAAAACATTTAACCTTCATATAATAAATAACACAGGTACACAAAAAAAAAATTTTTTTTAAACTGCCTCTAATGTTTCGATTGATTTTTACGTTTTTTGGTGCGCTGAATCCAAATCTGGTAACCAATTTGCTCCATCACGTACAGATTTTTTGCTACATTGGGTTAGCAGTTTGAGGTGAACGTTTCAGATTGAGTGCGATCGAGATAAAAGTTTCTTGGATGAATTCTTTATACTAATTGTTTAGTAGTTATTCAAATAAGAATAAAGAAAATTGTAACAAGGCAGCACATAAGAATAGAGTAATGTCAACAAAACACACTGTGATGGTAGCAAAATTGTCTGCACTTAAAACAGCCACATACATGTGCACAAACATTGAGCATATAAGAGCGAGGTTAGACACAAAGCAAAGCAAAGAAATGTGCAAGAAATGTTGTACAGGTATGTATGTAAGAATAGAAAACGCAAACCGCACCATTGCAATACATGAAGACAAACACCCGATGGTGTGAAAATAAAATTTGTGATAAAGAAGCTTATCATAGCTCAGGAAGGAGCTATAGAAAAGGTGAAGTGACTCTGAACAAGTAACCTGTCAGTTCTTGTAGAAATATGAAAACAGAATTTTGCCATAAAAGACTACCAGTCCCAGAATGCACCAGGTTTCCAACAGCCATTAGAGGAGCTGAAGTGAGGAAACGTGTGTTCAATCAGGAGGGCTATGAGGTAATCCCTAAGCACTCATCTCAAAGGGCAGGGCCTGATTCAGCACAGCTGCGCTGTGTTAGGGAGGATCACTCATCTAAGCAGAATAAGAGTAGAGTTTATTCTACAGATGACCATCTTCATGATCACCTTGGATATCCAGAGAATTGTCCTCAGTATCCTGAGAATCAGCTTGAGTTTGATCATCAGTTTCATCTGAAGGATCATCAGAAGCAGAAGCCAAACCGGACGGACAGAGAGGGAAAGAGACCCTTTGGAAGAAGGAAGAGAAAAGCCTTTGAGAGGTCTAGAAGAGTCCAAAGCAGTACGTATACTGGGAGATATTCCAAGGGCCAGCATACACCATTGGACTGGGGAAAGCCAGAGGAATGGTGCTGCAGAGCTAGAAATCACCAGAGGCTACCTGTGAGGGAGACGGCTGCACGTGGAAGGGACCCTAAGAACTGTGCCAGAAGGTATGTGAAGAGAGATCCAGTGTCCAGGGATCTGGATTGGAAGGCTGGACATAAGAACTGGACTACATACTGGCCAGGCTATATAGAGAGGAACTCTAGCAGCAATGGAAGCTCAGGTATGAACACTGATCTATGCCCTAGCTATAACCTTGAAAGACAGCAGGGAAACAAGTATTCTCCTGAAAATGCTCCATTGAGAGATTCATCTGTGCCAATCCATGATATTGAACCCATGCTTGTTGAACAAGGGGGAATAATAGCAGATGAGGATCCTGTTTATATGGACTGCTCTCTATCTAAACTCCGTTGGTAACTTTCTGTTATAAAGTACAGCAACCATCACAAAGAAATACAAATTTGTTCTTTAATCTACTCAGAAAAGCTCCTGAAGCAGGATTTGACCCACACAGTAGAAAGCAAGCCAGCTAAGGGGTTTCAGCTGGATAACTGCTAGCAATTAAGCCTTACCTAATTGCTTGTGAGCTAGGAGAGAATCACTTCTGTATCTATGTGGGAAGTAATCAGAAGTTAACCTGAAAAGAACAGTTTGTTTCTTGCTTTGTGGCTTTTCATTTGTTGTTTTCCTGATTTTGACTTTGTTTTTCCAAGTTAACACTGAAAGCAAGTAACCTAATTTATGTGCTACCAAGCATATCTGTGTTGGGAGAAATAACCCCATAAATAAATATCTTATTGGCTTTACCCAAGAGCACAACTAAATTATTGTCAGCAGCTGTGTCTGGTGTGAATGAACTACATTGCCCACAATACCTTGCAAATCATATAGACATATGCACTTGCCAAGACTGTGAAGATTCTCACCCAGGCAACCGTCTGACAAATTCTAATAAATGAGATCCGACACTGTGGTAATAACTAGCAAAGTTTTATTTCAAAGTTTAGTAAAAACACGATATTTGTCAACACAGTTTAGATTTTAAAGTCATTCTTGGGTCAATCAATCTCCTGGTGGGCCCGTTTCTTCTTCCCCCGAATGCTTCTCTTGGTGCGCTGCTTGGCGTATTTTTCATCTGGGGTTTCCCGCAGCAGCAACCAGCAGAAATCAGCCATCATAGTGGTGTTCCATCTTCCTTGGTACCTTCTCTCTGCGTCCTTGATGTCCTGGTGAAACCTTTCACCTTGTTCTTCACTGTACGCCCCCAGGTTTTCGGGAAAGTAGTTCACATGGGAGTGCAAGAAATGGACTTTCAGGCTCATGTTACAGCCTTGTTCTTTGAAGGCATTGAGCATCCTAGCAACAATATCCTTATAGTTCTCATCCCACCTGTTCCCCAAGAATTTGAGAACAACATCCTTGAAGGAATCCCAGGCTTCTTTTTCCTTCTCAGACATCGTTTCAGCGAATGCTCCATCTGAAATGAGTTTCCTTATATCAGGGCCAACAAACACTCCTTCCTTTAGCTTTGCTTCAGAAAGTCGGGGGAACTTTGAGCAAAGGTACCGAAAGCACTCACCATCTTTTGGAAGGGACTTGATGAATTGCTTAATGAGACCCAACTTAATGTGGAGAGGTGGTAATAGAATTTTATCAGGAGGTACCAAGCTCTCATGAAGAACATTTTTCTCACCGGGACTCAAATACTCCCGAATTGGCCAGTCTTTTTTCCCCCAGTGTAGGTCGTGGGCCCGGCTATCCCACAAGCAAAGGAAGCAGGGATATTTGGTGAAACCGGATTGCTGCCCTAATAGCATGGATAGAATTTTAAAGTCTCCACAAATCATCCACTTATGCTCATCATAACGAATCTTCTGAAGAATCAGGGCCAAATTCTCGTATTTTTCTTGGAGAATAACAGAGTGAGCAATAGGAACTGAAGCGAATGTGTTGCCATTATGAAGAAGAACACCTTTTATGCTGTCTTTTGACGAATCAATGAACAGCCGCCATTCAGCAGGATCATACTTGAGTTTAAACTTTTCCATCACTCCGTATATATCGTTGCAAAATACCAAATCTTCCTCTTTGCTGAAATACTTCAAAAATTGTGTCTCGCGGTTGCGGTACCAATAAAAAGTTGTTCCTGGTGACAATAGATTTTTCTGTTTAAGCCGAGAACCTAGCAGTTGGGCAGCATCTTTTGGGAGTCCTAAATCCCGGACTAAATCATTCAATTCAGCTTGAGAGAAAAGTTCAGGTTTCGGATCTGGTTCAGTTTCAAACTCGGAAGTACTGGACTCATCGGGAAAAGCCATCTGATGAGTCTCATCATGATCAGAACCGTCCACACAAATATGATCCAAAGATTTTGGTGGTTCAGGCACAGGTACTTCGTTGCTATGAGGCATAGGCCTAATTGCTGAGGGAAGGTTGGGGTAACTTATTACGCTCTTATTTTTTAAGTTGTATCCCTTCACAATGCAAGAGCAAAAATAGCAGTCACTGCTGTGGTCTTTGTTCACGCCACATCATAGGTATTCCGAAACGAAATGCTTGTTTTTTTTTTTTTTAATTCTTTATTTTCGTTTTACAACAACAAAGGAAAGGAAGACATACAACTAAGAGACAAATACATACATGGAATATGATACATACACCAAACTAAACCCCTACCACCCCCCTCCCCCCTGCTTCTTCTCTAGAAAACTAAAACATTCTCGAAGCGGGCGTGTACTGAACATTATGGTGTTACAAAACCTTACAGCGATCTGAAACATTATTGTGTTACAAAACCTTACAGCGATCTGAAACATGATGAGCGTACATTAAACAGACATGTCGAAGCAATGAGCAGATTGTACATGATCATTGAGCATCTGCCATTTAGACAAGCGAGAATGAAATTGGGTATGGAAAATAGCTCTCCGAGATCTCTGCTCATATTTACTATATAAGCAGACAAGGTTCCACTATTCAATGACAGTAAGTCGAGAGCTATTCTTCCAAGTCCCCGTAATTAAACATATGGCTATACCCAGCATGAAATCAGGAGAAAGCGACCCTTCTTAGGAAGAGAGGGGACCCCCGCCACTGAGCGGAGTCCCACAGTCGTCTAAGAAAGAGGCTCGTGAAGGTGCAAGATAAATGAAATACGACCCCAGACCCGCCCCCAGTAAACCTGTAGTTAAGGACATTCATAAAGAACATGAACGAGGGTTCCCACATCAGTATGGCAAGACCTACACTGGCCCCTGGCAGTTGTGATCCATTTGGCTATTTTCCTGGAATATAAGAACATCTATGTGCAAAAAAGACGAGAGTTGAGTTTGGGTAGCTAAAGCAGATCGGGAAACCCGCATTATTTAGCTCCAGAAAACGCTCTAATGCCCAGGGGTTAAAGTGGTTTGCGGTTAGCGATCCCAGGCTAGAAAAGAAGGTAAAGTCAAGCTCATTGGGGTGTAGTAGCCTCCATAGATCGACTAGAATAATATCTTTAATCATAGAGGTAAGCGCGATATGACTCTTGGGGGGACCACTTGTCCTGAGCGACTATTTGTCAATCAGGGGATCAAGAACTGAATTGAAATCCCCCCCAATATCAATGAAGAATTAGCAGAGGCCTGCGCAGCCTGAGCAGTAATAACAAAAGGGCAGGGTCACCCAGATTAGGAGCATGAAGGCATATACATGTAATTTCAAAGTTACCCATCTTGAGGTGAACTCTGGACCATCTACCCGCTGTGTCTAAGCAAGTCGCAACAATAGTAGCATGCAGAGAATTCCTATCCAATATAGCAACCCCACATTTCCTAGAAACAGCTGGGGAATAGGCGGCCACCATGTAAGGTTTAATATTGAAGTTGAAAGTTTCCTTCGAATTGAAATGTGTTTCTTGGAGGAAAATCAGTTCCGCAGCTTCATGACTTAGATAGCTTAGGAGTTTCCTCCGTTTTATCGGATTATGGATTCCTTGTACGTTCAATGAGAAAATCTTACATGGTGCCATCAGTCGATAATAGACATTTTAGGTAAGAGCGCTTGAGAACTTACAAC
The DNA here is from genome assembly GCA_033557465.1 of Ichthyophis bannanicus. Classification (NCBI taxonomy): domain Eukaryota; kingdom Metazoa; phylum Chordata; class Amphibia; order Gymnophiona; family Ichthyophiidae; genus Ichthyophis; species Ichthyophis bannanicus. Next base: position 199,409,320 of record CM066038.1, on the reverse strand, counting down.
ATAATCAGAATCTGTACAATAATGACATAAGCACCAAATATGCTGGCCAATACACCCATATTGAAAAGTATGTACCAAAGTAACTTAGAGAAGAAGCAAACCCCCAATGAATATGGCGACCAGATGTCTGCGGGAGGAGGCCCTAGAGAGGAAGATAGAGACATAATAAAAGAAAAGAAACACCAGAGTCCATAAGAAACACTGTCTCTGATACTCGTCGAGGCTACTATGGGTAGATGGAGTCGGGTCCCAGATATCTTCAAAATAAGGCAACAAACCGCCCTCGACAGACTCTTCGCTGAGCCGCGGTAAATCCAATATGGCAGGCACAGCGGATATGAGAGTACTGGCAGGAATATTCTGGAAGTCAGCGCATCAAGTCGGCTTCTTTAGAGTCCAAAAACTCCGCTAGTAGATCAGGGTCCTCAAATGTTCTTGTCTGATTGTGAAGCGTGACTCGGAGCTTGGCCGGGTACATCAGGCCATAGCGTGCTTGTAGTTGTTGAAGTCTCGGCCGAAATTCCAGTAAGCGCTTTCGGCGGTCGACCGTGGGTTTAGCCAAGTCAGGATAGAAGGAGACCTTGTGGCTCTCAAACTCCATATGGCCCTTTGCCCGGGAGGCACTAAGAATTTGTTCGACATGTTGATATCTCAAAAGTCGAAAGATGATAGGCCGCGGGGTCTTCCTGTTGAGCGTTATGTTTGTGGGTACACGATGAGCACGATCGATCTCCAATTCTTTGGTAAAGGTGATTTGGAGCAGGGAAGGGAGGATTTTACTTAAAAACTCCTTCATGTCTCCCAATTCTGCTCCCTCCGGTATGCCCACGAGTCGTAGGTTGTTGCGGCGCGCTCTATTATTGCCATCTTCCACTTCTTTCTGCAAGGCCCGCACCTGACGTTCAACTTTGTCAAGTTTGGACAGCCGGACCGCATGGGAGTCTAATATACTCTCCATTTTGTCCTGACGCGAAGAGAGCCCCTCTAGCCTGCCTTGCAGTACACCAAGATCTTCCCTCAGCGCTCGAAGTGCTTCACCGTTTGACTGCACGAGGTCCTTAACCCCTCTAATTTCTGCGAGGATTTCCTGCTGCATTGCGGGGCCCTCGCGCAAAGCCAGCCCCTTCTGCGGGGACGGGGGTTCAGTTTTGGAGCGTTTACCGTGAGAAGCCGCTGGAGAGCCAAATTCCAGGCGCGTAGGTTTGGTCCCCGCCATCTCACCAATGTGCCCCGGCAAGATCAGAGCAGAAATTCAAGTTTGTCCGGTGTTAATTCAGGATTCTGAGTAGGCCTCTCGGGAGCCTCAGCGTTATGCGACCATCCCGCTGGACATCGGGCTCCGCCCCCCCGAAATGCTTGTTTTTTACCTTTCATCCATAAGCGTAGATCTTCCTCACATGTCTTGCACACTTTGTGAGGAGCCCACGGTTTGTCTTGATCGCCTAACTTCAAACCGAAATAGGCGAAATATACTTTTTTAATAAATGCAGAAATGTTCCTCTGCCGCTTTTTCACGGTATATTCCCCACAAATAAACAAAAAAACTGTCCGGAGAGTTGACGCAACCTCTGGCTCTGTGAGCCATCACAAATACACAGCACTGCAAACTACAACTGTAGTGAACCACTTCGGAATAAAGCTGGATTACGACTGAGCAAACAAAAGGTAATAATGAACTTGCAAGAAACTGAAATTTGACAGGAACGTTCATGTCGCAACCACCGTGTTTGAGCGAGCGCGAACGAGGCGAGGCGAACAGGAAAGAACATGCGCCAGCGCGAGTACTGGATTTAGCCCCCCGCCTCCCAATTGTCCTGTTAATGTATAAAATGAATACAAAACACTCTAAAATATCATGAGGGAGTGTTTCTAGTTAGTTAACCATTACAACCTCTATTTTGGGCCAAGAAAATAAACTGCAGTCGGCTAAAAAGAAATTATGTGAACATTCCTTATATGGGTAAGAAATCTAATTTTGCAAGAAAACGTGACGTGATGGAACATTTTGGCTATTTTTCCTGGATTCAGCACCCCAAAATCTATAGGAATCAGTTGCAAAACTGGAGGCAGTTTTTTGGTAGTGTACCTGTGTAATTAATTCAGAATAATATTTTGTCTGTTTAGTTTACATTTTTCATGGTTAACAAATAAAATTTGTCGTGGGGTCATTTATGACCCCAACGGTATTCAGTGTGTGCAAAAAATCTCAGCAATTCCAGGGTTAAAGCATAAACAGAAGTAGTGGCTACATTAACTAATTACATTAATTCTAATGAATATTTGACAAGCAAAATATTTTATTAAGCTGTCATTTTTCAGTGCTTTTACAGGTCTCAGGTTAAGGATCATATTTAATTGGTGGGCAGAAGTAAAGCAAAAAAGGATAAAAGAACTTGTAAGCCAGTTTGCTTAGACAATTTTAAAGCAACAAATCTTTTCCTAGGGAATTTATAGAGCTTTCATGATTCCGAAATATAACATGTTACAGCAGAAGCTCTTCCTTTGGCAGAAGCTACAGGAAATTAAAGCTATAATATGTTCTGTTTCAAAACCGTTCCAGCAAATTGCAGACATTTTGTACTTTTTGGGGCTGATTATATATAGGTCGCATGAGATGGTATGTGTGCAAGTCTCTATTTTAAAGGATTTACATGCGTGAATGGGCATTTACGAATGCACATTAGTTGGTTGCTATTTTGTAAGTGCACGCATAAGTCCCATTGATCGTACTTTCAGTTGGGATGTGCGTGGCGGTGGAACTTGGGTGGACCATAGGCTTTGTGTGCATAATTTATAGAATACTATTACACATGTCACTGCGTCAGTCTAGGTAAGGGCAGTTATGCCTGTTCTAGAACAGGTGTAACCATGTTGCCTAGGATAAGGTGCGTCCGTATGCTCCTGGTCTATAAAGTAAACCATGCACGTGTTTCACTTTATAGAATAGGCCCCCAATACGCATGTGGCAAAGAACTTTGCCTGTGCATGAAATTCTTGAATTACCCGCCAGGTGTCAACGTGTGTTTGAAATAAAGGTCAGAATAAGAGAGTGGTATGAAGGAAAATAAATTGTATAGAAAATATTAAAAAGACAAAGACAAGTTCGCAGTTTCTTAGAGGACCTTTTACTAAAAAGCGTCAAACTTAGAAAGTAATTCTGTAATATTGCATGTAGGCAAAGTACAGTCTTGTGATTGGCGCTGTGACCTGAGTAAGTTATATTATTCTATAAATTTACACACACAGATTTAGGCCCTGCCTATGCTTTGACCAAACTCCGTCCCCTTGTGCACAACTGAACTGCAGGTATGCATGATAGGACTTATGTGCTGTTTTTAAGTGTGCACGTGACTAAGTGCACATTCACGCTCTTGGGTCCTTAAAAAAGGGACTTACACATGTTTTGCGCATGTATTGTCCTGTACACCCTAGATGAAATCAGCCCATTAGATGCTGATTTTGTAGGGGACATGTCTTAGTCTCCATTTTAAAGGATGTATGTGTGAATGGGCACTTAAGCGCACATTTTGGATGGTCACTATTCTGTGAGTGCATTCTTAAGTCCTATCACATGTACTTTCAGTTTGGGTGTGCACAGAGGTGGATCTTGGATGGAGACTAAATTTACACATGTTGATTTATAAAATATTAGAACTTTCAGTATGCACGTTTCTGATCAATCTAGGTGCAGGAACTTATGCCTGTTTTAGAGGCACCTCAGTTTTATAAAGTAATGAACACATAGAATTCACTTTATAAAATAGGCTCCAAATATGCAGATGGAAACACACACCAGCTGTGCAGTCGTTTATAAAATGACTCTCCAAATGCACGCATCAGCACAGGTTGATAGCTGCAGTAAGAGTTACTACGGTGACTTGACACTTAGGAGGTAATCTGATGAATCGCAAATGCACGTATATATGTCTTAGAAAATACCACTTTGGTGTGAAGGTGTGTACTTTGCTATTAGATGTATCTGTAAGCATGGTCTAGTAAAAGCACTGGCAGGTAGATTCAGGTATTTTATAATCTATGCATGCATCTATATAAAATGTGCATTAACATTTACAGCTGCTTATGAGCAGGTGGGAGTGGAAGAGTAGCCGAGTGGTTAGTGCAGCAGCCTGGTGACCAAAAGACCGGCGCTCTGTTCCCACTGATACTCCTTGTGGCCTTCCGCTGGATGCAAGATGATCTCCCACTATAACATCAGAAACACTTTCCCCGTTGGTAAGCACCAAGCCCAGTATGGCCCCTTCACATGTGGGTTCTTTTACCAGTTGCCTGAATAGTTCTCCCTGTAGAGAATCCAGGATCTCCTTACTTCTAGATGGCACCTCAGCAGGGATGTGGCAATCCACATCCAGCATATTGAAATCACCTATCAGTAGCACTTCTTTCATGGCAATTCTGCGTATGTCTTCTATTAAATCTCCATCCACTTCTTCTCCTTGTGAGGGGAATCTGTATATCATTCCAATGCAAATGGATTTCCATTTCCCTCTTTCTAGTTTAACCCACAGTGCCTCCTCTCTCCTTTTTTAAGTCCTGTAATTCTATAGCTTTGATATTATTTTTTACATATAGTGCCACTCCTCCTCCCCTTCTTCCTACCCTGTCATTTTTGAATAAAATATAGCCTGGTATAATTACATCCCAGTCATGGCTGTCCGTGAACCATGTCTCCATAACCACAACTAAATCCAAGTCATCCTCTCCAATTAAAGCCTCAACATCTGAGATCTTATTTCCCATGCTAAAGGCTTTTATGCAACTGCTTTCTAGATGTTGCCTTTTTTACCTATTTCTGCAGAGGTATTTAATATTTCACTTACCTGGCAACTTTTACTTACCGTGGGGCTTTCTTCACCCATCCCCAAGGAATCTAGTTTGAAGCCCTCTTCAGTAGGTTAGCCAGTCTGCTGTTGAAGACATTTTGACCTTTCTTGGACAGATGGACGCATGCATTGCAAGTGTAAGTAATTGTGTCCACATTCAAGGGGCAATATATGCTAGTATTTTATAAAGATAAGTAGGCACCTACTTTCCTTTTTAAAATAGTACCTACATACTGTAGATGTCTCTATAGACACTACCCATTGTGGCCTGTTACAAGATTACGCTCTGTTCTCTCAAATTTGAGCATTAAGAGAGCAATTTTATGAAGAGCCGCATGAAGGTATGTGCTACATATCCATGTACGTTATGATATTTTAGTGATTTACACATGTAAATAGGCACCTACACGCTAACTCATATATAACCAGTCCTTTGAAATCAATAAGGACATGTTTAAAGATCGTCTTTGAAGAAGCACTAGTTCTCAATACAACAGGGGGACCATGCTACATTATTTGCACTTGTGTTGAAGAAATTTTACAATTGGACAGTAGTAGTTTGGACACTAATAATATTTTGGAATGATAAAAAATAATAAAAGTGATGGAGATTTTGTTAAGGGTGTGTTTATGGAATTGATGATTGAAAATGGGGAGTGAGATTGCAAGGTAATAATAACCTACATGGTTCCATTCAGATGGATCCTTACATCTTTCTACATATTTTGTGTTTCTTCATTGTGTTTCCCTATATATACGTGTGTGTGTGTGTATAATATTTATTTATTTATTTATTTTATTTATTTACATTCTCTTATATACCGCGCTATTCTGCATCAGTGCAGTTTACATTGAACAAACTGAAATTACATTGAACAGGGCATTATAACTTGGAGATAACTATTTTACAGGGAACATGGGCTATGGAGGGTTAAGTGGCTTGCCCAAGACCACAAGGAGCACCTATATAATTACACAAACATATACACACACACACATATATGCATATACTTTTTTTTGAGAACTTTCGTCAGCTTTGTGGGGAAGGTTTTTCTTATTTTGGGATTTGGTGTTTTTCATCTCAGAAAGGGATTCTCATTATTAGAAGTCTTTCCACTGATAAGCCTATTTTGATGCTCATAAATTTATTTATTTAGTAGTTTTTCTATACCGCCCCTTCCAGAGATCAAGGGTGGTTTACATTGAACATAACATGGTAACTTTACATTATAACATGGCACCAGTTAAAATGCTAACCAGTGTATTCTAACTATATTAGAACAACTTATTTACCATAAAGAGGTTAGAAGAATTTAGGCACTCATTATCCAATGGGTAACCATTGATGGAGACCTATATATGTCAGATGTGACTAGGTTGGTTGAGTTTGTGGGTTATCAGATGGGTAACAATAGTGGAACAGGTATGTCTTGAGTTCCTTGCAGAAGAGTTGGAGATCCTTTATAGCTCTCAAATTACACTGGTCAACAAATTTTTACAAAAGTCATGTTACTGAAATAAAAATAGTCATTTCTTATCAATTTTTATATGCTGAACACGAATATGACAGTGAAATTACAAAGTTGGCTCTAGTTTTTTTGTAATCTACAAGAATTAATGTTTACATCACGAAATGCATGTCAATAGTAAATATAATAGGCCTTCGGTTAATACCTGTAAAAAAACAAGTCATAGACTACTTCTTAGATTTTTTTGCCTGTCTCTTGTACAGCTGTTCAGGAGCTTCTCTGGGGAGTGTCCAGCAGTAGTCAACCAGCATTGTAGTGGACCTTTTTCCCTGGTATCTTTGCTCCATGGTTGCGATATCCTGGTGAAAACATTCGCCCTGTTCATCACTAACCATACCACAGTTGTCAGAAAAGAAATTGAGATGGGAATCAAGGAAATGGATCTTTAGAGACATATGGCAGCCAAGTTTCTGATACTGCATCAGCATGTCTTCTACTAGTTCCTTGTAGTTACTGCCCTAACATTCCAGAGAAAGTTTGTTGACACTAGGCGAAAAGCATTCCATGCTTGTTTCGCATCACCCTGCAGCAAGTTGTTGAACCGGTCATCTTTGAAGAGCTCTCGAATCAGAGGACCCACAAAAACTCCCTCTTTAATCTTTGCTTCGCTGAGTCGAGGGAATTTTTCATGCAGGTATCGGAAAGTTGGCGAAGTGCGGTCCATGGCTTTCAAAACGTTTTTCATCAAACCTAGTTTGATGTGAAGGGGTGGTAGCAGGATTTTGTGAGCCTCAACCAGAGCTGGGTGCTGGATATTCTTCTCTCCAACTGTTACATTTTGTCTGCGATTCCATTCCTTCTGCAAGTAGTGCCAATCCCTTGCTCGGCTATCCCACTCATATAAGAAACACATGTATTTTATATATCCCTGCTGCAGTCCCATTAAAAGGGCAACTACTTCAAGTCACCACAGAGGTGCCAACTGAATATTTATGTTTATTTATTTGATATACCGCCCTACTTTATCAATCAGAGTGGTTTACAGTTCACAAATAATTAGAAACAGGCACAGGGCCAGAAAGGAGGAAAGGAAGTTACAATTGTTGATATAATAGAACGAAAGCAAGGATACAGGGGACGTAGGGGACAGGATCAGACAAGAGGGGAGGGAAGGTCATAGGCCAAGGAAAAGAGGTGGGTTTTTAGGTCTCGCTTGAAGGTGGCGTGATGGGGTTCTAACCGGAGGGAGGTGGGAAGTGAATTCCAGAGTGCGGGGCCGATGAAAAAGAAAGCAGAGGAGTGGGTGGATTGAAGGTGAGCGAGGGAGGGGGAAGGGAGATTAAGGCGGTTAAGGTGGAAGGGGCGGGGAGTGTGTCTGGGGGTGTGGAATGTAATAAGGTCCGCTAGGTATTGTGGAGTACTAGTGTGAAGAGCCCTGTGAACTAGAGTAAGTAACTTAAACTGAGTGCGAAAGGAGTGGAAGTCAGTAGATGCTTTAAGTTATCGTATGTCTCTTTCATGTGGACGGCATGCGCTACTGGAATAGATGGAAGACGGTTTCCATTGTTCAAAAGCATAGCCTTCAGACTCAGTTTCGAAGAGTCTATAAATAGTCTCCAGTCATGTGGGTCATGAGTGATTTTTAAGGCATTCATGAGGCTTTCAATATTGGAACAGAATACCAGATTACTTTTTCTTTCCGACTGCGCATAGTATACTGCTGACGTCAGATGGCTTCAGCAGCCATCTGGCAGTAGTATTGCATTGCATCAGAAAATAATGCAATCAACTCTGGATGATGTGTGCATGCTGGTTTATGCAATATGATGCAATATTACATCATTCAAGGATTATTTGGGATGTTGTTGATGTCCTACTGGATAAATTTACACGGTGAAATGTCAAAAATGAACTACATACAATATCTTCAAAACAAGAACCAATAAAATTTTTTTAATGTAATATTCGTGTTCAGCTCACCAAGATACTACAGATTAGGGCCTTTTAAAGTCAGTAACAATTTCAATGTTGACCAGTGTTATCTGAGAGAGCATTGCAGAGTGTTGGGGCAGTGTATGTTCTAGAACTTGTAAAGTGATTGGTGTTGCGGATATGATAAGCTATATCAAAAGTGTTTTGGGAGCAGTTTCTTCTGTTTCATGTGTTTGAGGGTGAATTGAGGAGGGAGGTTAGGTATGATAGGGTTATATTATTGTGGAACTTTAAAATACAAATACACGATGATAGTTTTTTTTCTTGATGCAATGGGTAGCCAGTGGAGGTTATGAAGAAGTGGAGTAATATGAACGGAATGGTGGGCCTTATGTATTATGCGTGCGGCAAGATTTTGTGCCATCTGGAGTTGGTTAGTTGCATTAGGCTGCCCTTTAGAATACTATTACAATAGTCAATATGTGGTATGATTAGCGCTTGTAAAACTGATCTAAAGTCATAGTTTTCTAGAAGGGGTCTGAGGTGTATCATGTGTAACTTGAAGAATATGGCTTTAGTAAGTAATTTTATGTGAGCTTCCATGCTTAGAGACTGATCTAGAGTGACTCCAAGGCATTTCATTTCTTTTTTTTACATCCAGCTCAGACCTTTGTATGTGGAATTTTGATGGCAGATTAAAGTTTTGGTTTTGGGATACATAGAGTACTTCTGTTTTTTTGGATATTTATTTTTAGGTTGTGTATTTTTAGCCATATCTGAGTGTTATGCAGGGTTGGAAATGTCTATGGGAAGATACATCATTATATCATCCGCATAGATGTGGTCGTTTACCTTGTATTTTTTTAAAAGATGTTACAGATGGGTTATATATAAAGGTTAAAAAGTAGGGCAGAGAGGGAAGAGTCTTGGGGGCTGCTTTGTTCCTGTTTGTAGGTTGAAGAAGTAGTTTGACCAATCTGAATATGTTGAGTGAAGTTGGTTAAGTAGGATTTAAACTAATGGATTATAGTACCATGTAATCCAATCTGCTGTAGTCTTGAAATGAGTATTTTATGACTGATACTGTCAAAGGCTGAGGCAATGTCAAGAAATATCAATATAAATGCTTGTTTGCTGTTGTTCAATCCACGGATGAGTCTGTCAATAAAAATAAGCATAAGTGTCTCAACACTATGAAAGGGTCTGAACCCATGTTGTTACTCATCTAATGGTGCATTTATATCAATTAGTCTGGAAGTTGGAGTTATACAATTTTTTTGATAACCGTAAATGGTAGACTGGAGATGAGATGGTAAGAGTTAGGATGATCTTTGTCAGACGTATTTGATTTTAAGATTGGGCAGATGATTGATTATTTTAGGGCAGTAGGCATGTGTCCTTGTCTTAATGGGTGGTTTACTATAGCTAGGATTGTTGGAGTGAACTCATCTTTCATTGCTTTTAACCAGCTGGTCGGGCAGTGATCAGTAGAAGCAGTCATATTGATGTTTGTAATTATGTTCTTGAGGTGTATTTGGTCTATGAGGTGGAATGAATTCCATTTGTCATGAGAAAACAGGTTAGCATCATCTGGTAGAGGATTGATTGACTTAGGGACAATATCATCACTATATAGCGGTTTAAGTTTTACATATATTGGTTGACTAGTGTTTGGGATGTGATGGAAATTTGATCTTCAACTTGATTAGGTGTTTTAATTAGGGAGTCTATGTGGGGGAGGGTATTATTCAAGAATGCTTCTTTATCAAAGGCCCCAAATTTCCTTTATATGGGGTTGATTCTATAGTAGTAAGTAATGAGGGAAGAGCAGGCAGTGTGCATTCTAATAAGAAGTGGTCCGTCCATGGAAATGGGATAGATTGAGGGGGTGAGTACAGTGTATCTTGTATGATATTATTCGGAAGAAATATTAGGTCTAAGGCATTTCCTTTTCTGTGGGTTGGTATCTGAACTACTTGCTGAAAGCCTATATCTGACATGGCATTTATAAAGTGGGATGCATGAGAGCTGGGCATAGCTGGCAGGTTGAAGTCGCCAAGAATAAAGTGAGCTTTGTATAAGGATGTGTCACATGCTGTCTCTAAGATGGATGAAAGATTGTCTGGTGTGGGTGAGGGCAGTCTATATATTAGGCTAATTGATATGTTTTTATTTTCAGTGATTAAGAGATCCATACCATCAATGTGTTTTTTAGATCTTTTTTTTGCTAATATTAGTACGCCACCTCCTCGTTTGGTAGCCCTAGGGCAGTGATGGCTAACCTTTTTGAGCCCGAGTGCCCAAACTGCCGCACAAAACCAAAGAATTTCCTCAAAGTGCCAGCACGTCATTTGCATAAGTGGTCTTATTTGCATAAATATTTGCATAATGTTACCATACACTAACTTTTAGTAAACATGTCTCTTAATGAGTGTATGGATAAAGAAAGACTAAAAGATTTCTACATTACTATAATCCAGTGCCAACCGCCAGGCACATTAGGAACTACTACAAACGCTGCCCATTTAGAACCCATAGCAAACCCGCCATATCCTGACAGCATTACCAGGACTCACAAAGCACCATACCCTACCTATCAAAAGGCAACACTGCAAATATTAAACCAATACATTTCAGAGAATACTGGGGAAAGAGAACAAGTGGCAACGTCAAATAGGAATTTCCTCTTGTACCAAACAAAGCGCAGATGTTAATGATGCACATTTCCCAGAGCTGACATATTCCAGTTAATAAATTCAAAATAAAGAGATATCTTTCTACCTTTTGTGCATTTTCTTTTTCAGTTGCAATTGGTCCAGCCACTTTCTTCTGGTTTCTTCATGTTTTCTGCTAACTCTCCATCGTCTGCTGTCCATTTGTCCTTTCTTCTCTCTTCTAGTTTTTTTTTCCATTCTCTCTCTCACTACATCTGCTTTAACATACTAATCTTTCTCCTTTTGCTCTTTCCTCATTCCTATTTCATCCACACAAATTTTACCCCTCCATCCTCAATCCCCAATTACTCTCCCAATACCTGGCCAATTGTAGATTTTTCATCCCTCCTACACAAAATATTTTTCCCCTCTCCATTTTACTCTCCCAGCTCCATCCCATTCTAATCCTCCCCCAACATCAGCTCCCTTCTAGTTCCAGTCTCACCCAGCATCCATTCCCTTCTAGTCCCTGCATCAGCCCATTTCCAGTCCTAGCCCCCCATCAGCCCATTTCCAGTCCTAGCTCCCCCATCCATTTCCAGTCCAAGTCCCTTCATCAGCTCATTTTCAATCCTAGCCCCCCCATCAGCCCATTTCTAGTCATTTCCTAGCCCCACCATCAGCCCATGTCAAATCATAGCTCCCCTCCACTCAGCCCAATTCCAGTCCAAGCCCCCCCATGAGCCTACTTCCAGTTCTAGCCCCTCCATGAGTCCATTTCAATTCAAGCCCCCACCACAGCCCATTTCCAATCTTAGCTCCCCCAACAGCCCTTTTCCAGTCCTATCCTAGCTGTTCCATCAGCCCATTTTCAGTCCTAGCTCCCTTCCCTCACAGCCCATTTCCATTCCAAGCCCCCTCCCCATCAGCTATTTGCAGTTCAAGCCTCCCCTTCCACTCAGCCCATTTCCAGTCCTAGCAACACCCCAACCCATTACCAGTCCTAGCCCCCCGTCAATCAACTTCCAGTCCTAACCCCCATCACCCCATTTTCAGTTTAAGCCCCCCCTATAACCCATTACCAGTCCTAACCCCCCCCCCATCAGCCCATTTCCAGTCAGCCCCCCATAGCCCATTGACAGTCCTAACCCCCCCCATCAGCCCACAGCCCATTACCAGTCCTAACCACATCAGCCCACCTCAAGTCCTAACCCCTCCCCATCAGCCCATTTCCTGTCCTAGCCCCCCCATAACCCATTATCAGTCCTACCCCCCCATCAGCCCACTACCAGTCTTAACCCCCCCATAGCCCATTACCAGTCCTAACCCCCCCCATCAGCCCACTACCAGTCTTAACCCCCCCATAGCCCATTACCAGTCCTAACCCCCCCATCACCCCATTTCCAGACAGCCCTCATCAGCCCACAGCCCATTGCCAGTCTTAACCCCCCCCATAGCCCATTGCCAGTCTTAACCCCCCGCATAGCCCATTGCCAGCCCTCATCAGCCCACAGTCCATTGCTAGTCTTAACCCCCCCATAGCCCACTGCCAGTCTTAACCCCCCCAGCCCACTGCCAGTCTTAACCCCCCCTCCCTAGCCCATTGCCAGTCTTAACCCCTCTCCCTCCCTCCCTCCCTCGCCCATTGCCAGTCTCAACCCCCCTCCCTCCCTCCCTAGCCCATTGCCAGTCTCAACCCCCCTCCCTCCCTCCCTCCCTAGCCCATTGCCAGTCTCTACCCCCCTCCCTCCCTCCCTCCCTAGCCCATTGCCAGTCTCAACCTCCCTCCCTCCCTCCCTCCCTCCCCCATTGCCAGTCTCAACCTCCCTCCCTCCCTCCCTAGCCCATTGCCAGTCTCAACCCCCCTCCCTCCCTCCCTCCCTAGCCCATTGCCAGTCTCAACCTCCCTCCCTAGCCCATTGCCAGTCTCAACCTCCCTCCCTCCCTAGCCCATTGCCAGTCTCAACCCCCCTCCCTCCCTAGCCCATTGCCAGTCTCAACCTCCCTCCCTCCCTCCCTAGCCCATTGCCAGTCTCAACCCCCCTCCCTCCCTAGCCCATTGCCAGTCTCAACCCCCTCCCTCCCTCCCTAGCCCATTGCCAGTCTCAACCTCCCTCCCTCCCTCCCTAGCCCATTGCCAGTCTCAACCTCCCTCCCTCCCTCCCCCATTGCCAGTCTCAACCTCCCTCCCTCCCTCCCTCCCTAGCCCATTGCCAGTCTCAACCTCCCTCCCTCCCTCCCTCCCCCATTACCAGTCTCAACCTCCCTCCCTCCCTCCCTAGCCCATTGCCAGTCTCAACCCCCCTCCCTCCCTAGCCCATTGCCAGTCTCAACCCCCCTCCCTCCCTCCCTCCCTAGCCCATTGCCAGTCTCAACCCCCCTCCCTCCCTCCCTAGCCCATTGCCAGTCTTAACCTCCCTCCCTCCCTAGCCCATTGCCAGTCTTAACCCCCCTCCCTCCCTCCCTCGCCCATTGCCAGTCTTAACCCCCCCCCCCTAGCCCTTTGCCAGTCCAACCCGCCCCCCCTCGGCTCATGGCAATTAAAAAAAAAAAAAAGCTGGGCGCCGCGGCGGCAGGGCGTGGCCCGCGGGGCTTCCCCTGCCCGGCGGGACTCTCCCGGCGCAGCTCAGCCCCTCTCTGCCGGCGTGCAGATACGCAACGGGAGAGAGAGTCGCCCTCGCGTCTCTGTTAAGCCCGCAGGGGCAGATGGGAAATTTCCCATCTGCCCCTGTGGGCTTAACAGAGACGCGAGGGAGACTTTCCCTTCGCGTATCTGCAAGCCGGCAGAGAGGGGCTGAGCTGCGCCGGGAGAGTCCCGCCGGGCAGAGGAAGCCCCGCGGGACACTCCATGCCGCCGCGGCGGCCAGCTTTTTTTTTTTTTTTAATTGCCATGAGCCGGCATAGCGACCTTCCCGCGTGCCAGCTGCAAGGCCTTCGCGTGCCACAGCTGGCACGCGTGCCATAGGTTCGCCATCGCTGCCCTAGGGCATTGGTATGAGGAGTGGCCTAGTGGTTGGGGAGGAGTGGCCTAGTGGTTGGGGCAAGGTACCACAGGCCGGAAGGTTGGTGGTTCAAATCCCACTAGAGGACAGCAACCTTGGGCCGGAAGGACTGGGGTTTCTAGTCCCACAGGTGCTCCTTGTGGTCTTGGGCAAGCCACTTAACCCTCCATTGCCCATGTTCCCTGTAAGTATTAGTGTATGTGTCTCATATCTCCTCGTGTTAAATGTATCCCCCAACCGCTTTGACCCGGTGAAAAGCGGGATATAAATGCAGCTAAATAAATAAATAAATAAATTGGTATAAGTCATATTCAGGGAGAACTAGTTGATTAATGAGTACCATATCTGAGTCTGATAACCAAGTTTTATTCAGGCACAGTAAATCAAGGTTGCTATCAGTAACAAGATCTAAGATTACTGGTAATTTATTTCTGATAGATCTTGTATTCAACAGGATACATTCTACTGGGTATGCTGTGATTGTGGAAGATTTAAGGGAGTAAGTGTGTTGAGGATTTATGTATATTAGCCTGCGTTGGTGATGTTTATGGTAGTGGAAAGATGACGGGCGATATGGGAATGAGGGACTATGCTTGGTACGGTGCTGTACGATTGGAATTCGGTAGAGATGTGATGTGACTGGTCGAAGAGATTGAGCTAGTGGTGCTGGGAGAAGTATGATTAGGACGAGGCTGAGACAATATAGTAGACTAAATTTTGCCATTTTAGTTGTTAATAGAATGTTAAGGAAAATAAGCGCTGAAAACAGCATTCATTAACTGAGCAGTGAAACTAAAACTGAGGGTCAACCTGGATATACCTGGATATATGTAGCAGAACACTTGGCTGGATTATAACAGTGATGCTATTAGACAAATAATTGACAAGTATCAGCTTCAGATTAGTCTAATAGCAATTGACTGTAAATTACAAAGATATAAATCCCTGAAGTAGGATGAAAATAAAAGTGCAGCTCGACTAAGATGCGGTAAAACAATAACTGCTTAGTTGTGCTGGAAGACTGACTGATTGCAAGCTGTATGTTGGAGCAAATAGTTATTAACTAACTTTGAAGTGCACACTCCTATGTTCCCTGTCTATAGTCCATGATAATGTGTTCTTTCTTATCTTCTTTTGTTATCCCCAGCTGCGTTCCCTGCCTAAGGGCCATGCCAAAGGGTCCTCTGGTGAGGCCCTCAGGCATGGGAGTGCCTGTTTGGAGCTTCTTTTAAAGCTGCTTGTGAGCGTTGGGCCTGATTGGCCTTGTGGAGGCGATCGGGGAGAGGCTTACCTTCCCGCTCGCCTCCCCGATGCTAGTCAGTGGTGGTGGTGGTGTGCCCAAGCTCTTTTGTGCCTGTTTGGCACTTCTTTTAAAGCTGCTTGTGAGCGTTGGGCCTGATCGGCCTTGTGGAGGCGATCGAGGAGGCGATTCCTTCTCCCCCGCCTCCCCGATGCCTGTCAGTGGTGGTGGTGGTGGCGGCGTGTCCGAGTTCTCTTGCACCTGTTTAGCGCTTCTTTTAAAGCTGCTTTTAAAGCTGCGTTGGGCCTGATCGGTCTTGTGGAGGCAATCAGGGAGGGGCTTACCTTCCTGCTCGCCTCCCCGATGCCGGTCAGTAGTGGTGGTGGTGTGCCTGAGTCCTTTCGCGTCTGTTTGGCGCTGCTTTTAAAGCTGTTTGTGAGCATTGGGCCCGATTGGCCTTGAGGCAATCGGGGAGGGGCTTTTCCATATAGTGGTTGGCTAGTGGCCTCTATGCTGAGGCCATCTTTAAGTGTGGTTTGTCTCAATATGGTCGCAAGTCTCATTTGGTAGCATATCCCTATTTTACCATGTTGGGTCTTGATCTGCCATCTGGGTATTGAAGTGATGAATGCACAAACAATGTGATGTTGAACTTGAGTAAGATGGATTTAAGCATCTTTGAGTTCAACAAAATCCATGGACCACACTGAAATCCTATGGACATATCTGGTAGTTTTACTCTGGTGTTCAATCTCAGGGAGGTCCAAAGCAGATTGGCAGAAATCTTCTGTGAGTTCATGGATTTTTAAAAACCTGCTATAGATGTCCATAGATTCATTATAGGTGTTTCATTGAATAGCCATTTTTCTTTAAAAGAGTCATGCTAAACTGATTCAAAGGAACCATACATGTATATTGCAGGTGTATGAAACAGGTTTAGAAATCTCTGTTTATAAAATAATTCTGCACAATCCTACTAATGGTATAACTTTTGTGGTTTCACAAAATTCTCTTCTAGATCCCACTTTGTTTTTTTATATTTATTCATAATCTAAATAGAATTGCAAGATATGTGGGCAATCTTAAATTAGCTGTCAGACTTGATTGAGAACTATCTTGTAACGTCAAGGTCCTTTGTTGACATAAGTGTGCCATAAGTGAGCAAATACCCAAGCAGGTATCCAGACAAAATACCTTCAATAACTTTATTTATAGTGCTTCCAGGACAGGCAGAAACTGATGACAAACAGCCATCACAATAACTCAGCGAATAAGCTATATCATACACGTAGGATCTTACCTGTATTGTTTATATGGAGATTCACGGCACATTAATAGGACAATTTCCTACTGCTATGTATCATTTCTATAGTGCTACAAGACATATGCAGCGCTGTACAGAGACATGTTTGAGACAGTCCCTGCTCATAAGGGCTCCTTTTACTAAAGTGTGGTTAAGATTTGCAGTTACCATATGTTAGTTGCGAAAATGAATGCATGGTAATTGCAAAGCCTCTGTGTTAATTATTGGATGCAAGCCCAACATTTTCCTATCCTGTTAATGCAGACATAAAATACTTACCATGGGTTAACTGCATTACAGACAATGTGGATGTGAATAGCACATGATGTTTTGAAATTAAGGGGACAGAGCAGAAAAAAAAAATCTATCTCTGGTATCCCCATGACTAGAATAAGAATAAAATGACATGGTTATATTTTTCTCTAGGATTAAACTTAATTTCACATTCAGTTTAAAATCCTATATATGCATACTGGAATTTCTAGGTACCTTTGTCTCTCTTTGTCCATCATTCGTCAGCACGTCCATTTTGGTCCATTCATGTTAACCACGTGGGTTTGCCTTCTTTGCATTGCACTACATTAAATTAGAATCAGCAAGAAATGCTGCTTTTTTTTCTGTAAGGTTCCCACACTACGGAATAATTTGCCCTCTGCTCTAAGTAGTGAATCGTCATATGAGAAATTCCGTGCAGCTTCAACAACTAACTTATTTTCTTCAGCATTTGAGAATGGGGTGTAGCTGTGGCCTGCTGCCCTTGGGCATCTAATGTAACATTTTTTCTGTTCTTCAATTTTATCTTTCCTCAGTTTGACATGTTGGTATTTGTGCATTTGAATTGCACTCTTTGGGTCCAGTACTCAAAGGGGTTTATCCAGTTGGTTGGTTCCTGGGCGGTTTGGGAGCAGGGTGAGGGTGGTCCCAGCACTTATCCAGTTAGTTGTGATTTTCAGTCCGCTAACAGGATAAGTAAAAGCATAAAAGTTAAGTCATGTTAATAGCTATCCTAACTTTAGGCAGTTTGGCTCTTTGGACATCAGCTGAATATCGCTGCTGTTCAGATAACTACGCTTTTCACTGCTGGAGCCAGATAGTCGGCACCTGAGAATATGCAGATTCTGGTGCTGACTATCCAGTTTCAAGTTTGTCAATGGAAACCAGGCGCTTTAAAAACTCTGACTGCAGCGGCATGAATATTGGGCCCTTTGTTTATACTGTTTGCTTTGATGCGGTGACCTTTTATTTCCTAGCAATTTGAATTTTTATATTACTTGGATTTTAGAAAAAGCGGTATATGAAGTTTTTTATAATAAACATAAACATTGTCTCTTTTAAGACTAGGGTGAATTATTTACTTATGAAGGAAGGCATGTGGTCTTCCTCTGGAATATACAATCCTGGCAATCACTGGATCAGAATCTGAGGATGATGTTTGAGTTTTGTACTTTGGATTGATGAGATCCTTTCTCTGTTAGTGCCTTTGAACTGAGGAGGGTGAACAATGAACAAAGAGCCTATGTTCAGATACTCGAGTTTCCAACCGCTAAATTTGTGCAGTAAAACAAATAACACCATTGTCATCTCAAATATCTGTTAGATCATTATGATTATTAGCCTGCTTGATTTGTCACAGCTATTTCAAAACACTTTCCTATTCTTCACATCTGTCATCTCAGTGATGAAGACAAATGCTAAAAGTCTACAGAAAGCAGGATCTAGCCAGAGACTATTCAGCAGTCTAATGGTAGATTTTAGATAATGTACTTTCTGACCTTGATCTTTGCATTTATTTTGTGGAAGCTCCAGAATCAGTTTCAAATTATTGGAGGGATTATTGTAATCTCCATTTTCTCACAAGTACATTGCTCTCAGTTTCCATCTGTGCTCCTAGACACCTCCTAAATTAAATGGTCACATAAGATGAATAGGAGTGGTGAGAATATTTCAGATGTGCATGTAGTTACTTTTCCTTTTTGTTCACAATCTCTGGTATTATTCTAGGTGCAGTAGCCCTCTGGGGTGGAGGAGTAGCCTAATAGTTAGGACAGCAACAGCCTGGGATCAGAAAGAACACTAGCATTCCTTGTGGCCTTAGGAAAGACACTTAACATTCTATGAATACGAGGTGTCTAAAGCATTTGGGTCCCGAGCACCAACCCACTCCCTGCTCCCTCTGTAAACAAATAACAAGAATGCACTGCGCAGGATGGTGCCCAGGAGCGGGGGCACAGGGGTGGCGCTGCAGCTCATTTCTAAAGTATCAGGAGAGAGGGTGGAAGTTTTGGGGCTGCTAGACCACCAGGTGTTTTTTCTTTTAGTCAGGTGGGGGGTGGGGGGTTCGGGATCGCTAGTCCACCAGGTTTTATTATCTCCAGGAACAAGCAGGAATGCAGTCTTCACATATGAGTGAAAATCACCGATGGAGCCTGCGTGGGAACGTTCCCCAGCATCCAATAAGAAAGCCTTTGGGAGCAATCCACTGCACCTGTGCCTCTGCTTTCCTGCCTTCCCAACTCCTCTCAGTGCTTCATTTTCCGCAGAGCAATCAGGTCACTCTGTTCCTGTCACCACTGAGAAGTGTATAATTCTCTTCAATAGTTGTTTTTGCCTTCCCGTCTAGCTGGTACCATTGTTGCTACTACCGTTCCTGTTCCTGTTTCTATTTTTCTTTTTCTTTTCTTATTTTTTCCTTTCTTATTTTTCATCACAGTTTTTACCGCCAATTTAGGCCTACAGGCCTACAAAGCCTTTACTTCACACAGAAATTCACCAGTAAGGCATGGATAAACCATGTGGAGCCCAATCCAATATGGGGCACGTCTGGGTCATCTGGAAGGCCCCGACCAAGATGGGGCCATCAGCGCCTGATTCGGCAATGTGGGAGTGACCATGGGTGCAGGCTCGGGGCCTTGGAGACAGCCTGGCCGCCCCAGTAGCGCCATGGGGATGTCTTCCCCATGGCATGACTCGCCACAGAACCGCCTGGACCCCGATACACTGGCCACCCCCCATCGTGTTTGGGCAGTGGGAACCCAGCTTGGTCTGTCACATGCTCTGGGGGGAGGGTGATGGTGATCTCCGGTAGTCAGGAAGAATTGGGGGGGGGGGGCAGCTGGCATTTAAACAGGCCTTCTCCCCAGCGACTCCTGGACGTACAGGGCTGTGAGCGGAATCGGCCCTGTACATCCAAAAGTTGGTTCCACCCATGCCCCTCCCACTCTCCACCCCTGGCCTGGTCTGCCCACATCCCACACTGCAAGCACAGCAGCTCTGTGCATGCAGTGGGGGATGGAGGTGGAATACCAGCAAGGCGGTTAGTGGAGTAGCACATCCCCGTGGGATGTGCTGCCCCACTATCTGCCTTATGGAATCAGGACCATAATGGGTTTAAAAAATGTACAAAGTGCTCGACTGCAATTTTCTATCAGAGACACACAAGAATAGCATCTAAGGTTTTTGGGTCCCGAGCACCAATCCACTATCTGCTCCATCTGTAAACAAATGATAGAGGGGGGCCTGCAAACAGAGCCAGACAATATGGAACTTTGTTTGCCTCAGATTCGGTTTCGGTGGCTTCCATGTCATCAGAGGCCTGTACTTCCTCACATGCATCGCAGGTATCCCTGAAGTCCAAGCATAAGAGTAAGTCCAAATCATTGATATCGGCATCTAAGTCCAATATCAATAATGCATGAAAATCCCATAAGCATCGAGACTCCCCACAGGGTGCCTCAGATGTTGACCAGCCAGCCAAACAACCCTGATAGGAGGTTCCTTCCTCCAAAGCACAGATGGGTCTCTGGGACGCTCCCGAGGCATCAATCTCTGGAGAGATATTGGTGCCATGCTCTGGGATGGTTGCCCAAAGCTCTGTTGCTGCATCTACCCAGGCACTGGCAATTTCCTTAGATAAGCAGATGCTGACTATCAAAAGAAGTTTGGCAGCACTCCTGGCAGCCTTGATACCAATATCATCGAGAGCACCAGGAGTGCAACTGCCAGCATCCAACCTCCAGCCGGATATACAATCAACAGTACAGGTACCTGAATTGATGCCACTGGAACCCTCAGCATCGACATTGATGCCTTCTCTGGCACTGATCTATTCCAGTGTCACTCAGCAGTCTCAAGCTGACAAATTGCTGGATACCGATGTATCAAAGTACCATTGTTGACATCGAGCCATATCCAAGGACTATCAATACTTTGACTTCCTCCTGGACTCAGACTCCACTTCATCTGAATCTGAACAAGAATCGCTCGGTTCCCTGGACCTTCCCGATATCCTGTCAAACCCATCACCACTTCACAAGTGGCGCCAATCCCCTCCAAAGGACATGTCCTTCCAGGACTTCATCTGGGACATGACTGCAGGTCTTTCCATCACCGTGACATTGGAGAAGGAACCAAGGGCAGAGGAATTGGAAATTCTCCAATACCCTTCGATGCCCAGTTAAGCAGCTACCCTGCCAGTGCATCGCATCCTTCAGAATCTGATGCTCCGCATGTGGGAGACCCACTCACGGTATCACCAACCAGTAAAAGGCACGATACAATGTATTCAGTACTGGAGTCTCCAGGTTTCCAGAAGCCTCAACTCCCACATCGTTCAATGGTAGTGGAATTGACGATGCGCCGAATAAAGAGTTCCAAAAATCACTCTTCAGTTCCACTGGGTTGAGGATACTCAATGCTTTTTCTAAACTCTGCTTCCAGGCATGCATGTTGGCATCCCAATTAACTCCTACATGCTCTATATGGGCATGTTTCTCAAAGATGTCAACAGGGATTTGGATACTTTTAATCCTTTGATTCCAGACGACAAGCAAAATGCTTGTAAGGCACTCATTCAACATAGCCAAAATACATCCAAATTTCTCACAAGAGCATCTTTTGTTGTCTTTGAATCGACCAATAAGGCATTCTCTGTCTGCATTGGAGCTTGCAGGATGGCTTGGCTACAGGCCTCAGACCTAGAACAATGGGTACAGGATAAATTAGCCAACATTCCCTGTACGGGGGAGAATCTATTTGGAAAGGGCTGGAGAGAAAAAGCAGGAGAGATTGAGACGGATGATCTCACTCTGAAATATTTCTCCAGAAAACTGCTGATCCCTCCAAGAGGAAATCATTTCCCAAAAAGCCTTTCTACCCCAAGAAGAGGAAGTACTATCTTTCTTATGCAACTTCTACTCTCTACCATCCTCAGCAGCCTCAACAAAGGCAACAGACTTCCTGCCAACAGAAGAAGCCTAAGGCTGCAAAGCTTCCGCCTCCAATGTAGCCTTATCCTGGTTTTTGACTCTCTCATGCAGTGCATTGCCAATCTGCCTCTGGTGGATCCCCAGCCCACCCATATAGCAGGTAGAATAACAAAGAAGAAAAATACATACTGGCCACAGGTCACCCAGGATAAAAATGGTGCCCACCTGTAGTTTACGCACTAGGGCTAACGATGCTTGTTGTGATAGTGCAAGTGCTGCAGAAGCAGATAACATCCCTGCCACAGATGAAAGCCATGGTGAGCCTGTTCATGGACGCACTGTGGCAGGAGTTAAACCACAGAAATAAATGAAAATGTTAAGAGGACTAACTACAGTTAAGTGGAATTCTGAAGATAAAGAGGAGATAATGTATTGCTATTTTTGTTACAAACCCTATATTTAAATCAAGAGGGTATACACAGAGTCCGCAAAAAGCTGGAAGAAAGAGGAAAATTGCCATTAGAAAAACTGCAAAAAAGTAACAGATGCAAATTTAAGATCTTTAATTTTGAAGATTAAAGAAAAGAAGTATGTGAATTATAACATCTTGAAGCAACTAAGGGATTCTGTGGACAAAGAAATACAGGGAGGAGGAGACCTAGGTGACAGTACCAAAAGAAAGGAAGACACAGAAAAGGAAAAAGAAGTTGAGGGGGAGATGGAATTGAGAGATTTAGAGCTGCAGGAGAGTGAGCTGAATACAGGAAGGGTCAACAAGTTAACTGACTTGGAGGAGGAAGAAGAAAGGGAAGAAAATACAGAACTCCTAGTCCATATTTTATTTTATTTATTTTATTTAACATTTCTTATATACCGCGCTATTTGTCATCAGCGCGGTTTACATCAAAACAATAGAACACTTGACCATATACATTGGCCGTCGTTTACATAAAACGGGGAGTTAACATGGATGAGAACTTGGGGAACTATTTACATTCAGGTTTCTAGCAAACTTAGGAAACTATGTACAAATCGATTGTATTACATATTAGGTATGATTAGAGTGTTTTACATCATGTAGCGGCTGTATGATATAGTGAGGGTGTGTGGGAGGTAATGGGGTATCGGGATGGCTATAATGTAAGAGAAAAAGGTGGTGTTTGAGGGCTTTTCTAAATTGAATAAGGTCTCTAATAGCTCTAATGTGTGGGGGGAGTTTGTTCCAGCATACGGGGGCATAGTTCCTGAAAGCCCTATTGGTGGTGATCTGGTTGAGTTTTGCGGATTCAATTGGTATAAGTAGCATGTTGGCAGCCTGGGATCTCCTGGATCTGTTGTCTGGAGAACGCGTTATGAGGTCGGAAATGGATGGGGGAGCTATCATATTGAAGGCCTTGAAGGTAATGAGGAGGGTTTTGTACAGGATTCTACTGCTTATGGGAAGCCAGTGTAGTTCCTTTAGAATGGGGGAGATGTGGTCGACCCTTGAGGTTCCGTAGAGCACACGGGCTGCCGCATTCATGGCTAGCTGTAATGGTTTGAGGGAGCTCTTTGGAAGGCCATGTAGAACTATGTTGGCATAGTCGAAGTGCGGTGTGACTAGTGCCTGGAAGATGGTGCGGAAATCCGCGGATTCCATCATGGGCCTAAGATGCCGTAGGGTTTTTATCTTGAAATAGATGGTCTTGACAGTGCGTTTGATATGATCCTTGAAGTTGAGTTGTTGATCAAGAATTACCCCGAGATATCGTATGTTGGATTTGATTGGAAGTTCCGCGTCTCTGACTTTGAGTGTTGGTGGCGGAGAGAAGGCTTTATTCCTTGTGATCATTAGTACTTCCGTTTTCTTGAAGTTTATCCGGAGGTTCTGAGTGAGTAGCCAGTCAGTTATTGTGTTGAAGCAGTCAACTAGCACTGTATAGTCGGGACAATTGATGACAATGGGTGTGAATAGCAGGACATCATCGGCATACATAAGACACGATATGCCAAATGAACGGGCAATGTCACAGATTGGTTGCATATAGATGTTAAAGAGCAACGCGGAGAGGGAGGATCCTATGGAAAGAGATGAATATGCTGGGTTCAAAGCAAGGGAAAGATTACTCAAGTTAAACTTAACACCTAAGGTTAAAGTATGATAATTAAGATGAACAAGGCCATATCCAATATAAAGGGACCATTTATTGACATCACCAGAATTAATTGAATACAGTATCATGCAGCTAAAATTATTACTGCAAGAATATTACCATCTAGAGTGCAAGGCCAGAAGAAAGAGAGCAATAACAGTTCCTCCTTGGAAAAAGTGCATCGAACGAAAAATACAATCATTGCATGCAGAGATATCCCTGATGGATGGTTATCTAAAAGGATTAAGATCATCAGAGATATTAAGGAAGATCCAAGGTTATCAAGCTGAAGCATGCTGCATTAACAGAAGAAGACCTGAAATTTATATGTTCCAACGATAAACTGAAAATAGCAGCAGAAGCGCAAAAACGTCGAAAAAATGAAAAAAAAAACTAGGAAAGAAAGATATCAGAATAAACTATTTAGAGAAAACCCAAAATAATTCTACAGGAAACTGGGGAAGAGTATTAATATGGTAAAAGTACCTCCAACCAAAGCCAAAACCGAAACCTTCTGGAGAAAGCTATATGAGGACCCTATACAGCACAATCACAAAGCAGAATGGTTACCCAGCATACAGAAACATTTAGAAAAAATAAACATCAAACCTATGAAATTGCCTATAGTAACAAAGGAAGAGCTGGAAATCAGGTTAAAACAAGCTCCAAACTGGAAGAGCCCTGGCCCAGATGGAATAACCAACTTTTGGCTCAGTTAACATCAATATAGAGTGTTACTCCAAGAACCTGGAAACCGTGACTCACCTAATAGCAGGCTGTGAAGTTCTGATGTCGGAAAATTTCTATATAGAAAGGCACAACAAAGCAGCATGCCTCCTCCACTGGAAACTCTGTAAACACTACAACATCACTGTCCCTGAAAAGCACTGTGACCATGATCCTAAGAGAATCACAGAGAATGAAGAGGATATGATCACCTGGGACATTCCCATTCCAATGGATAAGAAAATGGTTGCCAGGAAACCTGACAGTGGTAAAGAAGAACACCAGAATGGCATTGATAATAGAAGTGTTGGTACCGAATGATTATTCTGTGAATCGTGTGAAGAGGCAGAAGATCCTGAAGTATCAAGAAATGTAGTCAGAGACCAAGAAAATGTGGCAGAAAGATATGGGAATATTTCCCATTGTACTGGGAGCCACAGGCTTGATGAAGAAGAATTTCCAAGCACATCTTGACAAACTACCCATACCCATTACATCTTACGAACTCCAGCAGGAGGCTCTCTTTAGTATGATGCAAGTATTACGCTGAGCATTAGCAGTAAAGTTTGAGAGATTAAGATCATATTCCACATAACCTGGCATAGAAGTGAGGTTCACGACTGCCATAGTATGCGCAAAACTGATCCATTTGGAGAAACTACCCCAGGTAGACTTTGCCATTTTGCCTACAGGTAGCACCTCATCAGAACAGAACAATGGACACTACGAATTGACCAAAGGGAGTACCAACTTCACTTCCAAACCTCATCCCCCCACCAGATTCAAAGAGGAATACCACTCTCAACCCCTCCAAAGCTCTTAACTAAGTGCAGAGGTGACCACCTTGTTGGCATAAGGTGCCATAGAAAGAGTTCCTCCTTCAGAAGAATGAATGGGCTTTTACTCCCCTTATTTTCTCATCCCAAAGAAAACAGGAGAATTCAGACCCATTTTAGATCTCAGGGACCTAAACAAATTTATAGCCCAAGAAAAATTCAAAATGATTTCTCTGGGAACTCTTCTACTGTACCTCCAGCAGCATGATTGGCTCTGCTTTCTGGACTTGAAGGAAGCATACACACACATACTGATCTACCCATCTCACAGACAGTATTTGCACTTCATATATCAGAGAGACCACTATCAATATCTACCGTTCGAACTCGCCTCTACCCCAAGGGTCTTTACAAAATGTATGGCAGTGGTCACTGCCTACCTATGCACCTTGGGGATATTCATCTTCCCTTACTTAAATGATTGGCTGATAAGAGGAGAATCCCTTCAGGAAGTAACAAACTCCTTCACTGCACCATAACAGTGCTCTAACATCTGGGCTTTGTCATAAACTTTCCAAAGTCTCACCTCACTCCATCTCAAAAGCTAGAGTTCATAGGAGCACTTCTAGACACCATACAAGCCAAGGCCTTCCTTCCTCAGGATCATTGCTCCCGCCTCATCGAGCTAGCAAGAGGCATGCAATAACAAACCCAAGTAACAGCTCTGGAAATGCTATGCCTCTTGGGTCACATGGCCTCCACTGTTAATGTCATCCCCTATGCTCACTTGATCAACTCACTGCAGTGTAGGCATCACCTCCCCTTTTCAGATGCTTTCACCTCAATGCACACCAATGACAGATGCATCCAAGCTGGGTTGGGGTGCCCATTTGAATGACCTGACCACTCAAGGGCCGTGGGCACCACAGGAATCTACTCAGCAGATCAATCTCCTAGAGCTATGAGCTCTCACAAATGTAATGTAGGTTTTTCAACACCACCTTGCTGGCCAATCTGTCCTGGTCAGAACGGACAACCAGGTTGCAATGTTCTATGTGAACAAGCAGGGGGGAACAGGATTGCATCCCCTCTGTGATGAAGCGACTCATCTCTAGTCATTGGCCCTTTCACACTGCATCCATCTCAGAATGGTATATGTCCCAGGTGAGCTCAATGTTCTTGCAGACAAGCTAAGCTTTATCCTTTGTCTGCATGAATGGATGCTGCATTGGGGCACAGCTGCCCAGATCTTCCAGATGTGGGAAACTCCACTCATGGATCTCTTTGTCACTCTATAGAACATGCAGCTTCTGCTCTTCTGTTCCAGGACCCCATCGGACCCCATCAATACACTCACAGGCCCTGGATGCCTACCATCTCCATTGTGGGCAAGGATTGCTCTACGCATTCCCACCCATACCCCTGATACCCAAAACACTTTTTAAGCTCCAGGCCAGCAAGGGCTCAATCCTCATAGCCCCCTTTTGGCCTCTCTAACCATAGTTTCCTTTGCTTCTACGTCTCACACAAGCTCAGCCATCCAACCTGGGATGTGCACCCAACCTCCTCTCACAGGACAATAGGACACTTTTCCATCCCAATCCGTACTCTCTACGCCTAACGGCTGGCTCCTGAAAGGGTAGTACTCGCTGACCTTGACCTTCCAAAGGAGGACAAGGATATCCTTCTTGCTTCCCGCAAAGATTCAACTAGCCACTCTTATGTTTTCAAATGGTGAAGGTTTTCATCCTGGTGCTCCTCAAAGCACATCAATCCTTTTGTTTGCCCAGTGGAGCCACTGCTTCAGTATCTCCTCCACTTATCCCTCTCAGGATTAAAAGCTAACTCGGTCAGAGTGCATCTTGGTGTCATAACGGCATCTCGCAAGACTCTGGATGGGCGATCTATCTCCTCGCACCCTTTACTGACACGCTTCATGAGGGTCTACTGCTCTTGAAACCCACCATTAAGCCACCCTCAGTGGCCTGGGATATCAATGTGGTTTTGGCTCAACTTCTCAAGCCACCCTTCAAGCCTTAACCACCACTTCACTAAAGTTTCTCTTAGAAAGTCATCTTCCTCATTGTTTTCACTTCAGTTGGCCGAATCAGTGAGCTGCAAGCTCTTATAGCGGATCCTCCCTATACTGATTTCCATCATGATGAGGTAGTTCTCCGTACACATCCACACCTCCTTCCAAAGGTAGTTTCTCTGTTTTCATCTGAACCAGTTGGTTATACTACTGATTTTCTTCCCCAGACCACACACGTCTTCGGCTGAAGTAGTGCTGCACACTCTGGATCGCAAGCGAGCGCAGGCTTATTTGAACAGAACCAAAGATCACAGGCAGTCTTCTCATCTGTTCATTTCCTTCAATCCTAGTCACCTCGGTCTCCCAGTGACCAAACGCACCCTATCCACATGGCTAGCAGACTGCATCTCTTTTGCCTATGTTCAGGCATTTGCTCATAACTCACTCCAATGGCAACTTTGGTAGCCAATCTCCATTCAGTAAGCATTGAGGAAATCTGTTGGGCAGTCACCTGGTCCTCAATAAACATCTCTGCGGCCCATTATTGTCTCGACAGAGCCTCCCGCTGGAATGCTGTCTTTGGTCAGGTGGTTCTCCAGCACCTTTTGTGGACTTAAACTCAACTCCTATCCTCCCTCCTAGACTTCTCAGGATAGCAGACTACCTTTGCAGAACCATCTCTAATGAAACTGAGTCCGATGGTCCTTGAATGTTTCACTTTGTTTGGCTACTGCATTTCTTTTAGGGGATCATTCCACTTTCCCGCATACCAGCCTGCTTCCTGTGAGCTAATGAGTCCCATATGTGAAGACTGCATTCCTACTTATTCCTGGAGATAGCATAGTTACTCGCCTGTAATAGATGATCTCCAGGAACAGCAGGAATCAATCTTCACAACCCGCCCTCCTCCCCTAGGAGTTGTAGGGCATGTTCTATTTTCTCCTTGATTCTCAGCTACAAACTCAACTGAGGAGAAGAGTTGGGAAGGTGGAAAGGCAGAGGTGCAGGCATGATAGACTGCTCCCAAAGGCTTTCCTATTGGATGCTGGGGAGCGTTCCTGCACAGGCTCCGTTGGTGAAGTTCACCCATATGTGAAGACTGATTCCTGCTGTTCACAGAAATCACAAGTTGAGTAACTATACTATTTTTTAGTTGGGGGGAGGGGAGGTTTGGGGTCTCTAGACCATCAGATGTTTTATTTTTTAGTTGGCGGTTTGGGGCTGCTAGACCACCAGGTAATTTATTTTATAGTCGGGTAGGGGTTCGGGGCTGCTAGACCACCAGGTATATTTTTGTAGTTGGATGGGGGATGCTGGGCTACCAAAGATTTGCCTTCAAAGCCATCAAAATATTGTTGGGGACATGCGCTATTGCTTAAGCCACCTCAGACCTAGGCATAGAAATACTGGCGCTAAGGCTGTCTCTGCATTGGGTGCAGCCATCATTTGCACACCAGTTTAGTATGCGTGAGCTCATTTGCCTACATTTAAATACTATTTGTGTTAATTGTGTGCTAGTTTTTTGGTCGCCATTTACCCATGGTTCCGTCTATTTTCTGCATTTGATGTTAGCTTAAACATGCTTCAAGTGTTCTTACAATCCAGAGAGGTAAGGAATTATAAAGACAGATGGAGTGTACTGCGAAGGATGAAAAGAAGTAAGAGTGAGGTAGAGGGAGGGGTCGAAATTGATAGGAAGGAGAAAACAGAAAACTCACACCACCACTGTGGCCTGTGGCACAAGACGTGTATGAGAACTGGTATCCACCGTGAGAGAGGGCAGAGACCAAAGCAGTGACATCAGGGAAGTGCCAGATTTTAGTAAGAGCTAGGAGTTGAAAAGAGTTAATAATGAAGAGATCATGAATAAAGGGAAGTTTATTAGCTATGGAATGAGCATTCCATAGGGCACAAAAGAAGGGGAGAGAAGAGAAGGAAAGGAGAGGAGAGGAGTATGTTTGAGATTAGAGTGGTTGAGTAAGGTGCAGGAGTGAGAGAAAAGTCCAGGGTGGGGGGGGGGGGGGAACCAGGATTAGGATTAATGTCAGCAGATAAAATAAGAAGGAGGAGAATAGTGTGAGGCAGAGAGGAGACGGAACGGTGGAAATGAGGATAAGGTTGTTTAAGAGTTACTCCACTATTCACCTTTCTCCATTGAGGCAATTGACCATTTAGCCTTAATCTCTGCTTTCGATCTTTTAACCAGTTCCTATTCCACAATAGTACACTGCCTCCTATCCCATGACTTTTTTATAATGGCTTCTACCATTTTGTCTAGTACTGATGTCAGGCTCACTGGTCTGTAGTTTCCTGGATCACCCCTGGAACCCTTTTTAAAAATTGGCGTTACATTGGTCATTCTCCAATCTTCAGGTACTACAGATAATTTTATTGATAGTTCATAGATTACTAACAGAATTCAGAGATTACTGATTATTGCAAATTTAGAAGATGTAATAAATCAAATTGACAACCTAATGAGCAACAGTTCACCAGGACCAGATGGTGTTTATCCCAAAAACAAAATTGCTAACCTTTTACTAGTAATCTGTAAACTCTCATTTAAGAAGACCACACTACTGAAGGACTAGAGGGTGGCTAATGTAATGCCAATTTCTAAAGAAGACTTCAGGATGATCTGAGAAACTATAGACAAATGAACCTGGTGTCAATACTGGGCAAAATGGATGCAGCTATACTAAAAAAATAAAGATAGACCATAGAAAATATACATGACTATGGGAATAAGTCAACATCATTCAGAAAAGGCAGTTCTTTCCTTACCTATTGATTGGGCTTTTATGAAGGTGTAAGAAACAAATAGAAAATCATGAGTAAGTTCATAAAGTGTAATTGGATTTTGAGAAGGCATTTGACAAAGTCATTCATCAGAGACTCCTTAGGAAATTCAAAAGTCATGGGATAGGAAACGGTGCCCTTTTGTGGATTGCAAACTGGCTACAAAACAAAAAACAAAGTAGGACTAAATGGTCAGTTAAACATATGGAAAGAGTCAGTAGTGGAATGCCTGACAAATCTGTGCTAGAGCTGTTTGACATATTCAAATGACCTGGAGAGAGGAGTAATGAGTGAGGTGATCAGAGTTTCAAAATTGCAGATAATTTGCAGAAGGATCTTGTGAGAATTGGAGATCGGGCATCTAAATGTTAAATGAAATTTAATGTGGACAAGTGCTAAGTGATGCACATAGGGAAAAATAATCCCAACTACAGGTACAAAATGCTGGGTTCTAAGTTAGATGTCACTACCCAAGAAAATGATCTTATGAACATATGAATTGCCTTACCGAGTAGGACCATGAAGCCCAATTTATTTATTTATTTATTTATTACAGTTTCTTATATACCGCGCTATTTAGAATCAGCGCGGTTTACATCATAACAAAACGACCATTACGACAAACTGTCAGGTTTTACATTGAACAGGAGTACAAACTTGGATAACTGGGTTAACTATATACATAATCTATCTACACTGCAGTGTGAGGGCATTTCTAGATTGGGTCATTTCTTGGAGGGGATATCTGGTTCAGTTGCTGTCTGGGAAATATTGGCGGAAAAGGTATGTTTTGAGAGCCTTTCTGAACTGATATAGATTGGTAATGGCTCTAATGTCGGGGGGTAGGGTGTTCCAGCATTTTGGTACATAAAAACTGAATGCCCTGTTTGTGGTGTTCGTGTTGGACTTTGTTGAAGCCTTTGGTATTGCTAGCAAGTTTACAGCTGATGTTCTTCTTGCTCTATTGGGGGGGACCATGTGGATTAGATTCGTGAGTGAGAGGGATGAGGTGCCTTTGATTGCCTTAAATGCTAATACAAGGGATTTGAAGGTGATTCTCCCGTGAATTGGTAGCCAGTGCAGCTGTTTGAGAATGGGAGTCACGTGGTCGTTTCTGGATGCACCGTAGAGGACCCTAGCTGCGGCATTCATGGCCAACTGTAAGGGGGTTAGTGTGGATTGGGGGAGACCTTGTAGGATGGCATTTGCAAAGTCAAAATGCGGCAGGATCAGCGCTTGATATATGGTACGGAAATCGTCTGGGTCCAGCAGGGAGCGTAGGTGTTTGAGGGAACGGATTTTGAAGTAGATGGCTTTGACTACGCTGCTTATGTGGCGTCTCATGTCTAGATGTTGGTCCAGGGTAACTCCCAAGTATTTTATTGCATCTTTAGTTTGCAAATCAGCTTCCTTGACACTGACGTGCGATGGGGGCGTAAAGTTGGAGTCTCTGGAGATGAAAAGGACCTCTGTTTTTTTATGCTGGATACGTAGGTTCTGTGTCTGGAGCCATGTTGAAACTGCATTGAAACAATCTGTGAGTGGGGTCAGGTCCATGTGGGTTGTGGAGAAAGGCATGTATAAAAGAATGTCATCTGCATATATCATGCAGTTTACGTTGAATGATCTTATGATATTGCATATGGGCTGCATGTAGATATTGAAGAGTAAGGAGGATAATGAGGATCCTTGAGGTACCCCTTGTTTTTGATGGAAGTGGCTAGACTCTTCTGATCCAGACTTCACATATTGCCATCTATCGTCCAGATAAGACTTGCACCATTTTAGTGCCTTGTTGCAGACACCCTTTTCTTTTAGTCTTCCCAGGAGGATTTCGTGACTCACGGAGTCAAAAGCTGCGGCGATGTCTAGGAAAATGAGGACAAAACCTTGATGGATGTTGTCGATTCCTGTGATGATATTGTTGATTAGACCAGTGAGTAGTGTCTCAACCCCGTGATGTTCTCTGAACCCATGTTGGCAGTTATCTAAGGGGGCAACAGAGTCTATGTGATCTTGAATTTGCCGTTGTGCTTCCTTCTCAATTATTTTGGCTAAGATGGGGATGCTAGCTATTGGTCGATAGGAGTCTACCCTTTGGGGGTCCAGTTTGGGGTTTTTCAGTAATGGTCTAATGGACGTCTGCTTGAGTGAAGTGGGAAAATAACCTGTTGAAAAGGAGAGTTTCATTATATTTGCGATGACAGGACTGAGCACATCACGTAGTTCCTTGATCCAAAAAGCTGGACATGGGTCGGTCTGTGCAGTGGAGGTGTTGAGTGATGCTATGGTGTTCTCAATACATTTATTGGATGGTGTGGAAAAAAAGTTAAGTGGAGAGAGGTCCGCCGGTTCTTGATATTGGACTGCTGTGACCTTGTTAGTTTGTACAATCTTGGATTGCAGATAATCAGCGAATTCTTGTGGATGTATGTTGATGTGTTGCTCGGGTGATGGTTCCTTTGAGAGGGATTTGACCAAATTGAAGAGGTCACGAGGTTTATTCAAAGACCTCTTTAGGGTGTCAGTGTGATATTGTCTCATTTTGATAGAGATTGTTCCTCGATGTATTGCAAGGTGGGTTAGGTATGCGGTCTGATCTTCTGGTGAGCGTGATCGGCGCCATCGGCGTTCGAGTCTACGTAATATCTTGTTTCCAACAGTGGCCGATCCAGGTCACAAGTATCTGGCATATTACAATACAAGCTGCTATCGAACAATTCAAAGACCTAATATTCAAATATAGAAATCACAAAAGTCTTTGAAGTAATCCCGCCGTCGCCGCAGGGCCGGGTCCCGAGGCCGGCCTTGTAACCGGGTCCCCGGGGCCCGACTACCCTGCACGTGGGTAGGGTTTCCTGGGGGGGGGGGGATCACTGGAGGGAGCAGGAGCGGGCCGCGTCACGGAGAGCGTGCAGCCCGATTGGCTGCAAGATGTGGGAGGCGGGGCGGCAGGCTACGAGAGGGGTGCGCGCTGTGTACTCGCCCTCTCTCGTCCTGCTTGCCCGGTGGAAAGGTGGGTTTAGAGTGCGCGGGGGGTGCGGGGATTTTTGCGGCCGTCGTCTTCATTTGACGGGGAGACTCTTGGGGGCTTTCGCCGGCCAGTTCAGCCCGGTTCCACCTTTTACTGCCGGTGCCTTCGGGCCTTTGGGAGGGGGTGTGTGCTCGGCGGTGGGGGAGCGTGCTTTGCGGGCCTGCTGCACGTGCGGCGGCCTGCTTTCTAGCTGTGCAGAGGTGGGCTGGAGCTGTGGGGTCGGGCCGTGCTCCTGCCTCTGGGAGTGGGGTGGCTGCATTTTCGGTGAGGTCGGCGTCGGCCTGTTCGGGGGGGGGGTTTGTTTCCTCACCTCCCATAGGGCTAATTTTGCCGGCTCTCCTGCTGTGGGCCTGTGCGGTTCAACCAGGCCGGGGGTGGCTGGGTCAGGGTTGGTGGGGGACTTAATTCGGGGATCGAGTCTGGGGGGCTGCTTATTTGCCTGAGCAGAATGGGCAGAGGCGCTGCTCCGCGTCGGACCGGTGGGCGCACCGGCGGTACGCAAAAAGGGACTCGGGCACCTCCGGGTCGTGGCTCGGGATCCAACGGGGTGAGGGCTTCTAGTGGGGGGGCCCGGTCGGGCGGGGACCCCGGTGTGGCGCGCAGAGAGCGGGGCAGGGGAAAAGAAAAGCGGGGGAGGGGCCAAGGGGCCTTGCGAGAGGCTGTGCAGGACAGGGTGCCTGGGGGGGGGGAGGGGGACTCTGGGTTGTGCGGCCCAGGGCAGTTGGCTACTGGGGCAGCGGGCGGAGCTGGGCTCGACGTTATGGGGGGTGTGCGTGCCATGGGTGTGTTGACGGGGGGGGCATCTGGGGCCGTGGTGCAGGTTGGGGGCACTGCCGCATCTGTGGGCCCCCCTGGGCCTCCCGGTGGGATTTCTGCAGGGCATTTGCTGCCTCCGGGTGGCTTCGGGTCTTGGGGCCCGTGGGCATTTGGCATGGGGCCGTGGCGGGGTCCTTGGGGTGAGTGGGTTGCTGCAGGGCATGGTGGGTCTGGCGGCGCCGGGCCTTGCGGCCCCGCGGCGTGGGAAGCGGGTGGTCTGGGCTCCTCCACTTGGGGTTGGGGCGGTGGGACGGCCCCTGCACAGGGCACGTCTGGGCATATGGCTGCTGGTCTTTCTTCTTTTCTTCCCCCACAGATACACCGCACGTCGCAGGATCGGGCGCCTATGGAAAGCACGGTGACGGGTTCGGGACAGGCCGGCGCCTCGGAGGTGCGGTCCGACGTGGCGGCAGCGCCCCAGCCTGCAGATGCTCCTGTGGCTTCCTGCTCTGCCGCTGGTGAGTATGAAAGGGGGGAGGGGGTGGCGCCGGCCCTTGAGGCGGGGGGTGGTGCGGCTACGAAGGCGAGATCGAAGCGCAAGCGTGGGCGTCGCCGTCGTCGCTCTTCCTCGTCCTCCTCGTCGTCGTCTTCGTCGGTTTCTTCAAGCGATTCGGGGGCGGCGGGGGGCGTGAGGGGCGACGGAGGGGGACCCGCGGTGGTGCGCTGTGCTGAACTCTGGGAGGGCGTGCCTCGGAAGCTGCGTCATCGGATTAAGCGGCATAAGTACATCGATATTTTCCGCTTGTTGGATGGCAGAAAGCGTTCTGGTGAAAGCCGTAAGAAGCGCAAGGAGGATGAGAAGGCGGGCAGGGTGCGGCGGGCGTCTCGCAACACCTTGAACTGGACTCGTGCCTTTTTGCGTTTAGCTAGTGTCTGGGGTCACTATTTCCCAGACCAGGCTGGGGCCCTGTTGGCATATGCGGATGCGATTTTGGCGGCGTCCCAGGCTCACGAGGGGTGGGCTTGGTTAAATTACGATGAGGAGTTTCGGGACATGATGGAGGAGAATGTGCAGTTATCGTGGGGTCAAAAGGACATCAATCTTTGGTTAACGCAGATGTCCGCCCGCCCGCGGGGAGGGGGCGCCGGAGGGGGGAGTGGCAGGTCGGGGGAGTCTTCTTCGGCGGGGGGGGGGGTGCGGTCCTTTCGAGCCCCTGCTCCCGCGCAGGCCATGCATAAAGGGGTTGCCGGGGGGGGTGACGTCTGTTGGCGTTTCAACAAGGCGTCGTGCCCGTTCCCCGACTGTAAATTTAGACACGTCTGCTCCTTGTGTGGGAGTGGGCACTCGGCACTTAAGTGCAGTCGCAAAAGTGTGGCGGGTGCCCCCGCTGGGGGAAAGTGAGGAGGTTTGCGGCACCTTGGCCCCCACGCCGGTCAGGGTGTCTGTGATGCGGCCTTGGCTGGTTAGTTACGGGCGCGGGCGGCGGGGTGGGGTGGGGCGGCTGCTTTTTCAAGGTTTTTCGGAGGGTTTCCATATTCCCTGCCAGGGCTCCCCGGCGGGGGGGGGGTGCGCGTAACGCCAGTTCGGTTACGGCCCACGTTGAGGTTGTGCGTCGTAAGATTGCGGAGGAGTGCGCGTTGGGCAGGGTCGCGGGGCCTTTTCGCGACCCTCCCTTTTCGCCGTTCACCATTTCGCCTCTGGGGGTGGTTCCTAAGAAGGAGCCAGGCAAGTTCCGGTTGATTCACAACCTTTCCTGCCCCCCGGGCGCTTCGGTGAACGATTGCATCCCTCGTGAGCGGTGCACTGTGCGTTACGCTTCCTTTGACGCAGCCGTGCTACTGGTCCGGCGGTTTGGGGCTGGGGCGTTGTTGGCGAAAGTTGACATCGAATCCGCTTTCCGGCTGTTACCGGTCCACCCCTCTGCTTTCCCATTGCTGGGTTTCCGTTTCGAGTCGGTGTTTTACTTCGACAAGTGCATGCCTATGGGCTGCGCCATTTCCTGCGCATACTTCGAAGCCTTTAGTACCTTCCTCCACTGGGTGGTGGAACGAAGGACGGGCCTTAGCGGGGTGGTTCATTATCTTGACGACTTTCTGTTCGTGGGCTCCAGGGGTGACCGCGCTTGCGCTATCTTGCTCGAGGCTTTTCAAGGCCTGGCGGGGGAGTTCGGCATTCCCATAGCGGCCGACAAAACCGTTGGGCCGGTCACCTGTCTCACTTTCCTGGGGATCGAGATTGATACCGTCGCCATGGTTGTCCGCTTGCCGGCCCAGAAGGTTGAGAGGTTGAAGGAGCTGGTGGCATCCGTGGGGTCTGCGACCAGGACGCCCTTCGAGTCATGCAGTCCCTTGTGGGGCATCTTAATTTCGCTTGCAGGGTGATGCCCATTGGCCGTCCGTTCTCGCGGCGCTTATCGTTGGCCATGGCTGGGGTGCGGTTACCGCAGCACCGGATTCGTGTGTCGGCCGGCATGCGTGAGGATCTCCGGGTGTGGGACTCGTTTTTAGCCACCTTCAATGGGTGTTCGGTGTTGCAATTGCCGGAGATATCGAACCGGGATTTACACTTATTCACTGATGCCGCTGGTAGTTCCGGCTTCGGTGCGTACTGCCGGGGGGCTTGGTGTGCGGAACCCTGGCCGGAGGCTTGGGTACAGTCGGGCTTGGTACGCAATGTCGCTTTTCTGGAGCTGTTCCCCCTAGTGGTCGCTCTGTGGGTATGGCCTGATCGCCTGCGGAATCGGCGAGTAGTCTTTTGGTGCGACAATGCGGCGGTTGTCGAGGTGATCAATCGGCATGCGCCTCGCTGTCCTTGGGTCGCCTCGTTGATGAGACTTTTTGTGCTGGCTTGTCTGCGCCTTAATGTGGCGGCCAGAGCGCGGCACGTGCCGGGCTCGCAGAACTCCATTGCTGATGCTCTGTCCCGTTTCCAGTGGGAGCAGTTTCGGCGCCTGGCGCCCGAGGCGGAGGAGTTGGCGTCGCGGGTTCCGGAGCATCTTTGGAGTGTTGGGACCCTGAAGTAATGGCGTTGCTGGCGGCTTCGGTGACGCGTGGTACCTGGGCGGGGTATCGGCGCGGTTATGCCCAGGTGAGTGTGTTCTTGGGCGACAGGGGCTGGGTTGGCGGGCGGGTCCCGGACGGGCTGGTCGGACAGTTTGTTTTGTGGGCGAGGGGTGCTGGCTGGGCGCGGTCCGCGGTCGTCGCCGCGTTGGCGGGTTTTTCCTTCTTTTGCAAGGCGGCCGGTTGGGGAAACCCACGAGTGTCCTTCTTGGTCAGGCGTTTGCTGGCAGGTTGGGCTCGAGTGCAGCCTCAGCCGCGGGATTGGCGGCGGCCGGTTTCCCATGACTTACTGTTACAGATTTGCGAGGCGTTATCCCGCATCGCATCCTCAGATTTTGAGTACAGTCTTTTCCGTGCATTATTCGTGACCGCGTTTTTCGGGGCTTTTCGGGTTAGTGAGCTCGTCCCGCGGTCGGCGCGGCAGGGCGTCGTTGGTGGGCTCGGTGTAGAGCATGTGACAGTGACAGAATCGGTAGTGCGTATTTACGTCTCGCGTTCTAAGACTGATCAGGCTGGAAGAGGGGGTTGGGCGATTCTCACTGCGATTGCCCCGGTCCCGTCATGCCCGGTACGCGCTCTGCAGCATTATGTGCGGCTTCGGCCGGGGCGCGGGGCAATTTTTTCCTGCATGAGGATGGCCGGCCCGCGACCCAGTTTCAGTTCACGGCGGTGCTGAGGAAGGTTTTGCGGTTTCTGGGCCTTCCCGAGCGCAGCTACGCGTCTCATTCTTTTCGGATCGGGGCGGCCACGAGCGCGGCTGCAGCGGGTCTTCAACCCCGGGTTATCCAGCGAATTGGGCGTTGGCGTTCGGGGGCCTACGAGGGCTATATCCGCCCATAGGGGTACCCTCCTGGCGGCGGGGCGGTAGCGTGCCCTGGTGGGGGGGGGGTGCCTAACGTTGTCCTTATTGTTTCAGAGTGGGCTACTGGTGGCAGTGCGGCTTCTCCCCTTTTTCAGATGCTGTGGACTGGACAGACTGGTGGATCGTTGGACACTCCTTCGTCTATTGGGCGGAGCGTCGGGCGGCGGTCCAGCCGCTGGGCATCCACCTCGGTCTCGAATCTTCTGGAGTACAGCTGCACTGGATGGGGCACCGCGGCATGCGATGGTGGCAGTTACTGGCCTGCCTACAGGCGAAGATGGTTCAGCGGCAGCGCCCGGCAGGATTGTTGCTACACTTGGGTGGCAATGACTTGGCGAGCTTGCCGTGTCTGCAGATCATCCGAACTGTGCAACGAGACATTGAACTGGTGCGGGAGCTCCTCCCAGGCGTGGCCATTATATGGTCGGATATTATCCCGCGTCCTGCATGCTGGTCTCAGCGGCGCTGGTCCCGAGGCCTCATCAAGATTAATAGGCAGATCGGGCGCTGGGTCCAGCAGTCTGGGGGGCTTCAGGTGTTGCATCCGTGGGCGGATGTTCGGTGTGCCGGATTGTACCGGCTGGATGGGGTGCACCTTGCACCGGTTGGGCAGGACCTGCTATTGAATGATTGGCAGGAAGCTTTAGAGGGTTGGTGCTGGTCGCAGCTTTCTTTGGTGGGGGCGGCACAAGGTTAGTTTTCCCTTGTGCCGGTGGCGGGGTGACGAGCGGGCGCTCGTCGACCCGGGGGCACTTGAGGCTGTTGCCGCCTGGAGTGGGAGCGGTTCAGCTCCCGGGGTGGGAGAGACGTCCTGGTTGGGGGTCTCTACCCGGTGATGGCAACGGGAGCCTGCCTCTGCTAATAACGGCGAGGCGGGCGGAAGGGAAATGGGGGGTGGATGGTGCTCCACTTTGCTAGAAATGGCTGGTGGGGTATCATCTGGAAATGGGGGGGGCAGGGGGGGTATGTTTGCAATGTTGGGCAATATTAAGTTGGCCCATGTTGGGCCGGAATTTAACTGTTGTTAATAAAGCTGCGACCAAGCATCTGTTTACCATAATCTGGTGTGGATTGGTTTATTGGGATGGTCAAGTGCAGGGTGGGCTTACGGGTACCTCGGTTACAACTCACAGGTGCTTCAAAAACACTTTTTAAACCAAGAAATAATTTTTAAAAATGCATAGAAAATCTTTTATAAATAAAGGAGAAAAGAATTTCAGTATCAACCACCCTTGACTTAATTTTCACAAAATGTCTTCATTGTATCACCAAACATCATTGCTCATAAAAAACCCCTCCTCCTCACTTGAATGTAGTTTCATAATCATCAATATAAAAAGTATTTTTTAAGGTGGGTTTCGCCGAAGTGCTCGTGCTCCGTGTTTGCCAGTGTTTCTTTTGTCTGTCTGTACGCAATTGCGCAGACAACCCTATGGGTTCCAATTAAGACAGACAAACAAGAAGACCAGGAAGAGACCAAAGATGGAGGCTGTCTGCCCACAGGGACCACATCTTCTGTGAGAAGAAGAAGACAGGGAAGCTGCAATCACAGCCAAGACTGGCACTGGGTCTACCTATACTCTGGAAGAAAGGTTAGTGGCATGGGAAGGATGAAACAGAAAGACAAAGGACATTTAAAGGGGCAGTAGGCTTGTGGAAAGGAGAATGGAAGGATAGGGAATGGAGGGCAGGGGTGAGAGTGCAATGGGGAGGGAGAAGAGGACATAGTTTGGGAAGCAGGGCCGGTGCTAGGGTTCCTGGTGCCCCTCTGCAACCTATCGATCGGCGCCCCCTCCCTCTTGACTATAATGGTTGCTATCCTCCACACCTGTTTTATCCAAAACTATTTTGCAAACTCTTTTCATATGGTAATATTTCTCCTTCAAATTATATGTAGTAAGAAAACTGCAGTGAAGGGATAAATGCAAAGCTAGATTAAAAGTAAGCACAGCCACATCATAGTAGCACTAATTCGTAAGAGTCACACACCATGAGCCTTACCCATTAATAGGTAGCCACTACAGCATTATATACTGGGCCCTAGGACACCAATACACCTACTACTGGTAACACAGAACAAGTGGGACTACTACAGGTTTCTACATAGAAACACCACATTAAGAATTCTGTGCCTCCAGCACAAGCGATACAGGAACCACAGATTAGAAAGAGAAATATCAACATGCTCTCTCAGATTCAAAGGCCATAAAAACACAGCAAATTGAGGTGTGTTTTATGGCCTGTGAATCAGAGCAAATGAGGGGAGGAATGGGAGGGTGATTGCTGTCAGTAATCTACCCCCCATATCCCCCTCATCCACGCTCTCAGATTCACAGGCCATTAAAAAACACCGCAATCACCTCCCCCCCCCCCCAAATTAACCACCCCCCATCTGCTTTCTCAAATTCACAAGCCATAAGGCCATAAAAACTCCAGATGAGAGAGCAGATGATGGGGGGGGGGGGAGGGGGGGGAGAGTATGAGGGGTAGATTGAGTTTGCTGTGTTTTTTATGGCCTGCCCTGTGAATCTTAAAACACAGCAATCTACCTTCCTACAAACCCCCCCCCCCCCAATATACCTTATGTGCTGTCTTCTCTGAGTGGTGTGGTATTAGTCTTTTTTGTGAATGGATAATTGCCACAGCACTGTCTGCTGTCGTACACTCTCCACGCTCCTCTCTCGTCAGTCCTTCCCGCGCTCACAGCGGCAGAAAGAACTTAATATGACTTCACTTCCGGTGTCCCCGCACACTGGAAATTAAATCTTATTAAGTGCCTCCTGCTGTTGCGGCTCCAGAAAGAAAGACGTGCAGCTCTCTTCAGTATCGATAAAATAAAGATTAGCTTTGCTGCATCGCCCGATCGCCGATCACCAACCTGCACTGCACAGACACCACCCGACATCAATTAAAGCACCGGCTGCTGGAGAGGTGAATAATGGCTGCCGCTCTGGCACCCCTGCACATCGGCGCCCCCCTGCCACGCTTACCCCGCTTACCAGGTAGCGCCGGCCCTGCTGGGAAGGGAAATAAACAGCAGGGGGGGGGGGGTGGAGGGGGAGGGAAGAGTTCAAGGGGTTGGAGGCTGAAGAGATGAATGCATGGGGAGAAAAGGGCACAATGTGTATATTTCAGAAGGTGTACCACACACACATGCACCTATCCTCATCCCTGCACCGTACATTCACTCAGGCATCCTACCTTTCCACACACACACAGGAACCCTACCTCTGCATCTGATCCTGTACCACACACACACGCACCAGCATATACACACAAGCACCCATCCTCATCCCTGCACCATACACACACACAGGCACACACACACACATACAGGCACCTGACCCTGTACCACACACACAAACATGGACAAACACACACATCCCAGCCCTGCACCTCTTCCCTGTGGCCTGAAGCCTTGCAACCCACACCCACAACACAGAACCACACAGGAACCCCATTCCCACACCCCATGCACACAAAGGCACCCACTACTGCATCCAATTCTACACACAGACCCCTTACTCCCCGCACCACAAACACAGACACTTGCTATCTGATAGATTTATTTATTTAGCTGTGTTTATATATCGCCTTTCTCTGGGTCAAAGAGGTTTACATAGAACTGAAAATGTAACTTACATTGAAACATTTGTATTGACTATTTACAGCATGCAATCAAAGAGCGCTGGGTCTTAACTATATACAGGTTTCTTTATATACAACAATTGGTGACAGGTCTTCTACAGCCCCTGCTACCATAACAAGAAACATTTTATTATTTCTCTTCAAACTATTCCCACCCCCTCCCCAACATGTATGAGTTTGCAATTGGAGGACGGGGAAACGTGGCATTTTGTCACACTGTAAGTGTGCTCCTTTCAACTTGCTTAAAGTTCATCCACAATTCATAAATATGCATCTATTCAATAATGTTTTCAAATTATTCAAAATTCAGTTCAAATAAACACCATTAATTCTGTTTCCAACATTTTATATTCATTCATTACATAAGTAATCTGTGCAGTACAATAACCCCTCACATTTGCTATATTTGCTATCTTCCGCAGCGTTCACACTTACTAATTCAACATCCAAAATAGCAAAAGCGCTTCACATGCAAACGTTTGTTCAAAATCCACCAGTTACAATTCTAACTCATTCTTTCCATTTGAGCTTATCCAATTATTTTTTTCACCAAAAAAATATAAAAGAAAACATTCAAAGCAATGCTTTCCATTCTGCACATCCATTTAAACCCCGAATCCAAACTATTTAACTTAAAAATCCAACACTGTTGTCTGTTCAGTGCCCTTCCCCAGTCTCCACCCCGATCACTGTCTCTCGCCTAGTCAATTGCCTCACAACCTAAAGTCCAGAAACGACATCCATCCTCTATATCATTCTGATTGCTCTTCTGTGTGCCTTTTTTTTAATGCCACTATATCTTCATTTGTTGAGTGGAGGAGTAGCCTAGTACCCGGAAGATCAAGGGTTCAATTCCCACTGGCAATTCTTGTGGCATCGGGCAAGTCACTTACCCTCCATTGTCTCTGAAGAAAAGCCCTGACAATCTACTTCCAGTGATACATCGCCAAGAAAACCCAGAGGCAGCTGGGTCACTAGGAGACAGCACTAAAAAAAGAAATATATATATATATATTTTTTTGAGATGTGGAGACCAGAATTGCCATAGGTTGAAATTTTCAGCCCAGTGTGTCGCAGCTACTAAAAAAAAAAGCAAATAGAATTTTAGGGAATATTTGAAAAAGAACGGAGAACAAGCTAAGGATATCTTCACGCCTCCGTATAGGTCCCTGGATAGTTAGTGCTGTCTGCTGTTTCCAAAATAGACAGAGCACCGCAGAAATGGTTCAGAGAAGGATGAAGAAAATGATCAAGAGGGTCGAACACCTCCGTTCTGAAGAGAAGAGAAGATAAACAGGTTGGGGGCTCCTCGGCTTGGGGAAAAAGACGATTCGGAAGAAATATGATAGAAGTTCCTAAAATCTCAAGTGGGATGGAATGGTTAAATAGGGAACAGTTAGTTAACCTTTCAAAGAACACAAAAATGAGAAGACACCCCAAGAAATGAATGGCACATCATACAAATGTTTTATTCCCACACGGTGAATAATTAAGCTACGGGCACTGTGGTCAGAAGATGAGGTGTCCTTGGGAGTTCAAAAGAGGAAAATATCCTGGAGGGAAAATCTATAAAAAATATTTAGGTAAAACAAAGAGCCATTGCTCATTCCTATAAATGAGTTAGGAGCAATAGATCTAATTATTGGGATCTACCAGGTACTAGTGACCCAAACTGCTCACTGTTGGAGATAGGGTACTGGGCTCAGTGGACCTTGGTCTGACTCTTCATGGCTTTTCTTATGTTCTTATGCACTGATTTAGCTTTGTAGCCCTCTCTTGTTACTGGTGCACTCACTGAGCTCTCAGGCTGCAAGAGGGAAATCAGGTTTTATTATGTTATTCAAGCCCTAAATATACTTGGCTCTTTGGAAGAAATGTGGGAGGGGTCCCAAAGTCCTCCAGCATGCTCTATCTGCAGCTTCAGGCATACTTGGGCCCCGTGCATCCTCTCCCCCCTATGCCAGCCCTGTCCCTATGCAAATTGTAAACCTGCTAAGCATATGGTGTTTGCCAAAATGAACTAGAACAAAAGATATGACTGTAGAAATTAAATATTCCAAAACAAATCTTACAGGTGAATTGTATAAATCATTCAGGATTTGGCAGATCCAACTTTCAAACTGTATGCATGCAGCAAAGACCTCATTCAACTTCCTACTCGGTAAGTTTGAAATATATTTTCTTTAGGGTTTCACAGTTGTTTGGCAAGAATCATATATGGCACCAATTCATTTCATCCCAACTGCTCCAGAAACTCAGCTTGAGATGAATATTAAAGGAGAAGCACCATCTGTACAGATTTTACATATTGTGCTCCTGCCTTAGGAAAAGTTGCAATCATCAGAATTGTGATTTTTGGTTTTGCAGATGGTTTAAAAATGCTACTTTATTTTTAAGCTTCAGGATCATCTATCTTACCTTCTTTCTGTCAGCTGCAGGAGGTTTCTCAACATGTATCTCTCAGGGATATGAGAATGCTGTTTCCTTTGTAGGCTATTTGCATCCAGCTGTTGCTCCAATGATTTCCTTCTCCCATATTTATCTAATCTTCTCCTCTGGACCTCCACCCCTCCCGAACCATTAGTAGTGGCCTAATATTGTAGCAATGTGCGAAAACCAAAGAAACCAGAGTTCAACTCCCACAGCTTATGATCTTGGGCAA
This sequence comes from Ichthyophis bannanicus, assembly GCA_033557465.1. Taxonomy (NCBI): domain Eukaryota; kingdom Metazoa; phylum Chordata; class Amphibia; order Gymnophiona; family Ichthyophiidae; genus Ichthyophis; species Ichthyophis bannanicus. Next base: position 199,365,188 of record CM066038.1, on the reverse strand, counting down.
GTCACTTAACCCTCCATTGCTTCAAGTACAAACCTTAAGTTGCAAGTCATCTGAGGACTAAAATACCATCTACCTGAGTACATAGGAGTAGAGGAGTAGCCTAGTGGTTTGAACAGCTGCCTGATACCCAGACGATCAAGGGTTCTATTCCGACTGGCACTTCTTGGACAAGTCACTTTGTTCTCCATTGCCTTGGAAGAAAAGGCCTGGCAATCTACTTCTGGTAATATATTACCAAGAAAATCCAGAGGCCATCTCTTCTTTTCATTTTTTAGCAGGCTCCAGTCTGATGAGCTTTTCCTTCTCATCTTTTTGTTCCTCTGTTTTTTGCTACTTTGTACCATAGTAGGCTCTAAGTCATCATGGTGCTCTCTTTGTTCAATAATCCTATTCCCCATTTTTGGGGTATTCCATAAGGGCCCGATTCTATCCTGCACGTAACTCCCCTCTGTGCGTCCGGTCTAAACCAGACGCACAGAGCGGTTTGAGATTCTGATCCCGTGGGGCACGTCTAGCCCTGCAGGATCAGAATTGCGAACGGTCATGCACGTTCAGGCCGGGACTGCGATTCGGTCAGGCCTGCACATGCAGGACTGCCCCCAGCTAACTCAGTCAAGGCTCCTCAATGGAGCCATGGTGCCAAGGCACATACTCCATTGAAGAGCCACGATGCCGGTTGCCAAACAAAAGTGTTTATTCCCCACAGCCCGACCCCTGATCTGGCCTCCTAAAGCCAGGGTCGGGCTCCAGGAAATAAACCCTGCCCCCCCCTGCCCCATCCGCACCCCAGGTTGTTCGAAAAATTATGTCTAGGGAAGTTATTCCACATTTCACCGGTCCTGGACGTACAGGTCTGACATTAGAATTGGCCCTGTACATCCAGGGCCAGCGACCACCTATTGCCCACCTAGATTCCACCCCCATCTAACTTCCCCGCACAACAAGCAGAGAAGTTAGTTGGGGGCAGGAGCCAGCACGAATAGCGGGGATGGATGTCCCGTTGGGCTGTGCATCCCTGTTATTCGTAGCACAGAATAGCAGAGTTTTTACTTTTCTTCATTTCGTTTTTCTTTTCTTTTTTAGTTATTTATTCATGACTTTTTACTTTGGCTCATAGTCCTTTATGTATATTTTGATGGGAGACAACTTGTTTTTAGTGAAGTTTTTATTTATTTATTTATTATAAACGTCTTTTGGGTTTGATCTTCAAGCTTGGTTGGATACCTCGATGAAGTCATGCTTTTAATACTACATAGCATCAGATCAAGAGATCTTATCTACTTACCATATATGTTATTTAATTTTGTTCTTCAGGCTTGGCTTAACAATCTTATTTATTTAACTTTTTTTTATATACCGCCTTTCAATGTTATCAAAGCGGTTTACATCTAACTCAACAATTATACATAGAACTGTTACAGGTATAACTATGATAACATTCTAGGAAGTTAAACGTTATGCCAACAGTGGCAACTATTTACTTTTTAATGATAATGGTTGACATTAAGGGGTATGTTTACTAAACAGCGATAGCGGCTTCCATGCGATATCAGAGCCGCGGCCCCATTGATTTCAATGGGGCCATGGCTCCGATATCGCACGGAAGCCACTAACGCTGTTTAGTAAACATATCCCTAAGAGTAAGGACTGTGACTGTGATGCCTGTATGTAAATAGTTACCCTAATGTTACCCAAGTTTCTAGTACCTGTTCGGTGTAAACGCAGTACAGCTTGCTGCACTGTGTACTTTTCTGTTTCATGTAAACCGCACTGATGTTGAATAGTGCGGTATAAAAGAGAATGTAAATAAATAAATGGTCAGCCAGGTTTAATGTTTTTGATATTATACAGCACTAGTTCAAGAATCCTAGGACAGCCCCATTTTACTTCCTTATTTTTATCTCATGCCCAGACAGTTTTAATAATTTTGTTCTGCTACTTTCCTCCCCATTTTGTTTTTGGTATCAGCAATATACCACATAGGTTCTTATCATGGTTTTTTTTAGTTGGTTTTATCAGTCATACACGTTTTTATGAGAGACAACTTTATGGCGACCCTGGTGTTTGAATTTAGTCCCACATGCTTTTATATTTATCATTTATTATTATTTTTACTATTTGTCTTTTTATTAATTTTTTATGTTTTAAGATAATTTTATGTTAACTCCAGTTTTTAGCGTAATGGTGCAGATGGACGCACATTGTCCCCTTTTGATCCTTTTATTCATCATCATTTGCAATAGCTTACCTGCCGTTAAGCACAATTGGACAGCTATGGGTTTTTTTTTTTTTTGGACTAAGCTCCCCTCCTCAATACCTTGGTGCCTCACCGGCAGCACTTTTATTGTTATAATATTCTCTTTGGGTTTGGCTGGTATAATTCCAATGGCTTTCTTATTAATAGATCTAATATTAAGCAAAACAGATTACAATAAAGGGTCTGTTTATTTTGACTGTGCATGGCGTGTGCTATTGGCCTTTTGTAATAGAAAAGTTTAACTTGCAGTACAGTCTTTTTTTGATTAAACTCACTACTGTCTGCATGTTTTATGCAAAACATTTTCCACCACAATATACATTGTACATTCATATTGATGTAGAAAGTATCAGAGGTTGTTTTTAAGGTTATAACCCACTGAACGCTGACCTCAGTTTTTTGGCGCAAACCCTTTTAAACAATGACAGATCACCATTGCTTTTTCTGCCAATCTGACATCTTTGAATGTGTCGTGTTCAATGTAAGAGGCAAGTAATTCACGGTTCAGTTTTTACTGATGACACTACCGTCTTTGATATCCCTCTCATCTGGTCTTGGGTTTGTTTCCCAGGACAAATCCATTTGCTTAGTTTTTATACCATTACTTTGAAAGCAACATTGCAGTGAGTCTATTTATCTCCTTATATACTAGACCAGGGGTGGGCACCTCCGGTCCTGGAGGGCCGCAGACCAGTCAGGTTTTCGGGATATCCCTAATGAACATGCATGAGATATATATGCATTAGAGATATCCTGCCAACCTGACTGGTTTGTGGCCCTCCAGGGCTGGATTTGGAGACCCCTGCCTTACACCTCTGTCATTTAAGATCGTGAATGGGCAAGGTACAGATGTCCTAGACATCCAAAGGGTATATAGAATGTGTCACATTCCTCCTCGATTCTCACCACCACCAAAACGTTGTCTAATAGACAATTTTTTGGTGGTGGTGAGAAGTGAGGAGGACTGTGACAAATTCTATCTAACCTTTTTGCACTATCACCTCATTTTTTCTGCTGCCCATTCCTCTCTCTATGCACCCAAGCATCCTTCTGTCTTTCACTGTCACCTTTTCTACCTGTTTAGCCACTTTAAGATCATCAGAAACAATCACACCCATGTCCCATTTTTCTTTCATTGACAGATGTACTTCACCCCTTACACTGTACTGCTCCCATGGATTTTTGCGGCCCAAATGCACGCCCCTGCATTTTTTAGCATTAAATCTCAGCTGCCAAATTCTAGACCATCCTTCAAGCTTAGCTAGATCCTTCCTCATATTATCTACTCTTTCCTGGGTGTCTACTCTATTACGGAATTTGGTATCCTCTGGAAAGGGTCAAAATGTAACCAACAACCCTTCTGCACTATCACTAACACAAGTGTTAAAAAGAATTGCAGCCTTGCCACTTCTTCTCTGAGCTCCTCCACGTTTCCTGAGGACTTCAGCTTGCAGGCATCTTGCACATGGAACAGACCCCTCGACTGGCATTGGGCTGTCTGTCTGGACAGAGGCAGAAACTGTAATGGGGGCAACAGCTTTGGCAATACGATTTTTCCCAGCCATCATTTAGTTGGTGGAGCTTTGTTACCTATTGAAGTAAACGAGAGAGACCAGATGGATACGCAGATGAGTCTTCTGGTCCTCTGTTGCTGGGGAGAGTGCAGGGTCTCTGGCAGCTCTTGCATGGCTGACTTGTGGTGGCCTCTGGAGACCTCTGCTGGCGCTGCTGGGATGGATATGTAGATGAGTCTTCCGGTTTGATATACCGCCATTCTGCAAGCAAGCAAAGCAGTTTACAATAAAAAGTTAAAAGTTAAAAATAAAAGAACACAGGCAATTAGTCAAATGCAATTACACATAGGAAAGAGTGGAAAGGATACATACACATAAAAGAACTAGTAACTCAAATGCAACATGCTAAGGGGAGGGTAGGACAGACAAAAGAGGATTAAACGTTTAAAAAATATTAATTTAAACACTGATGCCAGTGTCTAAATTAATTTGGTCACTGTGTTAGCTAAATATCCCTCTTACATAATAATTCACAGGACAATCCGAAAAAGACTCCAAAAGATACTAGCAAATGAAAAATACAAGAAGTGAAAAAGTAGATTTGAGGTAAATCAGCAAGGTAATTAAATATTTGAAAAAATATTAAAGCATGTCTCCTTTCAGTGGGGATTGTAGAGTGCCTTATACAGCGATAGATTAGAAAACAGTGAATCAGAGAGTACTGTTTCTTCAGTGCAGAGGAAGTCAACAGACTTTAACTGCATATACATATTCATTTACATCAAGTCAATTTAATTATGGTCCAGTTTACAAGTTGTTGCTTACGTAAATCAAACTCCAATTGGGCAAAAGGTCAATACACTGAAACTCATCAAGGCTGTAGCTTGACAAATTATGCTTTGAATGCTTTCCTTCATTATATTTAAAATATAAAAGGTTTTCCATTTCCAAAGCCTTACTTAAACAAAGGCAATATTTAGGGATGTACAAAGTCAAAATGTATGGTTTGTTTTTGGATAATTGGACTATTGTTTTTTTTGAAACTTTTATTTTCATTTTGCAACAAACAAAAGAAACAACACACCAAAAGAGACAAAACAGGTATACAATAAGGAAAAGTAAACCCATTACCCCCCACCCCGATGCTTCTTCTCTACCCGATTATATCAGCATGTGAGCGCTTCCAATTAACAGTGATTATACATCAAACGATCAAAAGAGTATCTACAATACAGCATGATCATAGGACAGATATATACAAAATTAGACAGTCAGATGAGAGCATTTAGCAAAATGTACATAGTCATTGAGCAGCTTCCATTGAGACCAATGAGAAGGAGTCTGAACGGAGGAAGCAAACAGACGAGGTAGTTGTTCATATTTACTATAAAGACAGGCATGATGCCACCATTCATTGGGGCTCAGATGGGAGCTAATTTTCCAGTATTACTTAATTAGGGAAATAGCAATGCCAAGCATAAAGTTCGAAAGGAGAGAAGCCATTTTTGGGAGAGAGAGGGGATCCCCGCAATTGGGCGAAGTCCCACTATCCTCCAAGAAAGGGGCTCCTGAGAGTGCGAGATAGACTAAATACGACCCCAGACCCGACGCCAGTAATACTGTAGTGCGGGATATTCATGCATAACATGAGGCAAGAAACCAATGGCCGCAGGACGTGTCCAGCAACCATTGCCCTGAGTAGTGTTCCATTTGTCTAATCTGTGAGAAGTGTAAAAAAACACCGGTGGGCTAGAAAGAAGAGGGTCTGAGTGAGTGAGGCGGATCGGGAACCCGTGTCCCTCTACTCCAGATAAGGCTCCATTGCTCCGAGGTCAAGGTCACATGCAATTCTCTCTCCCATACTTTCTGCGCTATAGGGGTATCTCTAGTTATAGCATTACATAAGGTTTAGTAAAATTGGATGCTACACCCGGTGAACTACCGAGAGATCGGAAGTCTCCAATCAACCCTATGTAGGGAGTGCCGATGGCGGGAGTACTCTAGTGCTCCGAAGGCGATGCTGCAGTTGCACTGACCAGAGTTGGGAGTCTGAGGATTGCATAAGAGTATTAAAGGCACCTAAAGTGTCTAAAAGCATTGGTAGATAGTAGGAGCCTGATGGGAGAGTCATACCAGGGAGAAAGGTAAGAGGAATCGGTTTGCAAAGGCCCGCTTCTATATCTAGCCACACAGGTCTACTCGGTACTGGATCTTCCAACCAACGAGCACCTTGTTTGAGAAGAAAAGATTGAGGGAACACTTGAGTAAAATCGCCACCAAGTATTAATGGAGCATTGGCAGAGGCCAAGGCCAACTGCGCAATACTTGCATAGTAAGCAGGGTTGTCCACATTCGGGGCATAATGCAAATACACGTGAATTCACTATCTCCAACCTCAAGGTGTACACGGGCCCATCTACCCTCCTTGTCAACGCTAATATCAGGTACAGTAGCATGCAAAGACTTCTTAACCAGAATGGTTATCCCGTACCATTTGGAAACGGTGGGAGAATAGGCAGCTACCATGTGAGGCTTAGCATTGAGTTTCAGTGTTTCAGCAGAGTTTAAATGCGTTTCCTGAAGAAACACTAAATCAACATGCACATGACTAAGATAGCTAAGGATTTTCTTTCCTTTGAGTGGACCTTTAATGCCTTCGACGGTGAATGATAAGATTTTACATAAGGCCATTCAAAAAAGTTAAAAATTCTGAGCATGATAGCACACATAATTTCACTATATCCCTCAAACTGACTGTATCTGGCTGTACACATGACATAGGAAAATAAGCTAATATAATACAATGAAGCGCCCCACATTAACAAAGAAAACCGCAGTACGGTAGAGGAGAAGCAAAGCCCCAAAATTACTGGCGACCATGTGTCTGCGGGGAGAAACCCCAGAGAAGGCCGAAATTGAAAAAACACATAACCTGTAGGACTGTGCGTGCTCCGAATCCGACCGAGGCACACATCATGAAGGGATAGGAGACCAAAAAACAAAAGTCATATAGAGAAAGAAAGAAAGTCCAGGCTATTTCTGTGCTTGGCTATGACCGCCACATCGGGCCCTTCAAAATGGCGGATAGAGCCGGCAGATAAGAGTCCAAGATTTGGAATTAGCGCATCTGCTCTGCTTCTTTGGAGTCCAAAAATGTTGATAGTAGATCAGGATCTTCGAATGTCCTGGTTTGGTTGTGGAGAGTCACTCGGAGCTTCGCGGGATACAACAGGCCAAAGCGAGCCTGTAGCTGTTGAAGTCGAGGGCGAAAAGCAAGGAGTTTCTTCCGACGGTCAACGGTAGGCTTTGCTAAATCAGGAAAGAAGGAGACCTTACGACCTTCAAATTCCAAATGATGATTCGCTCGGGCAGCATGTAGAATTTGTTCCACTTGTTGATATCGTAGCAAGCTAAAGATAATAGGCCGGGGGGTCGTGCGGTTGAGCGCCATGTGGGCAGGAACACGGTGTGCTCGATCGATTTCCAGTTCTCTGTGAAAAGTGATCTTCAGCAAGGAGGGAAGAGTTTTGAGCAAGAATTCTCTTATATCTCCTGCTTCCACCCCCTCCGGCATTCCGAGGAGCCTCACATTGTTGCGACGGGCTCGATTATTGCTATCTTCTAACTCCTTTTGAAGATTCTGTATCTGGCGCTCAGCCTTGTCCAGTTTGCCCAAGCGCACCTCGTGCGAGTCGAGGACCCCCGCCATGTTGTCCTGCCGTAATGAAAGACTTTCAAGTCGGTCCTGGAGCACTCCAAAGTCTTCTCGCATGGCTCGAAGCGCTTCTCCATTAGACTGCACCAATTCCTTCACACCGCGTATTTCCTCCAAAATCTCCAGGTGCATTTCGGGGTTTTCACGAAATGGGACCATCTTCTGTGGGGAGGACACCTCTGTTTTGGAGCGTTTTCCGTGAGAAGAAGAAGGAGACCCGAAGTCCAAGCGCGCTGGTTTATGGGCCGCCATCCCCCCCGAGGTGCCCCGGTCAGCTCGGAGCGAAATAGTAAATTTGTATAGGTATTAAATCAGGATTCTAAGTAGGCCTCTCGGGAGCTTCAACGCAAAGCGTCCTACCCGCTGGACATCAGGCTCCGCCCCCCCCATAATTGGACTATTGTAATAGTCTCCTAATTGGCCTTCCACAAAAAAACACATATCTGTTACAAAGAGCCCAGAACATCTGTGCCAAGGTAATTGTTAAAGCGCGCCTAACAGACCATGTAACCCCAATACTGCTGGAATTGCACTGGCTTCCTATAAATAGCCGAATCAGATATAAAATTCTCCTAACAACTTTCAAACTCCTAAACGACATCGCCCCTCACACCTGTCCACACTACTGCACGTTCCATCTGAATCAAGAACACACCGACAAAACGCAGCCCACTCCCTCAACATACCAAAAACCTTCAGGAAGACAAAGAAAACCACAAGCTCCAGAGCTTTCACATTTGCTGCCCCCACACTCTGGAACGATCTCCCAATAACCCTTCGCATGATAAAAGATCTTCCTCAATTCAGGAAAGAACTCAAAACATATCTATTCTCTGAGCATTTTGAAATCTCCTACCCCCCAAGACCAACCCCACAGCAACCACAGACACACTCCCACAAAACTCCTGAAATCACAATTAACTAACCCAGACAGACCTCCACCACACACACACCTGACGTACGATGAAAAGGAAATAAATTCCAATAACCACACATGCCCAATGTCTACTATACCCTGTAACACATTGTTTATAGCCTTTTGTAAATAGCCAATGTAAATAGTTTTGACAGTTGTATGCATTATTACTTGTTCAAAGTTAGAATTACTGTTCAATGTAAATGTATACAGACGTATACAAAATTGTTAACTGTTCCCTGTAAACCGCCCTTGATCTCTGGAAGGGGCGGTATAGAAGAAAATAGATAAATAAATAAATAAATAAAAATAATTGTCAATTTTATTTAGAGGATTTTCAGTTCATGTACCATTTGATTAACATGCATTAACATTTTAATATTCATAAATCATATTTATGTGCTTTAATTCAGAGATTTTAGGCATGTACTATTGATTTAGTGCATGTGCGTTACGTATATAGCATTTTCCAAACCAAAACTGCAAACCGAATGCACATCCCGAAAAAAAACTTGTATACTTGGTTAGATCCGACAAGTGAAAAAATATTTAGATCCTTTGTTCCCAGTTTCTCTCTACGAAAAGAGCCAGCTATGCTAATATAATTGCGTAATCCTCTTATTTCACACACTATAGTTTGGAGGATATGCCCTTTATGGGGATAATTTTCTAAGCAACCTGAACAGGTAGAACAGTGTTTTATAATAACAACATTCAACCCTCTGAACTAAATCGGCAAACCTGCAAGAAACATGGAAACAACAGTCAGTCCACAAAGAGTCCAGCGGTGGAAACTGCCAAGCAGCATGCCATCCAGGGGGAAGATCTGCCAAGTGCCAGGCCTGAGAGAGCAAGATACAAAAGGTTCTCAAGCCGGCAGGGTAACTCCAACTTCCCTGATGACAGAGTCAGCAAGCTCCACCCAACCAGAGCTCCCCAGCAGACCTGTCTGCACCATCCATTGAGCCCAGATGCGGCCTCACACCACATGGCCCTTCAATCCAACAAGGCTAACTGGCCATGTCCAGGAGCAGCCTCCCATAGTCCCACCAGAGCGCAGGCCACAGCCACCAACTCAGACTGGGCGGCAGAAGCTGTGAGCCGACACAAGTCCCTGGGCCACACAGCGATGTCAAACTCTTGCAGTCCTCTCATTGTCTACACAGGCCATAGAAGATATCAGCGGAACTGCACCTCGCAGAAAGCGAGGGCCTCCGCTGGGTGGGTGAATACGTGATGTTGTCCTTGATGGTGAATTCTGAGCTTGGCAGGATAACCCAACGTGAAGTGCATTCCGTGTTTCACAAGATGAGTGCAGATTGGTGTAAACTCCTTGCGCTGAGCAACAACCGCCACCGAGTAGTCTTGAAAGATCAGCATCTGTTTCCCAGGCTGCTCAACATTCCGCTGTGCACAGTAAGCCCAGAGCACCAGCTCCTTATGGTGGTAATTTAAAAAGTGGGCAATCTCTTCCCAGAGCCAGATGTCTGCCTCCCATTGAGGGTTCAGATGATACACTTGTTCGAGGCATATCTTGCCGTCCAGCCCTTCAAGACAGAGATTAAGAGAGAACCAGGCCTCCAAATAGCCTCTCAATTCGTTTTCTGCAACACTCTCATCGATGCTGACAAAGCGCAGGTTTTTTTGGCGGCCTCTGTTTTCCAAGTCATCCAACTTTGCCATTACTCTTAACTTGCTCCTCTAATCTCTGTAAGGCTGCCTGGGTCATCATGCCGCCATCTTTGAGGTAGGAGATGCGCTGCTTGGCTTGCCCAAGGCATCCACCAAAATCAGGCACTTCCTGCGCTACCTGCATGAGCTGATCAGAGAGGCCCTGCAGCCGACCCTCCAGTATACTGACCACTGCTGCCAATACTTCAGCGACCAACAGCCCAGGGGTCTCCATGTGCAGGCTGGCGTGTGCAGTGTCCACCATCTTGAAATACGTTAGCTTACTTTTGTTTTTTTGTACTGGGTTCACTGCCATGGGGGGGGGGGGGGGTGTTCTTCTTCAGTGCACCAGGCAAGGTTGAAGCACCTAAGCCTCAATTTTAGTCGGTCATGACTGCCCGAGGTTTGTCAGGTCAGCCGTTTTTGGGCAGGGAGCCCCAGAGCCAAGAAAACCCTGGCTTCCCCGGCTCCCCACGTCACGTGATCCATAGAACAGTATTTTAAATGCTCAAGTAGCTGCTTATAAAATTGCCCAGGGGTACATGTGCATAAAATAAGTGATAGCAAAATATAGCCCTATGGAGAATGGGTGGCGTGGAGGCAGGATGGGCACTTTTGCATGTGTTTCATAAAATACACATGCACTAATTCCTACTGGCACATACATGTGCAAAATTACTCCTTTCTTGGAATAGGTATAAATTGGAAAGGAACAACAGGAGGGAGGTGGAAAGGGACTTCTACTCTGTTATGATTCAATAGTTTCGTTAAGTGACATTTTATGCTTTATATATTTATTGATGTTCATACCACATACATCAAAAACACAAAAACAGGTGAATTCTTCCATACATACAAGAAAAATGAAAACCACAAGATTAACATCTTCCAGAAGTAAATAAAACAAAGAAATGGAATATTAGCCCACATCAACGGGATCAAGAAAAAAAAAAGGAAAACAACAATAAGGGAAAAAAGTGGCAAAAGAAACCTCACAATAAGCTGCTAAGTATTCAGTAACTCCTAAATGAAACCATGTATCTTACTAATGTACTATAAATCCCTCAACCTCCTCAGCCATAGGTGCAGCCGCCTCCTTGTTTACCAAAAGTTTCTCCAGGTGAGAAGGATCAAGGAAAACATACTTTACCCCTGACAGTGTAACTAAACATTTACAGGGGAATCATAAATAAAAACGTGCCAGATAAACCCAGAACTCAAGATCTGAGGAGCAAAAAGCTTTCCTCCTCACTTGGGTAGCTCTGGAGACATCTGGAAGCAACTGAAGTTTTCCTCCACAAAAGATAACTTCATTATGTCTAAAGTAACTTCGCAAAATTAAGGCTTTATCACCATCATTCATAAAGGAAACCACCAAGGTAGCTCTAGTATTTATAATATCTTGCAAATCTTCAAGAAAGGCAGAGAGGCTGAACTCTGGTTTAGATTTCAGAATTCCTTCACCCTCTTGCCCTGAAGACGTCCACAATATCTTATCGGAAACATAACACAACCTAGAAATTACAACCTCATCAGCATTAGGTAACAACAACATTTCTTTAAGGTATTTTCTTAGCAAGATATCAGGTGATAACAAATGCGTCTTAGAATATGCATTTTGTTAATTTTCCTTTCTACGAAATATGTTCTCCAGAGACTCCTACTTATGGTGTATCAGCAAGTTGTCCTTAATAGAGGACACACCCGCTGAACTCAAGGAGACAACCTGAAAGTCCAAACTGGAGATCTTTTTCCCTAAAGTCCCCAGGATGGTATCCACCTGATGAAATTTAGCAGTAGTCTCCTGGGAGAATATGCAAAACTGATGAATTACAGTAGTAAGAAGGGCCTCTGTTGTTGACATTACTTGCCATATATCCTGTAAAGAAGCGGTAGAGCCCACCGCAGAAACAGAAACTTTATCCAAATTACATTGCACAGGTATAGGGCAAGGTGTCATGTCACTAAGGCCTCGAGAAGAAAATTCCAATCCATCCCCCAAAGGAGAGTCTTGCAAAAGCGACTGGAGAGGAGAGGGTGGAGTCCACTCCGGGGAGCTTAAAGAAGCTCCCTCACCCGATGACACTGACTGCAACCTCGTCTGTTCTAAAACATCAGTCTTCGCTACTAAATGTTTGTCCATAGGTCCCAACCCTATAGCTGTCTTGCTGCCTTTAACTTTCCGTTTTTCAAGCATCATATATATACTTCTCTGCCTTACCTTCCAAACTTACTGATCCCAAACTCAAAGTCCACTAGCATGCTCCTCACGCTTCTCAGTGCTCCCAAGGGGCAAACATGTCCTTTGTTGCACACCCCTTAGTGCACGCCCCCAGCCAACAGCCAACACGCCCCCAGCCAACAGCCGTGTGCTGGGGGAGATCCAGATTTTATAGGTCCCCTGGGGAGAGCAGTAGTAACAGGGGCGATGCCGGGCTGCAGGCAGACACACAGATGATTTCCTCAGCAGCAGGCAGCACAGGAAACACCTCCAAACACAGTAGCTCACCAGCTCCGATTTTATAGGTCCCCCAGGGAGAGCAGTTGTAACTGCAGCAATGCTGGGCTGCAGGCAGACACAGAGATGATGTCCTCAACAGCAGACAGCACAGGATATGGCTCCCGAAGTGGCATTTTAGAAAGGATGTCCAGGAGGTATCTGGGACGTCAAGAGCACAACATCCAAATAGTCAGGGGAATGGCAGCAATGAAGGGAGACACATATAAGTGTCTTCTGAAATCGCTCCATCTCTACCCTGAAAGATGAACTTCCCAGTAATTGAGTCTGGTAACAGGCCTGTGCAGATAGCAAGGCTGGGTAGGTGCACAGGTGTAGGCCATTTCACAAATGTGGATGTTCCTGAATTGCATGCCCGCAGACAGGGCCGGATTTACCTTGAGTGAGGCCCTACGCCAACAAAAATTGTGGGCCCCCAGCAGGGGCGGCCCAAGGGGGGTGCGGGGCCTCATTTGCATAAGGGGCCTCATTTGCATAAATATTTGCATAATGTTACCATATACTAACTTTTAGTAAACGTGCCTCTTAATGAGTGTATGGATAAAGAAAGACTAAAAGATTTCTACATTACTATAATCCAGTGCCAACTGCCAGACACATTAGGAACTACTACAAACACTGCCCATTTAGAACCCATAGTAAACCCGCCGTATCCTAACAGCACTACCAGGACTCACAAAGCACCATACTCTACCAATCAAAAGGCAACACTGCAAATATTAAACCAATACATTTCAGAGAACAATACATGACCTACTGGGGAAAGAGAACAAGTGGCAATGTCAAATAGGAATTATATAAACAGAACACCTCAGCTCAGTTACACATGCAGAACATAGACCATCACCAAACAAGTAATCACAATTTAGAAACAGGAAGACAATAATTAAACTGGGAATCCCAAAAGCCAAACTTGGAATGTACAACACTGTAGAAATAAAACTATACATTAATTTGCTCTTGTACTAAACAAAGCGCAGACGTTAATGATGCACATTTACCAGAGCTGACATATTCCAATTAATAAATTCAAAATAAAGAGATATTTTTCTACCTTTTGTGCATTTTTTTCAGCTGCAATTGCTCCAGCCACTTTCTTCTGGTTTCTTCGTGTCTTCTGCTAACTCTCCATCGTCTGCTGTCCATTTGTCCTTTCTTCTCTCTTCTAGATTTTTTCCATTCTCTCTCTACATCTGCTTTAACATACTAATCTTTCTCCTTTTGCTCTTTCCTCATTCCTATTTCATCCACTCAAATTTTACCCCTCCATCCTCAATCCCCACTTACTCTCCCAATACCCGGCCAATTGTAGATTTTTTATCCCTCCCACACAAAATATTTTTCCCTTCTCCATTTTACTCTTCCAGCCCCATCCCATTCTAATCCTCCCCCAACATCAGCTCCCTTCTAGTTCCAGCCTCACCCAGCATCCATTCCCTTCTAGTCCCTGCATCAGCCCATTTCCAGTCCTAGCCACCCATCAGCCCATTTCCAGTCCTAGCAACCCCCCAACCCAATACCAGTCCTAGCCCCCCATCAACCCACTTACAGTCCTTAACCCCCCATCAACCCATTTTCAGTTTAAGCCCCCCCTATAACCCATTACCAGTCCTAACCCCCCATCAGCCCACTTCCAGTCCTAACCCCATCAACCCATTTCCAGTCAGCCCCCCATAGCCCATTGCCAGTCCTACCCCCCCATCAGCCCACAGCCCATTACCAGTCCTAACCCCATCAGCCCACCTCCAGTTTTAACCCCCCAGCCCATTTCCAGTCCTAGCCCCCCCATAGCCCATTACCAGACAACCCCCATCAGCCCACAGCCCATTACCAGTCTTAACCCCCCCAAAGCCCATTGCCAGTTCTAACCCCCCCAACAGCCCATTACCAGTCCTAACCCCATCAGCCCACCTCCAGTCTTAACCCCCCAGCCAATTTCCAGTCCTAGCCCCCCCATAGCCCATTACCAGACAGCCCCCATCAGCCCACAGCCCATTACCAGTCTTAACCCCCCCAAAGCCCATTGCCAGTTCTAAGCCCCCCTAACAGCCCACAGTCCATTACCAGTCCTAACCCCATCAGCCCACCTCTAGCCTTAACCCCCCCAGCCTATTTCCAGCCCCAGCCCCCCCAATAGCCCATTACCAGTCCTACCCCCCCCATAGCCCATTACCAGTCCTACCCCCCCAGCCCATTTCAAGCCCCAGCCCCCCCAATAGCCCATTACCAGTCCTACCCCCCCCCCCCCGTCGGCCTAAAGTAAAATTTAATTTAAAAAAAAAACCTGCTGGCTGCCGCCGCGGGGCCCCCTCTGCTGCCGCGGCAGCACGGACTGACCCGCGGGGGTCCCCTCTGCAAGCTGACTCCGTCGGTCCGTCGATCCCTCCCTCCCTCCGTGCACGCTGTGAGAGGCGTGAAGGGAGAGCGTCTCCTCGCGTCTCTGTTAAGCCCGCAGGGGCTGATGGGAAATTTCCCATCAGCCCCTGCGGGCTTAACAGAGACGCGAGGAGACACTCTCCTTTCGCGTCTCTCACAGCCTGCAGCCTGCACAGAGGGAGGGAGGGAGGAACGAACCGAACCGAACCGACGGCTTCAGCTTGTAGACGGGGCCCCCGCGGGTCAGTCGGTGCTGCCGCGGCAGCAGAGGGGGCCCCGCGGCGGCAGCCACCAGGTTTTTTTTAAAATTGTATTAAAAAAAAATTAACTTGTTCTTTTTTTGTGGGCCCCTGCCGGCTGTGGGCCCTACGCCATGGCGTACATGGCGTATAGGTAAATCCGGCCCTGCCCACAGAACCAAGTACTTAGATGTCCCAGCCAGGACATTTCAGAAGGGGGCAACTATGTTCTGAGACTAGCATGTCCTGGCTGGCCATTTCAGTTAATTAGATGTGCAGCAGTGGGCTAGTAATATGTTTAGAGTATGCATTTACATGCAGGTTTCTACAGCCAAGAAATATTAACTGTGGCAATGAAAGCATATTTTGATCTTCCCTCTGGAAGCATTACAACCATGAAATGAGCACTTTTTTGCACCTTATTTGTGATTAGTAGTAGACAAAGGCATGAATGTCTTAGCAAACAGGGCCAGACATGCTTGGGCCATTCTGAAATTGTACCACGAAGTGCATCTGTCTTGCTCCGCCCAGGGCATGTTTCGAACATGCCTCTATGCTGCGTGGAAATGCTCGCATTGGGGATGTCTATTCACCTGGCTTTCTAAAATGGATCCAGGGACATCTCTAGATTTGCATGTCGGAATGCCTGCTTTCAGATGTCCAACTCACAAAAAGAGTTTCTAAAATTACCTCCCTAGTTTACTATAAACCTGATGTAGTTATGTTTTGGTGCACTCTGCCTGTATTAGGGGTATCTTACATGTATAACATAAAAATAATGACAGAAATCATACATACAAAAAAAAGCATAACAAAGTACATGACATAAAATTCAACATATTTACCACAAAAAATATAAATATATAAACATTGTACATGCAAATCATATAATAGATATTTTTGTACAACATCAGCAAAATATTTCACAGAAAGGTATAACAAAAAATAACCAGAAATCATTAAAAGAAGGAAGAGACCAAGCCATCAAAGGAAGAGAAAATTCGGACAACCCCACAGAAAAATTGTCAGTATTCACAATTCTATTAACATGATAAAAACAAACAAACTATTGGAGAATCCAAAAGAAACCACACACCCGATAAAGATAATGTCATAAAAACTCAGGAAAGAAAAGAAGGGAGAAGCAAAGGAGAAGGCAAGGGGAGGTAGGTGGAAGGTAAGAGGTCAAGGGAAAGGGGAAGGAGGGGGCAAGCATAACAAAGAAGCAAAATATGGTAAAGATAGACAAGGTAAATTTTTGAGACATTGAGATTGGGCTGTACAGAATCGCGAGGCCGCGGGGCTGCGTCCTCGCGGCCGGCATTAATCGGTCGGGCGGCTGAGGAGCGGTCTGCTTTGGTGCAGGCGGGAAGGCCGTGGAGGGGCGGGGCCAGTTGGTGCTGCGTGGCGGTTGGCTCCCGTGGTGTGTATGGCAACGCGGGAGCCAATGTTGCACGGCGGGGGGTTACGTGATCGCGTCCTCAGAGGGGACACGTGTTGCTCCGGCCTTTTCGGTTAGGCGACCGGAGACGCCGGACGGTTTGTTGCCTCGTGCTCAGATAAGTTGGGCCTGCTATAAAAGGGGGGGGGGTTGGAGTCCTCCGTTGGGGTGGGTTAATCATTGGTAGTTTTGGGAGCCGGGGAAGAGGTTCGGGGGTCCAAAGGTGCGGGGGTTAGCTGGGTTAGCAGTGCTGCTGCGGCTGACGGTGGTGTGGGAAAAGAGGGGGGTAGCGGTACTGGTGGTGGGGATCTATTGGGGCAAGGGTAATACAAAAAAAAAAAAAGAACAAATAAATAAAGAAGCACAAATAAGGGTTTTCTTAATTTTGTTTGGTTGTTTAGAGTGTGTGAGCACGTGCTCGCTATTCCTGGGGACATTGCTGCCAGTCGGGCTTCCCCTGGTCTGTCGGCCTCGTGCAGCACTGGTTCTGTACAGCGGGTGTTGATGGCAGGGATTTAAAAAAAAACAAAAAAACAACCGAAGTATATTAAATAAATATATCCCCATCCTTCTCAAGCAGGGGGATTTCCTTGCCTGTGCTTGACCTCAGAGGTGCACTCTAAAAAAAAAAAAAAAAAAAAAAAAAAGGGTACAGGGATTTCTTTCTCTGCTGGTATGCCGCTGCATAAGGGCGGAAAAAAGGGCTCTCGGATAGCTAAAGGGCTGTCCAGGAGAGATGGGGAGGAAGGGGCTCCTGGTAGGGGTGGGCAGTTTGGGCTGGCTTCCAGAAGAGGGCAGGTGGCCAGGGGCAGCGCTGGGCAAGGACGTCGACGGCCGAGTGCGGCTGCAGTACGCACGACTGTGCGAGGTGGGACTGCCTTAAGTACGACTGTGCGCAGTGGGGCTAGGGGTGCTTCATCTAGCTCAGACAGGGGTGAGTCACGGAGTAGGCGGCCAGTGAGGGGGCCAGCTAGAGGCCACAAGGGACGGGGGGGGGGCCGTGGACCGAGTCGAGAGTTGAGACAGGATACGGAGTTGCTATGCGGGGTTTCGCAGGTGCTGGAGCCAGGTGAAGGGGGTGGTGCGCATGGTGGGAGTCGGGGTAGTAGGGGTGGTCGTGTTTCCAGGGGTGCATCTGGTCTGGGGTGGGGGTCCTTCGAGGCGGGCAGAGATGGGTTGGTTTCTTTGGACAGCAGGGCGGGGGCGTTTGGGGACAGGGATAGTGTGGGCGTGGGGGGATGGCTGGGGGATTTGAGGGGTTGCCTGTCCGCAGCTTGGGAGCACTGGCAAGGGGGGGGGTCAGGGCTCCTCCCGTGCTGAGTGGCTTGGGGCTTGGCAGCCACCGTGGGCGACAGCGGGTGTCTCTTCGTCTTTCCCTTTTTTTTCTCCACAGAGGCCACCAGTATGGCAGCATGCAGGGGGTCCGTGGTCGAGCACGCCCCGTCCAGGTGATGGTGCAAGCGTGAATGTGCCGGGGAGTCATGTGGTTGGGAGTGCGTCGGCGGCGTTGGCAGCAGTGGATACAGCCGTGGGTCCAGTGAATGCGGCGTGTCAGGAGAGCAGTGTGCCTACAGCGGTTTTGGAGAGTGCTGCAGGTGAGTTGGAAGTTATATAGGGTACATGGGCAGGGGTTTCTGCAGTGACGCTGGACAAGGGGCGTCAAAGGAAGAGTCGCAAGCGGAAGCACTCCTGTCGTCGGCATCGGAGGTCCGAGTCCTCGTCCTTTTCGTCCTCCGATTCTTCGTCGAATTCGTTGTCCGAGAGTGGTTGTACGGGCCGAGAGCCGGGGTTAGTTGTGGGTCAGCCGGGCGCAGGTGGGGCGGGGCCTACGCTTGCGGCATTTTCGGAGTTGTGGGAAGGAGTGCCACGGCATTTGCGTCGCAAAATTCAGAAACGAAGATATATCGACATATTTCGGTTATTGGAAAGTGGTCCGGGGACAGTAGACGCAAGAGGAAGGAGGATGCGAAGGCGGGTAGGGTGCGGCGTGTAGCTCGGAACGTGGTGAATTGGATGCGTTCCTTTTTGCGGTTGGCTAGTGTGTGGGGGCAATCGCAGCCGGAGCAATATGGGATGCTGCTAGCATACGCTGATTCCATTTTAGAGGCGTCGGTCACGCATGGTGGGTGGGCGTGGCTCAATTATGACTAGAAATTTCGCGATAAAATGGAAGAGAACCATTCACTGTCATGGGGCACGCAAGATATTAATTTATGGTTGACGCAAATGGCGGCTAGACCAGTGTCAGGAGGTGTGAGTGGGCCGACAGGGGGTTCAGTTGGTTCCGTGGGTGCAGGGAAGCCCTTTCGCACTGGCGTGCCCTCGTCTGTGCAGAGGACGACAGGGGGAGGGGGCAGTGGTGACGTTTGTTGGCGATTCAACAAGTCGTCGTGCCCCTTTCCGGACTGTAAATTCCGGCACGCGTGCTCTGTCTGTGGCGGGGGACATTCCGCCCTTAAATGTGTTAAAAGAGGCATTGCTGGGGCCAATATGCCCCCCTCCAAACCATAGGAGTTTGCGGAGCCTGGCTCACACCCCTATTAAGATTGCCGCTATGCTACCCTGGTTGAGGTCATATCCCCGGACGAAGGACGGGTTGGTGCTCAAAGGGGGGTTTTCAATCAGGTTTTCCTATCCCTGTGGCGGGTCGAGTCCTCCCTGGTGTCGCTAGAAACTCGCCTTCGGTTCGCCGGTTTCACTCACTAGTACGGGATAAGTTGGCTGTGGAGCTCTCTTTAGGATGTATTGCTGGCCCCTTTGCGGAGCGGCCGTTTGAAGATTTGGTGGTCTCCCCTTTGGGAATCATCCCAAAAAAGGAGCCGGGGAAGTATCGTCTGATCCACAATCTGTCATTCCTGGTGGGTTTTTCGGTTAATGACCTCATTCCTAAAGAATTGTGTGCGGTGCGTTATGCTTCCTTTGATGACGCCATGAAGTTAGTACGTGACTGCGGTAGGAGCTGTTTGATGGCTAAGGTGGATATTGAATCAGCTTTCCGTCTGTTGCCTGTGCATCCTGCGGCTTTTCCTTTGTTGGGTTTCAGCTTTGACGGGCACTTTTATTTCGACAAGTGCATGCCAATGGGCTGTGCTATATCCTGTGCCTACTTTGAGCGGTTTAGTACTTTTCTGCACTGGGCGCTTGTTGAACGCATGGGTAGTGGTCACATTGTTCATTATCTGGATGATTTCTTTTTTGTTGGGGCTGCTCATTCTAGGATGTGTTTGGATTTGTTGGAAGGGTTTAGGCGGTTGGCCGAGGAGTGGGGCGTGCCGCTGGCCGTTGGGAAGACTGAAGGTCCGACAACTCGTATTACTTTTTTGGGTGTGGAGCTTGATACTGATTTAATGATTGCACGGTTGCCGGTAGAGAAAGTCGCACAGCTGCGGTGCTTAGTGTCCAAGGGGGTAATCACCTCCAAGCTCACTTTGCGAGAGCTGCAGGCTCTCATCGGTTCCCTTAATTTTGCATGTCGGGTGATACCCATGGGCAGAGTTTTCTTGCGGCGTTTGACGTCAGCTACTGCCGGGGTTCGCCGGCCTCATCATCGTATCCGGATGTCGCCAAGTATGCGTGCCGACCTCGGCGTTTGGGATGAGTTTTTGGTTGAGTTCAATGGTGTCACGGTGGTGCGGGAACGGGAGTAACTAGTGAGGAGTTGCAGCTTTACACAGATGCGGCCGGTGGGGCGGGTTTGGGGGTATATTTCGGGGGTTCTTGGTGTGCTGCGGAATGGCCCCAGTCTTGGTGGGAGTCTGGCCTTACAAGTAATATAACATTTTTGGAGCTCTTCCCTATATTGGTGGTGTTGGCTTTGTGGCCTGAGCGGTTACGACACCGTCAGTTGGTATGGTGGTGCGACAATGCGGCTGTAGTTAGTGTGGTAAATAGTTATGCTCCTAGGTGCAAGCTTGTGGCTGATTTGATGCGGCAGGTGGTTTTTGCATGCCTGCAATTAAATGTGGTGATTAAAGCTAGGCATATTCCGGGGATTACTAACACCATCGCTGATGCTCTTTCCCGTTTTAAGTGGGAGCTGTTTCGGTCCCTGGCATCGGAGGCAGAGGAGGAAGGGGCGGTGGTCCCCGAACACTTATGGCAGATTGGCCTGGGGAAATGACAGCGCTCCTCCAGAAGTCGGTGTCTGCTGCGACGTGGGATGTGTACCAGAAGGGATGCAGCAGTGTGGTGGCGTTCCTGTCCCAGCATGGATGGAGTCATGGTCCAGCAGCGGATTGGCTCCTTGGTCAGTATGTTGTGGCAGCTAAACGGGCAGGAGTCGCACGTTCCACTGTGCGGCGGAACTTGGCGAGGTTCTCCTTTTTCATGAAGGCGGTCGGGTGGGGGGTGGCGGGGGGAGGGGGTTTCCTTACGCGTCGGTTGTTGCAGGGTTGGGAGCGGTCCGCCCGTCGCCTCGTGACGGGCGGCGGCCCATTACGCATGAACTGCTTGGCCGGTTGTGTCAAACTCTTCCGTTGGTGGTTTCTTCGGAGTATGAAGGCCTGCTTTTTCGGGCTGTCTTTTCTGTGGCCTTTTTTGGGGCGTTCTGCGTTGGGGAGCTGGTGGCGGAGTCGGGTCGCCCTTCAAGGGGCCTAGGCCTGCAAGTCCAGCACATCCATATGGTGGAGGGTGGGGTGCGTATTCATTTGGTGCGGTCCAAAACGGATCAGACTGGGAGAGGGGTATATGTGGTATTAAGGGAGGTGGCGGGGGCTCTTACGTGCCCAGTCGCTTTGCTGAAAGCGTATTTGTTGGTCCGGCCGGCTGGTGCGGGCAGTCTTTTCGTGCACGTGGATTCGCGGGTGCTTACGCGTTTCCAGTTTACGGCGGTGCTCCGATTGTCTCTTGGCTGGGTTTGGATTTGGGGCAGTTCGCCCCGCATTCCTTCAGGATCGGTGCGGCTATTAGTGCTGCGTCTGAAGGCTTGTCGGAGCAGGAGATTCGGAGGATTGGTAGATGGAAGTCACAAGCATTCCAAGGGTATGTGCACTTATAGGGGTGGTGGGGGTTATTAACATTCCTTTCTTTCTGTTTCAGAGTTAGCCCCCGGAGGGTATCGCTGTTGGGTGATTGGCCATTCTTTCGTTCATTGGGCCGGTCGGCGAGCAGCAACATGGCCCATTGGCCTGAATCTGGGTTTCAATGCTTCGGCAGTGGCCGTCTCATGGCTGGGCGAGCGCGGGCTGCGCTGGATGCAACTCTTGTCTTTGCTGCGGCACCATCTGCGAGTGCGTGGGCAGACGGACATATTGCTGATTCACCTTGGGGGAAATGACTTGACGTCTTGGACTTGCCGACAGTTAATTCGCGTGGCATGCAAGGACTTTGCAACAGTGCTGGCAATGTTTGATGATGTAATAGTGGTATGGTCGGATATCATTCCAAGGCCTGCTTGCCAAGTTCACCGACGGTGGTCCAGGGGTTTGACCAAAATTAATCGGCAAATCGGGCGATGGGTTGTGGAGCATGGGGGCTATCAAGTTTTGCATCCTTGGGTGGACGTTGCATGTTTGGGTCTGTTCAGGTCTGATGGCGTACATCTGTCCCCAGTTGGGAACGATTTACTCCTTAACGATTGGCAGAAGGCCTTGGAGGATATCTTATGTAGGACGGGCGCTGGTCGCAGCTTACCTTCTGGGGGGGCGGCTCAGGTCTAAGGTAACCCGAGCCGGTGGCGGGATCCCGGAGGTTTCCGGGGTCCGGAGCCGGATGCAAACTGGAGGGCGGGGGTAGGGTACTCCCGACCCGAATAATCCCTCGGGCTTTTGCTAATAATATGGCGAAGCCGGATGAGGGAGGGGGAGGACGTTTGTCGGGGCTTGTACCCGGCGGAGGCAGAAGCAGCGTCACCTTGCTAATAACATGGCTGGTGATTGCTTGCTCTGCAAAAAGGGGGTGGGGGTAAAGTTGGGGTATGTAATTGATTTGATTGTTTGACTATTGTTGGAATTTAATAAAGCTGCAACCAGTTTGAGTCCAAATGAAAGTTTACTGTGTTGTGGTATGATTTACGAGGATGGTCGAGAAAGGTGGGGGGGGGGTTGGTGGAGCGACGGGTCCGCCGTGTCCGATTATCACGAGGCCGTGGGGCTGGGTCCTCGCGGCCGGCATTAATCGGTCAGGCGGCTGAGGAGCGGGCTGCTTTGGTGCAGGCGGGAAGGCCGTCGAGGGGCGGGGCCAGTTTGTGCTGCGTGGCAGTTGGCTCCCGTGGTGTATATGGCAACGCGGGAGCCAATGGTGCGTGGCGGGGGGTTACATGATCGCGTCCTCAGAGGGGACGTGTGTTGCTCCGGCCTTTTCGGTTAGGCTACCGGAGACGCCAGACGCCCGCCCACCCACCCTGTAGTCAGATGGTGGCTGTGGGTGTGTGGGGGTTGTTGCAGCTGGGGGGGGGGGGGGGTGGCGGGAACCCGGAGGTTTCCGGGGTCCGGAACCGGATGCAAACTGGAGGGCGGGGGTAGGGTACCCCCGACCCAGATAATCCCTCGGGCTTTTGCTAATAATATGGCGAAGCTGGATGAGGGAGGGGGAGGACGTTTGTCGGGGCTTGTACCCGGCGGAGGCAGAAGCAGCGTCACCTTGCTAATAACATGGCTGGTGATTGCTTGCTCTGCAAAAAGGGGGTGGGGTAAAGTTGGGGTATGTAATTGGTTGGATTGTTTGACTATTGTTGGAATTTAATAAAGCTGCGACCAGTTTGAGTCCAAATGAAAGTTTACTGTGTTGTGGTATGATTTACGAGGATGGTCGAGAAAGGTGTGTGTGTGGGGGGGGGGGGGTTTGGTGGAGCGACGGGTCCGCCGAGTCCGATTATTCTAGCAGTATTTTAGAGCAGGAACTGTCAAATGTAGAGCCTTTTCTACAAATTGGACATGTAGGAGCACACATGTACTTGCTGACATGTAGAGTCAGAGGAGCCATTTTCCAAATCTACACGTGTCAAAAATCAACAGAGGCAATTCAGCAAAATACATGTGCAACTCCCACACTTACATGGGTGAGAATCACTAATGTTTTATGTTTATGTTTTATTTCACTTGATAAAAACCGCCTTTCATGGGCAAGCAAAGCGGTGTACAATAAAAACCAATAAAAACTTTGTTTTTAAAAAGGCCGAGGCCAGTGAAAAGGAAAAGAAATACACTTTCTGGACAGAAAAGCAATAGAAGCAGAAGAGACAAAGCTAAACCGTAACAAAGACAAGTCACAAGGAGAGCAGAGGATAATACAAATGGGAATCACACAAAAGGAGAGGGGATATCAAACGCAAGGGAAAAAAGGTGGGTTTTGAGGTTTTGTTTAAATGTGGGGTGGTGAGGGTCCAGTCGAAGTGAGGAGGGGAGGGAGTTCCAGAGGGCGGGGCCAGCAAAAAAGAAGGCAGAGGAACGGGTAGACTGTAAATGGGCACGGGAAGGGGAGGGAAGAGTGAGGCGGTTAAGGTGAAAGGAGCGAGGGGTGTACCTAGGGGAGTGGAAGGAAAGGAGGTCCGTTAGATATTGGGGGGCACCTGTGTTTAGAGCTTTATGAACCAAAATGAGCAACTTGAAGTGAACGCGGTGGGGGAAGGGCAACCAGTGAAGACGGAACAGTAAGGGTGTGATGTGATCACGAGGGGAGGAATGGGTGACCAGACGAGCGGCAGTATTCTGAATACGTTGTAACCGGGACTGTTGTTTCTTAGAAAAGCCGACAAAAAGTGAGTTTGCAAAATCCACCCGAGACATGACCAGGGAAAGTAACAGAGTAGTAAGAGCAGAAGGGGATAGAAAAGGACGAACTGCACGGATTTGTCGGAGAAAGAAGAAGGACAACTTGGTGACATGAGAAACATGAGCATGAAAGGAAAGATCAGACTCGAAGTGAACCCCTAGATAACGAAAGGAAGAAACCAGGGGAACCAAGGAACCAGAGAAGGAGGGGGCCAATGTGGGGGGTGGATTGTTGTGAGAGAACCAGATAGCAACAGTCTTGGTGAGATTAAGGTGAAGGCAATTACGAGTCAACCAATCAGCCACAGTGGAAAGACACGAATTAAGCGGAGAGAGATCGGGACAGGATGGAGAGGTGTGGTGAAGTAATAGAATGTCGTCAGCGTAAAGAAAAGCAGATATACCAGACTGTTGGATTAAGAGGGCTAAGGGGGCTAAGAAAAGATTAAAGAGGAGGGGAGCCAACACAGAACCCTGAGGAACCCCACAAGAAAGAGGGAAGGAATCTGAGGGGGGGGCAGAGGAAGAGGGGGGTGACAAAACCGCGCAAGAACGGGAGGAAAGAAAGGAGTGAAACCAACGATGAACAGTACTGCAAAGACCCGCTTCCCGGAGACGAAGAAGAAGAAGGGAGTGATCAACTAAGTCAAAAGCGGCGGAAAGATCAAGTGCAACCGCCACCGAAATATCACCACGGTCATGAGCTACATGCAGTGCGTTAGTAAAGGCGAGAAGGATAGTTTCAACACTGTGACCCTGACGGAAACCTGATTGACGAGGGTGGAGGAAGTTAGTGGAATCAAGGTGATGCGATAATTGAGCAAAGACGAATTTCTCTAAAAGCTTTGAAAGGAAAGTGTATATAGTCATGGTTTAATGGGAGAAAGCCAACATGGATTTAGCCAAAGTCTTGTCTTACTAATCTGTTATATTTTTTGTAGGTCTGAATAAACAGGTAGACCAAGGTGAGTCGGTTGATACGGTATATCTGGATTTTCAGAAAGCCTTTGACAAGGTCCCTCATGAGAGACTCTTGGTGAAATTAAAAAGTCATGGGATAGGAGGCAGTGTAGTATTGTGTATCAGGAACTAGTTAAAAGACAGAAAGCAGAGAATAGGGCTAAATGGCCATTGTTCTCAGTGGAGAGAAAGCAGAGTACCCCAGGGATCTGTGCTGGGCCCGCTGCTTTTTAATATATTCAGAAATGACCCAGAAATAGGAATAATGAGTGAGATGATCAAATTCGCAGATGACATAAAATTATTCAAAGTTGTTAAAACACAAGAGGATTGTGAAAAATTGCAAAAGGATTTTAAGATATTGGGAGCTGGGCATCCAAATGGCAGATGGAATTTAATGTGGACATGTGCAAAGTTATGCTCTTAGGGAAGAACAATCCAAACTGTAGTTACACAATGCTGGTTCGACATTTGAAAAAAGATTTAGGCGTCATCATGGCTAATACATTGAAACCTTCCGCCCAGTGTGCAGTGGCGGCCAAGAAAGCAAATAGAATGCTAGGAATCATCAGGAAAGGAATGGAGACTAAAACTAAGGATATTATAAAGCCTCTGTATCGTTCCATGGTGCGACAGCACCTTGAATATTGTATGCAATTCTGGTTGCCATATCTTAAAAAGGATATAGCAGAATTAGATAAGGTACAGAGATGAGCCACTAAAATGGTAAAGGGGATGGAAGGATACCCCGATGAGGAAAGGCTTAAAAGGTTAGGGCTCTGCAACTTGGAAAAGAGACGACTGAGGGAGATATGATAGAGGTCTAGAAATTAATGAATGGAGTGGAATGGGTAAATGTAGATCAGTTGTTTATGCCATCAAAAAGTAGAAAGACTAGGGGACATGCAATGAAGCTACAGGGTAACCCATTTAAGACTAATAAGAGAAAATATTTTTTCACTCAACGTGTAATCAAACTCTGGAATTCATTACTGGAGGATGTAGTAAAAGTTGTTAGCATAGCTGGGTCTAAAAAAAGGTTTGGAGAAGCTCCTGGAGGAAAGGTCTATAAACCATTATTAAAGAGGACCCAGGAAATGTACTGTTAATCCCGGGCAAGCACTGTGGATTCTGTGTACCTTTTTTTGAACCTGCCAGGTACTTGTAACCTGGATTGACCACTGTTGGAAGCAGGATACTGGGCTTGATAGACCTTGATCTGACCTAGTATGTTGTGAGCTTTTGCAAAATTAAACATTTACCATCTGATGTCAGCCATCCTTCTATCTTCCAGAAATTAATGTAAAATCAGTAAAATCCTGAAAAGGTTCAGACAGTTGTCAATACTAACCTCTCGACCACCCTTAAACTTTGGACCTAGGTATGTTCCTAGTTTGCCAGTACCTTAATCTAGCCCTGCCCATGGCAACAGATATTAGTTGGAAGTATACATAGCAATATAACTCAGTCAGTAATCTTCACAGTAGAAATAATAGCAAAGAATATATAATATGTATGTGAATAACGTAAAACGCATACATCACATCTAGGGAATTGTCTGTAATCCTTGTGTCTCTTGTCAAGGTACTGCTACCACCGTCCCTATTAGGCAGTCGCCTAGGGGCATGAGGTGCAGGTTGCCTTTATAAAGAATAGTCTGTAGCGTGTGTTAAAGGCAAAATATAATGATGAGGTTTTATTCCCCTTCCCTTGTGGATTTCTGTTTTTCTCATACAGCAACAAAGAACTTAAACAAAACTGTTTCTTCACAGCAAAATAAAATGTGCCTTTTTCCAAACAGGTATAACAAGGCTCTTGCTTCCTTAATTAGCAAAGAGATGTAATCTCATCCGAGATACATAGCGTGCAATCCATAGCACTGGAATCAATGTCCTGGTTAGTGTTTTCCCATTGCATTTGCTCACTGTCAGAAACTGTAAATGGGTAACATTCACCACAGCTATTATTTACACAACTCTCTCGAGAGGCAGCAGTTCTTAAGGCAGGAAACTGTTCTGCATAAGGAGAGTCCTGGAGACCTGTACTGAAGCCTGTTTCGCTGAGGCTTCTCCTTTCTCTCCACCAAGGATTATCCTCCCAAGTATTAGCTTTTACTTTCCTAGCCGAGCCCACCTCCTGCCCTCTAGAGAAATTGGTGTACTTAGCTCTGCTTCTGGGGTGGCTGGCTTACACTCCTTCCTCTGTAAACCAGGCTCCTTTATTTGGGCTGTAGCCTGCTTTTCCCCGAGAGTTCCACTCAGCAGTTATCTGGTCTGGGCTGTAATTACTTCCAGGAAAGGTTTCCCTTCTACTGCTACTTGCTGTCGGGACCCAGCCGGTGCTTCCTGGACCCAGCAAGCTCTCCTGCTTGTGACCTCTGCCCTCCAGCTGCTTACTCACTCTCCTCGGGACGATGCCCCCTCTGACTTGGGAGACTTGTGCACGAGCACTTCCAGCTCTCTCTGTGTCAGCTGCTCTTCCCTTTGCTGCACCTCTCTTGGCTGCACCTCCCTCTGTGGCACCTCCCTTTTCTGCTCCTCCCCCTGTGGCACCTCCCTTGGCTGCACCTCCCTTGGCTGCACCTCCCTTGGGTGCACCCCCCCCCTACTGGGATTTCCCAGCCACTTTTATCCTCCTGGCTCCTGCACGTTGTACGTGCTTCCTTGCCCAGGTGGACGTGATTAGCTTTCTGGCTTTCTACTGCGTCACACCCAGTGTAGGGAAAGTTTGTTCTACTATCTTCTGGCTCCTTATAACCTGAATATGCTTTCTGCTAAGGTGACTGTAAGGTAAGCTCTTCCTTTTCTCCTGTACCCATGGGTTCTGTGCTGGCCACTGTATCACATATCCCCCCCCCTTAAGATATTATGGGCTGGGGGACTCATGTCCTTACAGCACGTAATAACAGAACGGGTCTGGAGCTTTACCTTTACCTGGCCAAAAGCCGCTGTCCTCTCCCGCCAGGGTTTCAGGATATTAATGTGGTACACCTGACAGCGTCCCCTGTTGGTCTCTACCACGTAGGAGACCAGTCCCTTGCGATCCACTATGGTGTAGGGTCCCCTCCACTGGGCTTCAAATTTCGGCCCAGGGTCTGCCACCATTACGACTACCCTCTCACCTATAGCTAATTGACGGGGTTTCTTCCCCCGGTGATAGTACCGCTTCTGATGTTGCTGACTGTCCTGTAAATGACGTTCAGCGGCCTGCGAAGCTCTCTGCAAGCGTGACCTTAATTTTTGTAGAAACTGCGGTACTCCTACCTCGTCCCCTTCTGGCTCTGCCCACTGTTCCCTCAAAATGTCTAGGACTCCCCTTGGGGCCCTGCCAAACAGTAACTCATAGGGAGAGGCTCCTAATGAGGCTTGTATGCGCTCCCTACTGGCGTCTAAAACGAATAGGAGCAGGATGTCCCAGTCAGCCATTTTCCCATCCAGCCCCCACCTCAACATTTGCTTGAGGGTCTGGTTAAAACGTTCCACCAACCCATTAGATTGTGAATGGTAAGCTGCTGTTTTTATGTGCTGTATTCCGAAGGCGTCCCATACCTGCGCCAGGTACTGCGACAGGAAATTACTGCCCCTGTCTGTTAACATCTCCTTCGGAAACCCTACTTCGCAAAACAACTTAATTAATTCTCCCGCTATGGTCTTGGCCGAAATGTTTCTCAGTGGCACTGCCCAGGGGAAACGGGTGGCCTGATCCATAATTACTAGAATATATTGAAATCCCCTAGGGGTTTTCACTAGGGGACCTACTATATCCATCGCCATCTGGCGCACTGGTTTGGATATAGTAAGTGTAAGTATCATAGGGACACCTTTTGGTTTCACGGCCGAAACTCTCTGACACGAAGGGCAGGCCTCGCAAAAGCGTTTGATCTCTTTAAATACCCCTGGCCAGTAAAAACGGGCCAATATCTGATCTAGGGTACCCAAAACACTCTTATGCCCACCCACCGGGTGATCATGGGCCAGTCTCATAACGACGGCCTTAAAGGCCGTTGGTACCACTAGTTGTTTCCTAACGGCTCCTGTCTGGGGATCATTACTCTCCCGACATAAGATATCTCCCTCCATCAGGAATCTGGGGAGTAAGAACATAAGAACATAAGAAATGCCATACTGGGTCAGACCGAGGTCCATCAAGCCCAGTATCCTGTTTCCAACAGTGGCCAATCTAGGTCATACGTACCTAGCAGTTTCCCCAAAAGACACAGGTTCTGCAGTGCTTGTACTAGGCCAAGCATTGATATCCTGGGTCCCTTTTTAATAGTGGTTTATGGACCTTTCCTCCAGGAACTTGTCCAAACCTTTTTTAAACCCAGCTATACTAACAGCCCTTACTACATCCTCCGGTAACAGATTCCAGAGTTTGATTACACGTTGATTGAAGAAATATTTTCTCCTATTTGTCTTAAATAGTTTACCCTGTAGCTTCATTACATGTCCCCTAGTCCTTCTATATTCTGATAGCGTAAACAATTGATCCACGTTTATCCGTTCCACTCCATTCATTAATTTATACACCTCTATCATATCTCCCCTCAGCCGTCTCTTTTCTAGGTTAAAGAGCCCTAACCTTTTTAGCCTCTCTTCATAGGAGTAGCCTTCCATCCCCTTCACCAATTTGGTGGCTCTTCTCTGTACTTTTTCTAATAACTCTATGTCCTTTTTAAGATACGGTGACCAGAATTGCACACAATATTCAAGGTGCGGTCGTACCATGGAGCGATACAGAGGCATTATAATATCCTTTGTTTTATTCTCCATCCCTTTCCTTATGATACCTAGCATTCTATTTGCTTTCTTGGCCGCCGCTGCACACTGGGCGGAGGGTTTTAACATGTTATCCACGATGATTCCTAAATCTTTTTCCTGGGTGGTGGTTTCTAATGTGGAGCCTTGCATCGTGTAACTATAGTGTGGGTTGTTCTTTCCTAGGTGCATTTGGATGCCCAGTCTTCCAATTTATCCAGATCCTCCTGCAGTTTTCCACAATCCTCTTGGGTTTTAACAACTTTAAACAGTTTTGTGTCATCTGCAAATTTGATAACCTCACTAGTTATTCCCTTTTCCAGGTCATTTATGAATATGTCAAAAAGTAGCGGACCCAGTACAGATCCCTGGGGTACTCCACTATTCACCGTTTTCCATTGGGAATATTGGCCATTTAGCCCTACCCTCTGCTTTCTATCTTTTAAAACCAGTTCCCGATCCACAATAGTACACTGCCTCCTATCCCATGACTTTTTAGCTTTGCCAAAAGTCTCTGATGGGGGACCTTGTCAAAAGCTTTCTGAAAGTCCAGATACACTATATCAACCGACTCACCTTTGTCTACCTGTTTATGCACACCTTCAAAAAAACAGATCAGATTAGTAAGACAAGATCTTCCTTGTCTAAAGCCATGTTGGCTGTCTCCCATTAGGCCATGACTATCTACATGCTGTGTAATTTTGTTCTTTATGATGGTTTCTACCATTTTCCCTGGTACTGACGTCAGGCTCACCGGTCTGTAATTTCCCGGGTCACCCCTGGAACCCTTTTTAAAAATTGGTGTTACGTTGGCGACCCTCCAATCTTCAGGTATTACAGATGATTTAAATGAAAGTTCACAGATTACCAATAACAGGTCTGCAATCTCATATTTCAGTTCTTTCAACACTCTGGGATGTATACCATCCGGTCCAGGTGATTTGCTACTATTCAGTTTATCTCTATCAGACTGGGTGTACTCGAAGGCGCGCTTTAACGCGGGATCCGCCTTTTGTTCTTTTGGGAACGATGGGAACCTTTTGACTAGATCAGCCGGGACCCATGGAAAACCTAGCCCGTCCCCGGCTCCGGCCCTCAATTGAGCCCTGTGGTGGCGCTCCCGGCGCTTTTCTCCCTTACTTTTCTTACAGCTTTTTGCAGGGGGACTGACCAAATCCTCGTGTTGGGGCAGCTCTCCTAAAGTTTCATCTAGGGGCCTATCCTCCCCTTCCAGAGATTCTGTCTCCTCCTCTGCAGAGTGGGCAGTGTCCTCCGGGGGTTCCGTCCGCTCCCCCGAACCTTGGGCCTGTGACCTCGTAGAGACCATCCCCCTTTTCCCTTGTATGCCCTCTCCTAGGCTCTTACAGAAGGGTGGCCAGTCTCAGCCCAAGACTAGGTCATAAGGCAACCTGGGTATCACTGCCACTAGGACCTTTCTCCGGGTTCCTAAACCTCTTATCGTAACCCTATAGAGAGGGTAATAGGTGGATGACCCGTGCACACAGCGTATCCTAGACCTACCCTCAGGTTGAATCGGGGTGGACACATTACTGGCCTGTAGGAGGTGCCAGAATTTCTTTGAAATCATTGTTTGGTCTGTCCCCGAGTCAAGTAGGGCCTTGGCTACCACACCTTGGACTTCCACTTCTATGCGAAAGCCTTCCTGCCTGTATTTCCCATTCTCACTCATCAATGCTGTTTTCCAAACACATTCAACCTTCCTATGACCCCGCTTCCCACATTTAAAACATTTTATGTGTGCGTCCTTAACCTCATTTCTAGACCTATTTCTCATGACACCTGGTACACAAAACATAGGGTCTTTTACTGCCTTTTCAAAATTGGCTACCCCACAAGTTTGTGGGCCTACCCCACAATAATTTCCCTTGGGTGTCTTCTCTGCCGCTCGCTCTGCCAGCAAAGTCTGTACCAGGTCGGTCAGAAGTTTCTGTTGAGCCTGCATGGCTGCCAACACTTGCTCTTGGCTATGCTGGGCTAACTCCCTCTGTTTTTCAAATTGGAGACTTATCCAGCGCAGTATCTCCTGGGGACTCTCCATGACCGAACACTGAAACACAAACAGACAGACACGAACACCAAGTGTGGCACTTTTTTTTTTTCAAAATGTAGCTATGCTTTGGCTCTGGATCCTAGTATCCCTTCTCACCAGAATCCCCCTCTGCCTGTGCTCAGATACATTACCTGAGTCAGGTGGAGATTCAGGCCTTGAGAAGGTACTCTTGCCTCTCTGGATTCTGGAATCCTCCGGGCGTGGTCCTGCAGCAAACCTTCGTCCTGCTCTCCGGCACTGGTACTTCTGCTGTGCTTCCGCCGTATTCTTCTCCAGAAATCCGAAAAACTACGCCATTTGTCAAGGTACTGCTACCACCGTCCCTATTAGGCGGTCGCCTAGGGGCGTGAGGTGCAGGTTGACTTTATAAAGAATAGTCTGTAGCCGTGTGTTAAAGGCAAAATATAATGATGAGGTTTTATTCCCCTTTCCTTGTGGATTTCTGTTTTTCTCATACAGCAACAAAGAAGTTAAACAAAACTGTTTCTTCACAGCAAAATAAAATGTGCCTTTTTCCAAACAGGTATAACAAGGCTCTTGCTTCCTTAATTAGCAAAGAGACGTAATCTCATCCGAGATACATAGCCTGCAATCCATAGCACTGGAATCAATGTCCTGGTTAGTGTTTTCCCATTGCATTTGCTCACCGTCAGAAACTGTAAATGGGTAACATTCACCACAGCTATTATTTACACAACTCTCTCGAGAGGCAGCAGTTCTTAAGGCAGGAAACTGTTCTGCATAAGGAGGGTCCTGGAGACCTGTACTGAAGCCTGTTTCTCTGAGGCTTCTCCTTTCTCTCCACCAAGGATTATCCTCCCAAGTATTAGCTTTTACTTTCCTAGCCGAGCCCACCTCCTGCCCTCTAGAGAAATTGGTGTACTTAGCTCTGCTTCTGGGGTGGCTGGCTTACACTCCTTCCTCTGTAAACCAGGCTCCTTTATTTGGGCTGTAGCCTGCTTTTCCCCGAGAGTTCCACTCAGCAGTTATCTGGTCTGGGCTGTAATTACTTCCAGGAAAGGTTTCCCTTCTACTGCTACTTGCTGTCGGGACCCAGCCGGTGCTTCCTGGACCCAGCAAGCTCTCCTGCTTGTGACCTCTGCTCTCCAGCTGCTTACTCACTCTCCTCAGGACGATGCCCCCTCTGGCTTGGGAGACTTGTGCACGAGCACTTCCAGCTCTCTCTGTGTCAGCTGCTCTTCCCTTTGCTGCACCTCTCTTGGCTGCACCTCCCTCTGTGGCACCTCCCTTGGCTGCACCCCCCCCTACTGGGATTTCCCAGCCACTTTTATCCTCCTGGCTCCTGCACGTTTTACGTGCTTCCTTGCCCAGGTGGACGTGATTAGCTTTCTGGCTTTCTACTGCGTCACACCCAGTGTAGGGAAAGTTTGTTCTACTATCTTCTGGCTCCTTTTAACCTGAATATGCTTTCTGCTCAGGTGACTGTAAGGTAAGCTCTTCCTTTTCTCCTGTACCCATGGGTTCTGTGCTGGCCACTGTATCACACTCTGTATGTGTGATGTTTGTGCGTGTGTATGTGTATCTCTGTTGTGTGTTCTGTGTATGCTGTGCATGAGGGGTGTGTGTGTGTGTGTATGTAGGGTGGGGCTGTGTGCTTGTGTAGCGCGTGTGCAGGGTAGCTGGGGGTGGTAGGGCGGAACTGGGGGATGTAGTTTTAGCTATGGAGGACAGTTGCGTGGGGGAATGTTTGAGGGTGGGGCAATTGCGGGGGATATTCTTTGGAAGTGGGGCAGGTTGCAGAATGGTGAGACAGTTGCGTAGGGGATGTTTTGAGGTAGAGGGATGGGATGGTGATACAATTGCAGGGTGGTAGATTTTGAGGTTGGGGCAGTTTGTGGGTAGTGGGGCAGATGGAGTGACAGTTGGTGAGGTGGTGGTACAGTTGTGGGGAGCAGTTTTAGGGTAGGGAAGTTAGTGGGGTGGTGAAGCAGTTGCATGGGGTAGTTTCTGGTGGTGGGGCAGTTTGTGGGGAGGTGGGGTAATTGCAAAAAGGTAGTCTTGGAAGCTGGGGTAGTCTGCAGATGGGCGGGACAGTTTTTTAGGTTGAGAAAGTAGGTACAATAAGGCAGTTGGCATGGAGGTGGGGCAATTGCAGTGGGTATATTTTGTGGGTGGGGCAGTTTGCAGTGTGGTAAGGGAGTTGTAAGCATAGGTTTTGGGGTGCTGCAGTTTGTGGTGTTATGGGGGTGTTATTTTTTTGAGGGTTGTAAGGAAGTTTTGAGGGGATATGTTTTGGGGGGTGGGACACTATGCAGGATGTAACAGTTGTGTGGGGGGCAGTTTTGAGGTGAGGCAGTTTGGGGGGTTGGGAGACTAGAGAACAGGGAGAAACAGTTGGAAAGGGGGAATTCCCTAACTCCTGTGTTTCAAATTATGTAAGTTTCTACAATACAGAAACTGGAATGCTTTCTTCCATAGAAATGTATTAGGTCTTTTTTTTGGGGGGGGGGGGGGGACTTATTTTTCTGGAACCTCCAATCTGATTTGGTCCATTGTCAAACTCATTGTATTTTTACCAGTTTTTCCCACGTATCAAGTTTCAACCCATTCGACTAAATTTATGGAGAGTTATTTTGTCCTCGGACAGAGAGATGGACAGACAGGGGACAGGCAGAGAGATAATTTCATTTTATTTTGTATAAACAGCAATAAATCTTACTGTATTTTTAAAATATTTATTTATATTATTATGAACTATCCTAAAATCCTGGTGGATTACCAAAAACATACACAATTTTCATAAAACAATAAAAAAAGAAAAAATCATAACAAAGGACATAAAAACTGAAATTAGATAAACAGCGTAAAAACAATACACCAGTCCATTAACATTAAATAACTGTTCAAAAGCACAATCCCTCAAAAACCTGCTAGAACAAATGACTTTTCAAATTCTTCCGAAAGGACATGTACCTAGCCTGAACTCCAAGACTTACTGGTAGCATATTCCAGAGTATTAGCCCAGCTACAAAAAAAGCTGTCTCATGTCTGCGTGACTTCAGAAACATTAAACAAACAAGATCTCTCTGATCACAAGGACCTAGGAGGATGATAGATCTTTAAGTCAGTACAAACACTGAGAGGAGCCTTACTAGAAAGTGCCTTAAAGGCAAGAGTTAAAGCCTTAAATTTAACATGCCAATAAATTGGCAGCCAGTGCAAAATGGACAGTATAGGCATAACATCTCATACTTACTAATCCCACTCAGAAGATGTGCTGCTGCATTTCGGACCAGTTGCAAAGGCTTGATAGAAACCTTAAGAAGACCTAACTAAGTACATTATATTACAAAATCAAACTGCGAGATAACAACCAGTTGCAAAACTGTTTGAAAATTATCAAAATTTAACAAATGTTTAAGCTGGCTCACTAATCGCCGTTTAAAGAAAGTCTTCCTTTACAGTTGCATTAGTTTGATCCTGCAAGTAAGAGACGAGTCAAAAATAACCCTAAGAATTTTCAACTGCCTAAGAATAGGCAGCTCATAATTGTACAATCTCAAAACAGATGGAAGATGTAATAAAATAGATCATCTTAAAATAAAATAAAGAGTGTAGGAGTTAAATAAAATAGAGTGGTTAGAGCAACAGCCTAGTACCCAAGAGATCAGGGTTTGATTCCCACTGGCATTCCCTGTGACTTTTGGCAAGTCACTTTACCCTCCATTGCCTTGGAAGAAAAGGCCTGGCAATCCGGTCATACCTTGCCAAGAAAACCTAGGAGCTGCTGGGTCACC
Source organism: Ichthyophis bannanicus (assembly GCA_033557465.1). Lineage (NCBI taxonomy): Eukaryota > Metazoa > Chordata > Amphibia > Gymnophiona > Ichthyophiidae > Ichthyophis > Ichthyophis bannanicus. The sequence goes on along the minus strand of CM066038.1, from coordinate 199,329,286 downwards.
AGAAGTCGGCACTGGCACGTAAAAAAATAAATAAATAAAATCTTAGCCAGTTTTATAATGAGACAGTCAATTATCAATTCTACGCAAGTAAAGATCCACTAAAGCAGATGCAGAGTCCAAATCTAATCAGTCATTCATTAATGGGAAGAGAAAACTGTGGGGTCATTTTAGAAGCTCTAACCATGATCTGGACATCTGAAAAAGGGTATGGAGATGTCTCCACAGCCACTTTATAAAATTTCTCCAAAGATGTCACCATTCTGGAGACATCTATCCTGCACAGGGGCTTGTTGAGGGTGTGTCTTGGGCATTCCGGAGATCTTAGACATACATGCCCAATTTCAGAAATGGCCGGCACATCACCACCCCCATCGAAGTCTATAGCTGCTACAGGGCATGAACGGACATCTTAAAAGATTTAATTTTCCAAAAAAAATGTAGTTGGATGGTGTAGAGGCAATGGAATTCTATTATCCTCAGTACAATTCACAATAGTAAAAAAAGTAATAATAGGATTTTGGGATACTTGTTGTGTGGTTCTCAAGCTGCAAACTGTTTCCACTATCTGAATGGCAGACTAGGGAATGTCTCTAATATGTGATAAAGTTGCAGGGATGTCTCTGCAGATGTCCCTGATGATGTCTATATTGGGGACGTCTACATTTAAGAAATTGCCTGTGAACCCTAACGTGCCAGTCATTTTCGGGGACATTGTGGCCTAGACATCCCAGATAGCACCTTTCTAAAATGCCCCTTCACATATCATCTGCATATACAGCATATTTAAAACCCAAACCAGTCAGCGACTAACACAGAGAGCCCATACATATTAAATAAGGATGTATTCATGGGCTACCTAGGTGAACAGGCAAAAATACTGAGGGACATTTTCAGTTGGCTGGCTACCACGTAAAGATACATGGATGACGTATTCCTTTATTTTTATACCAAAAATTAAGCAAGCCTGTTTAAGTAGAACCACTGAATATGCAATGACACTTAAATAGATAAACTGATAGTGGATTGCTGTTGAAATGTCTCCAATCCCTCCACCTTCTAAGCAAATGACTACTGGTTCAACACGGAGTTGTTTAGCCTAAAATTATCCATTAGCCAACCCCACATGTTAAAATAAGAAGAATTTATGAGGAAAGTGCTAAAGCTAACCACATAAAACCTTTCAAATACTGAACTCGTTGTAAATGGTAACACTAATGAATACATTATTACATTTTCTTGTTTAAAAATGAACTCGGGTAAGGTGTACTCGAAGAAAAGGCCTTGCTTAATGTAGGCAAGTGCATGTTCAAGATTTAAGAACCCACCGGCTGTTCACAATTGTTCTGTGTTTCATCATCAAGAGATCCTGTTATATTGTGTTTCGGAGAGAGTCACAGCATATGGTATTCATTTTTCATTAAACATAAGCTAGTTGTGTTGCAGAAAGCCACACGAGAATGATTTGTTTTGCTAGTTTTAGGTCGATACATGATGCAAGAACATCTTTTGCTATCAATATCTTATGCTGAAACACTCACTTATCAAAATCCTGAAGTCATGCCAAACGACGTTACCTGTGGGATAATTTATCACCGGGAGAGAATATCAACATTTTAAAATATTCATTGGTCTTTTATTCATTTTCGTAAATTGTGACATACAGATCCAGCATAGTAATCCTTTGATGCATTAGCTGACTTCTCTGACGAGAAGTGTGTCTTCTAATCTCAGCATAGCAATCGTGCCCATGTCTCTTGAATAAAAATGTTTACTTTTCTATTTTTTTTAGAGATTTAGATATCAGCAATACCAGCTGGGACCAGTGTCAAAGTGGTGCATAAATAACACTATGCACAGCAAATGATGCACATGGAGCTATTCTTTAAGTGAATTCATAAGTGAAATTTAATGAAAGGTAAATAATAAAAAAATAAAATGATAGGTAGATATATTTCCACAGAGTTTACACTCTAGTGCAGGCAAAAAGTCACTTTCAAGTATGAATATTTGCTAGCGCAGGTGAACGCCACTACTGCGCTACGTTTTGGGGCTTACTGCGCAATGCACTGCTATATTTTAGTAAACATACCCTTATGGGTTAAATAGTATTTCCGATTCAGCTCATGTAATATTTTCATTTCCTTTTGAAGGAGATAACGCTCTTAAATTTTTACCAGAAAACAGTAGTTGATCTTTTACACTAAAAAGTATCAGGGCAAATGTAAAACAGAAATCCAGCATTTCGTAGGCTTCTATGCAATTTTATGACTTTTCTGCACTAAGACCCCTATTTACTAAAGTGCATAGTTTATCCAATCCTCCAATCCTCCCAGTCTGTTCCCCCTCCTCAGTAGAACAATCCCTCTCCCATGGCAAGATTCCTGTATCCAAACCCCCCCAACACATTATCTCCCTATCACAAACACCCCTAACCCTCCTCACAAGCAACCGCTGACCCCCTCCAAGTTTTACTTCCTATTGACCCTGGTGTCTAGTGGATGGGGCAGAAGCAATCCTCCTTTAATCCTCCCCCTTATCCGCCCGATTTCAATTAGCAGGCAAAATAGTAGTACTGCGAGATTGCCACTAGAGATCAGATCTACCATTTTGAATCCAGGTGGCTATGGGGCAGGAGATCTGCTGTAAATGCCCAGGCCAAGATGTTTCCAAGAATATGCGTGAATTATAATAGTTTATAATCTATGAGTGCACTTATGTGCTCTTCCCATGCTTTGCCAAAACTCTGCTCATGCATCAAAGTATGTGCCTATTTTTATGCTGGTCAGTGTTTTATTATAAGTATGTATGTGGCCACAATGCAATGCAATGTGTGCCTTTGAGTCAGTCCTGACTCCTGGTGACCCAGAAGCTCCTGGGTTTTCTTGGCAGTGTCATAGAAACATAGAAACATAGAAACATGATGACAGAAAAAGACCACAAGGCCCATCTAGTCTGTCCTTCCATAACAACAACTACAACAGTCCACTTTTTACCTTTAGAGATCCTCTGTGTTGGTCCTATGCTTTTTTGAATTCAGTTACTGTCCTCATCTCTACCACCTCCACTGGGAGACTATTCCACGGATCCACTAGTCTTTCCGTAAAGAAATATTTCCGCATATCACTCCTGAATCTATCTCCCTTCACCCTCATCCCATGTCCCCTCGTCGCAGAACTTGCTTTCAATTGAAAGAGGCTCTCTCCCTGAACATTTATGCCATGGAGGTATTTAAACATCTCAATCATATCACCTCTATCCCGCCTTTCCTCTAAGGTGTACATATTAAGATCCTTAAGTCTGTCCTCATATGCTTTATAATGAAGACTACTAACCATCTTAGTAGCAACCCTCTGCACCGACTCCATCCTGTTCACATCCTTTTGAAGGTGCGGTCTCCAGAATTGCACACCATACTCCAAATGAGGTCGCACCAAAGACTTATACAGAGGCATTATCACCTCCTTTTTTCTGCTAGCCATTCCTCTCCGTATGCACCCAAGCATCCTTCTAGCTTTTGCCGTCGCCTTTTCTACCTGTTTAGCTACTTTAAGATCATCGGACACAACTACGCCTAGGTCCCGCTCTTCTTTAGTGGACAAAAGTACTTCACCTCCTATGCTGTATTGCTCCTATGCACCCAAGCATCCTTCTAGCTTTTGCCGTCGCCTTTTCTACCTGTTTAGCTACTTTAAGATCATCGGACACAACTACGCCTAGGTCCCGCTCTTCTTTAGTGGACAAAAGTACTTCACCTCCTATGCTGTATTGCTCCCTTGGATTGCTGCAGCCCAAATGCATGACCTTACATTTTTTAACATTAAATCCCAGCTGCCAAATTCTAGACCATTCTTCAAGCTTAGCTAGATCCCTCCTCATGTTATCTACACCTTCCTGGGTGTCTACTTTATTGCAGATTTTGGTATCATCCGCAAAGAGGCAAACCTTACCCGACAGCCCTTCCGCTATATCACTAACAAAGATGTTAAAAAGAATCGGACCAAGGACAGATCCCTGGGGCACACCACTGGTAACATCCTTCTCAGAGTGAGCTCCATTTACTTGTACTTTTTGTCGCCTCCCACCCAACCAATTTCTAACCCAAGCAGTAACTTTAGGGTCCATCCCTAGGGTGCTCAGTTTGTTTATAAGTCGCCTGTGAGGAACAGTGTCAAAGGCTTTACTGAAATCTAAATACACCACATCTAGAGCTCTCCCTCGGTCCAACTCCCTGGTCACCCAGTCAAAGAAATCAATCAGATTTGTCTGACAAGACCTGCCTCTGGTGAATCCATGCTGCCTCGGATCCTGTAATCCGCTGGACTCCAGAAACCTCACTATTTTCTCTTTCAACAGCGTTTCCATTAATTTACTCACCACTGAAGTTAAACTAACCGGCCTGTAGTTTTCAACCACATCCTTACTTCCGCTTTTGTGTAAAGGCACCACATGAGCCTCTCTCCAGTCCTTTGGCACCACTCCCGACTCCAACGAGGCATTGAAAAGGTCAGTCAGTGGAGTTGCTAGAACGTCCCCTAGTTCCCTCAGTATTCTAGGGTGTATCCCATCCGGTCCCATCGCTTTGTCTACTTTAAGTTGAGCTAGTTTCTCACGAACACAGTCTTCTGAAAATTGTTCAAGATGTCCCTCGCTTCTGTTCTTATTTGTGGGTGTTTTCTGAGGTCCTGCTCCTGGTTCTTCATCTGTGAACACAGAACAAAAATATTTGTTAAGCAATTCCGCTTTATCCTTATCAGCTTCTACATATTCCCCCCCTGTACCCTTGAGTCTGACAATACCACTTTTGCCCTTCCTCTTCTCACTAATATATCTGAAAAATGTCTTATCTCCCCATTTTATTGCATTGGCTATTTCCTCCTCCTTTTGAATCTTTGCCTTCTTGACTACTTTGCTAGCTTCTCTAAGTTTTTCCAAATACAGATGCCTGTCTTCCTTTCTCTGTGTTCTCTTGTATTTCATGAAGGCCTCCCTCTTTTTCTTCACTTTTTCAGCTACTTCCTTCGAAAACCATAGCGGTCTCCTGTTCCTTTTGCCTTTATTTACCATTTTAACAAAAAGGTTGGTTGCCTTTAAAATACCCCCTTTCAGTTTTGCCCACTGTTGTTCTACATCCCCCAGCTGTTCCCATCCCACTAATGACTCCCTGAGGTATTGGCCCATCTTCGTAAAGTTAGTCTTCCTACTGGACATAGATTGCCAGGCCTTTCTTCCGAGGCAATGGAGGGTTAAGTGACTTGCCCAAGGCCACAAGGAGTGCTAGTGGGAATTGAACCCTGTTGGCTTGGTTACCAAGCCAGTGTTCTAACCACTAGGCTACTCCTCCACTCTGTATGTGGCCACATATGTGTGTAAATGACTAAAGTAGCCCCCAGTTAGGTACATTCTTGGCACCTAAAAGTATGCCCCCTTATAAAATTACCCCCTTATTTCTGAAACTTACTTTCAATATACCTATTAGATCTTTTTGTTTTACTGCTAATTCCTTTTTCTCTCTCCAGAAAATTTGCAGTATATTTATTGGGTTAGGATTCAGGCACTTCTGTCCTCCATTAAACTGGAAAGACAATTAGGTAGACTGCGACTCTAGGGGCAATGTTTCCAAATGGGTTAGCTTTGTGCATACCATGACAGCAATGAACCTCACTCCTAAGTGTGCTGTGAGGAGGCAGAGATCAGCAATTCTAGTCCTAAATCAAAGAATTGCTGCAAGAAATTGGCCTAAAACAGTCTCCAGAATCTTATGGAATTGTTTCACAATTTCTTAGTTGGCTTAGAGATCTCCAGTAAAGACAAGGGGGAGGTCAGGCCGCTCAGGGCTGGCCAAAATTAACAAGGCTGGGCGTTTGGGCCTGGGTGTCACCTAGCTAGTTGGGGCAGCAGGGAATGGGGGCCATTAGAAATCAAAATTCCTGCCGGTGGGAGGTGGGGGAGTTCCTTGCAAGGTCCGCTGGAAAGCCTAGCTGGGGGCAGGCAGACCTCGATATAAGGGCAGGATGCAGGTGGGGAAGGCACATGAGTCAGAGGAGCAAGCCATTTTGGAGAAGCCTTACTTATGTGAAGTGGACATCAGAGTCAGAGGCTCGGGGAAACACCCAAGTAACGTGGTCTGGTGCAAGGAAATGGTGGCAGCAGTTGATCTGTGATGTGGCGGCAGCAGCTGATCTGGGTTGCGGTGGGGGTTCAAACAGCAGTGGCAGCAGGGGAGGGCCACAGCAGCAATGGCAGCGAAGATGATAAAGGAGGGCTGCCGATGCAATAGCAGTGGTGGTAAAGAAAAATCACGGCAGAAGCTGGAGCTGTGCCTTCAGAGAAGAACCACAGAGGCAGTGAGTACTGGCCAGGAGCAGGGCTCACAGAAAGGCCTTTGCTGCAGGATTGTTGGCAGGTTGAGTGAAGCGGTCTCCCTTTCCTTGCACAGAGCAAGGCTGGGAGCTCCCTAATGACAATGGGAGACCGCAGAGGAATTTCAAGGAGCTATGTGACCTGCGAAAGAAGAGCTGCAGATGCCTATAGAACTCATGGACTTTAAAAAGCCCTCTTCCCAGAGACTGACCAAGCAGCTCAGCGGTTCATCCCCGGGCATGACACAGGCTGGGACATGGGGCAGTGAGCTGCAGCCAAAGGAGCTAGCAATGCAAAGCAAAAGAGCTATGGCCAGCACACGCAGCAAGAGACAGAGGGAGAAGGAGCATGACCAGGGTAGTGAGAAGAGGACACAATGGAGCAGTTGAGAAAAAGGAAGTGGAAGAAATAAATGAGGAAGCAAAGAGGACGAAGGGAAGAAATAGCAAGCTAAGAGGATGCAGGTGCAAAGATGGAGGTCAAGGCAAGAGAATGGAGGGAGGAGGTTCACAGCAAAGACAGGAAGGGGCAGCATCGCTGTCACAAGAACAGCACAGTGCCCAGATGGGTAGGCTTACCACCTGGTGCAGAAACGGTCACCACTGATGTCTCAAGGAGGAGGAGTAGACACTGAGACGACGGGGAGCAATGTGATGGACAGGACATCCGAAGACTGGTCAACAAGGTGAGGACTGCCACAGTGGTCCATGGGGCGGGATGCCTGCACACGATGCTAGCAGACCTACAAGGCAAGAGGCCAGCAGCGGCCCGGGAACATCAGTTTCACTGGCACAAGGCAGCATGAGTGGTATTCCCACAACAGGCAGGGGCATCAACAGCACTGCTGGGTGGGTAGAGCAAACAGCACAATAGGCAACACACAAATACTAAGGCCAATGACTTGAGTGGGGGGACATAACGATCCCAGGGAAGAGACTGTGGGGGAAAGACCAGCGGCTGCTCAGCTAGCCAGTCAGGTATGGGGAGTGCAGCAAGACAATAAAGGGGAAAGGGATGGCATATCCTGGACAGGCTGGGGGCCTTAGTGACAGCACACAGAATAGTAAGGGACAAACAGGAAAAGAACAGCAAGTGCCTAGCATGGGCAACAGTGTGGAGAAAGGGGCGGGTACAAAGGAAAACACAAAACAGCATGGCAGCTCTAAGCCAGCAGAGTATATCTGCACCACTGATGCGATTGATAGTCATGTCCCCACAAATATTAAAGAGAAAATATGGAGACGCACCTACATAGATATATTCTCATTGATACAGAGAGCGCCCAAGAAACCATGCCTATGCAAGTTGCCAGGGGAAATGTAAGGCGAATGAGAATAAGTCAAACTCTAGTAAAAAAAACATTGCTAACTGGTATTCAGCATTCAGGGTGATGGTGAGCATAATTGGGGAAAATCTGAAGTCTACGTTGGAGGGGCGGAAGTGGCAGGTGAAAGAAGGCTGGAGACTTTAGGTAAGTTTTGTGCTGCAGCTTCAAAGCCACTGAGGGCTGCAGCATTGGCAATGGGCACCCTGGGACACCAGCCCTCTAGGTGATCACCTAGTTCACATGATGGCAATGCCAGCCCTGGGCTCATGGTCTTAAGGGAAGGAGAGGTAGGAGCGGGAAAGAGAACAGGGAGGGGGAAAGGTGGAAAGGCCAGTTTGGGCAGGGGGGACGATAAAGGAGGGGAGTGACATGAACAGCCCAATAGCACCATGCTGGTGTTATGACTCTATGCCTTCTTTCAGAAATACTTTGCCATGTTAGAAGAGTTATCGAATGTCATCCTAAATCTGTTTCACTCTGAATTGTAGACTGTAGGGCTGATACTTCAAAGCACTTCTCCAGATAACACTGCTGAATATTTCCCCTGACCGCCTTGGCCCTATCTGAATAAGGGCTGCGGCGGCCAGTGGGCAGAGCTGGGTTGAAGCTTGGAGTTATCCGGTTAGCTGCGATTCTCAAACTGCTAACCAGATAATATACTGGCTAAGGTTCAGAAAAAAAAACGTTGTGTTTTTTGCTATCCGGATAACGGCTGAATATCGCCATTATCTGGATAGTACCAGCAGTCAGCAGTGAAACCCGATACTCAGTGCTGGCCATTATGTGGATTCCAGTGCTGAAGATACAGTTTCATTTTTAAAGGCCCTGTTTTTCCATAAAGATAAAGGTCCATTTTGGTTTTAGCCATATCGAACATTATTGGTCACATATTATCTACTATAGTTAGATGCAGTTGTGTGGTTACCATTTTGGTTTACTTTAAAAGATGGAAATGAAAGTTGTAGCTGATACTATTTTATTGGATTAATTTATTATGTTTGAGATTAGCCTTTCAGAATTACATTCCATCCATCATAACATAAGAAAAGACATACTGAGTCAGAGCAATGTCTATCCAGACCACTGTCTTATCTCTGACAGCAGCCAGTCTAGGTCACAAGAACCTGGCAGATCCCAGAAAGTACATCTATTTCTCATAACTCATTTCCAGGGATGAGTAGTGGCTCTCCAAAGAACCTGGCTAATAATATTTTATGGGACTTTACCTTCAGGAACTTGTTCACTTGTCCTCTTTTAAATCCAACTACCTTAATCACCTTGACTACATCCTTTGACAACAAATTCCATAGGTTAATTATATGCTGTGTGAAAAATATGTTCTACAATTTGTTTTCAATCCGATGGTCATTAGTTTCCTTTGATTGGTCTCTTATTTTTGTGTTTCTAATAAACCATTCTACCCCATATAAACATCTCTTTCATCCCTCTCAGGCCTCAATGCAGTAAGGCTTACATTAGAATGCTGTGTTAATCTTTAGCACACCGTGATCTAACCCAAGCCCGAGAAAAGTTTACTCCTGATGCAGTAACCCAATGGCAAGCAAATTACTATGGCAATAAACGGTGCGCACTATCAGAAAAAAAAACAGTGCACACTGCTGCAGTAACATGTCATCCTTTGCCACATTGAGAGCAAACATTTTCCTTCCTGTCCATCTACGAGCATTCCTATCAGACTCTATGAGGTCTGCTCCCGTCCCCTATGCCAAGCCCACCAAATTTCACTGGTTGCTCACTGGGCCGTGGATGCTCTGAGATACTCCATCCTCCTCTTGGATTCCTAATTCCCTTGCCCCAACCCCAAAAAATGAATTCCTGGTGATCCCAGTGGATAGTCTCCCCAACACCTTAATATGAAAAATATAATCCCTGGTGCCCCTAACAGAACCTCCCCCCCCTCCAGATACCTCCGACCCACCCACCTCTAAATGTTGAAGATAGAAGTGAGGCCCACTCACTCCTGCCTCTGGCACTGCGATCTTCCATTTCCTGACTTATTTGTAGATTGACCTCTTGAACTACATTTTAGTGTGTTTTCTTACATGGGGAACAATTTCTTAATGGTGGGATTTGCATGTGTTTTGTATGCTCACTTCACTACCCTCTAGAGCAGTGATTTTATGTTGATTTTCCTGTTTAATGGTTGGCGCCTCTTGCTGCACCTGCGACCTCAGTCATTTTTTCTCCAAGCTGATGAGCAAGAATCCGTTTAGTCTTTCTTCATAAGAGACATTTCTATCCCCTTTATCACTATTGTCACCATTCTCTGAACCTTTTCTAGTTCATCTGTATCCTTTTGGAGAAGGGACGACCAAAACTGCACATGACCAGCAAGGTGTGGTCACACCAGGGACTTGTACAGAGGCATAACGATACACTCCTTCCCTTTTTAAATAATCCCTAACTTTTTATTTGCTTTTTTGGCATCTACAGCATACTGGCAGGAGTGGAGGAGTAGCTTAATGGTTAGAACACTGGCTTGGTAGCCAAGAGATCGGCATTTGATTCCCACTAGCACTCCGTGTGACCTTGGGCAAGTCACTTAACCTTCCATTACCTCAGAAGAGAGACCTGGCAATCTACCTCTGGTCAAGAAAACCCAGGAGTTGCTGGGTTGCCAGGAGTCAGCATTGACTCAAAGGCATACTGGGCTGAAAATTTCAACATATTATTCACAATTAGTCCAAGATCTTTTTCTTGGGTAGCGACACCTAATTCAGAATCTGGTATTTTGTACCTGTAATTGGGATTATTTTTCCCTATGTGCATCACTATGCACTTGTCCATGTTAAATTTCATCTGCCATTCAGATAACCAGTTGCCTAGTCTCATAAGATCCTTCTGCAAATCCTCACATCCTCTGCCTTCTAACAAGTTTGAATAATTTACTGTCATCCGCAGATGTGACCAACTCACTCATCACTTCTGTCTCCAAATCATTTATGAATATATTAAACGGCTCAGGTCCCACTACAGACCCTGGGGAGACTCCACTCCTTTTATATGTGGATAGCTGACCATTTAGTCCTACTGTTTCCCATCTTTTAGCCAGTTTGAAATCCAAAAGGGCATGGCCTCCTATCCCATGACTCTAAATTCCTAGGAAGTCTCTCATAAGGGATTTTGTCAAACACCTTCTGAAGATCCAAATATACCATATCATTTAGTTCACCGTTATCCATTTGTTTGCTTGTGCCCTCAGGAAACATACAAGTTGAAAAGTGTACAGTTGCAGTGTAACACAATGACGCGTTTCCCCCCATTTGCAGGATTAGGTATGTGGGGGGATTATTAAGTGTCCTCATAAAGGTGTCAGGGGGTGAGTGCCTGTGTGTGTGTATTCGGGGGGCTGCATGCATGTGTTTATGTCAGGGAGTGCATACGGGTGTGTCTATGTGTGTGTATCTCTCTCTGGGTTGTGTATGTGTGTGTATGTATATGTTGGGTGTGTCCATGTGTGTCAGGGACTGCATGCATATGTGTGTGTCATAGGGACTGTTGGAGGCTCAAGACTGGCCCTCACACACTAGGCAAGCTAGGCTATTGTCTAGGGTGGCCCAATTTAGGGGTGGTAGCCACAGCAGAACCTTGCAGGAGCGGGTCCCTTCTTTCTGCTATTTCTGAATGTTGTCATCGAAAAGGTAACTGAAGCGACCACGGAGTCTCACATTCAAGCACACTCAAAGTCCCTGCCAGTCCTGCCCCCATGGTAGCAGGAAGTGCATGTCAGAGGGGGCAGGACGGACAGAGGCTTTTAGTATGCTTGTATGGTTTACCGAGAAGGGGGGAGGGGAGGGGGATGGCGGCAGTGGTTGAAGGTTTGCATGAGAGGAGATGGCTACGGCTGAAGATTTGCTGGGGGAGGGATGGAAAAGACTGAATATTTGCTGGGGGGGACCACAATGCTTATGCACGTTCAAACATGTACAGACATATATTTATCCAGCCACCCTAACCCTCAGCAATAGCCTCTACGCCTCTGAAAAATGTGCCTAATTAGACCAGCAAAAATAATACTGAAGTATAGAAGTTGTGTGCTGCAATAGTGCATTTTCCCGGAGAATCAGGAATGTTGGGGGTTGATAAACGCATCTCATAGAAGTGTTGGGGGGTGCTAGTGTGTATGTGTATGTTAGGGGCCTGTGTACATGTGTGTTTTGAGGCTGCAAATATTTGTGTAAGGGGGATACATGCATGTATGTGTGGGTTGGGAGGGCTTGTGATTGTGTTTGTGTGTGTATGTGATGGGGAGTATCAGGGGGTGCATGCATGTGTGTGTGTTTTAGTGGGTGCATATGTGTGCATTAGGAACCACCACCCAGGAAAATGATTTAAGCGTCATCGTGGATAATATGTTCAAACTCTCCACCCAGTGTGCAGCGGTGGCCAAGAGAGCAAATAAAATGCTAGGTATCATAAGGAACGGAATGGAAAACAAAACAAAGGATATTATAATGCCTCTGTATCATTCTGCTCTGTTCCCAGAACCTGCTGCGTTTTAAACTTTTTTTTCCTGCTCTAGCCTACCTGAGGGACTACCCACCTCCCCCCCCCCCCCCCCCGCTGAGGTATTGTGTAGTCCTTCTTCCTGTCTCCTCCTCCCATGTGTGCATGGTTTGTTCTGTTTGCCTCTCTCTGCTCTGGGAAGAGCAGTGTCCTCACAGTGCTTTGCTAGAGAGGTGGATATTTAACTCCTGTGACAACTTTGCTGTGAGTTCTAGCTGTCTATTTAATTATTTATTGTTGTCTTATTGGTGTGCTACTTCACCTCCCTGTTCCCTTTAGTTTTGCACTTCAGCTTTCTCAGCTGTATAACTTACCTTGCCTCTCTCAACTAACTGGCCTTTGTGTGGTAGCCAGGTTAACTGTTACTTTAAATTAAATATCTCTCCCTGCTCTGTCCCCAGAACCTGCTGTGTTTTAAGCTTTTTTTCCTGCTCTAGCCTACCTGAGGGACTAACGCCCACCCCCCTGCTGAAGGTACAGGACAGGGTACCTGGTAACAGCCCTCTTTTAATAGGTCTTATTTCCCTCCCTGCCTCCCCAATACCCACCCGCCCCTGGGGTAATTGTAGCTTTATAGGTACTTACACGTCTTAGAGGAAAGGGGCTGCTCTCAGGTGCAGCTCTTTATCCAAATCAGTCATACATTGAGGACCTGAGATTAATTAAGCTTCAGGTGAACAAGGTATATTAGAGATATTGGATACACTTTTATTAGTATAAGCATCTACACCAACCCTTAGTAAATACAGAATTTAAAGACCTAAACACAAGCTTTAAACTAAGATGCAGACAACAGTCCAGCAGCAAGATGGGGGCTTTCCAATCTTTTGCACTGAGTGTCACATGTATGATTTTCTCCCAGTTGGTGAGAGGTCTTACGTATGCACTAAGTGCAAGGAGCGCTTTGCTCTCAGGGAACAAGTCCATTCTCTAGAGGCTAGAGTAGCAGACCTGGAAGACATAAGAAAGACAGAGAAGTACATGGACGAGACCTACAGGGATATAGTCCTGAAGTCCCACCTCCAGTCTGGCATCATCCCTGTTGCCATGGAGGAGAGAGGTCACGTGACAGGAGAACATCACCCTGGTGTGGCAGGACGTGATCCTATAACTAGGACCTGTCCTCCAGGTGATGTAAAACCCTCTCGCACCGAGGACGTTTCTCCAGGGCCATGTGCCCATGAGGGGAGGGTTAGGACAGCTGTTATAGTGGGTGATTCAATCATTAGGCATGTAGATAGCTGGGTGGCTGGTGGACATGAGGATCACCTGGTAACATGCCTGCCTGGTGCGAAGGTAGCAGACCTCACACACTGCCTAGATAGGATCTTAGATAGTGCTGGGGAGGAGTCTGCTCTCTTGGTACATGTCGGTACCAATGACATAGGAAAATGTGGTAGGAAAGTTCTGGAGGCTAAATTTAAGCTTTTAGGTAGGAAGTTGAAATCCAGAACTTCCAGGGTAGCGTTCTCTGAAATGCTTCCTGTTTCACGTGCAGGACCCAAAAGGCAGGCAGAGCTCCGGAGTCTCAATGCGTGGATGAGATGTTGGTGCAAGGATGAGGGTTTTGGATTTGTTAGGAACTGGGGAACATTCTGGGGAAAGGAGGGGCTCTTCTGAAGGGATGGGCTTCACCTTAACCAGGATGGAACCAGACTGCTGGCATTAACCTTTAAAAAGGAGATAGAGAAGCTTTTAAACTGCAAACCAAGCCCACAATCCATTACCTGGGTGTTACACTAGACCAGAGACTTGACATGAAGACACACATTGGCAACATGGTCAAATCAACATATCATAAAATCAGGACACTCAAACATCTACGCCCCCTTCTACAACCAGATGACTTCAGAACTATCTTCCAGGCTCTAACCATTCCACACCTTGACTACGCCAACGCGATCCTCCAAGGGCTCCCAAAATCAACCCTGAGCCCGCTCCAGCTTGCCATGAACACTGCAGCCAGAGTTCTGAATGGGGCCTCGAGGCGAGACCATATAACACCCATCCTCAAAAGTCTCCACTGGCTCCCTATCCACTGTAGGATCATCTTCAAGACATTACTACTAACATTCAAGGCCATAAATGGGCTCTCCCCCCCGTCACTCGCATGCCTCACACACATAACTCCCCCCAATAGGGCCAGACGAACTACAGCAATAAACACCTTGGCAATCCCCAAAACACTGACCCAGTGTACACAGGCAATGGCAAACAGGGCCTTTAGTATCAGCGCTCCCAGATACTGGAATGCCCTGCCTCCCAACATACGAGCAATCCCGGAACTAACTAAATTCAGGAGGGCATTGAAGCACCACCTTTTCCTCGAATGTTACCCAAATGAAGGTGCACCATCTCGACCTACCCACAAATAAGCTCCATGTCCACTGTAACCATCCCTCAAATGTTGTATAATATGTAACTACTAATATGTGTTTCAAATATGTGTAAATAGTTAATTATGTTTATCCAAGTTGAGCTACCTGTTATCTGTAATTATGGTGTAACCCCCACCGTAAAAACCTAAATGTTCCATGTAAACCACGCTGAAGTTGAAGAACGCGGTATATAAGAGAAATAAATAAATAAATAAATAAAATAGGGGAAAGCCGACAGTCGCCCAAGAGCGCATGGTTCGGAAGAATGTATCCTTGAAGGATACTACCAAAAGCAGTGAGGTTCCAAAAAAGAGTAAAGTAACCCAAATACCCTTCAGTATGGTGCAGACAGAGCGTAAAGATTCCAAATTACCCAATGCCTACCAATAGCCAGATTAATATTAATAAAATACAATTTCTAAAATGCTTGTATGCAAATGCTAGAAGTCTAAACAATAAGATGGGAGAGTTAGAATATATAGCACTAAATGAGAGGTTAGATATGATTTCAATCTCAGAGACATGGTGGAAGGAGGATAACCAGTGGGACACTGTGATACCTAGATACAAACTATATCGTAATAATAGAACTGATCAAATTGGTGGAGGGGTTGTGCTCTATGTTAGAGAGGGCATTGAGTCAGAAAGGATTAAAGTTTTGCAGGAAACAAAATTTGCTGTAGAATCTCTATGGATTGAAATTCCATGTATGAAGGGGAAGGTGATGGCAGTGGGGGTGTACTATCGACCGCCTGGCCAGAATGAACAAATGGATGATGAAATGCTCAAAGAAATCAAGGAAGCTAACAAAAGTCACAGCAGAGTAGTAATAATGGGTGATTTCAATTACCCCGGTATCGACTGGGTCAGTGTCACGGCAGGACATGCTAGGGAGATAAAGTTTCTAGACGAAATAAATGACTGCTTCTTGGAGCAGCTGGTTCATGAACCGACCAGAGGGGAAGCCATACTGGACCTAGTCCTTAGTGGAACACCAGATCTGGTGCAAGAAATAAGGGTGTTGGGACCACTTAGCAATAGTGATCATAGCATGATCGTGTCTGATTTAATTAGTGGAGGAGGGATAGTAAAGAAATCCACAGTACTACTTTTTAACTTTCGAAAGGGAGACTATGATAAAATGAGGAATATAGTTAAGAAAAAACTAAAAGGAGTGGTTGCAAAGGTTAAAGACTTACATCAAGCTTGGGTATTATTTAAAAATACTATCCTGGAAGCCCAGACCAGCTGTATTCCATGCATTAAGAAAAGCGGAAGAAAGTCCAAAAAACTGCCAGCATGGTTTAAAGGTGAGGTCAGAGAGGCTGCTGCTGCCAAAAAAGCATCTTTCAGGAAATGGAAAAAAGAGCCAAAAGACGAAAACTGAAAACAGCACAAGCACTGGCAAGTTAAATGCAAAGCATTGATAAGGCAGGCAAAGCGAGAATTGGAGAAGGAACTTGCTACAGAAGCAAAAACACGAAATAAAGACTTGTTCAAGTACATGCGCAGCAAAAGGACCGTGAGAGAGTCAATTGGACCATTAGATGATAGAGGGGTAAAAGGGGCAGTAAGAGGAGACAAGGCTATAGCGGAGAGACTGAATGAATCTTTGCTTCGGTCTTTACTGAGGAAGACGTAGGGATGTTACCCAAGACTGAAGTGGTATTTAAAGGTGATACTGCAGAGTTATTGAGAGAAATATCGCTACACCGGGAAGATGTATTACAACTATTTAATAAACTGAATAGTAGCAAATCACCTGGACCGGATGGTATACATCCAAGAGTGTTGAAAGAACTGAATATGAGATTGCAGACCTGCTATTAGTAATCTGTGAACTTTCATTAAAATCATCTGTAATACCTGAAGATTGGAGGATCGCCAAAGTAACGCCAATTTTTAAAAAGTGTTCCAGTTGTGATCCGGGAAATTACAGACCGGTGAGCCTGACGTCAGTTCCGGGGAAAATGGTAGAAACCATCATAAAGAACAAAATTACACAGCATGTAGATAGTCATGGCCTAATGGGAGACAGCCAACATGGCTTTAGACAAGGAAGATCTTGTCTTACTAATCTGATATGTTTTTTTGAAGGTGTGAATAAACAGGTAGACAAAGGTGAGTCGGTTGATATAGTGTATCTGGACTTTCAGAAAGCCTTTGACAAGGTCCCTCATCAGAGACTTTTGGCAAAACTAAAAAGTCATGGGATAGGAGGCAGTGTACTATTGTGGATCGGGAACTGGTTAAAAGATAGAAAGCAGAGGGTAGGGCTAAATGGCCAATTTTCCTAATGGAAAAAGGTGAATATTGGAGTACCCCAGGGATCTGTGCTGGGTCCGCTACTTTTTGACATACTCATAAATGACCTGGAAAAGGGAATAACTAGTGAGGTTATCAAATTTTCAGACGACACAAAACTGTTTAAAGTTTTTAAAACCCAAGGGGACTGTGGAAAACTGCAGGAGGATCTGGATAAATTGGAAGACTGGGCATCCAAATGGCAGATTAAATTTAATGTGGACAAGTGCAAAGTTATGCACCTAGGAAAGAACAACCCACACTATGGTTACACGATGCAAGGTTCCACATTGGGAACCACCACCCAGGAAAAAGATTTAGGAGTCATCGTGGATAACATGTTACAACCCTCCGCCCAGTGTGCAGCGGCAGCCAAGAAAGCAAATAGAATGCTAGGTATCATAAGGAAAGGAATGGAAAATAAAACAAAGGATATAATAATGCCTCTGTGTTGTTCCATGGTACGACCGCACCTTGAATATTGTGTGCAATTCTGGTCGCCGTATCTTAAAAAGGATATAGCGTTATTAGAAAAGGTACAGAGAAGAGCCACCAAAATGGTAAAGGGGATGGAAGGCTACTCTTATGAAGAGAGGCTACAAAGGTTAGGGCTCTTCAACCTGGAAAAGAGACGGCTGAGGGGAGATATGATAGAGGTCTATAAATTAATGAATGGAGTGGAATGTGTAAACGTAGATCGATTGTTTACGCTATCAGAATATAGAAAGACTAGGGGACATGTAATGAAGCTACAGGGTAAACTATTTAAGACAAATAAGAGAAAATATTTTTTCACTAAACGTGTAATCAAACTCTGGAATTTGTTACCGGTGGATGTAGTAAGAGCTGTTAGTGTAGCTGGGTTTAAAAAAGGTTTGGACAAGTTCCTGGAGGAAAGGTCCATAAACCATTATTAAAAAGGGACCCAGGATAACAATGCTTGACCCAATACAAGCATTGTGGAACCTGTGTCTTTTGGGGATACTGCTTGATACGTATGACCTAGATTGGCCACTGTTGGAAACAGGATACTGGCCTTGATGGACCTTGGTCTGACCCAATATGGCATATTATGTTCTTATGTTCCATGGTGCGACCGCACCATAAATATTGTGTGCAATTCTGGTCGCCGTATCTTAAAAAGGATATAGCATTATTAGAAGATGTACAGAGAAGAGCCACCAAAATGGTAAAGGGGATGGAAGGATATCCCTATGAAGAGAGGCTAAAAAGGTTAGGGCACTTCAACCTGGAAAAGAGACAGCTGCGGGGAGATATGATAGAGGTCTATAAATTAATGAATGGAGTGGGTAAACATAGATCGATTGTTTACGCCATCAAAATATAGAAAGACTAGGGGGTATGCAATGAAGCTGCAAGGTAACCTATTTAAGACTTAATATTTAATCAGTTTTCTAAACCAGCTTATCCTTCAATCAAAGCAGTTTACATTATGTAATCACTACCAACAGGTACTGGATACATTCCCTTGTCCCCAGAGGGCTCACAATTTATGTGTACCTGAGGCAACAGGTTTAGGTGGCTTGCCCAAGGCGTGCCTATAGGACTAGAAACCCCAGTCCCTCTGGACTGAGATTGCTGTCCCCAGGTGGGACTTGAACCCCTAGCCCTCCAGCCTGAGGTACTATGTCCTAACCACTAGGCCATTCTTAGTGACATTTTTTCACTTAACGTGTAATCAAACTCTGGAATTTGCTGCCAGAGGATGTAGTAAAGGCTATTAGTGTAGTTGGGTTTAAAAAAGGTTTGGACAAGTGCTTGGAGGAATGTCCATAAACGATTATTAAAGTGGACCCAGAATATCCACTGCTTGCCCCAATACAAGCATTGTGGAACCTGTGTCTTTTGGGGAAATTGCTAGGTACTTGTAACCTAGAGTGGCCACTGTTGGAAACAGGATACTGGGCTTGATGGACCTTGGTCTGACCCAGTATGGCATATCTTATGTTCTTATGTGTGTGTGAGTCAGCGGTATGTGTATCTGTGTGTATATTATGGACAGTTTTGGTAGCTGTGTGTAGGCACATGTGTCTCATGGGGAGTGCCAGGGGCTGCGTACATGCATGTGTGTGTCATGGTGAGGGCCAGAGGCTGCATATATATTTGTATGTGTGTGTATGTGTGCATACCACCTAGGCTTTACCCAGTCTCTCTCTCTTATAACCCCCCATGCTTCCTCTTCTCCCTTTCTCTGTCATGACACTCCCAGGCTTTACCTACCTGTCTCCTTCTGTATCATAACTCCTCCCAGGCCTCACTCAATCTCTCTCTCTCTCATGATGCCCCCCCCAGGCTTCCCCCCCCCCCCAGGCTTCTCTCTCTCATAATTCTCCTCCAGGCTTCCCCCAGCTTTCTATCTCTTGACAAATAGCGAGATCAGTACTAACTTCCTCCACCGTGCAGCTCAGCCATGTACACAGTTGATTGCAGTGGAGTAAGTGTGAAATGCCCTGTTTCAGGAGCTGCAGTCAAATCGGTGGCACGCATATGCCCATCTGTCTGAACTCTTGACAATGTGCTATGCCTAAGAAAAACATGCCTAGTAAATTGATGACCCCAAGGAAGAAGACCACCCCCTCTTTGTAACAGTTGATCCTATTAATCAGAAATTTTTAGAGAATATTTTTCCGTCACTTATCTGAAATACTTAGGTGCTTCAATACCACCTCAGGAAGATCGTCATCAACAATGTGCCATGTTTCGGGTCAGCGTTCAGTGACCCTGCATCAGGTTGAAACAAAAAATCATTCCTGCAGTCACGAAAGCAAAAAACATAACCAGCAGCCAGCCATCTTTATAGGGCTAGATGGCTGGCTGCCGGTTATGTTTCTTGCTTTCGTGACTGCAAGAATGATTTTTTGTTTCAACCTGATGCAGGGTTATTGAATGCTGACCCGAAAGAAGAAGGTTGTCCAACAGCAACTTTATCACCACATCGAGACAAGCGCACCCCTCGACCCATACCAGCATGGATTCAAGGAGTCTCATGGTGTGGAGACCCTATTGACCACTCTTTTCAGCTCGTTGACTGTCGGTTTGGACAACATCAAACAAGGATTTGCATTGATCTTCATGGACATTGCTGCAGCCTTTGACTCCGTCAGCCACGAGATACTCCTCACACACCTCAAGGAGAAGGGCATCCTCGGGACAGCACTAACCTGGTGCCAGTCGTACTTAACAGATAGATGGCAACACATCTGTAGCGGCTCCACCAACTCCAAACCTTCCCCACAAGAGAAAGATGTACCACAGGGATCTTCACTCTCGGCCCTACTGTTCAATGTATACATGCAGCCCATTTGCAAGCTCATCCGTTCTTTCAATATAAACTACCTGGTCTATGCTGATGACGTTCTGCTTTACATGTCTATCTCAACCGAACATCCAGATCTCTCACCACTGACATCCTGCTTCGATGCCGTCATGGACTGGCTACACACGCAGATGCTCAAGATAAACTTCAAGAAAACAGAGGTCCTCTTTATCACCAGAAACCCAGCATTCACTCCACCCACCACTCTGAAGGTATGAGGTGCTGAGCTCCTCAGCAAACCCACTGTACAGTACCTAGGGTTACGCTAGACCAACAGCTCAACATGAAAGCCCAAGTAAGCAACATGGTTAAAGTGGTCTACCACAAAATACGGATGTTCCGTCACCTACGACAGCTGCTTGAGCCAGATGACTTCTGGACAGTCTATCAAGCCCTAGTAATCCCGCATTTTGACTATGCCAACATTATTCTACACGGACTCCCAAAGAGCATGCTGAATCCTCTACAGCTTGCGATGAATGCACCTACATTGGCTACCGGTCCACTGCAGACTCTCCTTTAAAGCTTTACTAATGACCTTTAAGGCCATCAACAGGTGCTCCTCCATCTCCTTCACGGACCTCATCCAGCCCACCCCCCTCAACAGAACTAGGAGAGCAGCCACCGCCAACACCCTGGTACTCCTGAAGGAAACCACGAAATGTGCACAGTCAACCAGAAAAAGAGCCTTCGCGCTATATGCACCCACATGCTGGAACGCACTCCCACCGGCCATCTGTGCCATCACTGACCTCACCCAGTTTCGGAAGGCGCTGAAGCACCATCTGTTCCTCCAACACTTCACCGACCAAACTGATATCTCACAGCCAGCCACACTCGGGAGTCAGGTTGTCATCCCCTGCGCAGCCACCCCGCAAGAGCACAGCCCCACACGCTAGACCACGAGACACCCGGCAGGTAGAAGGTATTCCTACTTTGACCTGTCAATCTGTACATAGTTAAACCAGCCTGTAGATAATTTGTGAGCTGCCCCTGTCATCTATGACAGCCAGCCTGTTTGAACATAGTTACCCTGTTAGCCCATGTAAAAAATCCCTGTTCTCTGTAAGTCCAGTGTAGGCCCTGCCTGCACTGCACAAATCTGTTAACTGTACACCACGCTGATTTGAAAGAGCGCGGTATAGAAGACTTTAAATAAATAAATAAATAGATGCAGGTCAGACCCATCCAAAACTTGTTGAACTTGCAAGGGTGTGTCTGGCTGGGCTTCCTTAGATATAGGGTACAATAAGATAAATCTCTTGCTCCTCTGTGGGGTGGGTGTTGGCTTTACCCACCTCTAGGATTTCTTTCCTGGACTTCAATTGCAGGCTAAGTAGCCTTTGTGGCTCCAGTTAGAAGCCATGCTACTCTGGCTCCCCTGGTTGTAGGTTTGAGTCTTAGCTGACCTCAGAACACATAGGTTATACAGTGCCTTCATTGATAAGTAATGTACATGGAAGTCAATTTGTCTTTATAAAATAGTCACCTTCCAGCCCACTTAACCTATAAAATTATAAAATCACTCTTCACTTCCTGCCACACATTCTATCTCTCCCGTCTTATTCTTTTAGAATTCTGTTTGCATACAAACAAGCTTAAAAATGTTTTTTTATTTGTAATTACAACCTGTGTTTTATATCTGTCTATTTTCCATACACCTGGCTTACTTCAGCTTTATCATAACCTCTTTCAGGATATTCTAACTTTGCAATTGGCTACTATTTTTTTAAAGATATCTTAATCCAAAACAAGTGCTCCTAAGCGACTGCAGGCCTTCCCCCAGATTCTAATTTAAAAGCTACTCTCTCTCGTTTTTAAAGGATGGCTCCAGCAGCCTGGTTTCACCCTGGTTAAGGTGGAGCCTATCCTTTCAGAACAGGCTCCTACATCGGGTTTCTTTTGACCTGAGGAAGGAATTGGAGCTCTCAATGGGTAGTTATAAAAATAGTCAAATAAAAGATATCTGCTACAATATTTTTTTTTGATATTTTGTAATCTTGAAATATCAAATTCATCATCCCATAAATCTTTTTTAAAATTGAATGCAGAGTGAGAAATTACTAACTTAGAGGATTTGACACTTATTTAATGAAATATTTTAACCACGGATACCAAATCAAAGAATACAAAAGTGACGAAATGCATTTTCTCTCTCTCTTTCTTTCCCTGTCTCTATATACACACACACACACAAATATACATATATGTGAGGGTAGGCTATATTATATATGTAGTTGGACTACCAAAAAGCTCTGCAGAATAAAATCTATGATAATACTATCATCATTTTTTGGCACGGCAGTTCTTTCTAACTCCTTTGAGCTTTCAGCTTACCTTTCCTAAGCTTTCAAACACAGCTATCTAGATTTATTCCTCTGTTTATATATTTTCCTCTCAACTCAGCCCAGCCATTGCAGTGAGAGTCCTCAGCCAGGGACCTAAAACATGAATCTCTCCAGAATCTGACTAATACGGTCCTTAAGTATGGGCACTAGATGTCGCCACTGAGTGATGGTTGAGGCTTTCTTCCTCATGGGCTGTGAAAGCAACCTCCGCAGTCCAGGCTGACTTGAAAAGCAGAGGCTGGACCAGGAAATAAAACCAAGTCTTCTGTATGGCAGTGTTGACCACTTGCCACGGAGTCACCAGTCCAGTCCTAATCATCAAAAATATCACTTGTATGTTTGCATTAACCATTGAGCAACAATTGAATGCCGATCACTATTTAGAAACTCCAAAGGTTTTAGGAAAATGAGGGGGAAGTCCAACATTCATCCCAAAAAAAGAGTTCGTACCGTATGAACTGAAATAAGCACATTTTTTGAAATGTAAGTGCTTCCAATTGACCTTGAATAAAGATAAGGGGGGCAGAAAAAGGGATTCAGGTAAGGAAGGGCAGGAACCCAAATGTTAGAGGGCATCGGAGAACAAATGTGAAGGGAGTTTTCACCATGACCCATTCTGCCGTTCTCTGTAAAAACTGTCTTCTAGAGCCGTTTCACAGTTCTTTCCAGCTCTCTTTCCAATGACAAAGTAAAAAAAAAATCACCCTGCATGGAGTAACATTCTATATTTTTCAACGCTGTACCTAAAACAAATTCTGTTTTGCCTGTGTTTTAATACAGGGCTCCTCTTATACGACTGGGGCTAGGCTGCTGAAAGGCAGGGTTAACCTTGACACCCCCCCCCCCCCAAAGCATCATCTGTCACTTAATCAGGGAAGGGAAAAAGCCAGCCAAACAATACCACTCCCAAAGCCCCCAGCCTTGTCCTTTTTGTTGGAAAGGAGGAGATTTAGATTAGGCAGGAGCCCGCACTAGGGATGCAGATGCCGCTGATCTAAGTTGCTGTTGTATGCAACAGAGGCAGAGACAAAGCTTCAACCTCTTGTAGCGAGGGACGCTGCCCTTCTCCCCCCTCCTTCTCCCAGGAGCATCAATTGTACCTTTGTCGTCCTCAGCCTTAGATGCAGCTACATTCTAATTTTCTCTCTATTGTCTTGGCTTCCAACAGGTTTGAACAGGGGCTGTCAGTTTTTGATCCAGATCTTGGCTGGCATCTTTCGTTATGATTCATTTTCCCACCCAGGATTAGACTATCTGACCCCTATACCTGTCTGCTGGAGCTCTCGCTGTGGGGTTGGCTTTCCTCCTCTCCTGGAGCTGGATCTTAGTGTTCAGGAATGATGCGTGCTTTGGGGAATCCAAGTTGCTCACACATCTGCTGGGATCCAGCTACTTGCTAAGGGAAAGGCACCGTTTCTCACGTTTGGCTCAGAGATTTCCAGCTATAAATGGAGAATATGGACTGAATGTATTTTCAGCATGGAGTCAACAATCTTGGGCATATTCTGCTTTATCTTCTGTCTCAGTTCGGGTGAGTGAGTTCCTCCACGGTAAAAAGGGTTAAAAATGTGGAAAAGGATTGAATAGATTGGAGAGCAAGAACAGAAATAGCACTACACTCTGAAAGAGAGCTGGTGAGGGGGATGTTCATTGTGTTAGGATGAAAAATCAAAGTCTTCTTAAAATGTAGCTGTCAGTAGCAAAATGTAAGTTTTTAAGAGCTTGATTTTAAAGCACGACATACATTGTAGACAAGTGCATGTGTCTATTTATCTAGCAAAATCCACAGCTGAACATAGGTGCTGGAAGGTCAGATAGATATGCGGATGAATTGACCTGTGTGGTTCTGAACCACTGAAAAGAACTAAGACGTGGATTTCTTAGCCGCAATGTAACATACTTATTTTTGTCTGGTCAGTTTTAGGGCTTGGTGTAGACCCCTCTCTGCAAATTGATATTCTGTCGGAGTTGCAGCTGGGGGATTCTACCACTGGAGTGCTGCAGGTTCAAGGGCTACACAACAGGAGCAAAGCGTACCTCTTTCAAGGTATAACACCTAAGAAAACTGTTTAGTGGTGCACACCAAGTCTGCTTAAAGACCATGCAAATGCTGATGGAGTGAACTTTTGGCTTAGTCTGATTCATAGCATGCCTTCCTTTCAGGTGTTTCACAGATGAAACCTTTAAACTACACGGCTTTTTTGGCACCCTGTTCTCAACTGCTTAAGGCTGTTTTGCACTTGCTAGCCTTTTCTGATTGATGGACCCTTAATTAATGTATAGTAGAACTGGGGATGGCAGATGGTTGATTTCTGAGCCTTGGGAAACAATGAATAATAATAAAGACTGTTGGGATGTGGGTGAAATTAATTTTGTAGGAAGACTCTTGGCTCTAGTTGTAGCACAGATTGTGTTTGCAAAGTTCTTGTGGGAATGCCTTGCCTAAGGAACAGAGAGGGGATGAGATATAGAGAGCTATTTGACAATGAGTCAGAAAAATAAGTACCGGAGAATTTAGAAATGTGATGTTGTAATAAGAATTATAATCCTTTATTGCTTTGGTAGGAACAGAATAGAGGGAGAAAGAAAAAATGAAAACCATTATCAGAAATTGCACATCCCTGTAACAGGAGAATGTGCACTGGCAAAATAATTTGGATTCGTTTTTGAAACATTTCACGTTTTCCCCCCGATGTTGCTTAGCTTTTTTCAGTTCTTTTCACACATTTGATTCTTAACCCATGTTAGAACTTTTTAATGCATGAAAATGGATTGTGCACGTGTTAATTTGTAGGTTAATGTGCATCAAATTGATTTTGCATACACTAAATTTTTTAAGGTACCTTCTTGAACTGAATGCGTACTAATGAATGCATATCCATCATAGACACATTAAAAGCAATTATTCCTATTCCATGGAAATAACTGCAAACAAGTGGAGGGTAATTTTGCAAAGGTCACCTAGGTTACCATGAATTTTAACGTGCACAAATCATGCCTATCATATAAAGAAAAGCAGGCATCTTCTTGTCTTTACAAAATAGGACATTAGCCATACAAAATGCAGTGCAAACCTAGGTGCAAGCATGTACGCCAGTCCTAGAGTTGGTGTCAATGCATTCATGCTGAGATTTGTAAAGAATGTGCATTAAGTGATATTATTTTATAACTTGTGCATGTAAATTTCCTCTGCCCTGGCCATGCCTAGACCACAAGTAAAAGCCATTGACTTGACATGCATAATTATAGAATAGCACCTAACTAAAGGTATGGAAAATGCATGATTTCTGCGTGTTAATGATGTCTAATGTTACGCAGTTCTTTATGAAATGACCTCCTTAATGGAGTCAGTTGATTCAGTGGACTTGGCTGCTTACCTCATAATTTTTATTTACCATGAATTCCTAATTACTTAAAAAAAATGTAACAGTTTTCATAAGAACAGATTATAGGGACCCATTTACTAAAGTGCAGTAAAGTTTTGCAGTTACAATGTACTGGTTGCAAAATGAATGCACACTAAGTGTAAAGCCTGTGCAGTAGCTATTGGGGGATATACACAGTTTCTTGCACCATTGATCTAGTGCATTAAAACTGGGTAACAGTTTATAATAGGTTCTCCCACAAGGGTAACCTTGGTGATGCTGTTGCATGGTCTAAATTACCAGAGTGTGCCACTATGGACAGCGGTATTTAAACGCTTCCTTGCTTGTGCCTGTGTTTAGGGTACGTTAATGAACTTAATAGACTATCTTTAAAAGAATTGTGCATAGATTTAGAGGTTCATATACTTGTCTTTATTTCTTTCTGGAAAGAAATAGTGAAGGCCAGGCATATATTCTCCTCATATCTTTCAAAAACTTGAAATGGTCATAATTAGATTGAAATAGATATTAGAAATGGGAAGAGGACAGCCATAGAGCATGTGAAAACTATATTCTCCTCATTAGTATGCTTCTGTCTCCAGACCGATAACAAGTTATCTGTAATTATAGGACAATATAAATTGAAGATGTATCCTTTCGTGGACATGAAAGGGCAATTAAGTATTTTAAGGCCCATGGAAACCACCGTACTTAAAGACATAGACCATACTTTTTTGCTATGTTAAATCAATCTGATATCTACATGCAACTCTGCACAAGTCAGTCAAGTTTATTTATTATAAATGCAGAATTGTTAGCAGGATGACAGTTATATGTACAAATGCTGCATTTTGCTTTTGGTATGCTAAGTATTTAACTTCCTTGCTTTGTGTTCTTGGTAGATGAAAGAGGTTTGAGGTCAGATTTATCAACAGAGAGGAGAGAGGAATATTAGGGGAGTCATGACCTAATAAGAATGGCTTAGAGATGCGATCAATGTACCTTATGAGGGTTACAACTCCTGCACGCAAAATGTAATCAACGACTGTAGCAGACAGTGAAAGCTGCTTTGATGTGAACAAGAGATGTGGTCACCTCAACTTCATCTAGGGATATGACTGCAGTGATTTAATCATCCATTGTTCATAAAATATTAACCAAATCAATAGGTTACCATGTTATTGCAGAGTCCATATATCGACTTGAGAAATAATCCCACCAAA
This sequence comes from Ichthyophis bannanicus, assembly GCA_033557465.1. Lineage (NCBI taxonomy): Eukaryota > Metazoa > Chordata > Amphibia > Gymnophiona > Ichthyophiidae > Ichthyophis > Ichthyophis bannanicus. The sequence goes on along the minus strand of CM066038.1, from coordinate 199,302,117 downwards.
CCTCTATTTTAATGTGATTTTCTAGTTCATTAGCAGGAATCTCTGGAATTTTTGTGATAACAGCACATAGTTTTCACATTTTGGAAGTGTACTGAATCTGTTTTGAGAATCAGAGATTATTTTTATTTGTAAGTCAGAAAAAAAGACAAAAAATGTCTCATACGTTTGGGTGCAAGCTATGGAAGAAAAAAACATTCTTTAAGTAGATGATGTCAAAGTTTGGAGAAGCTGTCAGCTAAGGAGATTCTGCCAGTGGGTATGATTGTTGTCAATGACATTTAACTATGAAATTAATGAAACACAGTATTTTGTTTTAAAATGCTGATTACATTTAAGAACAGTAGCTTTGCTCTTAGTACTTGATGAGGAAGTGCAGTGGATACACGCTCAAGAATAGTTCAAAAGTTCACATACAGATGTTAGAATAGACCAGCTGTTACTTTTTATATTTTTCCTTTTCAGATTCTTTAAGCAACTTCTATACTGCCCATGAGTCGATACCGACTTGACGCCACTTAACAACAACATACTGCCCATGGAATCAGCCAAGCTGACAACTTAGTCAAAAATTGCATGCTTGCAAGTGTGAAATGAATTTGCTTAGATCACTTCAACTGCAAATATATGATGGTGGGAATTTAATAGTTTTTTTTTTTCTGTGGGGTGTTGTTTGGTTAGAGTACAGGTGGAGATAGGAAGTACACACATGGGGGGGGGGGGGGGATTTTCAGCGGCAGCAGCCAGCATACTTAAAGTGGTTGACCGTTGCTGCTTTAAGTTTGCTCTGGATATTCAATGCTGGGCCCATATCTGGGCCCCGTCATTGAATATCTGGGTTGTCTGGTTAGTGATTTTTGCAATACGGTCAGCTGCTGGCTGGATTGCAAAACTGGCTAAAGTTAAGACAGCCATTTAGCTGCCCCGTTAACCTGCAGTGCGCCTCTGCTCCCCCCCCCTGGAATGTCCTGACGCTTAGTGCTGGGGTATTTAGCAGCTCAAACTGGGGTTATTCAGCAGCATTAAATGGGTTAGTGCCACTGAATATTCCGGTGAGCAGCATTCACATGGTTTACAGGTCTGCAAACTGCGTAAATGCCTTTGACTGTCCCACCATAGTTTGTGAAATACACATGCACGGCCTCGCTTCACCTGGATCCATTTGCACTTACTCCTGTGAAGGGGTAAATGTACGTGGATTTTGCAAGGTTTTGTAAGGCTATTATATAGAGACACATAAATGCCTATAAAATAGCCCCTAAATAGCTGCCTTTCATACCCAGATGACCTGTTATAAAATTGCCCTCCCCATGTGTACATCTTTCCAATGGTTCACAATGGTCATGATTCCTATGTATAGTGGCTAAGTGCATTATTGTTTTACTGCCAGTGAATAATAGTGCGTCTTATAAATTCTTCCTCTGGTGGAGTTTCTTTTGTTTTCTCCAGCAGGTTCCACCTGCTCTTTTAGGCTTCGAGCAAAATTAGAACATACCCCAATTCAGGCTATAGCATCGGGGTCCTTCATTCACTTTTTTTTCTCCTCCTATGTAGTGCAGCCACTATAATCACAGACTTTTGTAAAGAGGTTAGTGTCATGGATGGTCATTCCTTCAGACATCTGGTATATAGGTACGTGTTTTACAACGTTGGCCAGCTGGTGTCTCTATTGTACAGTGGCTGAGTCTTGCTCCAACGTGGGGGCTGTGAGAGCTGTCTCCATAGCAACCGCGCTCTCAGCTAGTCTGAAAAGTGAACTTGTGTCTGAGAATGAAACTTGTGTTCCCTCTGACTGCGCACAGCACTGCTTCTGGTCCATCAGGCTAGTCCTAGTGCTATGTCTTAATGGACGAAAATGTGTTCTACTTTTTTCCTTTGCAAGCTTGTGTAGCTTCCTCAGGATCTTATGTGCCTCCCCTTCTGACTGATGGAGATGTGGTATTGTGTGCTCTGGGCAATAGGAGGCTTAATAAACTGGGAAGTGCAAGAGGGGAGCGAAAGGAAAAGGAAACTCAAGAGAAATAAGGCAGGAGATTGGTCAGAGGTGGAAAAAGCCTCTTGGCCCATTAGCAGATATCTGCTCAAAAAAGGATATACTTTTACCATACCATAAGGCCTATTTACTAAGCAGCAATAATGCATTATTAGACATTACAATTCAGAACTATCCCTTAACATGTGATAAAAAGTGTTATTGCATGATATCTGAAAAAAGTGTTTGGTTCAAGTCTGCTATTTACAAACAACAAATCTGATGCAACCAAATTATGGAGCTGCATTGCATACAAATACATGGAAATCAGCTTATTAATATGCATACATAATGAGGCTTGCGATAAACGTTACAATCTTTGCTAAGGCATGCTAATGAACTTTTTCCAGAGGTTTAGATAACTATCTTGGGAGCGTACTGACAGGCTAATGGACCTGCCAATACTTCACTCCTTCTACCTAAGGCTGGCAAATGAAGCTCCAGCTGAGACCTCCCTCTCCCCCAGCAATAAATCCCCATAATCCCCCTCCCAAAAAGAAAAATCCAGCTCTCTGTGAGCATCCTAAAGTATAAGGTAGTACATTTTTCCCATCTGAGGGAAAATCCCACCCCTCACTTGGTTTGCAGCTTGTCGTGCTGTGAGGGCTTGTGTGCATCAGTGATGCTGAGAGCTAAACTATCAGTAGTTTAACTACTGGCAGGGTCTCCCAAGATGGATAGGTCTCAGCTGAGATGCCAGACCAAGACAATCCACCCATCTGGGCAGCAGCAGAATGGGATAGTATTGACAGCGGAGGATCACATTTCTGTGACAACGGCAACAACACCAAACTTAAACTACGCGGAAGAAAGGCCCGGCAATCTACTTCTGTATCTTGCCATGAAAACCCAATGGATAGTTACAACAAAACAAATTGTGCTGTAGTGCTGGAAGATGAGACCCCCAGGTTGGAAGGCACTCAACTAGCTACTGGGGAAGAGCTGAAGACTTTTCAGAGTAAAGCCAGCATTTATGATGTGGTTGGATCAAAGCCCTCGGGACGTCTGACTGCTGATGTAGCTGTGCATGAAATGAGAGTCAGAAGCTGTAAAGATGTCTTACACATTGGAACATGGAACGTACGAAGCATGAACCAAGGGAAGTTGGAGGTGGTCAAGAATGAAATGGAACGTGTACAACTTGATCTGTTGGATGTCAGCGAACTGAAATGGACTGGCATCGGGCACTTTGCATCAGATGATCACATGGTATACTATGCTGGAAATGAAAGACAAAGAAGAAATGGTGTTGCATTTATAATAAAGAAGAAACTTGCAAGAACTGTAATGAAATACAATGCAGTTAGCGAACGCTTAATCTCTATTCGTCTATGAGGAATGCCTATCAACACAACTATAATTCAAGTATATGCCCCAACAGCTGCAGAAGAGAATGAAATTGAAGAGTTCTATGAACAAGTACAAGCTGAAATTGACCGAACATGCAAACAGGATATCCTGATAGTCATGGGTGATTGGAACGCAAAGGTTGGCAACAAAGAAGAAGACAAAGTAGTTGGAAAATATGGACTTGGCAACAGAAATGAAGCTGGAGAAAGACAGATAGAATTCTGCAAGACCAACGATCTATTCATCTCGAACACCTTCTTCCAGCAACACAAGCGACGACTGTACACATGGACTTCACCCAATGGATTGTATAAAAATCAAATTGACTACATCTGTGGAAGTCAACGATGGAAAAGCTCTATAACATCAACAAAGACAAAACCTGGAGCTGACTGTGGTACAGATCATCAACTACTAGTATGCAAACTCAAGCTAAAGCTGAAAAAGAGCAAACTACTCATGAATGCAGCAAAATATGACCTTGAGAATATACCACTGGAATTTAAAGACTGCCTGCAAAATCGATTTGCTGCTTTAGATACAAATGATAGCGTTCCAGAAGAGTTATGGAATGACATCAAGAAGGTTGTGTTGGAAGAAAGCAAGAAGTCTCTACAAAAGGTAAAAAAGAAAAATGGCCAAAATGGATGACGGAAGAAACTCTGAAAACTGCCCAGAAACGCAGAGAAGCTAAAGCCAGAGGAGAAAGAAAGACAATCACAGAACTCAACAGAGATTTCCAACATGCAGCAAGACAGGACAAGGAAAAGTACTACAATGACGCATGCAAGGAAATAGAAGCAGAAAATATTAGAGGAAGAAAAAGATCAGCTTTCCTAAAGCTACGAGAGTTAAAGAAAACATTCCAGCCTCGAATTGGAATGTTACAAGATGCTCAAGGTTCTATGTTGAATGATGCTGAGAAGATCAAGAAAAGATGGAAGGAATATACAGAGTTTTTATATGATAAAGATCAAGTGGACCAACAGCCGTTTCAACCTGTACCTTATGATCTGGAACCATTGGTGATGAAAGAAGAAGTTGAAGCAGCATTGAAAGCCTTATCAAAGAACTAAGCATCAGGCATTGATTGCATTCCCATAGAAGTATTACAGCAATCTGATGCCCAATAGTATCTGTAAATATGTAAATACGTAAACCTAACCTTGAAGTGCCTAATCCTGCGTGATGTGCCAGACCCCAAATCTATGTAGATATTATCCCAATTTTTCTGTCCTGATTTGACATCTTGTAATTTGGTCACGACTTGCACAGAGTAACTATAAATAGTAAAAAACAAAACTCTAATGTAGTATGAAAGTCTGGCACATTCACTTATGGACCAGAGAACAGAAAAAATCAATATATGCCACAATTCTACAATGGAAGCTAACGTGGTCTCAGTATTGTTAGACAGGAACACAACGTTTCAAATTCACTGTCACAGGCTTTACATCAATGACCACACTATAGAGCTACCATTTTTCAAATGTATTATTGATAAAATGCTCCCTCCATCCACAGGAAAATAGTCCAAAAAATTGGTTTGCTTAGCTTAGAATGATCGAGCTTCAACTTCAATCGCACAGCATAGCTGATGTCTTATTTGCACAGCTGCTGTCTTGTTCTCCCGACGCTACCCAGCGCTCGGTGTTTCGCCACTTAGGGTTCTTCAGGGGAGTTGCTAAGACATTTTTCATTATCCTGCTAGCGTTCCCATCACATCAACTGCTGAACTGGAGGGAGCATTTTATCAATAATACATTTGAAAAATGGTAGCTCTATAGTGTGGTCATTGATGTAAAGCCTGTGACAGTGAATTTGAAACGTTGTGTTCCTGTCTAACAATACTGAGACCACGTTAGCTTCCATTGTAGAATTGTGGCATATATTGATTTTTTCTGTTCTCTGGTCCATAAGTGAATGTGTCAGACTTTCATACTACATTACAGAGTTTTGTTTTTTACTGATTTGACATCTCCCAAATTTGTAATCAAACCGCTACTGATCGCTGGAAGTAGCGGTATATAAGTGTTAAACTAAATAAATAAATAAAATAAAATGATGCAGCTGTTACCGTACTTACAAGGCTCTGCCAAGAAATATGGAAGACAGCATCATGGCCAACTGACTGGAAAAGATCTGTGTTTATACCAATACTAAAGAAAGGTGATCCAACTGACTGTGGAAATTATCGCACAATCGCTCTGATCCCACATGCCAGCAAGATTCTACAGAAGATTATTCAAAAGAGACTGCAATCATACCTGTAACAAGAACTACCTGAAGTGCAAGCAGGGTTCAGAAAAGGGCGAGGAACGAGAGACATCATTGCGGATGTGAGATGGATCCTTGAAAAGACTAAAGAATACTAAAAGGATATCTATTTGTGCTTTATCGACTATAGCAAAGCTTTTGACTGTGTAAACCATGAGAAACTCTGGGGCACATTAAGAAGCATGGGTATACCAGAACACCTGATCGTTCTCTTGCACAATCTGTACATTGATCAAGAAGCAACAGTTCGAACGGAACAAGGAGAAACAGAATGGTTTAAAATAAGCAAAGGTATAAGACAAGGCTGCATACTTTCCCCCTACCTGTTTAATTTATATGCAGAACAAATCATCAGAGAAGCAGGATTGTATGAAGACAACAGAGGTGTGAAAATTGGTGGAAGACTCATCAACAACCTTCGCTATGCTGATGATACCACATTACTGGCTGAAAGTGAAGATGATCTGAAACATTTGCTTCTCACAATCAAAGAACATAGTCTCAAAATGGGCCTGCACCTTAATGTAAAGAAGACAAAGATCATGACAACTGGCATAATCACCAGGTTCATTGTCGAAGGAGAAGAAATTGAAATCGTGAATAACTTTAACCTACTTGGATCAACTATCAATAAAGAAGTAACAAGCAGTCAAGAAATCAGACGACGCATTGCTCTTGGCAGAATGGCTATGAAAGACCTAGATAAGATTCTCAAGAGCAGAGATGTCTCTCTCCATACAAATATTCGACTTGTTCAAGCCATGGTATTTTCAATAACATCATATGGATGTGAAAGCTGGACAGTGAAAAAGATAGACAGAAAGAAAATTGATGCCTTTGAATTATGGTGCTGGCAGCGAATACTGTGTATACCATGGACTGCCCGAAGAACAAACCAGTCTGTACTAGAGGAGATCAAACCTAAGCTTTCTTTAGAAGCTCAGATGACAAGACTTCGACTTTCATACTTTGGACACATCATGCGGAGAGAGAGATCATTAGAGAAAGACATCATGCTTGGCAAGATAGAAGGTCAACGCAAAAGAGGAAGGCCAGCAGTGAGATGGATCGATACAATAACAGCAGCTACGGGTACCAGTCTGTCAACAATGAGCCGCCTGACTGAAGACCGAACACAATTAGGATAGCTATCCAGAGGGTCGCCATGAGTCGACTCCGACTCGACGGCACTTAACAACAACCCAAAATTCCAAAAACATTCCACCGTCTGGTGTCCCCTAGCTGCACCTGACTACAGGAGCTGTCTAGGTCCAAAAGAGGTAGGTGTGCTCTTCAGTCTCTCCTTCCCTGTTGGTGCTAGAATTAAAAATGGCACCAGCTGACTCTAGGCTCTCTTGCTTAGGGTGGTGAGGCAGGAATGGCTGGAGATTGTTCCTGCTCATTTTACAATGGGAAGAGGGGTTCCTAAGGCTAGGGGACAATTCGAAGTTGAAAGGACTTGGGGAGGCTTTTATGAATGCTGAGGGAGTGCTGAGGCATGTTCTGCCATTTCTGGAGAAATCCACATGTGTAAGTATTTACCTGCAGCAAAATTGCCTCATAAAACTTGGGGAAAAAGGATAGTCTGAGCTAAATTGATAAATTGTGTGTTTGTTTATGGTTAGGTTGGCTTAAAAGCTTTCTGTTGGTGTTTGATTTCCACATTCCTCCCCAACATCAATATGTTTGCACTCCAACTCACACAGCATGACAAACTGTACTATCAATCTCATCTTTTCCTCAACTATCAATTTTAATTGTCCATCAAACATCTCTGCCCTCCTCCTTCCCCTGGATTGATCACACTCTTATAATCTTCACCCTCCCCTCTGCATCCTCAACTTCTCTTTCTCATGCACAGAAGAAACCACAAATCTATCATTTGCTACTCATTGCAATATGTTCCCCTACCGTTTTCACTGACCTTTCCATATCAGACCAGGTTCCACCTAGAATTAGCTTTTCTCCCAAGTCCTAGATAGGGTGGCTGTGTACCGCTTTGTCCCCGCTAGACCTAAACTTAAACATTCTTGATAGCACTGAGATCTTCACCTGTTGAAAGCCCAGCAACAAAAGGCCAAACTGCTCCCGCTCTACTCCTACATTTTAAATAGCACTCTTCAGACAACAATGAAGCTATTAACTCTGTCAGACAAACATATTACTCTTCAATCATTAAAAGCAATAATAATAATAATAGTAGTAGTAGAAAAAAACCATAGGCTTTAAGGAGTAGCCTAGTGTTGAGGGCATCAATTTGGGAGCTAGGGTTCAAATCCCATTAACACTCCATTTGGCCTCAGACAAGTCAATTAACTCTTCATTGTTTTAAGTGTAAACATAGATTGTAAATCTTCTGGGGACAGGGAATTCCTCTTATACCTGAATGCAACTCATTTTGAGCTACTTCAGGAAAGTTTGGAGCTACATGCTAATAAAATAAATAATCAAACCAAAAAAGCTCTTTAAAGTAATTATCAATCTTACCCCATCCCCTTCAAACACTACTTCCCCCAGTTGTCCTACTGCAGATCAACTCACCACCTGCTTTAAGGTAAAAATTGATAATATTCAAGCCCCTTACCAGCCCATTGCACCTATACCCACCTCTCCTTTCCAGTGATACCTCATGTCCTCTTTCCTGAATAGCTCCAATCCTACCACCTGGTCATCTTTCAAAGAAACTCACCCCATAACTCATAGAAAAAACATAGGCTTTGATAAGACACCACCTCACTTTCTGATCCTTGGCCATCTTGACTTGTCAAAAATCTGCAAATGGGACTCTCCAATATCATTTGCTCCATGATAGACACTTCCCTCTTGACAGATGAGGTACCTTTATCATGGAAGCAAGCCACTTTCATTCCCATACTCGAGCACCCAAATATTGATCCCTCTCTTTTTTTCAGTTACAGACCCATCTCTAATTTCCCATTTCTATCAAAACTAAAAGGAAAAATTGTTCTTGTTCAACTGATGCAACATACTAAAGATCTAGGAGTGGAGGAGTAGCCTAGTGGTTAGAACAACCTATTGCCCAGAAGATCAAGGGTTTGGTTCCCACTGGCACTCCTTATGATCTTGGAAAAGTCACTTTATCCCCAATTGCCTTGGGAAAAAAGGCCTGGCAATTTATTTCTGATCATACCTTGCCAAGAAAACCCAGAGGCAGCTGCATTGCCAGGAATCAGCATACCCGAAATTTAAGTCTCTCCTCTTCTGTCTAGCTTTTGAACTCCCCTCTCCTGACCTGTAATGCTATTTTCCAACCTGTAATGGTATTCTTCTCCTGCTACTGTTTCTTTCTTCTCCCTAGTGCGACTGTGATTTCTTTCCTGTCGATATTGTAGCTCTTTTCCTTTTCCGGCCCTGGCCTCTAATATTTTAAACCATGTATACCACCCTGATGTTATGAAGGGCAGTTAATTATGTCTCGCAATAAAGATAAAGACTTGATGGCACTAAAACACCTCCAAAACCAGATGTTTTTGGCACTCAGAACCATCTGGCCCTTTGGGTGAGTTTCAGTACCAAGACAATGCTCAGCACTATGGTTAGTGACATTCATATCATTCTAGATACAGTCGAAGTGAGGTGGTTCTTCTTGTCTCCCTAGATCTCACTGCTACTCTGACCTAGTAAATCATTGCTCCTCCTAAATCAGCTGAGGGAACTAGGTATTGAGGACACCATTTTTAAATAGCATGAGTTTTTCATATTCTACGGTTTCCTCAACCTACCCTCTTCTCTGTGGTGTGCCTCAAGGTGCCATTCTCTCACCCCTCCCTTTCAATCTTTACCTTCACCCCTTTGCAACCCTTATTCAGGGCTGGTGCAAGTCAACAGGCAAACTAGGCAGCCATCTAGAGCAGCAACATTTCCAGGGCAGTCACTGCTGCTGCTGCTCCTTCAGGACCTGCAGTGGTGACAATGCAGCACTTACCCGAACTCTCCAGCACTACGTGGCAATTCCTTTTCTTTGCGATCTGTTGCTTCTGCCCCTTCCAAGGCAGGAATGGGGGTGGGGCAGAAGCGGGGGGAGGGGCAGGATTGAGGGTTCACTTACGGTGCCTTATATCCTTGCACCGGTCCCGCCCTTATTCATTCCCAATGAAGAAGACAGGGCATTTTTCATCAACAAATGATTAACCCTTAGCAAAAGGTTAATTCTAATCCCTTTGCACTTCCTTGAGAAGCAAACATTAAATAACAGCGCAAAATACATTTAATAAACTTAAGGGAGTTTATATTACCTTAGGTATCCCTACTCCTTAACAACTTAAAATAATCAAACAACTCACCAGTTCTAAGATGCAGACAACAGTCTATCAGCATAACATAAGATATGCCATACTGGGTCAGACCAAGGTCCATCAAGCCCAGTATCCTGTTTCCAACAGTGGCCAATCTAGGTCATATGTACCTAGCAGTTTCCCCAAAAGACACAGGTTCCACAGTGCTTGTACTGGGTCAAGCATTGATATCCTGGGTCCCTTTTTAATAATGGTTTATGGACCTTTCCTCCAGGAACTTGTCCAAACCTTTTTTAAACCCAGCTACACTAACAGCCTTTACTACATCCTCCGGTAACAAATTCCAGAGTTTGATTACACGTTGAGTGAAAAAATATTTTCTTTTATTAGTCTTATAGTTTACCCTGTAGCTTCATTGCATGCCCCCTAGTAAACAATCAATCTACATTTACCCGTTCCACTCCGTTTATTAATTTATAGACTTCTATCATATCTCCCCTTAGCCGTCTCTTTTCAAGGTCAAAGAGCCCTAACCTTTTTAGCCTTTCTTCATAGGAGTATCCTTCCATCCCTTTTACCATTTTGGTGGCTCTTCTCTGAACCTTTTCTAATATTGCTATATCCTTTTTAAGATACGGTGACCAGAATTGCACACAATATTCAAGGTGCGGTCTCACCATGGAACGATATAGAGGCATTATAATATGTTTTGTTTTATTTTCCATTCCTTTCCTGATGATACCTAACATTCTATTTGCTCTCTTGGCCGCTGCTGCACACTGGGCCGAGGGTTTTAACATGTTATCCACAATGATGCCTAAATCTTTTTCCTGGGTGGTGGTTCGTAATGTGGAACCTTGCATCGTGTAACCATAGTTTGGGTTGTTCTTCCCTAGGTGCATAACTTTAAATTGTTCACATTAAATTTCATTTGCCATTTTGATGCCCAGTCTTCCAATTTATCAAGATCCTCTTGCAATTTTCCACAATCCTCTTGGGTTTTAACAACTTTAAATAGTTTTGTGTTATCTGCAAATTTGATAACCTCACTCGTTATTCCACTTTCCAGATCATTTATGAATATGTCAAAAAGCAGTGGACCCAGCACAGATCCCTGGGGTACACCACTATTCACCTTTCTCCATTGGGAAAATTGGCCATTTAGCCCTACCCTCTGCTTTCTATCTTTTAACCAGTTCCTGATCCACAGTAGTACACTGCTTCCTATCCCATGACTTTTTAGTTTTGCCAAAAGTCTCTGATGAGGGACCTTGTCAAAGGCTTTCTGAAAGTCCAGATACACTATATCAACCGACTCACCTTTGTCCGCCTGTTTTTCACACCTTCAAAAAACATAACAGATTAGTAAAATAAGATCTTCCTTGTCTAAAGTCATGTTGGCTGTCTCCCATTAGGCCATGACTATCTACATGCTGAGTAATTTTATTCTTTATGATGGTTTCTACCATTTTTCCCGGTATTGACATCAGGCTCACTGGTCTGTAGTTTCCCAGATTACCCCTAGAACACTTTTTAAAAATTGGTGTTACATTGACGATCCTCCAATCTTCAGGTATTACAGATGATTTTAATGATAGTTCACAGATTACTAATAGCAGGTCTGCAATCTCATATTTCAGTTCTTTCAACACCCTTGGATGTATACCATCCGGCCCAGGTGATTTGCTACTCTTCAGTTTATCTAATAGTTGTAATACATCTTCCCGATGTATCGATATTTCCTTCAATTCTTCCGCACCTTTAAATACCACTTCAGTCATGAGTAACATCCCTACATCTTCCTTAGTAAAGACCGAAGCAAAGAATTCATTCAGTCTCTCCGCTATCGCCTTGTCGCCTCTTTAACCCCTCTATCATCTAATGGACCAACTGACTCTCTCACAGGTTTTTTGCTAGGAATGTACTTGAAAAACTCTTTATTTTGCCTTTTTGCTTCCACATCAAGCTTCTTCTCAAATTCTCCCTTTGCCTGCCTTATCAATGCCTTGCATTTAACTTGCCAGTGCTTGTGCTGTTTCCAGGTTTTGTCGTTTGGCTCTTTTTTCCATTGTGATGGGCACTATCTAGTCTATTTATTTATTTTATTTATATTCTCTTATATACCGTGCTATTCTGCATCAGTGTGGTTTACATTGAACAAACTGAAATTACATTGAACGGGGCATTATAACTTGGAGATAACTATTTTACAGGGAACATGGGCTATGGAGGGTTAAGTGGCTTGCCCAAGACCACGAGGAGCACCTGTGGGACTAGAAACCCCAGTCATTCCAGCCCAAGGTTGCTGTCCTCTAGTGGGATTTGAACCCCCAACCTTCCAGCCTGAAGTACCTTGCCCCAACCACTAGGCCACTCCTCCACTCCCAGTAGATGATTATCTCCCAGTAGATGATTATCTCCCAGTTGATGAGAGGCCATATGAGTGTACTCAGTGCAAAGAACTCCAGGGTTGTTTAGTACAAGTTCAATCACTGGAGACTAGAGTAGCTTACTTGGAGGAGCTGAGGCAGACAGAGAGGCATATGGAGAAGGTCTTCATTGACATAGTAGAGAAGTTCCATTTCCAGTCTGGCATCTTCTACACTGCTTTGGAGAAGAAATGTCACTTGGAAGGAGAGAAGTGATCAGTTAGCCAGGACCTGCCCTCCAGATGCTGCAATAGTCCCTTGTATATGTATGTCCAGGAGCTTGTGCCTCAAAGGGAATGGATAAGATAGCCGTTGTAGTTGGTGATTAAGTCATTAGACATGTTGATAGCAGAGTGGGACTGATTGGCATGAGGGATACTGGGTAATTTCCCTGCCTGGTGTGAAGGTGGCAGACCTCATATCTCAGCCAGATAGGATTTTAGACAGTACTGGGGAGGAGCTGGCTGACATAGAAAAGTATATGGGGGGGGGGGGGGAGGAGGGAGGATCTGGAAGCTAAACTTAATTTTAGGTAGAAAATTAAAATCCAGAACTTCCAGGGCAGCATTCTCAGAAATGAACCAAATTCCACGGTTTTTGTCATTTGGATCTTTCAGAAAATGCAAAAAAAGCACCAAATGACAAAAACAGGAAAGAACATAAATATTGTCAAGTTAAATAAGGTAGGCAAAGAGAAAATTTGAAAAGAAGCTTGCCTTGGAAGCAATGTACTATCATGGATTAGAAACTGGTTGAAAGATAGAAAACAGAGAGTAGAGCTAAATGGACAATTTTCTCAATGGAGAAGTGTGAATAGTGGAGTACCCCAGGGTTCTCTGCTGGGCTCACTGATTTTTAACACATTTATAAATGGGAATAAGGAGTGAGGTGAACATATTTGCAGATGATACCAAATTATTCAAAGTTGTTAAAACACAAAAGGATTGTAAAAAAAAAAAGCAAGAGGACCTTGATAAATTGGGAGACTGGGCATCCAAATGGCAGATGACATTTAATGTAGACAAGTGCAAAGTTAAGCACTTAGGGAAGGACAACCCAACCTATAGTTAGCACCTGATGCAAGGTTCCACATTAACACCCAGGAAAAGGATTTAGCCATCATTGAGGCTAATACTTTGAAACTCCCTGCCCAGTATGAATTGGTGGCTAAGAAAACATTAGGTTACTCTTCAGAGTAGACTAGTAGCCTAATGGTAAGACCACTGGCTTGAGCACCAAGAGACTAGCATTCAATTCTCACTAGCACACCTTGAGAAAATCACTTAACCCTCCATTGCCTCAGAAAAAAACAAGCTATCAATAGTTCTTTTTTAATGAAGTTTGTTTATTTAACTGTGCTTTTATGTCACTTTTCAACAGGTCAAAGCAGTTTACAAAGAATTCAAAGTTACAATAAAAGTTACAATAAAACATTGAAACAAAGTTATGTAGATTTGTATTTGTTGGGGAGCATGGGTGAGTGGGATTGTGTTACAGGACCCTAGTGCTCAGTGAACAGATGGGTCTTCAGATGCTTCCTAAATGAGGAAAGGTTTTTGATGCTCCTGATGGTGACGAGAAGAGAGTTCCATAGGGTTGGTGTGTATAGCTCAAATGCTCTTGAGCAGGCCTGCTGGGTACTCTTAGTTTGTGTGAGGGACAATCAGGATGTTGCTATTCTTTATTTGGTAGATTTGATATTGGATTAGCGACTGGCTCTGTTTGACTGAAACGGATGGAGAAGGCTCAGGAGGTGGGAGGAAGAAAGGCCAGATAGTGCTTTGTGAGTTGTCATTAGTGTTTTGTATTTAATGCAGCTGTTGAGGGGAAGCCAGTGGAGTTACTTGAGGATGGGGGTAATGTGTTCTTGTCTGGGGGCTGACAGAAGGGTACATGTGATGGTGTGAAGAGCCATACATAATGGGAGGATGGTTGATTGTGGAAGTCTTTGATAAATAGAGTTACAGTAGTCAAGGATAGGAAGGATTGATGTTTGGAGTGCAAATCTGAAGTCGGGTGGGGGAGGGGGGGTCCAAGATTGGGCGGAGGTATTGGAGGGTGCAGATTTTGCAGAAGATCGTGTTCTAGAGTGATACCGAGGTATTTTATTTCTTTGTGTATCTTAATGAGTGTTGATCAGAATAATGTTTGGGGGGTGTAAATGTGCTATCCTTAGTGATGAAGAGGGCCTCGGTTGTCTTGTAGCTGATGGAGAGGTGGTTGCTTGTGAGCCATTGTGAAACTTTGGAGAAGCAGTGCTGTAGCTTTACATGTGGGTTGATTGGTGTCGAAGGGAGTGTAGATCAGGATATCATCAGCATAGAGTAAGTTGTGGGATTTGATTATTGAGCACCTAGATTGTAGATATATGTTAAAGAGCAGGGCAGAGAGGGTGGAGCTTTGTGGGATGCCTTGAATTTGGGTGAATAGGGTGGAGAAGATATCTCCCATCTTGATTTGCTGCTGCTGATTGGACAGGAAGGGCTGGAACCAATTCAACATTGTATTTTGGATTCCGATAGATTGGAGGCTTTGGAGAAGGATGGGGTGGTTTACTGAGTCAAATGCAGCCGAGATGTCAAGAAAAACTAAGATAAATCCTTATTTCACAGACTGGATGCCTTGGATGAGTTTGTTTAGAAGGGAGAAGAGGAGGGTTCCCTGTAGTAGGGGTGGAAGCCATGTTGTTGGGGGTCAAGTGCAGCATGAATTTCAATATGATCTTGGAGTTGCTGGCATCCCACTTTTTTCTATGATTTTGACCATGAAGGGGAGGCTGGCAATGGGTCTGTTTGAAGTAGGGTCCAATGGGTTGAGGTTGGGTTTTTTGAGGACTGGGTGAATTGAGGTAGATTTGAGGCTGGTGGGCATAGGTTCTTGGATGAGGGATGTTTGCATGAATTTGGGGATGATAGGGTTGAGCCCCATTTTCATTGCCATGATCCAGGAGACTGGGCATGGATCAAGGTGGGGAAGTGGTGGTGTTGAGTGAGGAGATGATTGTTTCAATGTAGCTTGTGCTTATGGGGTGGAAGGATGGACCAGGGTGTTGTAGTGGTGGATGTTTGGGGTAGAGGGAGATTTCATAGCTGAGGTTGACACTATAGGTGGTTGTAGTAGTCCGCTAGTTGTTGAGGGTTGATTGTATTATCTGGAGTAGGCTTGGAAGGTAGTTGGGTTAGTTGTTTTATGATATTAAAGAGCTCTCTTGGATGGCTGAGGGATGAGTTGATTAGCTTAGAGTGGCATTGTTTTTTGGTATTGTCTGTTGAAGTCCTGTATTCATCTAGCAGATTCATGTCAGTGGGGTGTTTGGTTTTCTGCCATTTTCTCTCTAGTTTCTGTATGCGAGTTTTGATTCTCCAAAGTTGTGGTGTGTACCAAGAGGTTTTAAGGATTCTGTTGTGCTTGTGGTGTGAGCTGGTTGGGACTGCTGAGGCTGTCTGAATGGTGCTCCATAAATCTGGAAATGCTTCAGGGTCGTTAGTTCTGCCTTCAAGGAAAGGGAGTATGTTGAGAGTCTTCTTTGTTGAATTGTTTGAATCTTCTCTTTGTTGGTTTTGATGAGGTGTGGGAGGATCTGAAGAAGGGTGGAAAGCTGAAGTTGATGAGGCAGTGGTTGGACCAGGGAACTGGTTGTATTTGGGTTTGTATAGGGAGCATGGAGTGAGGGAGGTGCTTTTGTTGACAATTATCATGTCGAGGATGTTACCTTTGTCATGGGTAGGGGTTTGAACTATCTGCTCAAAGTTCATGGCTTTCATAGCATTTAGAAAGGTGGTGGAGGGAGGGTAGGTTGAAGTCCCATAGTAGAATGGTGGTTTTGTTTAAGTTGGTGATCGTGACTGCACATTCCAGAATGCTGGTTAGGTCGGAGGCAGGAGAGGATGGCGGCTGGTAAATGAGGCATAATGTAATGTGTTTTTTTGAGATTGTGAGGATGTCTGATTCACTTGTGCTGTTGGAGGCTTGGGTGCTGAAGTTGTATTGGAGCTTGGAGAAGGTGAGAATTCTGCCCCCTTAATGTTGGGATCGAGAGCAGTGATATAATTGGTAAACCTAGAGGTTAGGTGGTTCAGTAGGACTGAGTCTGTTTTGTGTGTCCAGGTTTCAGATATGCAAAGGATGTCCAAATCTTTGTTTGTGGTGAGGTCTCTGATTAGTTCGATCTTTTTCTTGATTGAACAGGCATTTATTAATGCGCAGTTGAGTGCACGTATGGGTTAAGAGAGGGAAGGGTGTGTATCTGCTGGCTGCGGGGAGGTGGAAATGTGTATTAGGCAAAGGGCTTTTCTTGGTTGGGTGTGTATGTATGGGAGGGGTGTAAGGAGTAGGATACACAAGGAGTGATCAAGAAATGACTATGGGGGAACAGATAGGCATTGGAAGTAAGGATGAGTACTATGAGAGCTAAGAGAGCATAAAGAGTTCCGTATAAGGAGAGCATGGTGGTGCTGTGCATTGGTACCTTATTCAGTTGGGTGGTTGGGGACGATCCTGGATGGATGGATGAGGTGTGGTCAGTATTGGAGTAGTCTTTATTAGCTTCAGATGGCTCGAGACTGAAGAGTGGAGGCTTTGCTGTGCTCTTGGTCCACATCTAAGGATCTAAGGCATGGGTGTGCCTGGAAGCGCCACTAATTTTAAAGTCCCGGTACGGCCCTGATTGGCCTTATGGTAGGGAGTGGGGAGGGGATCTCCTTCCCTCTCCCTTCCCAATGCCAGTCAGGGCTGAAGAAGATGGCGGTGAAGAGGTAATTACCTTTCTGTCAGAATTATCTGGTGTTTGTATTTTCTTTCAGGTGATAGTCTGCTCGTCCTTCTTGCTCTCCGAGTGATGGGTAGTGGAAGCGATTGGGGCCCAATATCACTGGAGGTAGCAGTGCACGCTCTCCTGTCTCTACCTGGGCACGCTGGTGTTTTCATATAGTTGATGGATGTTTCGGCGTTCTGTCCTATGGGTGTGTTTAGGTCCCTGCCTAAGGGCCACATAATGGCCCTCTGGTGAGGCCATCAAGCGCGGGCTTGCCAGATGCGGGCACACCTCGGAAGACGCTTTAGCTTTGAATGTCCTGCTCTGCTGCTGATTGGCTGCAGCGAGGCATGAGAAGGGAGCTCCTGCTTTCACCCTCTGGTCCCAGCCAAGTTTAAATTACAGTGTAAACTGCTTTGACTGACATGATAAAGCGATATTTAAAAAACCTGTTAAATAAATAGAATGTTGGGAATCATAAAGGAATGGAGAAGAAAATAAAAGACACTATAATGTCTTTGTATTGCTCCATGGTGTGACCACCCCTTGAATGTTGTGTGCAGTTCTGGTCACCATATCTTAAAAAGGATGGAGAAGAATTAGAAAGGTTACAGACAAAAATAGTAAAGGGATGGAAGGATATCCCTACGAGGAAAGGTTTAAAAGGATAGGGCTCTTCAACTTGGAAAGGAGATGGCTGAGGGGGAGATATGATAGAGGCCTATAAAATAATGAATGCAGTAGAATGGATAAATGTAGATTGGTTATTTACTCCTTCAAAGAGTAGAAAGACTAGAGGACATGAAATGAAGCTACAATGTAGCACATTTAAGACATAATCAGAGAAAATATTTTTTTACTCAATGTGTAATCAAACTCTGGAATTTGTTACTGGAGGATGTAGTAAAAGCTGTTAGCATAGCTGGATTTAAAAGAGGTTTGGACAAGTTCCTGGAGGAAAAGACCATAAATCATTATTAAAGAGGACTGGGGAAATCCACTGCTTACCCACTGGACAAGGAACATGGAATCTGTGTACATTTTGGGAACCTGACAGGTACTTCTGACCTGGATTAGGCACTGTTGGAAACGGTACTGGGCTTGATGGTCCCTTGGTCTGACCCAAAATGGTATATCTTTTGTTCTTATGACTCAAGAGGCAGGCAGAGCTCTGCAGTCTCAATGCATGGATAAAATGATGATGCAAAGAGCAAGGATTTAGATTGGATAGCTTGTAGACAATACTCTGGAGAAGAGGGAGCCTTTTCTAAAAGGGCAGGCTCCACGTTAACCAGGGTAGAGTCAAGCTTTTAAAAAGAAGACAGAACAGTTTTTAACCTGGAAATGGAAGGAAAGACCACAGTCACTCAGGAGCACATGGCTTGGAGTAAGGCATCTTGTTGCCAGGAGTATTTAAATCAAGAACAGAGATAAATGATTCCAGATTACCCCTATGGACTGCTATGCAGATTGTAAATACAAATAAGGCACTCTTTAATGTTTTTATGCAAATGCCAGAAGCCTGAAAAATAAGATAGGAGAGTTAAAAAGTATGACAGTAAAGTAAGAGTTAGTCGTAATGGAGGTCATTTTATAAAGAGCTGCATAAAGTTAAGCACCATCCATGTGGGTAAGTCATGGTTTTTCAGTGACTTGATGTACGCAGATGGGCTTTTATGTGCATATTTTAGACATTCACTATTTTAAGTGGGCATAGCTGGAGTGAAGTGGAGCTTGGGCAGAGTGTGGGCAGAGTGCAAATTTATGTGTATAAGTCATAAAATACTATAACTTATGCACGTTTTTTACAAATCTAGGTTGCACATTTACACCATGTCTAGGGCTAGCATATACCACTCTAATGCCTTTCAGCCTGAGTGGTTTATCAAGAAATGTAAATAAAGATAAAAAATAAAATACTGATGCCTAGGTTTGCCTGTGTCTCTTATGACTTATGCCTCTATTTTATAAAGAAATACAGGTAGCCACTTTCTTTATAAAATAGGCGTGATTTACATATGTTCCAACATGCACCAAACAAGGCAACCCTTATAAAATTACCTCCAATAGGTATATCAGAGATCTGGTAAGAGGAGAACAACCAATGAGATACTTTGATATCAGGTACAAATTATACCAAAATGACCAAAATGATGGTGTCATATGTAAAGGACAGCGTAGAGTCAAACTGGATAAAAGTTCTGCAAGCAACAAAATGCAATGTGGAATCTTTATATAGAAATTTCATGTAGGAGCATACTGATGTGACTATACAACAATCCACCTACTGTAGATGGGACAAAGAGACAGACAAGTGAAATGATAACAGATTTGATAACACAATAATAATGGGTGATTTTGATTACCTCATAAATGTTTCATCAGGATCTGCTAGTTAAATAAAGTTTCTCGATGCCATAAATGATAGCTGCATGAAACAGTCTTGGAGCTGATTAGAGGGGAAAGTCCTTTATATCTAATTCTTATTGGTACACAAGACCTTTTCCAATAGGTAATGGTGGTGGGAACACTAGGTAATAGTGAATACAATGCAAATTTGTCATCACTGGAAGGAAGACACAAAAAAACCCTACTGCTGTAGCACTTAATTTTAAAATTAGAGCTAAAAGGAGCAGTTGCCAGGTCAAACGTTTGCATGAGATGCAGACCTTATTTAAAAAGACTATTCTGGAAGCCCAGATAAAATATATTCTATGCATTACAAAAAGGTCAAAATAATCCAAAAAATGGCCAGAGTGATTTAATGGTGAGAAGAAAGAGGCAATGAAAGCCAAAAGGGCATCTCTCAAAAAATGGAATGCACACACTAATGAAGAAAACAGGGAAGTGCACAAGTACTGGCAAGTTAGATGTAAAAAAGTAATAAAATAGACCAAGATAATCCAAAGCAAAAAGACCATGAGGGAGTCAATTGGAGCACTGGGTGACTAATGGGTAAGAGTGCCGAGGAAGGATAAAGTAACAGAAGAAACCTAAACAATTTATTTGCCTCAGTCTTTACTATATATTGGAAATCTTTTCTGATGGTGGTTGTTTTGGAGCAATTAAAGTGCATCATTACGGGGATAATTTTATAAAGAGGAGCACTGGAAGGCATTTTAGTTATTAGCAGTGCATTTTTCCAGTACTCATATGCAGGGCTCTTTACATGAGGACCATAGGTCAGGCAATGATAATGGTGCTGGTACTCAGTAGCAGTGAGTAACCTTTCAAAAAAAAAAAAGCTCTGATTATTAATGCATGTATGTAGCCATATGCATGTGTTAATGGGCATTTATAAAATACCAACCAGCATGAAAGTATGCACATTGCTCGATGATGTGTACTTTGCCAGTGGGCGTGTGCATGGGTAGAGTTCAGATGAAGCACACAAGTAAACATGTAGATCAGGAGTGGCCAATTCTAGTCCTGGTGCACCACAATCCAGCCTGTTTTTAGGATATCCCTAATGAATATTCATGAGGTATGTTTGCACCCACTGCCTCCCATTGTAGGCAAATATGAATATTCATTAGGGGCATCCTGAAAACCAGGCTGGATTGTGGTGTACCAGGACTGGCATTGACCATCCCTGATGTAGATTATAAAATTCTATAATTTACAAGCAGTCTTGCAAACATCAAGGCATGGGCATTTATACCAGCTCTTGGATTGGTGCAATGCTTCCTAATATAAATTTATTTAATAAAGTTAGTAAGTACTTACTTTTCTATATAAAATAGTGCCTAAATAGACATCTATTTTCATGCCTCCCTATAGAATTACTCTCTAGAAGTCTAGAAGATGTACTAGATCAAATTGACAAACTCAAAAGCAGCAAATTATCAGGGCTAAACAGTATTCACCTCCAGAGTCCTGAAGGAACTAAACAAAAAACTGCTAACCTTTTACTAGTAATGTACAACCTGTCAGAACCTGATCCAGGAAGGGACACATCCATGCCAACCAGATGTCCCAGATCAGGACAGGCTCCGTTGTACCCGATTTTGCACCATGGGAGCTAGACATTCTCATGGTTGCAGGATTGGGGACAGAGATGGCCCGGTGTGCCCCTGAATCCTTGTGGGAGCTGTCCTATCCACAGCATGGCCAGTCCATCCCATCCTCCTGTTGGTGTGCTGGTGCCATGCTGTCCCGTCGCCATGGCACTGTGATACCCAGCAAGAGCGCTGAAGGTCTGCTGCAGTGCCAACTACTGTTTCCCTACTACCCAACCCCTAGTGGGGGTGGCGAGGGACAGGATTGGGCAGTGGGGACTCACCTACCCCTCCATTGGCTATGTGGTGGGTTTGCGTGGGCTGCCCGCTGCCACAGCCGGGGCTTATATCACCTCCGAGGTGGTATAACCCTCACATCCAGACTGTTGCCAGTGGACATACAGGGCCATGACCTGAACAGGCCTTGTATGTCTAGGTGCTAAGGTCCGCCCCTGCTCTGCCTACTCTCTACCCCCTCGCATCCCTGTCCAGCTCTCCCTGCACTGTGGCTCTATGTGTTTGGGGAGAGTGTGTGGCAGCATAGGGTCAGGACGAATAGTGGTGCTGCATGTCCTCCCAGGACAAACAGCCCCATTATTCGCCTCTCAGAATCGGGCCCTAAGTCAAAATAGCCATGACATGTAAGGATTGTATGGTAGTCAATGTAACACCATTTTTTAAAAAGGGTTCTAGGGGTGGCCCTGGAAATTATAGATAGGTGATCCTGACACTGGTATTGGGCAAACTGGTTGACCTATACTAAAAGACAAGATAAATGACTGTAGAGATAAATATAGCTTAATGAGTGAGTAATAGTGAGCCTATTGATGGGAAGGCACATTTTAGAAATGACGTCTAAGTTCAATCTGGGACATCCAGATGAAAAAGTTTAAAAAAAAAAGGCCAGCCATGTGCAAATTTCGGCCCTATTTTAGAAAACTGCATGTGCCCAAAATGGATGGCAATTGCCACGACCACTTAGATGTCCCCACAAGAAAACCTTTGGATGAGGACATCTATCCCATGTTGCATGCACGTCTTTCTGCTGTTTTACTAGGGGAGACGTGCATCGGCTTGCCGACCAGAAAACAAGTGTCCTCATTTCTCTTCAGTTTTCTTTATGAAAAATATTGGGGATATCAGAGTACCGTCTGCTCTACCCCCTCCAAGTGTTTTTGTAGCAGAATGAGAGCTTCTCTAATGCCCATTTGAGCCCTGGAGCAAGAATGGACATGGATGTCACCACTGTATTCCCCCGGGCAACATGGATGTTCTCAAGCTGACGAAAGTTTATATACCTGGCTTCTAAAATGATTCCAGGGAAATCTCCATGATTTGCACATCTTAATGCCTCTTTTCCACACCTAGCTCATGAATTAGGCTTCTAAACTGACTCCCAGAGTGCATTTGGATTTAAATTAAACATTTGTTAAAGCCCATCATGAGAGACTCCTTAGGAAATTAGTAGTGGATTACAAACCGGCTAAAAGACAGGAAACAAAAAGTATGACTAAATGATCAGTTATTCACGAGTTTGTCTTCTAGGTAGTGTACTAAAGCTGGCGAATTAGCTAATTACTTTTAAGGGTTTCTTTGTTAACCTTTCTCTCCTTGATGGTGATGCTTCATTTTGAAATTTTTCTCCATATCTTTTTTGTTACATGGTGCTATAATAATGATAAAATGATTAGTCATGGAGGGCCCAAGATTCTGCCCTGGGGCTTGTACTGTTTAACATTCATAAATGATTTGGAGATGGGAATGATGAATGAGATGATTAAATTTGCGGATGACACAAAATTATTCAAAGTCCTTAAAATGGCAGAGATTTGTAAGGATTTGCGGAAGAATCTTGTGAGATTAGGAGACTGGGCATTTGAATGGTAAATGCAATTTAGAGGGTAATTTTATACGGAGGATATGATAGAAGTTTATAAAATCATGAGTAGGGTTCAATAGTTAACTAGGGAAGAGTTGTTTAACCTTTCAAACAGCATAAAAACAAAAGGACACTCCATGAAACTAATGACCAGCAGATGGAAAGCGCATCAGCCCCTGTTTTCATGCGGTGCATAATTAAGCTTGAAATGTGGGGGCTTCGGCTGTCATTGCGGGCCTTGCTGGTCCCTCCCGTGGTTAGGTACCGCTCTGGTACTTCCCTCTTGTTCCTGGACTGGCCCAGAGAGACGATCAGGAAACAGAAATTAGGTCTTACCTGCTAATTGTCTTTCCTGGAGACTCAAGACCACATAGACTCCACAGCTCCTCTCGACTACTTTCAACATGGCTTCAGAGAACATCATGGAGTTGAAACACTCCTCACCACCCTCCTCAATAACATACTCACCAGTATAGACAACATCCGCCAAGGCGTCGTGCTAATCTTCTTAGATATAGCAGCAGCGTTTGATTCGGTAAATCACGAGATACTCATTACACGATTGAAGGAAAAAGGCATCGGTAGTTCAGCGCTGGAATGGTGCAAATCTTACCTGGACACCAGAATGCAATATGTAAAATCTGCAACAGGAGAATCAAATCTTTTCCACCAAAAACAAGGAGTACCGCAAGGGTCATCTCTTTCATCTCTCATGTTTAACATCTACATGCAGCCCATCTGCAATATCATCAGATCTTTCAACGTGAAAGGTATGATATATGCAGATGACATCCTACTTTATATGCCATTTTCGACAATGCAATTAGATCTACTGCCCATAATAAATTGCTTCAATGCCGTATCAGAATGGCTCCTCTCACAGAACCTCCGCATCCAACATAAGAAAACTGAGGTTCTCTTTGTTACAAGAGACCCTAACTTCATTCCACCAGCACAAATAAGTGTCAAAGGAGCTGATCTATCCACCAAGGAAGCAATAAGATACCTTGGAGTCACGCTGGACCACCGTCTCAATATGAAATCACACGTTAACAATATAACAAAGGCTGTGTACTTCAAGATACGCACACTCAGGCATCTACGCTCATTACTGGACCCAGACGATTTTAGAACCATCTTCCAAGCACTTATCCTACCACATTTCGATTTCGCCAATTCAATTCTACAAGGTCTCCCACAATCCACCCTAAGTTCTCTTCAACTTGCCATGAACACTGCCGCAAGGGTTCTACAAGGAGCATCCAGGAGTGATCACGTGACACCAATTCTCAAATATCTTCACTGGCTCC
This sequence comes from Ichthyophis bannanicus, assembly GCA_033557465.1. Lineage (NCBI taxonomy): Eukaryota > Metazoa > Chordata > Amphibia > Gymnophiona > Ichthyophiidae > Ichthyophis > Ichthyophis bannanicus. Next base: position 199,277,836 of record CM066038.1, on the reverse strand, counting down.
CGATACAAGGCAGGATCATATTCAAAACCCTAATTCTCACATACAAGGCCATACATGGTTTGTCTGCAAACTCTCTAACTGATCTCACACAAGTTCTACCTCCAACTAGAGCCAGAAGAAAAATAGCGACAAACACCCTAATTATGCCGAAGGCCATAACAACCTGTAGCCAAGCGACAGCGAACAGAGCCTTCATGTTTTGCGCCCCAAAACATTGGAACTCCCTACCACCCGAAATTCGTGCCATAACCGGCATAGTCCAATTCAGAAAAGCTCTCAAACATAACCTATTCATCAAATACTACCCTACATAAAGTGCTTAATATTTACCACAAACTTAACAGAATTCCCGCCTTTTCCAAACATTATTGATAATATTACATAATTACTTCTCTCATGTGATCGAATTAGCAGATTAATATTCTATGTATATAGTTCAATGTATATAGTTTTACCCCCATATTATCCATGTTTATCTTATCCAAATTTATTTTCCTGTTTTATGTAATACCGAGCAGCCTGTTGTTCTGGTCTTTGGTTCTCTGTAAACCGCGCTGATTGTAAATAGCGCGGTATATAAAAAAAATTGAAATAAATAAATAAAATAAATAAATCTGTTGCCAGAAGATATAGTCAAGACAACTATCATCGTGGGATTCAAAAGAGAGTTGGAGAAGTTTCTAGTGGAAAAGCGCATAAAAAATGATTAGCTAAGTAGGCTCAGGAGAGCTGTTGCTCATCTCTGGAAACGAACAACGGGAAACAGATTGACTTTTGGCAACTGCCAGGTACTTGTGACCGAGGCCGGCCATTGTCAGAGACAGGCAGCGGTGCTTGATAGACCTTGGCTTGATCTGGCATGGCTTTTCTTATGGTCTAATGGAATTTTGAGTGGGGGTGGGTAAATTGAAAATTGACTTACTACCTAACCTTTTGCAGATCTTTAAGGGCTGGCTTGTTAGGGTAAGTATGTGTGAGCAGGGGGAGTTTGTTGCAGAGACTTTAGTGCTTCTAAGCATTTTAAACATTCCAGGTTAGGGTGGGGTAAGGTTACCAGCTGTCTGCGATTTTGAAATAGTGTCCCCGACTCCATGGATTATAACCACCTCCTGTGCACTTTACCTTTCTTGGTAACCTATGTGCTTTCCCAGCTGCAGGAAATCACGGACCGGACCTCTGCCTCCATGTTCAGTAAGCAGCTGAGTTCAATATCACAGTTTACTAAATAATGCAGGAATTTACCTGCATTAAAACTGGATGATTTTAATGTAGGTCTCAATGCTTGGAAGTCTGCAGTAGGTGGCCTTTGTAGATCTCATACAGGAGACTGATGAGAGAAAATTCTGAATCACAAAACTGGAAATAGGTATTTCATGCAACACACAAAATTTCAAAAGGTATTATATACACCGAGTGCAAATTTTCAAAATGCATTTCTGTGTATGTGTGACACATGAGGAGGCAGTGTTTATACATGTATATGAAGAAGACTGCGATTTTAAGGCATGTTTACTAATATGTGCTATTAATGTGTGCTTTCGTGTGCACTACCCAGCATGCACAGAGCCATGTGAACAGCATGAATGCAAAACAAACAGCATGTGGTTAATAAAGCACTATCTGCTGAGCACGCGATAGGAAGGGAAATGGTCAGGACAGGGGTGGAGAATGGGCGTGGCTGCACATGGGTTGCTAATGCATGGTTATCATCGATGTCGCACTTAGCATGGGTGCACTTAACGCCATCTCAATGGGTGGGTGTTAAGCACATTTGCATTAAATGCTAATGCTGCAGGCATGCTTTAGGGTTCACATAAGTGTGGTATCTGTACATGTCCCTAACATTTAGTTCATGACTGTTGCACATATCATGCATTGATTTCTACTCTTAACACGCAATACCAGCAAAACATTGGCACAACATGGAGCCCATATTAGCCAGAATCAGGCCCGAGGACGTCCTCCCCACAGGCACCTATGACTCCTGCATCCTTGGCCCCCCTTTTCCCTGCTGCATGAGCCAAGGCTGGCCTGCTGTGGCCTGGATCAGGCTGTGGGGACCCCCGCACACCCAGTTTTGGCCCCAGGGGGGATCCCCGGGTCTGATCACAGGGTTTTCACTGCTTATTCCACCTTTGAGGTGGAATAAGCAGCGTGTCCCCATGGGCCTGGCAGGATGTACAGGGCCGTGACCTGAATCGGCCCTGTATATCCTGCCAGGCTGGTCCACCCCTGCTTCACTCCAATCCCACCCCTCCTCCACCTCCACCCCCACCAGCTCTCCCCATCCTGATGCACAGGGTGTATAAAGAGAGCCGGAGGGGGAATTGGGCCCCAACAGCTTGCAGGGTTGCATGTCTAGCCGGGACGTGCAGCCCTGCAACCTGTGTTTCTGAATTGGGCCCTTGTGTCTGTGTGTGTGTGTGTATGAGAGAGAAAGAGAAAGAAGTGCATGTCTATGATAGGGAGGCACGAGTTGTGGATAACACAAAAATATTCAAAGTTATTAAAACACAAGAGAATTGTGAAAACTTGCAAGAGGACCTTGATAAATTGGAAGACTAGACATCCAAATGACAGATGAAATTTAATGTGGACATGTGCAAAGTTATGCACATAGGGAAGAACAATCCAAACTATGGTTACATGATGGAAGGTTCCACATTAGGAACCACCACCCAAGAAAGGAATTTGTGTCATTGTGGATAAAATGTTGAAACCTTCTGCCCAGTGTGCAGTGACAGCTAAGAAAGCAAATAGAATGCTAGGAATCATAAGGAAAGGAATGGAGAACAAAACCAAGGATATTATGATGCCTTTATATCAGGAGTGGGAAATTCTGGTCCTGGAGGGCCGCAGACCAGTCAGGTTTTCATGATGTCCCTAATGAATATTCATGGACCTATTTCCATACAATAGAAGGCAGTGGGTGCAAATAGATCTCATGAATATTCATTAGGGACATTATGAAAACCTGACTGGTCTGCGGCCCTCCAGGACTGGAATTGCCCTCCCCTGCTCTATATTGTTCCATGGTGTGACCACACCTTGAATATTGTGTGCAATTCTGGTTGCCATATCTTAAAAAGGATATAGCAGAATTAGAATAGGTACAGAGAAGAGGCTTACAAGGTTAGAGCTCTTCAACTTGGAAAAGAGATGGCTGAGGGGAGATATGATAGAAGTCTATAAATTAATGAACAGAGTGGAATGGGTAAACGTAGATCGATTGTTTACTCCTTCAAAAAGTAGAAAGACTAGGAGACACTCAACAAAGCTACAATATAGCCCATTTAGGACTAGAAAGAGAAAATATTTGTTCATTCAATGAGAAATCAAACTCTGAAATTTGCTACTGGAGGATGTAGTAAAAGCTGTTAGTATAGCTGGGTTTAAAAAAGGTTTGATCAAGTTCCTGGAGGAAAAGTCCATAAACTATTATTAAAGAGGACCAGGGAAATCCAATATTTACTCCAGTGGAATCTGTGTTTCTTTTTGGGAACCTGACAGGTACTTGTGACCTGGATGGCCATTGTTGGAAGCAGGATACCTTGGTCTGACCCATTAAGGCATTTCTTATGTTCTTATGTTCTTTGTGTGAGAGCAAGATTTTGTGTATGGACAGGGAGCCTTTCTGTTTTTATTTTTGTATGTCTGTCTACTTATGAGAAAGCAAAAATGTGTTTGCATGTGTTTGTCTAGGTGACAGATATTCTGTTGGTGATTGCTTAGATTGTTTAGTGTTTCTCAGAAACAGCCTGCATTTCTTTGTGCATGAGACAAGGTAGCAGTTTGTGAGAAAAGCACATGCTTGCTTATTTCTTTTCATGTGGTAACTTTTGTGCACAGAACTTGCTGTTACTGGAGAATTTATAGTATTTATAGTATCTGAAAAATAAGTGCTTAAGTGGCCTCGAATAGGGTAGTGGCATGATCTTTCTGATCTAATATAGTCAACAGACAGCACTACTTTTTTCCACTTACCCTATGATTTCCCTGGCATCAGAAAGTTAAGTGTGTCAAGCTGTGAAAGTAGGTAACGGTAGTCCAGTAAAGTAAATCTAAAAAGTGGCATATGGGGGACAGGTTCTTCCTGACTGATGTTTGGAACGAGAGGCAGCAACCTGCCATTTTCTCCTGACATAGGAAGTATTCAGAGACTCATTATTTCTGATCTCTTTCACAATAACAATTCTGTGATGGGCCAGTGTAGCAAACTGCACTATGCTCTAGTGCAGCGATGGCGAACCTATGGCACGCGTGCCAGCTGTGGCACGCGAAGGCCTTGCAGCTGGCACGCGGGCCATAGGTCCGCAAAAAAAAGAAAAAGCTGTCTCTGACTGCGGACGCGGCAAGGGCAGAATGCAGCGTCCCGCAGGGCCCCCTCCGCCCGCTAAGCCCCTCTGCAAGAGCTTTCAGATTCGCGAGGGAGAGCGTCTCCTTCGCGTCTCTGTTAAGCCCGCAGGGGCTAATGGGAAATTTCCCATCAGCCCCTTTAGACGCGAGGGACTGATGGGAAATTTCCCATTAGCCCCTGCGGGCTTAACAGAGACGCGAGGGAGACGCTCTCCCTCGCGAATCTGAAAGCCCTTGCTGAGGGGCTTAGCGCGCGGAGGGGGCCCCGCGGGACATTGCAATCTGCCGCGGCAGCAGCCAGAGCCTGCTTTTTTAAAAAAAAATTTGCCGGGGGGGGGGGGGGGGTTAGGACTGCTAATGGGCAGGAGGAGGGGGGGGTTAGGACTGCTAATGGGCAGGAGGAGGGGGGGTTAGGACTGCTAATGGGCAGGAGGAGGGGGGGTTAGGACTGCTAATGGGCAGGAGGAGGGGGGGGGGTTAGGACTGCTAATGGGCAGGAGGGGGGGTTAGGACTGCTAATGGGCAGGAGGGGGGGTTAGGACTGCTAATGGGCAGGGGGGGTTAGGACTGCTAATGGGCAGGAGGAGGGGGGTTAGGACTGCTAATGGGCAGGAGGGGGGGTTAGGACTGCTAATGGGCAGGGGGGGGGGGGTTAGGACTGCTAATGGGCTGTGGGCTGATGGGGGCTGTCTGGAAATGGGGTGATGGGGGTTTAGGGCTGGAAGTGAGTTGATGGGGGGGGGCTAGGACTGGTATTGGGTTTGGGGGTTGCTAGGACTGGAAATGGGCTGATGCAGGGACTAGAAGGGAATGGATGCTGGGTGAGGCTGGAACTAGAAGGGAGCTGATGTTGGGGGAGGATTAGAATGGGATGGGGCTGGGAGAGTAAAATTGAGAGGGGAAAAATATTTTGTGTGGGAGGGATAAAAAATCTACAATTGGCCGGGTATTGGGAGAGTAAGTGGGGATTGAGGATGGAGGGGTAAAATTTGAGTGGATGAAATAGGAATGAGGAAAGAGCAAAAGGAGAAAGATTAGTATGTTAAAGCAGATGTAGAGAGAGAGAATGGAAAAAAAAACTAGAAGAGAGAAGAAAGGACAAATGGACAGCAGATGATGGAGAGTTAGCAGAAAACATGAAGAAACCAGAAGAAAGTGGCTGGAGCAATTGCAACTGTGTAACTGAGCTGAGGTATTCTGTTTATGTAATTCCTTTTTGACATTGCCACTTGTTCTCTTTCCCCAGTAGGTCATGTATTGTTATTGTCTGAAATGTATTGGTTTAATATTTGCAGTGTTGCCTTTTGATAGGTATGGTGTGGTGCTTTGTGAGTCCTGGTAGTGCTGTTAGGATACGGCGGGTTTGCTATTGGTTCTAAATGGGCAGTGTTTGTAGTAGTTCCTAATGTGCCTGGCGGTTGGCACTGGATTATAGTAATGTAGAAATCTTTTAGTCTGTCTTTATCCATACACTCATTAAGAGACATGTTTACTAAAAGTTAGTGTATGTTAGCATTATGCAAATATTTATGCAAATTGACGTGCTGGCACTTTGAGGAAATTCTTTGGTTTTGTGCGGCAGTTTGGGCACTCGGGCTCAAAAAGGTTAGCCATCACTGCTCTAGTGCAACATTTTGCTCAAGATTTCCCCATGCTGGTCTTGCTCCCGATGCAGAAAGCAAGTTAGTGCAGGAAGGTCCTGAGCAAATTGCATAAAAAGGAGTGAATATTTAATCGCTACAAGTGTAAAAAACAGCACTCAAACTTAGTGCAGTGTTTTGCTCTTTACACTTATAGGTGTGAAGCCCTGAGTGATTCCACTCCCAATTCCTACCTAGTGTAATGATCAGCGGGATAACAAACAAGAGGAAAATACCTTTGTGATTGTGCAAGCTCTCTTACAGCCCTGGGGAAGCCTAGAACCTAGAAAGGTAATAAAACCCTGGCCTGACCTCCGGAAGGGAGGAGGCTTTTTTCAATATGCCCTGCTAAGAAGGAACAGAGCCTGTCCGCTGAGTCACTGCAGGATCCTGAGCTGGCCCAGGGTCGGGCAGTCCATGCCCTAGAACAGAGTCCTAGGTTCCACAGGGCAGCAAGCAGTGAATGTGAAATAGACCAGGAGGAACCCATGGAAACGTACAAATATAAGGAGAACTGGCCCCTTGAACCCATGGAGGTACTTTTTCTGGCACTGTGAATGCTTTAGCCTGGGGCAGGTTCAACAAGCTGATACAGAACCTGAAGGGGGGAATGGAAGGGCGGCTGCACAGCTGGTTAAACTGTGTAGCTGAACAACACTGTTAATTGTAAAGGGAAAGACTATGGGCTTTGGGTCACTGTTCATAGGACTGCTAAGTGCTGATTATCTTGAACTTTTGCTGTGTTCGTGTTCTGGAAAAGGGGAGGCCACGCCCGTCACTGTTGTTGCCGCCAGACACACTGTGTTTGGGGTTAACCCCCCAAGGAGAAGTAGGGGTAGCAGAACTGATCCTTGAACTGCTTTAATTTTTGGAAGGCAACTCTTGCTGTTTTCTATAAAACCTGGACTGGAATTGAATATTGGATTGTTGGGTTGTTTGTTGCACTCAAGGGTGATTTGAAGTAAAAGAGTTTTAGCTGATTGACTTCATAATTTAAAGAAAGCGAGTTGGGAGATGAGGAGAAGGCTGAAATTTCAGATAGATGCATGAATTGTTATTAATTTTAACTTTTATTCTGCCATTTTTCTACATTGTAAAAAATCTTAAGTTCACCTTTGATTCATTGTACCCGTGTATGAGATATTGTCTGTGTTGTGTATATATTTGTACCATAAGCTAGCACTACAGAGGTTGAAGGATATTTTCGGGAACTAAACTTACCCATGCTGTAGAGCATAGGTTCCCAAACATTTTTGCCCCGTAGACCATTTGCCGATTTGTTTTGTTTCTGTTTTCCGTAGACCCCCCCTGCCTGTCTGCCTAATATTGAATTTTCCTAAACTTATTAACTTCAAATGTGTTTTTGACAGCTGACACAGTGTTGCTCACTTTGATAGGGATTTTTGTAGAGTGGACAATTGTAAAAAAAGAAAAACATGTACAATTTTTATTCATACTTTTATTGAAAAGACACAAAATGCAAGTAAATATTTGGATTTGAAATGAAACATAGTAACATAGTAAGTGACGGCAGATAAAGACCAGCATGGTCCATCTAGAAACAAATCAGAGCTTAGTAAAATTCTTACATAAAATTAATACACAAATAATGCTGTTAATGAGAGGGATGAACCTGATGCTCTGATAGCAATTGTTCAATATTTGGCTTCAAATTAGTGAGGTATAGTCTTAAATCTCCACGTCCAGTGATTTGCAATTGATTTATTTTTTTCGTAAGAAGATTGTCAACCGCGCTAAAACCCCTTTCCATGAGGTATGAAGATGGAAAAGCTATCAAAACCTTTCTTGCGATAGTCCATAATGCAGGATAAGCAACAGGTATATCTTTCTGACGCCAGAACTGCTGATACCCCTTTCTGAACTGCACCTTAAGTTATTCGTTAGTGCTTATTCCGATCAGTTCTTCTTGTAATATGACATCTGATTCTTCAATTTCACTGTATGGATTGATAATCCACTGTGTGATTTCCATAGTCAAAACATCCTCAAACCTGGTTTTAAAGTCTCTTTGAAGGACATTTTAAAAGTTGAACGTAGACCAAAACATCATCATCCTGGACGTTTGTCAATGACAAGTTGGGTAACTGGGAAAATTCTTTCTGTCCATTGTTTTGCTTCATTAGATTCATTCTGGCAAGAAAAGCTGCAATGATGGACTTTGTTTTTATTAAATTCAGACTGTCACCTTGTTAACTGCAAGTTAACCTCATTAAATTTAGTAAACAAATCTGTTAAATAAGCAATGTCTGGGTTCCATTTGATTAAATTTTCTTTCAAAATAGGATGTTCAGCATCCAAAAACTCTAAAACGGTCTCAAAGTGAAAAAAATCTTGTCAAACATAAGCCTTTCGAGAGCCAGCGTACTTCAGTGTGAAGGAGTAATCGATGAAAGTCCTCGTCATTTTCTTCACACAACTGCGCAAATAACCTAGAATTCAACTTGTTGCTACAGATCTTGTTTACTGCATTTATGACGAATTGAAGAGATTGATGCAATCTGGCACTCAGAGTTTTAGCTACTAAATGTTGTCGATGAATGATGCAGTGAATTGCAAACACCCCGGGTACATTATGTTTTAAATGGCTTATGAAACCGCGATAGCGCCCAAACATGGCTGGTGCTCCATCTGTAGTTGCCGATATTATATTTGATAAAGGGATCACTTTTTCCATGAAATAATCTTTCAAAACATTGAATATTGATTCACCTTTAGTGTCTGTTGTCAAAGTTCTCGCAAAGAGCAATTCTTCATGGATTTCTTGGAATATATGCCAATAATAGTGCTTCATTACCCGGTAACGTTGACTCGTCCAATTGAATAGAGAAATGGTTCGTTTGCAGATAATTACACAAGAAGCTTTTAACATCATGACTCATTTCATCAATACATCTTTGAACTGTGTTGTTGCTCAAAGGAATTCTTTGGAGTATATCATATGCAGGCTTGTGTAGAACAGTTTTTAAAACCTCTTCAACGGCTGGCAAATCAGCTGTTCCCCGATAGTATGAGACTTTCCTGATTTTGCCATGAGTAGTGAGATATTGTAAGACACCTGCAAACCATCATTGTCTCTTTTGACATTGAAGCGAACATACTGTCCACCGTTATTTTCTTCTGAAGTTTTTCTTTCAGTGTTTTAAAGTATGTCAAATCTTTACTTGTTTTATCAGGGTGACACCTTCTCAGATGATCCTTCAGCTTGGATGGTTTCATAGCGTCATTGCTTAAAACTCTGTTGCAGAAAAAGGCACATGAGCAGATGTTTGTCCGACAGGGATGGAATGAAGCCGAACTTCAAATCAACGCTATACTGCCTACATTTCTTTTTAGCCTGGGCCATGTTGGGTAGAAGTTATCTGTCAACAAAAATGAAGCTATTTAAATATGATAAGACAGAGCAATTCAAAACTGATTCCTGCCCAGATAGCGCACAAATATTTTTAAAATATTTTTTAGGAATTTAGGAAAAATCGACTTTACCTGAAGTCGTGATCAGCGTCTACGGCTCTATGCAATCGGAGCGACTACAAAAATATGTATACAATTTTGTAGTTACTTTTCTTAGGCACTCCTAAAGAAGATGATTTTGATTCACTTTGACTTGTACCTATTTATATTTTTGAACGTATTTTCAAACCACATTTCTTCTCAAAACTCAGAAAACAAATGAACAGTGTTTGTCTCTAACACTCTTATTTATAATTGATGAATCAAACAAGTCTGTGCAAAGCTTTGGTACAAGTCTGGACAAGTGTTATTCACTGCACGTACGTGTGCGGTGCGTTGCTGCCGGTATGAAAACTTGTAAAAACTTGCACATGAACATAGCACACCACAAAGCAGATAGGTACTGACGTACTCAGGAGTCGTTTCACTGCTCCATCCCTTTGAATTGGAGAAAGGTTTAAAAGAATTGTTGAACCCATACATAATTTATTCTATCAGTTTTTATATTTATGCTTTTAAAAAGGAGTTGACCCTTTTTAACCTCCTTGTTTTTAATTTGGCGATTTTCAGCCATCTCAATATCGCTGGAGAACTTTGGAATGATATGCTTCTCGCGTGTTTCCTTTGTATGTGAAGTCTCCTTTCCTCTGCTAGTTTTGTCTCCTGTCATAAGGAGGTATATTAAATTTTACCAATTGGTCGTATGATCTTTATACGACAGGTACTTAAACAATTTTATGAAATATAATTTTTATTATATATATCTATATAATGTATGTCTATTATATGTATTATGTATACATATCTGTGTTAGGTGTAATAAGACATTTACGGAACACCTAAATGTTGATAATGATCTGCCTAAATGGGGGGTCCGCTCACATGGACCCCCCCATTTACATCTCATGCACCCCCAATTTTTTTTCTCGCTGACATGGACCCCCTGCAAGTCGAAATCAACTCTTGGTGGTCCATATAGACCACTTTGGGAACCATTGGCGAGACATTTTGAGACATGGATGGATCAAGCTGTACAGGAATGACAAAGCTCTGATTCACAGACGGCTCGAGAGTCTTCAGGTTCAGTCCTAGATTCTCCTCAGGATTATTGCACTAACAGATTTAATGCCACAGTGTGTGGTTATCTTTCTTACCTGGATAAATGCATCTGGCACCACTGAAAATACAAAAGATTTAGGGCCCGCTATGGCAAGACATTTACACGGTTTACAGAGCTGTAAACCATGTAAATGCCCCTAAACAGGATATTTGGCAGCACTAACATGGTTAATGCCGCTGAATATCCTTGACTAACGCCACTTTACACCCTAATGCTAACCGCTTAGCACTGGGACATGCTGGGAGCTTCCAATGGCAGTACCCAGGGATAAGCAGTCTGCGGAGATATGCCCGGTTATCCCTCTGTGGTAAAAATTAGGTGCGGCATAAGGTGTCCTAACTCTTGCCGCTGAAACTAACCATGCTGTGGCTGAATATTGCCGCAGCTGTGGTCTTCATTATAAAGTATATGAGGACAGACTTAGGGATCTTAATATGTACACTTTAGAGGAAAGGCGGGATAGAGGTGATATAATTGAGACGTTTAAATACCTCCGTGGCATAAATGTTCAGGGAGAGAGCCTCTTTCAATTGAAAGCAAGTTCTGCTACGAGGGGACATGGGATGAGGGTGAAGGGAGATAGATTCAGGAGTGATATGCGGAAATATTTCTTAATGGAAAGAGTAGTGGATCTGTGGAATAGTCTCCCAGTGGAGGTGGTAGAGATGAGGACAGTAACTGAATTCAAAAAAGCATGGGACAAACACAGAAGATCTCTAAGGGAAAAAAGGGGACTGTTGTAGTTGTTGATATGGAAGGACAGACTAGATAGGCCATGTGGTCTTTTTCTGTCGTCATGTTTCTATGCTCGATTAGCTTCTGTGCCGTGCTCGGCTGTGTGGCAAACCTGGATATGCAATGTCGGTAGCTGGATATGGTCCTGGCATTGAATGTCCGGATTCTCTCTTCAGTGGCGACGGCCAGGCACTATACTCATGCTAGCCACCGCCACTGAATATCGGGTCCTTATTTTCTTAGAGAGCAAAGGATTGCAGTTGCCAATGTATTCTGCTTAATAAGGGCCAACAAACAGGTTGGAGGTGATGCCTCTAACTCGGTACGTCTGTGGCTGGCTTTCAGGACTAGGTTCCTTTCATCAGGCCACTGAAGAGGCAGCACAGCTACTAGGGACATGCACAGGCAAAACAATTTCTGTTGGTTTTTGGAAACTTTAGCTTTTTTCCCTGACTGTCACAATCAGGAGCACTCCCAGGGAATACCAGGCACTATGAAAATGTGCCTTCATCTATAAAAGCTCCTTTTCCCTTTGGGTTGGGCTCTTCGCTACTAGGAAGCAGCCAGGACTTGAAGCACAAGAGTTCTGAGCGCAGTGGACACCGGATGCCACGCAGAAGAGGAGGCAAGAGAAGAACCAGTTGTAGCACCAAATCCAAACACGAAGCAGAAATAGAGTCCAGGAGCGGGCAGAAGTCATGCTCCAAGAATAAGCAGATAAGGCACTCGGAGCTCCCACAAAATACCTATATGAGGACAGAGAAGACGGGAGTTCCATGGTTTTATTTATGCGTGCGTGTATGTAGAGACCCAATCAGTGGAAGCTTCCTTCAGGCCCTGTCTGTCCAGAGAAGATAGGAAGGAACCAATAAAGTGGAAGGCAGAGGCAGGCAGTAGGATACCGTGACCTCACTTCTTATTTAGGGCCCGGCTCCTACGAGATAACTGCATGACACCAACTTTCTTTAATATTTTTTGGTTTGTTTCACACATTTCGTTTTAAGAAAAAAAAAAATGTATCCCACAATAGAACTCTAATATGTGAAACGCTGTAGTATACATGTTAATTTGTAGGTTAGTATGAATTATGTGTGCACTAAACGTTTTGAAGCAACATAATGAACTGAATGCATGATAATGAATGCAGGCCCCTACCAGTTATACTACGAGCAGGGCTGAAGATATCTGGTAAGCTGGATAAGCATGGGGGGTGGGGGGTGGGGGTGCCAGTATTAAGGGGTGCCAAAGCTGCAGCCACGGGCCGGAGGAGAAAAGCAGTGATCCCTGTGTCTGCATGAGCAGTCTGTCCCCGTGGGCACACAAAAGTACTGCTGGCATCGATCGCGGCTTTCTTTTGCTCTTCGGGCCATGGGATAGGCAACTCCTATGGGCTGAAGTGGAAAAGGAAGCTGCAGTCAATGCCAACAGTCATTCTTTGTGTCCACGGGCTGGGCTGTTTTCTGCAAACTGAAGAAGTAAAGAAGACTGCAATCGTAGCCAGCAGTTTGTTGTGGGCCCAAGTGAGCAGCCTGACCCGTGGGTGGAAGAGATCACGACCAGCTACACTAACTGCTTCTATCGCCACCTCCTTATTTTGTTGGATTTATAAAAGAACTGTGCAACTGTACATGCAGAGAGAGAGAGAGAGAGCAGCGGTAGTATCTGTAGCAACAATAACAGATGGGAGAAGAGGCAGGAAAAGCTAAGTGGTTGTAACCTTTGTAGACTTTTTTGGGTTAAATAAATACATTGATTTTGTTTGCTTCAATTACCTTAACACTTTGACTAGCACAGCCTGTTAAGAACCTAAGAAAATTAGATATGCCATACAGGGCTAGACCAAGAGTCCATCAAGCCCAATATCCCGTTTCCAACAGCGGCCATTCCAGGTCACAAGTACCTGTCATGTTTTCAAAAAGATAAACCGCATGGAATCAGGGTATCTCAGGGGTAAGCACTGGATGTCCCTAGTTCTCTTTGATAACTGTTTATGGACTTTTCCTCCAGGAACTTGTCCAAACCTCTTTTAAATTCAGCTACACTAACAGCTTCTACTACACCCTCCGGTAAAGAATTCCAGATTTTGATTACATGTTAAGTGAATAAATATTTTCTCCGATTAGTCCTAAATGTAGTACATTCTAGCTTCATTGCGTGTCCCCTTGTCTTTCTACTTTTCAAAGAAGTAAACAGTTGATCCACTCTACTCATCATTTTAACAGATGTCTATCATATCTCCTCTCAGCTGTCTTTTTTTTCCAAGTTGAAGGACCTTAACCTTTTAAGCCTTTCCTCATAGGAGTATCCTTCTATCCCCTTGTTTGGTGGCTCTTCTCTGTACCATTTATAATTCTGTTCATACAATGTTAAATATTTAATCCTCAGTACTTACTTTTATTCCAGCAATCCATTTGCCCCTTCACTACAATTGTCATGTTACAATATTTGATTTTTTGTTTTTATACTGTGCTCTTTAGGATCAGTGTGGTTTACATGTATACTAACAGGTATGTTTTATTCCCTTGTCCCTGAATGGCTCACAATCTAAGTGTATCTGAGGCAATGGAGGGTTGGGTGGCTTGCCCAAGGCCATGGGGAGTGGCCATGGGACTAGAGACCCCGGTCCCTCTGGCCTGAGGTTGCTTGTCCCCATGTGGGAATTGAACCCCTGGCCTTCTGGCCTGAGATAACCTGTCCCAACCACTGAGCCAACTCCTCCCTCCCTCCCAGGAGAAATACTGGCATCATGTGAACAGAGTTCACAAAGAGATTTTGGGAAAGGGGAGCTGCAGCCTACCATTAATAGTAATGAGGGAGGAGAGGTACAAATCTGTAGGTTGCAGGGGGCGCCAGAGACCCTAGCACCAGTCCTGACTAAGAGGTCCTTTTACTAAAATGCTCATGTTGTTAGCTCACAGTTAATGCAGTGGCTTGATATTTAGCATGTGCCATTTGCTGCCTTAATTGGATAGCAAGGAATGGGGTAGGGAATGGGCACGGAGTGCGCCTTGAATTTAATGCATGGTAACTTACTAATGGGCGGAAGCTGGCAGCGCATGTTCTGCCATGCATTGATGGCGCACTGAGACTCGCGTTGCCAGCTAGCGTGGAGCTGTGATGGCATGGGACGATTTCTGTTCTAACGGTGCAACCTGTGCTTTGGTTGTAAATAGGTGGGTTAGGGGTGGAGAGCTCAGCGCAGTTGGTGCTGGGTTCACATCATACGCTAACTGCTTTAGTGCAAGTTCATCTAACCCCACCTCACTAGGTAAAGTGAAGCGCGACCATGTTAATGCCGTCTGCATTAGGGGGAAGTGCTCCATGTTAACTGCTGGGAAAATGCTTTCCACACCTCTGACAGTTAACGTGGTGGTGTTGTACCTAACGCACCAGAGTTTAAGCATTTTTGGCACGTTAGGTGAAACAGCAGATAGGGCTGGACAGTTAATGCCACGGTAACGGGCAGTGTTTAACAAATTTGCATTTTTTTTCCATGTTAACTGAATGGGAAGATGCTGGGCATCGATGTTTAGTAATAACATGCAATAACTGCAAAATTTTAACACACAAATTTGCTAATAACATGGAATAACTTTATAATAGAGCCCAGAAATTTAGCGAATGCAGGTAGATATACAGTACAAGATTGCCAGCATATGGGGAAGATTCAGTAGACCATAAGGATTTTGGCTTGCTCACCCATTCTCACATATAGGCCTCTGAAACTACAGTGCTGTTGCCTTAGTCTCTTCTGTCCTTTTCCCCTTATTTTACTGAGGAAATGAAATAGACACGGAGATCTCTTTTTGTGAATTCCCTTCATGTACCATGCCATAGGCACTTTGCACCTTTACTAAAACAGATTCAAAATTCATGGGTTTAAAAAAAATACATATTGGCCCTGAATCTTCAAAGGGAAATTCCATGGGGAGTTTCCCTTTGATAACATAGGTACACTAACAAAAAACTGCCTCCAGTTTTGCAACTGATTCCTATAGATTTTGGGGTGCTGAATCCAGGAAAAATAGCCAAAATGTTCCATCACGTCACGTTTTCTTGCAAAATTAGATTTCTTACCCATATAAGGAATGTTCACATAATTTCTTTTTAGCCGACTGCAGTTTATTTTCTTGGCCCAAAATAGAGGTTGTAATGGTTAACTAACTAGAAACACTCCCTCATGATATTTTAGAGTGTTTTGTATTCATTTTATACATTAACAGGACAATTGGGAGGCGGGGGGCTAAATCCAGTACTCGCGCTGGCGCATGTTCTTTCCTGTTCACCTCGCCTCGTTCGCTCGCTCAAACACGGTGGTTGCGACATGAACGTTCCTGTCAAATTTCAGTTTCTTGCAAGTTCATTATTACCTTTTGTTTGCTCAGTCGTAATCCAGCTTTATTCCGAAGTGGTTCACTACAGTTGTAGTTTGCAGTGCTGTGTATTTGTGATGGCTCACAGAGCCAGAGGTTGCGTCAACTCTCCGGACAGTTTTTGTTTTATTTGTGGGGAATATACCGTGAAAAAGCGGCAGAGGAACATTTCTGCATTTATTAAAAAAGTATATTTCGCCTATTTCGGTTTGAAGTTAGGCGATCAAGACAAACCGTGGGCTCCTCACAAAGTGTGCAAGCCATGTGAGGAAGATCTACGCTTATGGATGAAAGGTAAAAAACAAGCATTTCATTTCGGAATACCTATGATGTGGCGTGAACAAAGAGACCACAGCAGTGACTGCTATTTTTGCTCTTGCATTGTGAAGGGATACAACTTAAAAAATAAGAACGTAATAAGTTACCCCAACCTTCCCTCAGCAATTAGGCCTATGCCTCATAGCAACGAAGTACCTGTGCCTGAACCACCAAAATCTTTGGATCATATTTGTGTGGACGGTTCTGATCATGATGAGACTCATCAGATGGCTTTTCCCGATGAGTCCAGTACTTCCGAGTTTGAAACTGAACCAGATCCGAAACCTGAACTTTTCTCTCAAGCTGAATTGAATGATTTAGTCCGGGATTTAGGACTCCCAAAAGATGCTGCCCAACTGCTAGGTTCTCGGCTTAAACAGAAAAATCTATTGTCACCAGGAACAACTTTTTATTGGTACCGCAACCGCGAGACACAATTTTTGAAGTATTTCAGCAAAGAGGAAGATTTGGTATTTTGCAACGATATATACGGAGTGATGGAAAAGTTTAAACTCAAGTATGATCCTGCTGAATGGCGGCTGCTCATTGATTCGTCAAAAGACAGCATAAAAGGTGTTCTTCTTCATAATGGCAACACATTCGCTTCAGTTCCTATTGCTCACTCTGTTATTCTCCAAGAAAAATACGAGAATTTGGCCCTGATTCTTCAGAAGATTCGTTATGATGAGCATAAGTGGATGATTTGTGGAGACTTTAAAATTCTATCCATGCTATTAGGGCAGCAATCCGTTTTCACCAAATATCTCTGCTTCCTTTGCTTGTGGGATAGCCGGGCCCGCGACCTACACTGGGGGAAAAAGGACTGGCCAATTCGGGAGTATTTGAGACCCGGTGAGAAAAATGTTCTTCATGAGAGCTTGGTACCTCATGATAAAATTCTATTACCACCTCTCCACATTAAGTTGGGTCTCATTAAGCAATTCATCAAGTCCCTTCCAAAAGATGGTGAGTGCTTTCGGTACCTTTGCTCAAAGTTCCCCCGACTTTCTGAAGCAAAGCTAAAGGAAGGAGTGTTTGTTGGCCCTGATATAAGGAAACTCATTTCAGATGGAGCATTCGCTGAAACGATGTCTGAGAAGGAAAAAAAAGCCTGGGATTCCTTCAAGGATGTTGTTCTCAAATTCTTGGGGAACAGGCAGGATGAGAACTATAAGGATATTGTTGCCAGGATGCTCAATGCCTTCAAAGAACAAGGCTGTAACATGAGCCTGAAAGTCCATTTCTTGCACTCCCATGTGAACTACTTTCTCGAAAACTTGGGGGCGTACAGTGAAGAACAAGGTGAAAGGTTTCACCAGGACATCAAGGACGTAGAGAGAAGGTACCAAGGAAGATGGAACACCACTATGATGGCTGATTTCTGCTGGTTGCTGCTGCGGGAAACCCCAGATGAAAAATACGCCAAGCAGCGCACCAAGAGAAGCATTCGGGGGAAGAAGAAACGGGCCAACCAGGAGATTGATTGACCCAAGAATGACTTTAAAATCTAAACTGTGTTGACAAATATCGTGTTTTTACTAAACTTTGAAATAAAAATTTGCTAGTTATTACCACAGTGTCGGATCTCATTTATGAGAATTTTATTTTCACACCATCGGGTGTTTGTCTTCATGTATTGCAATGGTGCGGTTTGCGTTTTCTATTCTTACATACATACCTGTACAACATTTTTTGCACATTTCTTTGCTTTGCTTTGTGTCTAACCTCGCTCTTATATGCTCAATGTTTGTGCACATGTATGTGGCTGTTTTAAGTGCAGACAATTTTGCTACCATCACAGTGTGTTTTGTTGACATTACTCTATTCTTATGTGCTGCCATGTTACAATTTTCTTTATTCTTATTTGAATAACTACTAAACAATTAGTATAAAGAATTCATCCAAGAAACTTTTATCTCGATCGCACTCAATCTGAAACGTTCACCTCAAACTGCTAACCCAATGTAGCAAAAAATCTGTACGTGATGGAGCAAATTGGTTACCAGATTTGGATTCAGCGCATCAAAAAACGTAAAAATCAATCGAAACATTAGAGGCAGTTTAAAAAAAAATTTTTTTAGTGTACCTGTGTAATTGGCATGCAGGTTTGTACCCATGGACTTGTGAGATCCTAATGGACTTGGGGAAAATTGCCTCCTCTGTGTCTGGAAAAGCTTCAGTAAGGTGTTTCCTCCTTAAGGCAAGAGAATGCTGCTGCTTTTTTAACCTCTTGGAGATATATGTGAGAGAGACTGTTGTCCTTATCCAAGGAAATCTTATAGTGGTACAAGGGTAAAAGTGATTGCTACTGCTTTTAGGCCACAAACTACTTCAAGAATGTTGGTGCTGCAAACAAAAATGATGCAGGTTTTAAGTGATTAAAAACGTGATGTAGCCAGAACTGACTTTTTGAGGGGTTCAAGGTTAATTTATTTTGTGTAACTCACCACTTTGATTGTAGGAAAACGTGATATACAAATGTAAGTAAATAAATAAATAAAATATAGGTAAGCACAAGGTTTAGAGGTCAGAGTCATATGACTTACGCAATCAACAAACAGAGGGTAATTTTATAAAGTCATGCTAGTTAATGAACAGGATGCCACATGTTTAACGTGCCTATTTTATAAGCATGCTTAACTTTTATAACTAAAGACATAGGTGATGGAATACACACGGAAAATCTAGGGATGGCGTTAATGCCCATGCCTAGATTTTTTAGGAATGTGGGTAAGTTGGACTATTTTATAACTGATGTGTGTAGATTCTTGCTTCACCTATGCTCTGACCAATCGAAGCCCCTGTGCATGCCCATAATGAAAGTACACTTCATTGACCTGAGGGGCATATTTACAACATAGCAACCAGCTAAACTATGCAGATAAAGGACCATCCATACGCATCAGTCATTGAAAAATCATGAGTTATGCGCATTGAAGGTGTGTAACTTTACACAGTTCTTTATAAAATGATCTCCATAATGCCTTAGAATGTACCTAGCATTGGATTTCTAAATTTAAATGCATCCTGGGTGACACTGTTAAAAATCTGGACTCACCTATTTCAAGTTTTTACTAGTGTTAACACTAGAAGCCCCAAAAGGAATTTTACCTAGAAACCCCAAAGTGCGTCAATTGGCGCATTATCACCAATTGACGCACTTTGGGGTTTAGCATGAAATGCAGATGTGAATTAATGTGAAGTTACTTATTTGTTAAATACATGCAGCATGTGACATCATTACATGACCTCATCGTGTGTTTATTGTTTGTAATGTCGGAGTAAAATGGTAAACAGTGATTGAGATGCGCCACCTAGTGGGAACATGAATTTATACCTAGAAGCCCCAAAGTATGTCAATTGACGCATCCAAGGCAATTGAGTGCATCAAGTGACATACTTCGGGGCTTCTAGGTATAAATTCATTTTCCCGCTAGGTGGTGCATCTGTCATTAATTTTCGATGCACATATTTGAACATCTTGACCTTGCTAACAAAGTCATGGAACATGACTGACATGGTTCTAGCAGTGGCGCTGGTATACAACTTCGGAGATGCATTTGTGTCAATTGATGCACTTTGGGGCTTCCAGTGTTAAACCAAAAACATACTTATGGAAATGAGGGGCACTATCCTGTAACTTAATTTAAATATGACTAGACACTGTTAAAAAAAAAAGAGAGGCAAACATCTCAACACACATTGCAATATCCTGCATAGTGTAGTGCTGTAAATAACCCCCTCGTGCTATGACAAAACAATTAGCATAATTTATCTATCCTTCGCCTTTGTTTTCATGACAAATAAATGCATTATTCTCTCTAATAAAACAGACAAATATCTTTCAAGCCTTTTTTCCCTATTGATGTAACTACTGCTTATTCTCCTGATACTAACATTTGCCAGTTCAAATCCCAACATTTACGACAGTGTCCCTCCTTTTTCTTGTAATGTGCACCAACCATGCAGGCAAGCACATTGTGAAAGCCAAAGGGATACAGCGTTCTGGCTGATTCTAACTGCATCGGTGATGTCAGTTCCTTGTCAAACAGCTCTCACTAGCTCTGTTCCACTTTTGCTGAGGCGTTCCTTGCTATCTCCAATGGTTTAAATCTCTACAACATTTTTTCATAGAACAAAACTGCAGGGCTTTTTTTGAGGAGGTCTGCGGTGGCATAGAGTACTTGCACCTTTTTCGTTGCCTGCTAAAACTGACCCATGGTCCTCATATTAATGAAAGAGCCCTGCTTATGAGCAGCCACAGCACCTTTCTTTTCTAGAAAAAATGCAATATAAAAATGAAAATGCATATGGAAATGACTGAAAATGATATCCCAGTCATGGGATTCTTGACTGGATCAGTATAAAAAGAATCTAAAAATATTGTGTGAGCTTTGAAAATGGAGCAGGTCTAAAGACGACACCTCTGTGGTCTGAATAGCTCAGATACAATTTTTAGGATAAAACTTACATTGCCTGAAGTGAATCAAGTTTGATCCAGAAGCCATAGATCACTAGCAGGGCTGATGCGAGGATTGGAGGTGCCATAGGCAGGCTCCTCTATACTGCTTCCCAGCCCCCCACCTCCCCATCTCTATTGCTGTGTTTGTTGCCCCTCGCCGGGGCTGGCAGTGGTCACAATAGATCAGAAAGTAGCGCTTGACTCAACTTGCCAGCGCTGCCCCCGCGGTTCCTACTCTCTACTATATCTCTTCCACCCACTTGGATGCACAAACTGCAGGGCAGCCTGGCGAGTTGAGCTAAGCACTGCCCTGTATTTTCTGAGCCATTGCTGCCTCTGCAGACCCCGGAGAGGGGTGGCAGCATTGGAAATGGGCGCCCCTGGAGGCCCAGTGTTCTAGGCAATCACCTAGTTTGCCTAATGGTAGAGCTGGCCCAGATCACTAGATTATATATTCCATTGAGTAAACTGAAAATAGAAAGCATTTCTCTAACTTTTTTGACTGGGTACAGGACCATACCAAGCTAGAAATGCACCTAGTGCAACTCGTGAATCTGGCACCCCCCTGCTTCCCCAGCTGAATTTTGGTGTCATCTCAAGAACAGCAATAAAAGCGCTCTCCACTTCCAGGTATTCTGTGACGTGACACAAATTCCTTGAAAAAACACACTCAACACATATATGGCAAACCTTCCTTGGTAAACTAATGTTAACACTCAAAACCTAAACAGTGATAACCTTGCCTATGAACAACAAGCAATCCAAACATTGCAACATGCCATTAAGAAGCAGGGGTATACCGGAACACCTGCTAGTTCTCTTGCACAGCCTTTACATTGATCAGGTAGCAACAGTTCAAACGGAAATGGAGGAAACGGAATGGTTTATAATCAGCAACGGTGTACGATGAGGCTGCATGCTTTCCTACTACCTGTTTTATTTATATGCAGAGCAAATCAAAAGAGAATCAGGACCTTATGAAGACAACTGAGGTGTGAAGCTTGGCATCAGTGGAGTAGTAGCCTAATGGTTACAGCACTGGCTTGGGAACCAAGCAACCAGGGTTTGATTCCTACTAGTGCTCCTTGTGGCCTTGGACAAATCACTTAACTCAGATTTTTTTTGAGGCAATGGAAGGTCATCAATGTCCCTGTTCAATGTACATTACAAAGTTTAAGTTACAATGTAAACTGCTTTGACTGAAATGATAAAGCAGTATAAAAAAACCTGTTAAATGAACAACCTTTGCTATGTTGATCAGCAAACCAGTAGTTTCCCACGTGGATGGTACTTTTTTTTTTACCTGAAAGTAGGTAATACACCTTCATCACTGGTGGGTGCAATTTAACAGGTATAGGCAAATTCTCCATCGGATAAGCACAGACTATATCATGTGCAGACAGAGTCGAAACCTTGGGAATCTGTTTCAAATTTGCTGCACTAGATGAATTCTCTAGTTCCTTAACCTTAGTAGAAAAGTTCTTAATAAGAATCTGACCTCCCCTCCAATGCAGTCACTTTAGCCTGAGTCTCTGAAATTGCAGTCTGACCTGTAAAAAACCTGGCAGAATTCTCCTCAATCACTGTAGAGTTACCTTGGATTTTCAAAGAAAGAGAGGAAATCTGACTCAAGAGTAAAGGTCTTAGGCTGCGCCATAGAAAAGGAAAAAGTACTTCTGAATTGCACAGCTTCTCTTTTAGGGTTGCCAACCGGCCGGTTTTCAGCCGGCCTGGCCGGTTTTTCCATGGCCAGGCCGGCTGCCGGCACAGATGTAAAACCGGCCATTGAAAAGCCGGTTTTTTGCTCTGGCCGCAAGATCGGGAGCGGCCAGAGCAAAAAAACAGGCTTTTGTGCCGAAGTCCGCGGCGCGAACGCAATTCCCCATAGCAGTGCAGCCGCTGCTTCTGCTTTGTACAGAGCAGCGGCTGCAATACACTTACATTGAAAACTAAAGATAAACTGTGTGAGGAGCCCTCCGGTCATTGCAGAGCCCAAGGAAGTGATGTCATGGGGGCGGGCTCCTCACAGATTGTCTTTCCTTTTCAAATTAACTTTAGCTGCAATAAAGTTAATTTGAAAAGGAAAGACAACCTGTGAGGAGCCAGCCCCCATGACATCACTTCTTTGGGCTCTGCGATGACCGGAGGGCTCCTTACACAGTTTGTCTTTACTTTTCAAAGTAAGTGTATTGCAGCCGCTGCTCTGTACAAAGCAAAAGCAGCAGCTTGGGCAGGGGGGGGGGGGGTGATGGTGTGAGTGAACCAGCAAGGGGGGGGGGGTGAATGTGTGAGTGAACCAGCAGGGGAGGGGGGGTGATGGGGTGAGTGAACCAGCAAAGGGGGTGGTGGTGTGAGTGAACCAGCAAGGGGAGGGGGGTGATGGTGTGAGTGAACCAGCAAGGGGGGGGGGGTGGTGGTGTGAGTGAACCAGCAGGGGAGGGGGGTGATGGTGTGAGTGAACCAGCAAGGGGGGGGGGGTGGTGGTGTGAGTTAACCAGCAGTGGAGGGGGGATTGGTGTGAGTGAACCAGCAGGGGAGGGGGGGTGAGCGAGTGACCCAGCAGGAGGGGTGAGTAAGTGAGAGGGGGGTGGGTGAGTGAACCAGCAGTGGAGGGGGGTGGTGGTGTGAGTGAACCAGCAGGGGAGGGGGGTTGGTGTGAACCAGCAGGGGGAGGTGGTGTGAGGGAACCAGCAGGGGAGGGGGGGTGAGTGAGTGAACCAGCAGGGGAGGGGGGTGAGTGAGTCATCAGGGGGGGTGAGTGAGTGAACCAGCACTGAGGGGAGGGGCGGTGAGTGAACCAGCACTGAGGGGTGTGTGTGACTGAATCCTCGGTAATTTTTGTGGGTGGGGCTGGGGGCGGGGCAGGGGTGGGACTGGGGGCAGAGAATGGGTGGAGCATGGCGAGCCACAGGTGTCGGGTTTTTCTCAGTGAAAAAGTTGGCAACCCTATTCTCTTTCCATACTTCCCAATGCGGGGCCGCCACTCTGTAGGACAGCCAAACCTGCTACCTGATGTCCTGCCGATATCCACAAAGCATCAGCAGGCTGTAGCTGTTCCGGGGTAGACAAAGCCTCAGTCAATTGAGCTCCCTGATCTGACCTTCGACAGACAGGAGTCTCACTTCCAGATGGGGAGGCTGCCTGCTGCAGACCACTGGGAGATAGTTGTAAACACGCTGTCTTTGGAGAATTGGGGGAGAGAGATGAAATGCCTGAAGCGGTCACCGAACTCTCCAGCCTTGATGAAGCCTCAACCGAGCTTACCTCCCAAGAAACAACTGGCTGCTGAAGCGGATGAGTGAAAAAGGTATCCAACAGCCCTACAACCAAGGTGCGGCATCTTTTGCAACATCAGTTAATATATTGAGAAAACGTGGGCAGCAGCATTTTTTACCCTCCTGAAGAAACTCCATGCGGAGTGAAACGCTACAAGGGTACCGGGGGAGGCGTAGAGGCAGAAGAGACTAAAGATGAAAAGCTAAGAGTTTCTTAAAAATTTTTAATAGCTTCTGATACATTGGTGGTGGAGAACTGGTGTTTTTTTGTAAGCAACTTTAAAAAGAAAAATAATTCCAGGCTGGTTGTTGATGTTACCTATGCGCTGATGCTTTTCTAAAAAGTGAGCATTAGTTTTGAGCGCTGCATTGGTCTGAAACCTCCTGGAGTGTGAATGAAGTATAACTTGCTGCATTTAAAACAGTGTTTCTAGTTGCTCCCATTAGCAAAAGAATTTTCCACTTGGATTAAATGTTTTTATGGAGTGACTTTTGGAATTAGGACTACAACCAAAGCAGGCAAAGGTGACGAGGTTGCAGGGGGTCTGTGAGGGTTGCAGTGCCCCTTTAGCCTTATACTTTCTCCCCATCAGACAATCCAGTCCACTCACACACATCTAGCCAGCACCATCTTGGATCTCCAAAACTCTTTTTTTTTTTCTGTCAAACTGCTTCTGCTTTACAGTGAGGCAGCAGCATGTTCAGCATGTTTAGACCTTTGCTTCAAATTCACTTATAGAACACAGTTTATTCTCCATTCAGTAATATATAAATCAACTCAGCTACTGTGTTTGGACACATATAGGCACTAACTTATTATGGACTTTAAGGCAATTTTTGGAAACAGAACAAATTTTGGATTTTTTATGACAAAATTTGAAGACTTTTGCATTCCAGATTTTAGTTTCTGATAATTATTTTTTTGAATATTTCTCTAATTTGCTGTTTTGCACTGTAGAGCAAATTATATAAATCAGTAAAACATTGAAGCATTTTGCATTGTATTTTTTTGGACTGCAGAATTTGAATAATGTAAAAAGGATGTGAAGACTGTTACAAACACTGTATCTCTTCAGTATTCTAAAGCAAAATAAAAACTGAAGGGAGATGAATAAACAATTTGGTTACAAGCTGCAACTTATAAGGAGGACAGGAAGAAAGGTGAAGAAATTCAATGTGACTCACTCTTGACAGGTTTATCAGTGTAATAAGCAGTCAAGACAGGCTGGTATTCTGTTGTTCTGCTACACTTCTTTCATTAGATAAAAGTACTGAAGGGTAAAGAACTTTAATTAAAAATCAACTCTTCATCCATCTGGACAAAAAGGAAAGAGGACTAAATTAATAATGTCATTATGGATGAATACTTTCAAGTTTTCAGGAGACTTAATGGCACATACCTAATATAAATGGGAAAGGGAATACGAAAGAGCTACTACACAAGAATCT
Source organism: Ichthyophis bannanicus (assembly GCA_033557465.1). NCBI lineage: Eukaryota > Metazoa > Chordata > Amphibia > Gymnophiona > Ichthyophiidae > Ichthyophis > Ichthyophis bannanicus. The sequence goes on along the minus strand of CM066038.1, from coordinate 199,252,637 downwards.
ACAAAATCTAATTATGCAGGTTGGAATTACATAATGAGAATTTTGTGTCTTCGCATAGACTAACACTTAACCTTCAGCTTTGTTTGTATCAGGTAATCTGGGAAGGTTATTGGACTTTTCATTATGGAACGAATTGCCAGCTCCATTGAAACACAAAGTGGGTTTACTTGCCTTTAGAAAGCATCTCAAAGTCTTTTTTGTTCAGGCAAATGTTCTTTTGTCTGGAAATGCAGGACTAGAGTTCTATTTATTTTCTTTTTTTTTTTTTAATTTTCTTATTTTCATTTTTCTTTAGCTTGAGATGGAGATTAGCTTGTGTTGATTGATTGGTAGCCAGAAGCTTTTGGATTTTTTAAACTATCAGTTTTGAGTTTAATCCCACTCGAGGTACACTTGTGGTCAACTTTATTAGCATCCTTGCAGTTCAACCCCTTAATGTCCAATATCTTCTAAAAAAAAAAAAAAAGTGGCCGGTGAAATGGTTTCGGTCTATATATGCACACATATTTGACACCCAAAAGAATCAAATAAAACACGACCAATTTTAAAAGGAAATAGTGGGAAACAGTATGAAAACTGGGACATTGCCAGGACATGATTATTCATCCAAATAGATAGCTTCACTCCACTAATCAACAAAAATAGGGTTCAGCATATTTCTTAGGCTTTAAGAAGAAAAGGATTTCAGGACCAGTGAGCTCATTGTCAAGGCATATAATATCTTAGTCATAGACATATGCACAGGACATCAAGGATCCTAAAAAACTTCTAATGGGTTTCTTTTAAGCTAGTTATTTTATTAGCAATAGCACCAATTTTGCAATTATTTTATTTAAATAACTTAATGCCTTCTCCCGCACAGAGCATTTCTCAAAGACTGCTTATCGACCATTTTATATTTCATATCCATAGCCACTGACCCAAGATAACGAATCACCAAACTTATCTGCAGTGAAAAGAATCCCCAACGCCACTCTGGACGCCAACTCTGGCGTTTTGTGACAGCTTCCTCAGAGGGGTAACAATCTACACTGCTGTATAGGATAGAAGGCAAAAATTAATGCAGTTTATCAGAATAGCTTTACAGAAAATACATAACTTGGGTAGCCTGAACAGCGGGCTTCTACGAGTCATTACACCTTCCTTTACCTTCAACCCCATCACCTATAAACAACTTTTCCATATTTAACCCACAAATAACACACATAACTGGTGGATAAACTGGTCACAGCTTTATTAACACAACTCGTTATTAGCCCGACCTGAGCCAACAATAACTAACTCATTACAATGCACATATTCATCTACACACCCCTCCCCCTTCCTGACGATGTGCCCCACCAGCCATATTATTAGCAAAGTGGTGCATCTTCCTCCCTCTCCCCCCTTCCGCCAACCTCGCCATATTATTATCAAAGGCTGCTCCCCCCCCCCTTTCCTTAGTATGGGTGAAGGTCTCCAACTAAGATCTCCACCCACCCCCCCCTCCCCTTTGAGGAGCAACACTCCCTTACTTCCTCAGACTGGCTGTTAGGCCCCCGCTGTCACGGTGCCCATTGACTCGGGACCTCGCCACTGGTGCAAGGTAGTTCTGCTAACCTTACGCCGCCCCCCCCCTTTACCTAGTTCGCTGTGACCAGTACTGCCCCCCCCCCGGGTGACTGTTTCCAAAGCCTCCTGCCATTTGTTCAGCTGGAGGTCTTTCCCCACCGGTGACAGATGGACTCCATCAGTGCGATTCCAACCAGCACAGCCCACATATTCCCAAGTGTGTTGTACTTGCAACCCTCCAATCTGTGTAACCCACCGCCCAATCTGCCGGTTCATCTTCACCAGCCCACGAGCCATCTACACTGAGACTGGCAGGTTGGCTGAAGAATTATGTCCAACAATATGATAGTCACACTGGGCAACAATGAGCATATTGTCAAAATGTCCCGTTGCACTGCTTGGATGAACTGCTTACAAGTCCATTCATATAGGTCATTGCCGCTCAGTTGTATAAGGAGTCAAGTGGGGTGGCGCCGCAGCCTGGCCTGCTGAATTAATGGCAGAAAGTGACACCACTGCATCCCTCACTCGCCCAATCATTGAAGTCGTAGGCCCGCTGGTGCCAACCCCAGATGCGCGCCCAAAGATCACGTCGGAACTCTTCGCCTGGCCAAATAGTCAAAAGAATGACCAAGTATCCACCATTCCTCCTCGTGTGGATAGAAGCTGGATTTGTTCTTTTGCAGATGGCTATCTGTAAAACAGAGCCATTCAATTCCAACCCTTCCCCCCATTTTCCTGCTGCCCCTGTTCCTCCCAACTGCACTTGTGCTCTTATGAATTTGCCTGTAGGCACGCGTAGCCCACATAGGCTGGTGGTGCTCCGAGGCATATCTGCTGCATTACTGCATCACCAAGTCCTGTAGCTGCTGCACTGGTCACTGCCCTGATATGAAAAGAATGTGAAGCGAACTGCTGAACACCTCCATCCCCTCTGGTCTGTCTTAGACCAAGATAAGAAGATCTGTACTTGATCCTGCCCCACCACTATATGTGCTTTGTGTAATCCCCCCCCCACTATGCCCACCTTCCGGAGCACAGAGCCAACTCACTCACTCTGAATGCTCCAAAGAAAGCAAGTGAAAAGGCCACTCAAAACAATGGTGCTTTGTAAGCAGAGGATGTGACTTCTGGCAGTATCACCCATATGCATACTAGCAACTCATGGGACATTGGGCGCCGCCAGTCCTGCTGTACCGGCGTCGCTTTCTCCCATCCCGCAAGCATACACTTGACCAGAAATGTGGCCCGCAGATTGCCCCAGTCTGCTGCCTTACTAAAAGAAATAAAACCCAGCCAAGGACGCCCAGACCACTGATTGTGACCACCCAGCAGCCTTGGCCCATACAATAAATAGTTAATACAAAACCACTCTCCTACCCTGATAGAGTCACAGGCAAAGACCCCAATCAAACCAAAAAGATTGACCGTATTTAAATGATGGATCCACTTCTGTTCACTTCTCAACAGGAGTTTGTCCCTATTAGGATCATTTAGTGAAATCTGATCAATGCAGAAGCATCTTAAATCTGCAAAAGTATGTCTAACCTCCAGGCAACATTGTACCATAGGGGCTTCTTTACAGGCCCGTTGAAGTCTATTTCTATTTTCCCCTATTCTTAGCTTGAAAAAGTGAATAGTTTTACCAATATATAAAAGCCCACATGACTAGAAGTACAATCTGTATTTTTGGCCAGAGGGTACTCTTGTTCTGTAGTTGATTGAGCGTATAGATGAGCTACATATAATGATGGAATGGCTTTTACATCCACGGCATGCTGATCACAGTGAGACCGAGATGGAATTTATACATTTTATTGCACAGTATTCTCTTTTGAGTTCTAAGACACAACAGATTCTAAGAAAGTATTTTCCGGTGGTTCAAACTATTCCAGTTTTAAAGCATAAACCTGCCCGATTTATGTGGTCAAGGGGTCGCAACCTCAAGGAGATTTTAAGCCCTGCTTTAAAAGCACTGGCCGTCACCAATGAATATGCCCCACACTTATTAGAACAAGATATTTTTGCAAATACTTCGGTCCAGGGTAGTATATCAAGAACCTTAATAAAGATGAAGATATAAACTGTTAATTTTGGGAGTTTTTTTGGTGTATGGTGATTATAAAATTTGCAAACTATAACAAGCAATCTTGCTGAAACTTTGTCATGACTACAACTCTTTTTCTCTCCATTTTTTTGTACAGGAAGAGAGAAATTCATTGTGGTTAATGTGTTTTGTGCATGAAAACTTTGCTGGGGACTGACTTATACGATTGTAGTTAATGCATGTAAAACAGGCTTTACATGCAGAAAAGACAATAAAAATTACCCCTATATTCTCTTTTTTTCTATCATGAAATACAATTAAATGGGTCTGAAACTAGTTTTAGCTGATGTGTGAGAATGTGAAACAAGGACTGAATTATATCTGAGGTCTTTTAATCATTAGTTACAGCAACTTAATGATGTGCAAGGGCATAGATGCGCATGGTTGAATGAGGATGCTTAGAGGAAAGGAAGTGAACACTGAAGAGGAAATCTAAAGGAAGAAAACAATCCCCAGGAGGGGCTTATGAAACTCAAGGGAGTTCCTAATTGTGCTGGCAAATGCTACATTTTCTAGCTCTTGCAGCTTGACGATGAAGATCTGACTTTATAATGAGCAATCGTCTCGACGAAAAAATTCTTCCAGCATTTCAAATGAGAAGTAGAGATAACAGAGACATATGCCCCAAAATGCTTTAAAATTAACATACCCAAATAAAAAGTATATTTCTTCTGCTGAAAACAATACCAGTACATAGGTATGAAACCATAGGTATAAAACAGAAATGCATACTATCAAATCCACATCTATAATTTTGCAATCACTAGCCGATACATGATTAAATTTACCAAAAGATGTTTGCCTTCCCCAGACCACAGAACATTTCCTTGGTTTAACTACCTGTCCTCCATTACTGCAATCCAACCATTGCCCTCACTACACGGGGCCATGTGACTGTGTATGTGAGGCCACCAGGTTCCCTGCCCCTCTGGGTCTCTGCTGTCTAGGCCACACTACATTGTTACCTAAGCCCTCAAAATTCTTGTAGTCTTATGACAGCGTGTGCATGTGTGTTGGCATACACACATGCACCGTGTTAATCACCGGAGGCGCATTCCAAATGGGACGTCCGAGCGCAATCTGGGATGTCAAAGCCAGAACATCTGAAAAGAAAGGCAGGCACGTGCAAGTTCAGGCACAATTCGAGAAATGTGAACGTGCCCAATATGCACGTTGCATCAAATGTCTATATAGACGGCCCCAGGAGAGCATTTCAGAACCAAAGCGTCTAATAGCATGATGTTGAGTAGTAGCTTAAGAGCGGTGTGGCCAGGGTTCAAATCCATGCATGGAACTTTGTAATCTAAAGCAGTGTTTTTCAACCTTTTTTGTGCAAAGGCACACTTTTTTCATGAAAAAAATCACGAGGCACACCACCATTAGAAAATGTTTAAAAAATTTACCTCTGTGCCTATATTGACTATATATAAAGTAATTCTCTTGAATAGGAATCAAACACTCACACCAACCCCCCTCCCCTGCTGGTTCACACCAACCCCCCTCCCCTGCTGGTTCACTCACACCACCCCCCCCCTCCACTGCTGGTTCACTCACCCACCCCCCTGTCACTTACTCACCCCTCCTGCTGGGTCACTCACTCACTTACCCCCCCCTCCCCTGCTGGTTCACTCACACCATCGCCCCCCCCCCTTGCTGGTTCACTCACACTACCCCCCCCCTCCCCTGCTGGGTCACACACACTCCCCCCCCTTGCTGGTTCACTCACACTCCCCCCCCCCTTGCTGGTTCACTCACACACACACCCCCCCCCTCTGCCAAAGCCGCTGCTTCTGCTTTGTACAGAGCAGCGGCTGCACTACACTTACATTGAAAAGTAAAGAGAAACTGTGTCAGGAGCCCTCCGGTCATCGCAGAGCCTGAGGAAGTGATGTCATGGGGGCGGGCTCCTCACAGGCTGTCTTTCCTTTTCAAATTAACTTTATTGCAGCTAAAGTTAATTTGAAAAGGAAAGACAGCCTGTGAGGAGCCCACCCCCATGACATCACTTCCTCGGGCTCTGCATGATCGGAGGGCTCCTGACACAGTTTCTCTTTACTTTTCAATGTAAGTGTAGTGCAGCCGCTGCTCTGTACAAAGCAGAACCAGCGGCTGCACTGCTATAGGGAATCGCGATCGCGTTCGCGCCGCGGACTTCGGCACAAAAGCCGTTTTTTTGCTCTGGCCGCTCCCGATCTTGCGGCCAGAGCAAAAAACCGGCTTTTCAATGGCTGGTTTTACAACTGTGCCGGCAGCCGGCCTGGCCATGGAAAAACCGGCCAGGCTGGCTGAAAACCGGCCGGTTGGCAACCCTAATTTGTGAGCCGAGGCCACATGTTACGGATGAAATTGGAATTTTTCCCACGGCACACCAGACAATATCTCACGGCACACTAGTGTGCCGCGGCACAGTGGTTGAAAAACGCTGATCTAAAGCTCATCATTTAATTCTCCATCTTCTCTAGAGTCTCTGGATGTTTTAAGGTGAACCCCCCCCCCACGCACACACACACTTTCATGATACCTATTCGTGCTTGGAGCAGGAATAAACATGCTTGTGCCTGCAGACGGCTCGCTGCTTCTGGGATCGAATCTGGACATGTAAGTCCATTATCTCTCCCCAGACACGCCTCTGCCATACCACTGTGCCTACTTGTAGGTCCCCATACTGAAAACATCTGCGAATGACATTTGTGGAACGGTTACAGAGCTGTATCAGTGATTTTGATGTCCACGTACATGTCTACAGACGTCCAAACCATGACTAAACCTTTTAGAATGACCCTCTAACCAAACAAACATCAGTTCCCTGGCTGCACATACAGGGGCCGATTATTCAGCTTCGGCGGTAAACGTATTTCTTTAACACTGGTTACCATGGCAATAAAAAAAAAAATCCTGATATTCAGCATTGTCTTTCGGATAATGGTGGGTGCTGAATATCTGGATTGTATAGTGACCAGTACTGCTCTCTGGATCCTAGTGATATTGAGCCCCCTATCCAAATAGCTTACTGGATACATTTAGGACAGCTTTTGTGCTGTCCTAACTTTGTCTGCTTAGTAATCTGGTTAGCGGACTGAATATTGGTGCTACTCGGATAACTCTGAACTCTGCCCAAGCTCTGCTTATGTAATGTCGTGGCACTATCTGGATAATGCTGAGGCAGTCGGAGGAAATCTTCAGTGGCTCTGCATGGATAGTGCCACTGAATATCTTGCTGGCTAACACTAATCCAGTTAGCAGGAGCTACTATCCAGATAGATGCTTGTGAATATAGGTCCCATATAAAGCGCTCCATCCCCAATGTGAGAGAGGTGTTTGGTGAGATGGCACTATGGTTGAGGCTGGTTTCCCTTTTCTATAGTTTCTTTGTTTTGCTTTTCCATCTAATTGTTGTTGATGCGGAGCGGAAAGCAAAACAACAATCTTGCCCTGGCCAGAAGGCCTCGTTGGTTCAGGGTCTAATAGTTACATTTCAAGAGGCTATTGCATCCCACCAGGATGTGCAGCCCTGCAACATGCATTTTGGAATGGGGCGCTTTATTTATAATAGTACAAACAATATTTAGTGTGGGATTTGGTTACCTCTTTTTTTGCTTTTGATATTGGGAATTGGGAAAGAAAGATGTCTGAATGGATTGTGAAGCTGATATGGCTGGGGGATATAAGAGTTGTATTTGACTTTGCAGGGCATGTGTGGAATGGACGGTTTGGGTGTATAGAGAATATGTGGTGATGTGATTATGTGTTTGGGGCTGTGAGGGTCGCTTGTGTTATACTTTGTTTTTTCTCTTTGCTGGTTGACAGTATGTTTTGTTTTTTGGTATGGATGTTTGAAAGGTTCTTCTTGTAAGAAAGTTTGTTTTCTAATCCTAGTGTGGTTGGATGGTATGTGCACAGGATGGGAATATACAGTACTTATTGTTTAGACATAGATTTTATGTATTATGGAGTGTGTGATTGGATATACCAGTATTTTGGGGTGCTAGGGCTATGTTGGGTTTGGGTATTTCTCTGCCTCCCAGTTTTTACAGGCCAATTGGTATTAGGTTTTTAAAAATTTTTCTCTCTTTCATTCCTTTTTTGCAAGTGCATGGATTCAGGCAATTAAAGTTTTGTGTACCCCTCAGGGCAGTTTTTCTAAATGGGTGAGTTTTGCACATATCATGACAGTCATAAACTTCACTTCTAAGCCAGGGCATGGGGGGTATGATCTCAGTCTCTCAAAGTTACTGCTAAGGCTCAGCGTAGTACTTCCATTGGGCCAAAGAAAGCCTCCCACTGGATTTCGTAAAATGTTACTTGTATGGGTAATTTATCAAGGTTCATTTGGAAATTCCTTTTAATTAGGCCTGTAGCACCCAACACAATGGGAAAAAAGTCCATTGGGGAAGATGTGAGGATGCACCAATGGAGATGCAGGAGGGTGCTCTGCAGGAAAATGAGGGGTATGCCAATGCACAGGAGGAACAGCTTGCTGAGTTTGCTCAAAGTAGAGAGCCAGTGGTACTTCGGAATAGGGCAGTGCTTTAACTCCTTCAACCCGAACACCTGATCAACTGGATGGCTATGCACCATCTCAAGCTCAGCCTAGAGAAACCCCATATGCTTTGGGTTGGTCACTCCCTGGATCTGTTCCCCAACCAAACCTTACACTAAAAGGGAAAACTGTTCCCCTTCACTTCATAAAATTATTCGGCGTCACTCTTGACTCAGCTCTAACCATGGAAATTCATAAAAAAATAATGAAACCATAAAGTGATACTTCAGATTACACTTGCCAAAACAAATCGGACCATATGATGATGAGATTCAACTGAAAATGCTAGTTGAGGCTCTCACTATATCTCAACTGGATTATTGTGACTTCCTGTACTTTGGCACAACAAGAATCCATTTCAAAACTCTAGATGGCACACATCGCATAGCAAACTTTAAAAAACACAGCTGCAAAAATAATCCTAAAAGGCACAAAATGGGACCATAAAAACACCCCTGCTGATCAAACTTCAATGGTTACCCATCCACTTGAGAATTATTTTTTCTTGGGGTGACAATGAAAGAAATTTGAACAACTGATCCAAAATATGGCAGACTGCCTTCTTACAAGTGTGAAATATAGGGACTATATTATGCCTGTATTAAAGCAGTTACAGTGGTTACCGGCACTCTTCAAACTACTTTTTGAACCACAGATTTTGGCTTTTAAATATTTATACAATATTGATCCAAAGTATGTTGAAGAAGTCTTACTAAGGAAATGCCAGAAAAGGATTTTGAGACTGGCACATGGTGCCCTCCTGTTAATGTTGCTCCTTTCAGTAAGGGAATAGGGGAATCATCGAGGACATCTAGCCATAGTACACACTATTCTTATTTAGTACATTTATTGAAAAATAGCATATCTTATTGATCAATAGTTTGTGCTATTGATTAATGGTGAACACTACTGTATTGATACAAATACCTAAGTCTCTAACTGAGCGATATGCAGATAATGTCCAGACTTGCGCTCAAAAATAACACAATAATATATGTGTCTATATACTTCTCAGCTAATTAAACAATAGTTAACCAGATCTTCAGATTTCCAAAGGTCTCAGTCTGTAGCCAGCCGGGCTATTTGAATAGAATCTCCACAGCTGTAGCTAGCAATCACATCAATGACCTTTTTATGGAAACCTATTTTGTAAAACATGCCCCACACTAATGAAAGTGATAGTGATAGTTCCAGACTTTTAGACTTGGTGTTGAAAAGCGCATATGCCAAATCATTCAAATATTTCATATATTCATAAAAATAGCACTTAACTGGCACTGGGCTGCTGTGCTGCTGTGATCCAAGCTCTCAAAAATATTGCATAGGCTGGAATCTGTACGCCAATTTATCTCAAAAGTGTTGCATAAGCTGAAGTCTGTACGTCAATTTCACTGAGTTCCCGACGCTCTCATTGGGGTCCCACTGCGGCGTTTCACTGTCCGCGGTTCATCAGGGGAACCTCATTGCCTTAAGTTCATGCTGAGAAAATGATACATAACCTTTCATAAACTTCAAACTCGCTTATTTAACAGTCTATACACATCAAAGTGCACTTTTTCTTATAGTAATCACTGCAAAACGATGCTGCCGACCTTCCGTGACTTCATATGGTTTGATTCCTTACTGATTTAACCAACTGTTGGAAAAGCGCCGCGCATGCGGATTACTCGGGTTTACGAGTTTTTATAACAACCTGAATGATCAATGAAATGTTCACATGACGCGATCACCCAATGAGTAAGTGAAACACTGCTAGCCTAGAAATTACATTAACATGGGATATCGTGAGCTACATCTACTCAATATTGCTACTGCGTTACTGATGAAACTTCTCGTAATAATGTAACCATTATTACATGCAGCTCGTCCATTCTATGGACGCATTTAGCCCCATTGGCATAACTGTGTTAAGTTTAAATATCCATTGTTGCTCCTTGCGTGTCAATGTTTGGTCAAGTGATCGCCCTCTAGTCCCACGTTGCACCTGCTCAATTGCCAAACACCGGAATTGATCGAACGTGTGTTGGTGCTCCAAACTGTGTGCAACTATAGGGGCTTCAAGTCGACCACATTTCAAACGGCTTCTGTGTTCACGTAAACGTGTCCGCAGCTGTCGTATTGTTTTCCCTATATACCAAAGGTTGCACGGGCATTGCATTCCATAGACTACTGCTTGAGAGTCACAGTTAGTGTTTGTACGAAGTGTGTATCGAAATTGGCCATATACAAAATACTTCGTTTCAATCATAACTGTGCATACATCACAATGCCCACATTTCATGTGGCCCCCCTCGATCAATAATGGTTGTCTTGAAACAGAAATGGATCTACTTAATCTGTCCTTCAGTGTGCGGCCCCGCCGCCAGACACATCTAATACGTTTGTTGGTTAGTTCTGGGCTCGCATGAAGAACTTTACTATGGCTTGCTACGATTCTTTGAATAGAATTGCTTAATGGCGAATAACCAGTGATCAAATTAACCACAGAATCATCCATCTGCGTGGCTTGACTGCTCGATCTACTTGACAGCAGCAGATGTCTGTGATTATACAGTGCACGTCGGTATGCCTTGGAGACAATAGAAGCTGGATAGCCTCTACTTACAAACTGTCTCTTCAAATATTGAGCCTGTCGTTTGAATTCGTCGACATCCGAACAATTTCTACGAAATCTGAGAAACTGTGAAAAGGGAAGCCCTTCCTTTAATCGTCTTGGATGCTGGCTGGTAAAATGGAGCAACGCATTACGATCCGTCGGTTTCCTAAACACAGATGTCTTCCATGCACTGCCCACCTTTGTTACTTGCACATCTAAATAAGTGATCTGTTGCTGATGGTACGTATAGGTGAATTTTATATTATTATCACAAGTGTTGAGCCATGATATAAATTGCAAAAACAGATCTTCAGTGCCTCTCCACAAAATAAATATATCATCGATATATCTTTTCCAGATTACCAGGTGACATTGATACCTAGAGCCTAGCACCCAACGAGATTCAAATTGACTCATGTAGAAGTTGGCGATGGACGGCGCACATGTGGCGCCCATCGCCACTCCCGCAATTTGTTTATATAACTTTCCCTCAAACTCGAAATGATTCTCACTGATCGCTAAGTTGGCCAATGCAATCAGAAATCTTTGCTGTATATCAGACAGATCCCCTCTGGCAGCTAGCGTAAGCTGCACCGTGTTGATAGCTGCGTCTTGTGGGATACTTGTGTACAGTGCCGTCACGTCCAGCGTAGCCAACAACAGCTCCGGTTCAGTGTCCCATTCATTCATTTCCTCAACTATTTGTAAAAATTGAGTGGTATCACGTAAATACGAGGGAATCGTTGTTAACAGAGGGCGCAGAAAAGAGTCAAGGTATATTGATAATGGCTCTAACACACTGCCTCTGGTGGAAACAATCGGTCTCCCCGGTGGTTTTTGACGATCTTTGTGAATTTTGGGAGCCAAATATAACTTAGCTGTAATCGGGCTGGGTGCATTCAAGAACTGATATTCTTTTTTGGAAATCACTTTGTTCCCTAAAGCTTCCTGTGTGAGTCGTTTAATCAACCCCTGCAGCCGTTCACAAGGATCTGATCTTAGGGGAACATAGACCGTGCTGTCTTGTAATTGTCGCTGTGCTTCTTCTAAATAATCATTCCGATCCATCACTATGACCGCTCCCCCTTTGTCGGCTCTCCGTATTGTGATGTCTTGTCTCTCAATCAATTCCTTCAATGCTCTCCCTTCCAGTTTAGTGAGGGAAGTATGATGTAATCGAGCCGTGCCCTCTAGTTCAGAGACATCTTGCAAAACTAATGTACGAAAAATAGCTATCTCTGATGGCAAGGGAGTGGGAGGAGTCCATGTGGAAACTAATGGCAGTGGTGTCCGTCGTGTGTCTTCAACTGCCCTTATCGAGGCTGGGTTCACTGATGACCCCGTCCTCTGGGTCTCAAAATAATGTTTAATATGCAGTTTGCGGACCAAATGCTCCAAATCAATTCTAAATTGAAATGGGTCATAACTGATAGTCGGTACATAAGATAACCCTTTATTAAGTATTTGTAGAGATTCACACGAAAGGTTATAACTGGAAATATTCTCTACCAAAGATGGACTCATTAATGTTTCTTTTGCCCTGCACGACTCCTCGTTATTCTTTCTCCACCGTTTTTCTTTTTCTTCTGCTTGCCCTTCTCCGAGCCCCCCTCTAAAAAATCTTCCCTTGAAGAGGCACTGGATTCTGTTCGTGTCGTATCATCCGACGAATCCTCAAACGTCACTACTTTCTTCTGTCTTCGAGATCTCCGCTTCGTATCCATCCAGGGATAGACGTATCCGGTGCTATAATCAGCGGCATCCCTTTTCAGTTTACCCGATTTCTTAGTCAGAACCTCCTGATAAACTGTTTTGGCTTTTTGTTCTATCTCAAGCAATTTACTCTGATAAACCTCCAGTATCTCTTTGGTGCGTAATTCAGTTTGGAGCGTTTGTATCTCAACCGCCAAATTATCCACCACCGGTTTCAGAGAATCAACTATGAGCACCATGAGATCAAGTGAACATTTGTTCAATACCATATTCCATTTGGTCACAAAGTCTGCATCCAGCATTGGCAAGCGTGGTTCTTTATACACTCGCAGCCCCCTGGGAATCTGCTGCCGATGTATGTATTCCAATAACGAAGATCTATGTAGATCTGTGCGAATCCTCTTCTTCATTAGAATTAAAAGCTGATCCCAAGAAGCTGCTGTGTCAGTAACGGGTTGATCCAAGGAAGTGGCAAACACGGTTTTTTCCTTTGTGAGTCCTGAAATATGTTCTGATGTAAAACTCAGGATGGATGATACAAATACCTAAGTATCTAACTGAGCGATATGCAGATAATGTCCAGAGTTGCGCTCAAAAATAACACAATAATATATGTGTCTATTTACTTCTCAGCTAATTAAACAATAGTTAACCAGATCTTCAGATTTCCAAAGGTCTCAGTCTGTAGCCAGCCGGGCTATTTGAATAGAATCTCCACAGCTGTAGCTAGCAATCACATCAATGACCTTTTTATGGAAACCTATTTTGTAAAACATGCCCCACACTAATGAAAGTGATAGTGATAGTTCCAGACTTTTAGACTTGGTGTTGAAAAGCGCATATGCCAAATCATTCAAATATTTCATATATTCATAAAAATAGCACTTAACTGGCACTGGGCTGCTGTGCTGCTGTGATCCAAGCTCTCAAAAATATTGCATAGGCTGGAATCTGTACGCCAATTTATCTCAAAAGTGTTGCATAAGCTGAAGTCTGTACGTCAATTTCACTGAGTTCCCGACGCTCTCATTGGGGTCCCACTGCGGCGTTTCACTGTCCGCGGTTCATCAGGGGAACCTCATTGCCTTAAGTAGATGCTAAGAAAATGATACATAACCTTTCATAAACTTCAAACTCGCTTATTTAACAGTCTATACACATCAAAGTGCACTTTTTCTTATAGTACTCACTGCAAAACGATGCTGCCGACCTTCCGTGACTTCATATGGTTTGATTCCTTACTGATTTAACCAACTGTTGGAAAAGCGCCGCGCATGCGGATTACTCGGGTTTACGAGTTTTTATAACAACCTGAATGATCAATGAAATGTTCACATGACGCGATCACCCAATGAGTAAGTGAAACACTGCTAGCCTAGAAATTACATTAACATGGGATATCGTGAGCTACATCTACTCAATATTGCTACTGCGTTACTGATGAAACTTCTCGTAATAATGTAACCATTATTACATGCAGCTCGTCCATTCTATGGACGCATTTAGCCCCATTGGCATAACTGTGTTAAGTTTAAATATCCATTGTTGCTCCTTGCGTGTCAATGTTTGGTCAAGTGATCGCCCTCTAGTCCCACGTTGCACCTGCTCAATTGCCAAACACCGGAATTGATCGAACGTGTGTTGGTGCTCCAAACTGTGTGCAACTATAGGGGCTTCAAGTCGACCACATTTCAAACGGCTTCTGTGTTCACGTAAACGTGTCCGCAGCTGTCGTATTGTTTTCCCTATATACCAAAGGTTGCACGGGCATTGCATGCCATAGACTACTGCTTGAGAGTCACAGTTAGTGTTTGTACGAAGTGTGTATCGAAATTGGCCATATTCAAAATACTTCGTTTCAATCATAACTGTGCATACATCGCAATGCCCACATTTCATGTGGCCCCCCTCGATCAATAATGGTTGTCTTGAAACAGAAATGGATCTACTTAATCTGTCCTTCAGTGTGCGGCCCCGCCGCCAGACACATCTAATACGTTTGTTGGTTAGTTCTGGGCTCGCATGAAGAACTTTACTATGGCTTGCTACGATTCTTTGAATAGAATTGCTTAATGGCGAATAACCAGTGATCAAATTAACCACAGAATCATCCATCTGCGTGGCTTGACTGCTCGATCTACTTGACAGCAGCAGATGTCTGTGATTATACAGTGCACGTCGGTATGCCTTGGAGACAATAGAAGCTGGATAGCCTCTACTTACAAACTGTCTCGTCAAATATTGAGCCTGTCGTTTGAATTCGTCGACATCCGAACAATTTCTACGAAATCTGAGAAACTGTGAAAAGGGAAGCCCTTCCTTTAATCGTCTTGGATGCTGGCTGGTAAAATGGAGCAACGCATTACGATCCGTCGGTTTCCTAAACACAGATGTCTTCCATGCACTGCCCACCTTTGTTACTTGCACATCTAAATAAGTGATCTGTTGCTGATGGTACGTATAGGTGAATTTTATATTATTATCACAAGTGTTGAGCCATGATATAAATTGCAAAAACAGATCTTCAGTGCCTCTCCACAAAATAAATATATCATCGATATATCTTTTCCAGATTACCAGGTGACATTGATACCTAGAGCCTAGCACCCAACGAGATTCAAATTGACTCATGTAGAAGTTGGCGATGGACGGCGCACATGTGGCGCCCATCGCCACTCCCGCAATTTGTTTATATAACTTTCCCTCAAACTCGAAATAATTCTCACTGATCGCTAAGTTGGCCAATGCAATCAGAAATCTTTGCTGTATATCAGACAGATCCCCCCTGGCATATGCGCTTTTCAACACCAAGTCTAAAAGTCTGGAACTATCACTATCACTTTCATTAGTGTGGGGCATGTTTTACAAAATAGGTTTCCATAAAAAGGTCATTGATGTGATTGCTAGCTACAGCTGTGGAGATTCTATTCAAATAGCCCGGCAGGCTACAGACTGAGACCTTTGGAAATCTGAAGATCTGGTTAACTATTGTTTAATTAGCTGAGAAGTATATAGACACATATATTATTGTGTTATTTTTGAGCGCAACTCTGGACATTATCTGCATATCGCTCAGTTAGATACTTAGGTATTTGTATCATTACAAACATGGAGAGTCAAGTTGGATGGTCATCCATCCTGAGTTTTACATCAGAACATATTTCAGGACTCACAAAGGAAAAAACCGTGTTTGCCACTTCCTTGGATCAACCCGTTACTGACACAGCAGCTTCTTGGGATCAGCTTTTAATTCTAATGAAGAAGAGGATTCGCACAGACCTACATAGATCTTCGTTATTGGAATACATACATCGGCAACAGATTCCCAGGGGGCTGCGAGTGTATAAAGAACCACGCTTGCCAATGCTGGATGCGGACTTTGTGACCAAATGGAATATGGTATTGAACAAATGTTCGCTTGATCTCATGGTGCTCATAGTTGATTCTCTGAAACCGGTGGTGGATAATTTGGCGGTTGAGATACAAACGCTCCAAACTGAATTACACACCAAAGAGATACTGGAAGTTTATCAGAGTAAATTGCTTGAGATAGAACAAAAAGCCAAAACAGTTTATCAGGAGGTTCTGACTAAGAAATCGGGTAAACTGAAAAGGGATGCCGCTGATTATAGCACCGGATACGTCTATCCCTGGATGGATACGAAGCGGAGATCTCGAAGACAGAAGAAAGTAGTGACGTTTGAGGATTCGTCGGATGATACGACACGAACAGAATCCAGTGCCTCTTCAAGGGAAGATTTTTTAGAGGGGGGCTCGGAGAAGGGCAAGCAGAAGAAAAAGAAAAACGGTGGAGAAAGAATAACGAGGAGTCGTGCAGGGCAAAAGAAACATTAATGAGTCCATCTTTGGTAGAGAATATTTCCGGTTATAACCTTTCGTGTGAATCTCTACAAATACTTAATAAAGGGTTATCTTATGTACCGACTATCAGTTATGACCCGTTTCAATTTAGAATTGATTTGGAGCATTTGGTCCGCAAACTGCATATTAAACATTATTTTGAGACCCAGAGGACGGGGTCATCAGTGAACCCAGCCTCGATAAGGGCAGTTGAAGACACACGACGGACACCACTGCCATTAGTTTCCACATGGACTCCTCCCACTCCCTTGCCATCAGAGATAGCTATTTTTCGAACATTAGTTTTGCAAGATGTCTCTGAACTAGAGGGCACGGCTCGATTACATCATACTTCCCTCACTAAACTGGAAGGGAGAGCATTGAAGGAATTGATTGAGAGACAAGACATCACAATACGGAGAGCTGACAAAGGGGGAGCGGTCATAGTGATGGATCGGAATGATTATTTAGAAGAAGCACAGCGACAATTACAAGACAGCACGGTCTATGTTCCCCTAAGATCAGATCCTTGTGAACGGCTGCAGGGGTTGATTAAACGACTCACACAGGAAGCTTTAGGGAACAAAGTGATTTCCAAAAAAGAATATCAGTTCTTGAATGCACCCAGCCCGATTACAGCTAAGTTATATTTGGCTCCCAAAATTCACAAAGATCGTCAAAAACCACCGGGGAGACCGATTGTTTCCACCAGAGGCAGTGTGTTAGAGCCATTATCAATATACCTTGACTCTTTTCTGCGCCCTCTGTTAACAACGATTCCCTCGTATTTACGTGATACCACTCAATTTTTACAAATAGTTGAGGAAATGAATGAATGGGACACTGAACCGGAGCTGTTGTTGGCTACGCTGGACGTGACGGCACTGTACACAAGTATCCCACAAGACGCAGCTATCAACACGGTGCAGCTTACGCTAGCTGCCAGAGGGGATCTGTCTGATATACAGCAAAGATTTCTGATTGCATTGGCCAACTTAGCGATCAGTGAGAATCATTTCGAGTTTGAGGGAAAGTTATATAAACAAATTGCGGGAGTGGCGATGGGCGCCACATGTGCGCCGTCCATCGCCAACTTCTACATGAGTCAATTTGAATCTCGTTGGGTGCTAGGCTTTAGGTATCAATGTCACCTGGTAATCTGGAAAAGATATATCGATGATATATTTATTTTGTGGAGAGGCACTGAAGATCTGTTTTTGCAATTTATATCATGGCTCAGCACTTGTGATAATAATATAAAATTCACCTATACGTACCATCAGCAACAGATCACTTATTTAGATGTGAAAGTAACAAAGGTGGGCAGTGCATGGAAGACATCTGTGTTTAGGAAACCGACGGATCGTAATGCGTTGCTCCATTTTACCAGCCAGCATCCAAGACGATTAAAGGAAGGGCTTCCCTTTTCACAGTTTCTCAGATTTCGTAGAAATTGTTCGGATGTCGACGAATTCAAACGACAGGCTCAATATTTGAAGAGACAGTTTGTAAGTAGAGGCTATCCAGCTTCTATTGTCTCCAAGGCATACCGACGTGCACTGTATAATCACAGACATCTGCTGCTGTCAAGTAGATCGAGCAGTCAAGCCACGCAGATGGATGATTCTGTGGTTAATTTGATCACTGGTTATTCGCCATTAAGCAATTCTATTCAAAGAATCGTAGCAAGCCATAGTAAAGTTCTTCATGCGAGCCCAGAACTAACCAACAAACGTATTAGATGTGTCTGGCGGCGGAGCCGCACACTGAAGGACAGATTAAGTAGATCCATTTCTGTTTCAAGACAACCATTATTGATCGAGGGGGGCCACATGAAATGTGGGCATTGTGATGTATGCACAGTTATGATTGAAACGAAGTATTTTGAATATGGCCAATTTCGATACACACTTCGTACAAACACTAACTGTGACTCTCAAGCAGTAGTCTATGGCATGCAATGCCCGTGCAACCTTTGGTATATAGGGAAAACAATACGACAGCTGCGGACACGTTTACGTGAACACAGAAGCCGTTTGAAATGTGTTCGACTTGAAGCCCCTATAGTTGCACACAGTTTGGAGCACCAACACACGTTCGATCAATTCCGGTGTTTGGCAATTGAGCAGGTGCAACGTGGGACTAGAGGGCGATCACTTGACCAAACATTGACACGCAAGGAGCAACAATGGATATTTAAACTTAACACAGTTATGCCAATGGGGCTAAATGCGTCCATAGAATGGACGAGCTGCATGTAATAATGGTTACATTATTACGAGAAGTTTCATCAGTAACGCAGTAGCAATATTGAGTAGATGTAGCTCACGATATCCCATGTTAATGTAATTTCTAGGCTAGCAGTGTTTCACATACTCATTGGGTGATCGCGTCATGTGAACATTTCATTGATCATTCAGGTTGTTATAAAAACTCATAAACCCGAGTAATCCGCATGCGTGGCGCTTTTCCAACAGTTGGTTAAATCAGTAAGGAATCAAACCATATGAAGTCACGGAAGGTCGGCAGCATCGTTTTGCAGTGAGTACTATAAGAAAAAGTGCACTTTGATGTGTATAGACTGTTAAATAAGCGAGTTTGAAGTTTATGAAAGGTTATGTATCATTTTCTCAGCATGAACTTAAGGCAATGAGGTTCCCCTGATGAACCGCGGACAGTGAAACGCCGCAGTGGGACCCCAATGAGAGCGTCGGGAACTCAGTGAAATTGACGTACAGACTTCAGCTTATGCAACACTTTTGAGATAAATTGGCGTACAGATTCCAGTCTATGCAATATTTTTGAGAGCTTGGATCACAGCAGCACAGCAGCCCAGTGCCATTTAAGTGCTATTTTTATGAATATATGAAATATTTGAATGATTTGGCATATGCGCTTTTCAACACCAAGGGGTATGTTTACTAAAAGCCGCACAATTGCGTGCCGCACAATAGCGCACGGAAACGCGGCACTCAAACGCTCATAAACGCTCTTAAACACCCCGCAAAAGTGCGCGTGGGCCCCGCACAATTGCGCGCCGCACCAACGCACCCCGCACAAGTA
Organism: Ichthyophis bannanicus; assembly: GCA_033557465.1. Classification (NCBI taxonomy): domain Eukaryota; kingdom Metazoa; phylum Chordata; class Amphibia; order Gymnophiona; family Ichthyophiidae; genus Ichthyophis; species Ichthyophis bannanicus. The sequence goes on along the minus strand of CM066038.1, from coordinate 199,233,206 downwards.
CCCGGCCCGCAAATGTCCGATAGAGGCGTGGAAAGGCATTCTGAGGGCGGAGGAAGGCTCCCGAGGGGCGGAGAGACGGGGTCAATGGGCGGGGAAGGGGAGGGGAGAGGCTCCCCGCACATGATCGGGGCCGAATTCACAGGTTAAAAATAGCGCGAGTGAAACACTCACGGTAGAGGGCATTTAAAGGGAAGTGAAACCATTTTGCGTCAGCAATGTACAGGGAAACCGGGGAAACCTGCAAAACGTGAGCAGTGTGATACATGTGCACAGAACAAAAGTGCAAATAAAGATAGAAAAAGACCCAAACAAACATATTAAAAATAGGAAGGCAGCTGGGGAACCCCGATAATAATGGGCAAACATAAGAAACACACCCAGGAAAGCTCAAAGAAAATGAAATGAAGGTTGGAAGGGGCTACGGAGGGGAGACCCTTCCAAAAACCATTTCCTTGTTTCTGAGCCTTCCTGGGAGTGTTTGCTATGGTTGCCCATTAATATCACTGTTGCCCAGCTTGGTTATATTTATCCCCAGTTGTTCGTGGTCGGTTGAGGGGTGTATTTGCAGTTATGTCACCAGACATGGTGACGGAGCGCACAGTACAAATGTGCAGAGCAGGGTTTTTGACTCTGTTGGTCAGGTTTCCCACCCCCAGGGACTGCACTATCACTGTGGCCACAATGTGGTGCAGCGGACAGAGGCAGTACCTCTAGGACCAGAGGGTCACAGGTTCAAATCCAAGCTGGGGCTCCTGCCAACCCAGTCCTCATATTTTACCCACCACTAAACAGAGATAGTACAGACACTCCTTTATTGCAGAGAACATAAGCATGGTTCACACACCCATTTTGTACCCAACACCGCACACACACCATAACAATGGGCATTACCGACAGCCAAGTCCCCCAAATGCAGTCCTGGAGTGCCACAACGCAATCAGGTCATATGCTTTTCCAAGATACAGACATGCCAGCATGTTGGCGGTAGGGTACAGGTGGTGGAGGGGGCAGTAGCTGCTAGCCACAGAAGACAGTGGCCAAGCCATGTGCAGGCTGGCACGTCCACTGCAACATAGGCCCTGTCGGATGTACAGTCATGGACTTCCCAGGGAGTTCATCTCATCTGTGGCAACACAGTGGTGCAGTGCACACAGACAGTGTGTGCAGGAACAAAAGGTCACAGGTTCAAAGCCCAGCTGGGGCTACTACCAATCCTGTCCACATATTTTCCCCACAGCTAAACCATGTTAGTAAGGGCAATCCTTTATTGCTGGGGACATACGCATTGGTCATACGCCATCTTTTACACCACCAAGCACAGACACCATGACCAGGGGCATTACCTAGAGCAGAGTCTCACAAATGCAGTCCTGGAGGACCACACACCATTCAGGTTCCATGCTGCCACACATACAAATAACTGTGCTGTATATCTATGCACCACCCCCATGGCATGTAGATGTAGCTCATGCATATTCATGAGGGACAGCAGGAAACCCCAACCAGTGTATTGCAAACCTGGACTGGATATGGGAACCTCTGCCGTACAGCAGCAGCCAACAGGGGCAGACAAACCCACACCCACAGGCCCCATTGGCCAATGCCTCCTGGAGAGGCAGGACATTGGGCCCTGCGTGCAGCCCCCAATACCAGCACTTGCATACCTTAGCAATGTCACCCTACACCTGGGTATATGGTACACAGCTCTCAAACGTTTGCTATAAGTACTGGCAGATAGATATCCCTACGTTACGCAGAGTCTGCTCTTTGAGCTCCATCATAACAATCTATCTGATGTCTGCGGTGTGTGCGTCAGGTCTGGCCCCTGACAGTGTTTACCACCCTGGGGAGTGACCCCCAACCGTACTGCATACCATACCCATGCCTGTACTGTGCCCAGGACTGGTGTGGTGGGCAAGGATTCTGAACCCCTCTATAGTAGCACAATGCTGGCATACGTGTGGGAGTGTGTGTCTGTCTATACAGTGTGTGTTGGCTGCAAACACTGTCCACAGCCCACACTGCCAGCACTGTTGCCAGTTTTGGCCTGATGATGTGCATAATGAGCAGCAAGGTACCATGGGTATAGCTCAGACAGGGTGGGCTGGCCAGGATGCATCTGCACAGGGCATAGGGCACTGGCAGGGACATTGTAGTGGCCGTCCACCACCTCCACAGACAGGGTGACCTCTGTATGTGCTGCTGGGCTTTCACTCCACCCTGACTGTGCAGTGACGGCAGCATGGCTAGGCACCCCCATAGTGCTTCATAGCATTTCCCTCATGTGATATATATGGGTCACCTGTTGGGGCCTAGTCACTGATGTATCTGCTTGTGTGTGTTGCCATCCCAGTTGTGGGTGCATGCATTTCCAGTGGGACTTACCAGCAGACTGTTCACAGCTGGTATGTGCCCTGCTGGAGTGCTGTGCAGTGGCTGATGGCTTGATGCAGGGGAATATCAGATGGTGGTGGGGTGCATCTTAGCATATCCAGGCCTACTGTCTGTCTGATATTGTGGCCTGGGTGTGTGTGGGACTGCTTGGACTGCCCTGTAGGGTGTCTGTTCCCCAACAGGACTGGGGTTGATGGTCCACTCTACTGCCAACATGGGGGGGGGGGGAGAGGGGGAGGGAGGGGGAGAGGGGGAGGGAGGGGGAGAGGGGGAGAAAGAGATCTGTTGACGGGAGACCCTGTTTGCCGCCCTTGGGGGGGGTGTGTTGGTGGTACATGGCCCACCTAGGGGTCCATGGGGGTTCCCCTGACTGAGACAGACAGAGATATCCAAGGTGTTCCTGCAGAAACTACCTATCTGACAGATTACAACTGTTTTGGAGCTCTGCCATGGCCTCTCTCAGCCATGGAGGGTGCTGTGGACCTGGTCCAGGGCGCCTCATCGCACACTCAGGGTGAGCACAGTTCCCGCACAATGTGACTGTGTGTAGCTACTCTGTGCCAGTTAATCACCCGCTCAGTACCTACTACCTGGCCAAGGTGCTGTGTGGGTGCACACGGACACGTCCCCCTACCAGGCCGGGGAGCTGTTGGGGTGCATTCCCCATCTTGTGTTCATCTGTGGACAGCTGATTTGCATGTGCAGTGCATCATGGGTATGGGTGGCCTAACCCTATCCTGGTTACCACAGCAGACTGTCTGTGTGGTGACATGCAGGCTCTCTGCAGCCAGCCAGGGGCTTGCTGGCAGCTATATAGCTGTAGCCCAATGGTTACTTCACTGCCTGTGGAGCCAGAGGTAATGGTTTCAAGCCCACAGTGGGGTTATTTGATAGGGTTGTCCAAAGCTTTTTTTAGATTTAATGTACATATGTTGCTGCCATCAAACACACCCTCAGTGTACTGTACCCATAAGGTGCCTCTGAGGGTGCTTTATAGGGCGCCCTATAGGGCACCTTAAGGTTGCTGTCCATATAAGGTGCACTATACATTATCCTGTGATGCAACATATATGGTGCCCTATAGGGGACATTCTAGGGTGCCTTGGCGGACAGTGAACTTTAACATGTGCCTTATGGGCCGCCTTATGTTAACACGCTTTGTGAGTGCGTTTGCTAGTAGTGATAACTGAAATAAAAATAAATTGCCCCCTACAGCACTCATCCCCATAATATGCACTGCCTCAGTGAGCCTTCTTCATTGGGCACTGTGGGGGATTGAACCCCTGATCCCTGCATCATTGGTCAGTGTCTTGATCATTGTGCTGTGGCTCTGGTCCTGTGCTTGGGCATCAGCGCACTGCCTTATGCCGCCCAAAATTAATATGCCTCCTAAAGCACCTTTACCCATTAAAATTAATGCCTCAGCCAGCCCTTTTTGTTGCACACAATGGGGAATTGAACCCATGGCAGCTGCACCAGCTGTCAGTGTCTTAAACATTGTACTATGACTCTGTTCCTTTGTGTGTGCATATCAGGGCGCCACTTAGCCTTCCCACACACTATTTTGCACGGCGCACATTAGCGCGCCGCGCAAATGTGCGATCGCTTACTCCCGTTTTTTTTCTTTTTTCTGCCTGACCCGCCCACTCCTTATATGGCACAGGCACACTACCGCGGCCCCGCACGTTAGGAATGTTTAGTAAACATGCCCCCAAGTCTAAAAGTCTGGAACTATCACTATCACTTTCATTAGTGTGGGGCATGTTTTACAAAATAGGTTTCCATAAAAAGGTCATTGATGTGATTGCTAGCTACAGCTGTGGAGATTCTATTCAAATAGCCCGGCTGGCTACAGACTGAGACCTTTGGAAGTCTGAAGATCTGGTTAACTATTGTTTAATTAGCTGAGAAGTATATAGACACATATATTATTGTGTTATTTTTGAACACTGCTGTATGACAATGCACATAAATGCACAATAATGATGACACAAGAAAATTTCCCGTTTGGCTTAAAAATGATGAGAAACAACATGCAAAATGTCGGTGACAGGAAGACGCCTGAAATTTAGGTTTCTTGTCTAGGGATGTGCAGGGCCAAAATAAGTTTTTTTTCATGCTCCTTTAAAATACATTTTTTCCCATTTTTTCAAGTTTGTTTCATATATTGTTTCTTTAGGTAATCCTTGTAAGATTTCAGAAAAGCCTTTGATACTGTTACTCATAGGAGGCTTATCAATAAACCTCAACAGCTTAGGGATGGGTCCCAAGGTGATGAACTGGATCAGAAATTGGTTGACTGACAGACAACGGAAGGTGACAATAAACGGAACTCACTCAGATGAAAGGAAGGTGATTAGCAGTGTGCCCCAGGATTCGGTCCTGGGATCGGTAATGTTCAATGTATTTGTGAGTGATATTACTGAAGGACTGAATGGAAAAGTCTGTCTGTTGCAAATTTTCATGTCATCTGAAAAAAGAGTGGACTCCCCTGAGGGAGTGGATAACATGAGGAAAGATCTACAAAAGCTGGAAGAATGGTCTAATGCTTAGCAGTTGAGATTTAATGTGAAGAAGTGGAGCGTCATGCATTTGGGAAGCAGAAATCCAAGGGAATTGTATGCGATAGGGGGCAAGAGGTTGGTGTGCATGGACCAGAAGGACCTTGGAGTGATTGTTTCTGAGGATCTCAAGGTGGTGAAACAGTGTGATGAGGTGGTGGCAAAAGCCAGAAGGATGCTGGGTTGCATACAGAGAAGAATTAGCAGGAAAAAGGAAGAGGTACTAATGCCACTGTGCAAGTCGCTGGTGAGGCCTCACTTGGAATATTGTGTTCAGTTTTGGAGACCATATCTCACAAAGGACATAAAAAGGTTGGAAGTAGTTCAGAGGTAAGTGTAAGTGAAGCCCCCAGGTAAGTGATACATTAAATACCTTTATGGCAATGGGTAACAGGGGTAACATATGGAAAGCAGTGTGCATAAATGCCCGTAGCATGGGAAATAAGATCCCTGATGTTGAAGCTTTGGTGGGAATGGCCGACTTGGATTTAGTGGCAGTTACAGAAACATGGTTCACAGAAAACCATGACTGGGTTGTAACTATACCTGGCTATACTTTATTCAGAAAGGACAGAGTAGGAAGAAGGGGAGGAGGAGTGGCACTATATGTAAAAAATACTATTAAAGCTTTGGAATTACAGAGCTTAAAAGGGAGAGAGGAGGCATTGTGGGTTAAACTAGAAAGAGGGAAAGAGAAATCTATTTGCATTGGCGTGATATACAGACCTCCCTCACAAGAGGAAGAGGTGGACAGAGAGTTAATTGAAGACATACGCAGCATTGCTAGGAAAGGGGAAGTGCTACTGATAGGGGATTTCAATATGCCAGATGTTGATTGGCACATTCCTGCTGCAGTATCATCTAGAAGTAAAGAGATCCTGGATTCTCCACAGGGAGAACTATTCAAGCAATTGGTAACAGACCCCACACGTGAAGGGGCCATACTGGACTTGGTGCTTTCCAATGGTGAAAGTGTTTCTGATGTTATACTGGGAGATCATTTTGCATCCAGTGATCACCAGATGGTGTGGTTCAGTATTAGGACTAAGGCTGTTAGAATACATTCAAAGGTGAGGGTCGTAGACTTTAGGAAGACTAACTTTGCCAGAATGGGCCAATACCTCAGGGAGTCATTAGCGGGATGGGAACAGCTGAGGGATGTAGAAAAACAGTGGGCAAAACTGAAAGGGGATATTTTAAGGACAACAAACCTTTTTGTTAAAATGGTAAATAAAGGTAAAAGGAAAAGGAGACTGCTATGGCTTTCGAAAAAGTAGCTGAAAAAGTGAAGAAAACGAGTGAGGCTTTCATGAAATACAAGAGATCACAGAGAGAGGAAGACAGGCATCTATATTTGGAAAAACGTAGAGAAGCTAGCAGTCAGGAAAGCAAAGATTCAAACAGAGGAGGAAATAGCCAATGCAATAAAATGGGGGAATAAGACATTTTTCAGATATGTTAGTGAGAAGAGGAAGGGCAAAAGTGGTATTGTCAGACTCAAGGGTGAAGGGGAGGAATATGTAGAAGCTGATGAGGATAAAGCAGAATTGCTTAACAAATATTTCTGTTCTGTGTTCACAGATGAAGAACCAGGAGCAGGACCTCAGAAAACACCCACAAACAGGAACAGAAGCGAGGGACATCTTGAACAATTTTCAGAAGACTGTGTTCGTGAGAAACTAGCTCAACTTAAAGTAGACAAAGCGATGGGACCGGATGGGATACACCCTAGAATACTGAGGGAACTTGGGGACGTTCTAGCAGCTCCACTGACTGACCTATTCAATGCCTCATTGGAGTGGGGAGTGGTACCAAAGGACTGGAGAGAGGCTCATGTGGTGCCTTTACACAAAAGTGGAAGTAAGGATGTGGTTGAAAACTACAGGCTGGTTAGTTTAACTTCGGTGGTAAATTATTGGAAACTCTTCTGAAAGAGAAAATAGTGAGGTTTCTGGAGTCCAGCGGATTACAGGATCTGAGGCAGCATGGATTCACCAGAGGCAGGTCTTGTCAGACAAATCTGATTGATTTCTTTGGCTGGGTGACCAGGGAATTGGACTGAGGGAGAGCCCTAGATGTGGTGTATTTAGATTTCAGTAAAGCCTTTGACGCTGTTCCTCACAGGCGACTTATAAACAAACTGAGCACCCTAGGGATGGACCCTAAAGTTACTGCTTGGGTTAGAAATTGGTTGGGTGGGAGGCGACAGAGTACAGGTAAATGGAGCTGACTCTGAGGAGAAGGATGTTACCAGTGGTGTGCCCCAGGCATCGGTCCTTGGTCCGATTCTTTTTAACATCTTTGTTAGTGATATAGCGGAAGGGCTGTTGGGCAAGATTTGCCTCTTTGCGGATGATACCAAAATCTGCAATAGAGTAGACACCCAGGAAGGTGTAGATAACATGAGGAGGGATCTAGCTAAGCTTGAAGAATGGTCTAGAATTTGGCAGCTGGGATTTACTATTAAAAAATGTAAGGTCATGCATTTGGGCTGCAGCAATCCAAGGGAGAAATATAGTATAGGGGGTGAAGTACTTTTGTCCACTAAAGGAGAGCGGGACCTAGGCGTGGTTGTGTCTGATGATCTTAAAGTAGCTAAACAGGTAGAAAAGGCAATGGCAAAAGTTAGAAGGATGCTTGGGCGCATACGGAGAGGAATGGCTAACAGAAAAAAGAAGGTGATAGTGCCTCTGTATAAGTCTTTGGTGAGACCTCATTTGGAGTATAGTGTGCAATTCTGGAGACTGTACTTTCAAAAGTATGTGAACAGAATGGATTTGGAGCAGAGGGTGGCTATTAAAATGGTTAGTGGTCTTCACTTTAAAGCATATGAGGACAGACTTAAGGATCTTAATATGTACACCTTAGAGGAAAGGCAGGATAGAGGTGATATGATTGAGATGTTTAAATACCTCCATGGCATAAATGTTCAGGGGGAGAACCTCCTTCAATTGAAAGCAAGTTCTGCTACGAGGGAACATGGGATGAGGGTGATGGGGGATAGATTCAGGAGTGATATGCGAAAATATTTCTTCATGGAAAGAGTGGTGGATCCATGGAATAGTCTCCTAGTGGAGGTGGTAGAGATGAGGACAGTAACTGAATTCAAAAAAGCATGGGACCAACACAGAGGATCTCTAAAGGAAAAAAGAGGACTGTTGTAGTTGTTGATATGGAAGGACAGACTAGATAGGCCATGTCGTCTTTTTCTGTTGTCATATTTCTTTGTTTCTGTGATTTGGAGCCTGTGTAAATATGTACACTCTGGAGGAGAGGAGGGGCAGGGGATATATGATTCAGACCTTTAAATACTTAGAGTATTAATGAACAAATAAACCTCTTCCAAAGATGGGGAGGCTGTAAAACTAGAGGTCATAATATGAAGCCGCAAGGGGGTAAACTGAGAGGCAATGTCAGGAAATACTTTTTCACTGAAAGGGTGGTGGATGCTTGGAATGCCCTCCTGATGGAAGTGGTGGGGGCAAACACAGTGACATAATTCAAAATGGCACAGGACAGACACTGTGGATCCATTGATAGTCATGTTTATTTTGATCTTATCCTGTTGCTATCTCTTATATCTCAACCCTGAATCAATCCCCCAGTGAATCTTCATAACATTTTTGTTGGATCACATCCAGGGAGGGTAAGAATTGCATCTTAACCCCACCAGCAGATGAGCTCCCTTTTATTCGTATAAAGGTTCTTTGTAAATTTGGAATTTGAATACATCTCTGATTTTGGTATAATTTCTTTTTGTGATCTCTTATATATCAGCAATTAGGGGTGACCTACATGCAGCGGTGGGCACACCCCTAAACAAATGCATGGGGAGGGGTGACCTTCACGGAGCGGTATGTGCACCTACTCTTGCTGCCTTGCTGTGTAGACTAGATGGACCATAATGGTCTTTATTTGCCATCATATACTATGTTGCTATGTTAGAAACCTTTAAGCATTCAAATCAATTGCACATATATTAATTTGTAAGTATAAGCACATACCAAAGATTTACACACACTTTAAATTTTTTGGCACCTAACATGAATGCATCTACATTCCTATTTTATCTTGTATTATCAATAGTGTGCTCAGTAGCACACACTATTTATCAATAGACAAATTATTGAATAATAGTGTGCACAATGGCAGAGTAATACTCTCTGTGGCATAATAGTGCCCTACTGATTCCTAATGGTGTATCCTGACACACTGCTAGGGGAGCAGTAGGGAATGAATGCCACTGAACATCTACCTAAAACAGACTGCCTTAACTTCTATGCAACAACCAAAATACTATGCTTTCTCCTGTCACGATGTTAGCTCAAGCAGCAGGTTCTTCAATTCCTTACAAGGTTATCCACACCCAGAGTGACAGTCCTTTAGTCTTCCATGATTGTATTCCAGCTGGCCCTTGCTTCTATGGCCCCTTTCTGCCTTCATGGAACGTAGTTCTCTCCCTTACCTTCTGGGATCTCACGTATATTCTCAGTTAACCTCCTTTTCTTCTGCCATCTTTAGGTTACGTTTCCCTGCTATTACTATTCCTAGCAGCCTCCTTGCGAACCTGGGAAAATGAAAGGGAGAAGAGTGGAATAGCAGTTAATTATTCATTAAAATAAAACCTAGAACCATTATTTGGGATTTTCTGAAAATTGGACTGGTTAGGTGTGCCTGCAGGATATCTGTTAGCATCTGAAGCTCCAAAGCTATCCAATCCTCCTGGAGTCTCGTTTTCAAGTACAATACTCTGAAATGGGAAAAGAAAAGGCTTGATTAGTTTCTGGGGCCTTGACTTGAAATGACCTCCATCACTAAGACAAATAATGGATCTACCACTGACAGGATGAACAATTCTGGAAACCAAAGCTGGCTGGTTCTGTAAGGCACCACCAGAATGATTTCTGCTTCAGTCGTGCATATTTTGCTAAAAATCTCATAAAAATCACCTACAGAAATAAACTGAAATAAAATGAAGAAATGTTTTCCAGTTTTGTGTTTGACTATCTGTGGATATTGCCCAATTCTTCTCAGAGCAAAAGGTTGTGAGCAGTGACTATCAGCGCTATTGTGCACTGGTTCCAGCAGAAGCAATTTTGAAAATTATCAGCATAGATGGAAAGTCTGTGGGTAGTTTTACTCATAAGCCTTGCACCAGTCCTCAAAGGGGAATTACAAGGATACTGGGAAAAAATATCTGCAGAGAAATGCATCTGCTTTTTCAGAAGATATTTTTTCCCTTGAAAATAGCATGTGCTGATGTAGGGCTCAACATTCACAAACTGCATAAACCCCACTGAGCCCAGTATTCAGCGGCACTAATCGGTATCCCCACAGACAGCCTTGGCACAATCCAGCTATGCCGTGGCAGGGTTGAGGTGATCTGGCACCTATCTGGTTAGGGATGATTTTCATCCTGCTAATTGGCTAGATAACCACAAAGTTAGGATAAGTCCATGGCTATCCTAACTTTAGGCAATTGTGCTATCCAGTTAGTGCCTGAATATTGTCACTAGTTGGCTCTGAAATCAGATATTCAGCATTTGAGGATATCTGCGTCCGATGCTGAATATCTGGTTTCAATTCTGTCCCCAGCATCCAGGCACTTAATAAGCACTGTCTGCCATGGACTGGATATTGGACTCTTAATCTATTTGTGGTGTTTCCCATTTCCAAACTAAACATGTCTCTAGGAATACCTGCGGTGAATGCAGTTAACAGCATGGGCACTGTACATTGTCGAGGTAATTTCAAAAGCTCTATTCATGATTTGGACATTTAAAAATGCCCATTCAGGGGGGCGGAGCCTGGTTTCTGGTCAAGATGGATGTGTAAGAGCTGTGCTCCAGAGGGCAATAGACAAGAATCTTGACTTTGGCAATCTTTAATCAAATAGTTCCTACCTATGTTGATACTATTTGATCCTGGATATGTCTGACTCCAAACAGATGCGGCTGGATTACCAAGTATCCCAAAATGCTAGTGCAAAGAGAACCAAGACGGAACCTCTCTCACCTCACAAGATGGTGGTCATCCGAGATGGTCCTGAGACCTGCAGGAGAACCTGGCTGAGATTCGAGCAGTCAAGGACTTGGTCAAAGCTAATGGAGAATCGCTATGTGCAATGCAGGAAGATATCAATGCTTTGCGATCCTCTTTGGAGTCAAATACTGCTCTTTTGGAGAAGGTGAAGAGTGTGGTGGCTTCACATGGGGAAAGGCTCGAGGCTGTTGAGAAGCAGGCTATGTTGATACGTTCATTACAGAGAGAGGTGGAAGATGGTAATAATCGCTCTCGGCGGAATAACATAAGAATACTAGGAGTTCCTTAGGGAGCAGAGGGTCCTGACTTGGTGTCCTTTTTGCAGGCCATGATTCCAGGTGTGTTAAGGTTGCAGTCTGCTATGCTGTTCGAGATCGAGCACGCCCATAGAGTGCTTACTCAGTCTGTGGTCATGGGCAAGCGTCCACATCCAATCATCTTGAAAGTTTTATGTTTTCAGCAAGTATTGCAAATAATGGGAGCAGCCAAAGCACTTTCAACTTTGGAATATCAGAGACATAAACTCCTGTTCTTCCCAGACTTCGCGAAGGCGACGGTGGATCGGAGAAAATGTTTTTCTGGTGCTGTGTCCACGCTTGGTGCAACTGCAGGCCCGTTTTGGTCTGCTATATCCTGCCCGCATGAGAGTCATGCTGCATAACCAGACCAAGACTTTTGATGATCCCGGGGAGTTATATGCATTCCTGGAGGATAAGGACTCGACAGTGATGCAGTGAAAGTCATTTTGCAACTTTTATTTGCTACAGTTTTATGGCACTTGTTATCATGGGCGTGTGACTGGTCTGAGGTCGTGTAAAGGCGACTTATCCATGCAGGAACGACATTTCATTATGTAACATTGTTATATGCTGGGACATCCATTCTGTATTGTGTGAAGGAGCTCCAGGGTACTATCCTGGCTGAGATGTTTCTTTCGTTTTCTCTTTTTTTTTTTCTTTTACAGAGTGTGATATTTTGGGTGACATAAAAGAGCGGAAGTATTAGGTCTTTTGCCCTCCGTGTCTGCCTTTTCCTGTTGGGCTCACCCGCTAAGTTTTTTTTGTGTTATATAGCCCCTCTGGGTTTAGGTGGTTTTGGGAAGATGTTTTTCCAGTTTTAGGTATTCTTATTAGGACTGATCATATGACGGGGCTGGGGTTAAAATGTGCCCTTTTTTAAATTTTTAAATTTTTTTTGTTGCTTTTCTTCTCTGGACTATAGGGGCAGCTAACACTTTAAGGGCGCTTAAGAAGTTGTTCTAAAATGTAAACTAAATGCTATAATTTGGTATGTTTCTGCAACATTTGATTGTTAATCGGAACTATATTGTCAGTATGTTTTGCATTTAAGATCGTTTAACTGAATGTTGAGGCATTAATAATCCCACTAAGAGGGAAAACATTTTGCAGTATGGTCGGAAAGAAAGTGCTGACATCTTACTGGTGTAGGAGACACACTTAAATGGAGAGGAGTCGTTGAAGCTAAATAGAAAAACATACTCTTTAGGGGTTTCTCAGCTGCCCATCATAAGAACAATGGGGTAGCCATCGTACTGATTTTTCCTAGTTTCCAAGGGACTTTGTTCTAGAACTAATGAGTCTATTATTCCTGAGGCTCATATTTCTGTTCATTTTGCAATCTCGTTTACCCTATTTGACTCAACAAGCTTTCAGCAGTATAGTAGCAAAGTGGTCGCCGGTCTGTTTTATTGGTGGGGTTGTCTTAAAGCTATAAACATGACTATCACTCCTAAAGTGAATTGTATGGTTGAAATGTTATTAGTTCTCCTTACAGGGAGAGTCTATCGTCAAATTGAAGGGATTCTAGCTCAGTTTCTATGGGAAAATAACTGCCCAGGATTGCTATCAGGAAGCTTAAATCTTAAAAAGAGGAAGGGGTGATTTTCTCTGATTTTCAGGCCTAGTACTGTGATTTGTTTTTCTAAAACAAGGTTCGTGATGGGTGGAGGGGGTCGTAGGTTTGCACTTAAAATGGCTTGTACTTGGAGAGGTTAAGTAATCCCTTCCTCTAGAACATTCTTCTTGGCATGGTGTCTGTTGGGAGGTTGAAGTCTCATAGGGTATATTAGATACTCAGAAGGCCTTTCAAAAGTAGTAAATGCAATTCCTAAGGAGGATTGCCTATTGGAAGATTGCTAAATGGGTTCAGAAAGCTGGGAACGAGTGTTAGTCACATCGAGGAGATGTCGGCACTTTGAGACAAGTGGTGTGTTATTGTCCTAACATTCAGTCTTATTGGGTTTCAATATGGAACCGTATTAAAGAGGTGCTGGGATTTTGGGACAATCTCTCCTGGTCTGGGGTCGTTTTTCAATCAATAATTGGCATCTCGCCATAGCAGTGGGAGTGTCCATTTTAATTAACTTCATATTGGAAGTGACCCTATTTTTTGTTATTTCTAACTGGAAAACATGCGCAGAGCTTGGTTGACGCCAAGGGTGGAACACTTGTGTTTATGATATATATATGTGCAAACATCATGGTGTAGTTGTTCCCTTGCATCCTTCTTTTCTTAAGCGGAAACTCTTCCTTTGTAGTGGAGTGATTGCTCTTATATTATCCTTGTAGGCCTAGTAAGTTCACAGATGTTTTGTGTCTCTTTATATAGCCCCTGATGATCGCATGTTGATGGGAGGGACAGAGTGGGGCGGGCTATGTTTAACCTTTTCTTTTCTCATGTTAAAAAGAAGAATTGTGTATTTTGATTTACTGCAATTTGGTTTTCTCTTTTGTTTGTATTTTGTTTTAAAATATAAATAAACTAAAAAAAAAAAAAAAGTCCATTCAGACATGTCAATTACATTCACATCCAAAGAAGCATTTTCTAAAGAATCAAATTTACATGAGCCTGGCCCAATCATGTCTATGTCCCAAGGGGGTGTGATGGTGGCATGTCCAGGATGGCAATAAAACATCCATGTGCGTCTCCACTTTCAAAACAGCACCACACATTTAAACCACCCACATCCATATCTATACTTGCCCCTATGCATAAATAGGATTTTGAAAAATGCTTGTTTCGGCCAGCTTTCAACAATAATGAAAACAGAGGCATTGGGGCCATTCTGTCTCATGAATAGCGGGGATGGACGTCCCATCAGGACTTCCATTCCTGCTATTTGTCCCCCTGCTGGCCCCGTCAATACCCTTCCCATATGTTCAGCAGGCTTGAATGGGGAGGCCCAGATGGGGTGGGAGTGGGCATTCTAGAGGCACAGCAAGGGCAGGCAGTGACCCCGAATGTACAGGACCGATTCAGAGGTCGGACCTGTACATCCGGGGCCTCGAATCTAGATGGGGGATCGCAGTGCGGGACCCAGGGACACAGGTGAGAGAGGCACAGATTGTTCCCTGCAACCCTACTCAGGCCTTGGAAGGCCAGATTGGAGATCAGGCTGCGGAGTACAGGCATTAGTGTTTGGCGTACCAGGATCGCGGCTTGTGAATGGAGCCACAGTGCTGCATTCACAGGACTGGCTGAGTTAGCCAGGTAGTTGCTGGGACGTACGGCCAGACAGAATTGGGTCCAAGCCTGCACGTCCAGGCGCTAGACCCTATTCTGATCCGCGCCCGATTTCTGCCTGGCCGTACAGGGGGCTGGACATGCTTGAATGGAGTTGGCCTCATTCTCTCTTGTTGCCAAAATTAATTTTTCCCCCTCATAGACTGACAGCAGGTGAAAATTAGAGCCTCTGTGTATACTGCCATGTCGCTGAACATCTCTGTTTCTACAATGGCAGGAAGGAATATATATATTGTAACATATACACATGCATGTTCTAGAATACCATGACAAACATGTCTATCTTGGAGCTATGCAACATTCATATTTCCCATGTAGACGTTTCTAAAATTGGCCATCTCCCTGCATGAGTCTGAGCCCTTATTTTTCATGGCCCCGTTTTCTTTATATGGTTGCAGAAGTGTTCCTCTTTTGGGGTGGTAAGAGGTCAATTTTAGAATGCATTTACATGTAGCCATCTTCTGTGATGCCTCTCCCACTGAATTTCAGATGTTTTGACTTGGATGTCCAGGGGCACCTAAACGGACTTTCTTTAATGTGCCTTTGTGTGCATACCTGGGTAGGAGTGGGTTCTCTGCAAACAGTCAATTTGTCATTCGCCCAGGTAAATGGTTTTGGAAAATTTCCATCAATGGCGCTAATTTTATAACAGAAAAAAGGTGCCCATTTTATAAAGGCACCTATAGGATCTGCAGTCACCCTCCAAAACACATGCATGCTCTCACACAAACTTACTCCTCCTCTGAAAGCATACAGTGTACTCATACTTGCTGATTTTTATATGTAAAATAGATGCACGTATTACAATTCTGTTGTTGCTCTGTAGCTCCATGTTTGGCTTTGCTTTAAATTCACTTCACTTCATATAATAGAAACAGTTTGATTCTATGAATCAGCTCGACTATTGTGATTGGACAACATTGGGCTCTATTTAACTTATTATTGACTTTGTTAAGACAATTTTGGAAATGGAGCTAATTTGGGTGACAAAAATGATTAAGGGAATGGGACACCTCCCTTATGAAAGGCTAAAAACAGATTAAGACTCTTCAACATGGAAAAATATGACTGATAGGATATGATAGAAGTTTATAACGTCATGACTGCGATGGAACAGTTAAAAAGGGAACAGTCGTTTAACATTTTTAACACCACAAAAACAACTGATACTCCACAAAACTAATGACCAGCAGATTAAAAACAAATTGTACAAACCCTTTTTTCATGCAATGAATAAACTGTGGACTCTGATGGCAGAGGATGTAGTCAAGGTGACTAACATAGCGGGATTCTAAAAAGGTTTGGATAAATTCCTAGAGGGAATGTCCATAAACTATTAGCCAGATTGAATAGGGAAAGCCGGCGTTCAACCCTGGACATGAACTATGAGTTACCTTTTGGGATCTGCCAGATATTTGTGACCTGGACTGGTCACTGTTGGAGACAAGATGCTGGGCTCCATGGACCTTGATCTCACTCATCATGGTTTTTCTTATGTTCCTATTTCCTATCTTTCTTTTTCTTAAGGTGGTATTACCATTTTTCTCTGTTCTTCTTCACCTCTGTGGTTTTCGTTACAGTGCCTTCCAGCTAGCTACGTTCTCCTCCTCTCTAGATGGCTTCTGGCCATGTGTGCTACTAATCCCATCGCAACAACCCATCCCTTTCTGCTTATATTTGTGAGACTGTCACTTAGCACCCTGCTGTTTCTCAGCTGTCTTTAGTAATTTAGCACTTTGTTACATTCAGTTACAAATAGTTTAACAAGTCCCCAATTAGAGGCAGAATTGATTTTCAGTTGATTAACATTTATAGCTATTAAAAGGCAATTAAGTACATGTTAAGTAGTATAAAAAATCAAGTACATCCAATGAAGCAGTGGGTGTCTGATGTGATTTTTCTGCCACTGTCTGTGCTTGGTATAAACATGCAATACTTGTGCTCTTCATAAATAGTCAAACCAGGTTGTTGTTTTTGTATCAGTGGTGCATTGTCCTCTTTTTTTTTTTCCCCCATTCATTTTCAATGTGTTAGGTGCCAAGTCTGACAAGATCTGAACTGCTGACCCTGGAAATTGGGGATAAGCTATCAGGGAAAGCCACAAAAGTTGAAGATGCCTAGAAAAGTGGTGGCTAATTTGTCCTTTGGGTCTTAAGATCCTTACTCGATCAAGGGTGCTCCACTCCCGATAGACTACCATTATTTAAACCCATAGTCATTAGGGATGCATTGTTGGGAGAAAGAGTCCTGAAACTTCCTGGCTGATGTTCTAATCATGGGCTTATCTTGACCCTGCTTGCCTGGGCGATGCCTACTAGCTGAACTTTGCTCACCTGGTCTCTGCCTGAATTATTCTGGCCCAGATCCTGGATTACAGCTTTTATAAACATGGACGCTCACCAGGACTTGATTTTACTGGGACCTCATCTCCAACTCAGAGGATCTTCAAGGTTGTACTTTAACATTTACCTTCCAACCAATCACCTGTGCAGTCTGAAAAGCTGAACTCAGATGCAGAACACTGTAATGTCCTGAAAGAACTAATCTCTGCTGTCAAATCCATGAAAATGTAGATAAAACACTTGCAACAAATGGTAGATACTTGGCTAGGTCGGAGTCAGCTTCCCCAGCGTTAGCTATGATATTTGAATCCTGTGAAATCTGACAGAACCAGAAATACTCTTTGGGAGTCCTTAAATATAGGTTATTTTTCAGAATGCAGGCCCATATCTTTAGGATGAATTCTCTGGAGTTAGGCCTCATCATAAGACTGCTAATAAAAGAGGCCTTAGTATGCATCATGCTTCTCCTGAAATATGGGACTCCACTATTGAACAATCCAGAATAGTTTACAGTCACCCTAGTGCAGAGTCCATCTAGCCGAAATCAGTCTCAGGAATCTACAAGGTGGGAATTAATAGTAAATTTAGTAGTGAATTATATCTTAAAGTTCTCTAGCTATGGTTAGGACCTAAAATTAAATGAGCTGGCCCTAAGTGCACATTTCAAATGAGGGCTTGCAAGATCCATTAAGGGATAAACTGGCATGGAAAAATTCTCTAGGAGGATCTTGAATTTATTTCACTGCGCATACATATAGGCAAATAACTAGAAGCTCCAGCCAGCTTTTTATAATCATTTCTGTTTGAACAATTCCGGTGAAACTAGAAAAAAAATCAGGTCTGAGATTATATTATAATAAAAGATCTCGAGCCGATGTTTTCAGGATATCCACAATGAAATGCAAATCTCTTTCATGCATATTCATTGTGGATATCCTGAAAGCCTGACTGGCTGAGGTGCCCCAAAGACAGGCTTGGGAGCCACTGTTTTATCCCTTCGGCTCTTTTCTATCTTTAACTATTTGTGTGCAGTCAGGTTTGCCTCTTTTTTTTGTTTCTATCTGTATTTTGTCGTGACATTGTTAATATTAATTGACACACACATGCCGTGGCCATATATATAATCCAATGAATCTTGTTGAAATAACGATTTTTTTAGCTTTTCATTGAATGTGTCTTTCTGCATTATTTATTTATAAATACTACTATACCACTTTCCTGGAAAAACATTCTAAGCGGTTTACATAAACATTGCACATCCATAAAATCACATAATTTAAAAAAAGCATAAAAATGATGAATATAACTATAACCACCCCCTTCAAAACCTGACTGCGCATTGAACCATCAACATCTCAGAACAGACAGTTCTGGACTACATAGAGAGCCACTGACCAAAGGGTGGGTATAAATTTGATAAGGTAGGGTACATGGATAGCGAGCACCAAGGTTAAATGTCTTGCTCAAGATTACAAGGAGTATTGGTGGCAGAAGCAGGATTTTGAAGCCTGGCTTTCTTACCATTGTATTAACCACCAAGCCATTTTGTCTTCCTTAACTATAAATTAATCTGGAATAATAACCTTCAATATTATCTGCAGGGGTTACAATTTTCTTCATTCCAAAGAAAAATGGTTTCCTGCACTTATGAATAGATGATTGAGTATTAAATACAATAAAAGATTCAAAACAGCTTTTCTTTCTTTCAAATTAACAATTGAACAACTTCACACAGCCGAGCTCTTTACTAAACCAGAAACGCAGAGAAGCTAAAGCCAGAGGAGAAAGAAAGACAATCACAGAACTCAACAGAGATTTCCAACGTGCAGCAAGACAGGACAAGGAAAAGTACTACAATGACGCATGCAAGGAAATAGAAGCAGAAACTATTAGAGGAAGAAAAAGATCTGCTTTCCTAAAGCTACGAGAGTTAAAGAAAAAGTTCCAGCCTCGAAATGGAATGTTACAAGATGCTCAAGGTCCTATGTTGAATGATGCTGAGAAGATCAAGAAAAGATGGAAGGAATATACAGAGTTTTTATATGATAAAGATCAAGTGGACCAACAGCCGTTTCAACCTGTACCTTATGATCCGGAACCATTGGTGAAGAAAGAAGAAGTTGAAGCAGGATTGAAAGCCTTATCAAAGAACAAAGCACCAGGCATTGATAGCATTCCCATAGAAGTATTACAGCAATCTGATGCAGCTGTTACCGTACTTACAAGACTCTGCCAAGAAATATGGAAGACAACATCATGGCAACTGACTGGAAAAGATTTGTGTTTATACCAATACTAAAGAAAGGTGATCCAACTGACTGTGGAAATTATCGCACAATCGCTCTGATCCCACATGCCAGCAAGATTCTACTAAAGATTATTCAAAAGAGACTACAACCATACCTGGAACAAGAACTACCTGAAGTGCAAGCAGGGTTCAGGAAAGGGCGAGGAATGAGAGACATCATTGCGGATGCGAGATGGATCCTTGAAAAGACTAATGAATACCAAAAGGATATCTATTTGTGCTTTATCGACTATAGCAAAGCTTTTGACTGTGTAAACCATGAGAAACTCTGGAACCAGTCAAAAACCGTGGGTAACAAGGAAGGAAACTTTTTATTAGAACACTCTTACTTATTTAGCCAGGTCCAACACAGGCCGTGTTTCGCTTATGCCTTCTGTGTAGTGTTGGTTGTACTTGCATTGTTACTTCCCCTGCATGGCGTTTTTTATTTTTATTTTTATTGAATGTTTGCCATCGGTTTTAGCGAGTGGTGGGCTCTCTGGTATGGTTAGTATAGGGAACGGCATGTTTTTAATTTTTAATTTGTTATCATTTTGGAGGAATTTACATGCAGCGCTGGCATTATTCCTGCAAGAAGTGATGCTCATACACTTTAGTTGTCAATTCACCTATGGGACTGGCTAGCTGTCAATTTTAATGACGTAGGTTTTCCCGCGGCTTTTTGCTTCTTTTTAGCTACAGTGCAGCTGCCAGTGTTTTTTTTATTGTGAAGAGAAGCTGTATCTCGGAAACAAGTGTAGATATCCAAAAATGCGTTCTTGGCAGTTGAAGATAAAAGTTGTGGTTTTGTTGCTAGGAAGAGGTAAGAGATCTCTTTTAATATCAACGCACTGTTCCTCTTAGAGTGGTGAATTTCGCTAGCAGACTGTTTTTTAATGAAATAAATGATCGGGATTTGTAGAGTTGGCAATTTTTAATACATCCACTGTATGTTTAAAGAGATGGATTGATAATCTGGTTGTCTATTGATAGTGCTGCATGTTACCTTCAAGAGAATATATTTAGTTTAATTGTTGTGCATCGGCACATGTTTTAATTTTAATTTTACTTTCCTGGTTCTAGTTTATATACATTTTTGATTTCAGTTAGGTAATTTTGGACCTTCAACAGTACTATTTATTTTAGTTCTCACATCGATCCTGTTGCGCTTTTTCTTTGTTGTTTGCTTCCTCTAATTATAACAATGAATAGTATTATATGTGCTCATTTTGTAGTACATACAGTGTGGCAAGGTACCAGATATAGAACACACAGGTATGGTTATTTAAGTTATTTGCAAGATGCTTTTGATAACAACAGAAGAGATATTATATAATTTATACCATTTTTAGGGTTGTTTTATGATATCTTTTTTTATTATTTATGTTGTCACCCCTAAGGATACTTTATGGTGTTTATCCTTTAATATTTATTTATTTATTTATTAATATTGTATCTTATGCATGGTTATTAGTTATATTTATTCATTTATTAATGATTTATGCATGGTTATTAGCTGTATTTATGATATGCCTTTATGATTTGTTTTTATATTTATTTATTTTTATCAATTTATGGATGTTTTAATATTATTTATTTATATGTTTTATAGCGAAAAGCCCCTGATGAAGGCATAAGCGAAACACGGCCTGTGTCGGGCCTGGCTAAATAAGTAAGAGTGTTCTAATAAAAGGTTTCCTTCCTTGTTACCCACGGTTTTTGACTGGTTCTGTTACTAAGCACGTGGGGTTGTGCTTTCTGGTTGGACAAGAACCATGAGAAACTCTGGGCCACATTAAGAAGCATGGGTATACCAGAACACCTGATCATACTCTTGCACAATCTGTACATTGATCAAGAAGCAACAGTTCGAACGGAACAAGGAGAAACAGAATGGTTTAAAATAAGCAAAGGTGTAAGACAAGGCTGCATACTTTCCCCCTACCTGTTTAATTTATATGCAGAACAAATCATCAGAGAAGCAGGATTGTATGAAGACAACAGAGGTGGGAAGATTGGTGGAAGACTCATCAACAACCTTCGCTATGCGGATGATACCACATTACTGGCTGAAAGTGAAGATGATCTGAAGCATTTGCTTCTCACAATCAAAGAACATAGTCTCAAAATGGGCCTGCACCTTAATGTAAAGAAGACAAAGATCATGACAACTGGCATAATCAACAGGTTCATTGTTGAAGTAGAAGAAATTGAAATCGTGAACAACTTTAACCTACTTGGATCAACTATCAATAAAGAAGCAACAAGCAGTCAAGAAATCAGATGATGCATTGCTCTTGGCAGAATGGCTGTGAAAGACCTAGATAAGATTCTCAAGAGCAGAGATGTCTCTCTCCATACAAAGATTTGACTTGTTCAAGCCATGGTATTTTCAATAACATCATATGGATGTGAAAGCTGGACAGTGAAAAAGATAGACAGTAAGAAAATTGATGCCTTTGAATTATGGTGCTGGCGGCGAATACTGTGTATACCATGGACTGCCCAAAGAACAAACCAGTCGGTACTAGAGGAGATCAAACCTAAGCTTTCTTTAGAAGCTCAGATGACAAGACTTCGACTTTCATACTTTGGACACATCATGCGAAGAGAGAGATCATTAGAGAAAGACATTATGCTTGGCAAGATAGAAGGTCAACGCAAAAGAGGAAGGCCAGCAATGAGATGGATCGATACAATAACAGCAGCTACGGGTACCAGCCTGTCAACAATGAGCCGCCTGACTGAAGACCGAACACAGTTTAGGATAGCTATCCAGAGGGTCGCCATGAGTCGACTCCGACTCGACGGCACTTAACAACATAACAACTCGGAGATTGCCAGGACATGATTATTCAAAATAGAAAAAAGTCAGACCATCCAGTCCCCAAAAATCAATCAATCTTTTCAAAATTTCTTCTTTTTTTTGTTGGAGTGTTTGTCATGAAAAAGGAAAAGCATTTTCTCAAGACAAACCTTCATTTTATTCTCTTTAAGAAGAGCCAAAAGCTCCAGTAAGTAGGCAAGAACGCTACAGCAGCACACTATATATAAGAAATTATCATATAAACTTATCTTAGTGATATGAGTTTCATAATCAATAAGCAGCCATAGGACTCTGTAATTGAATGTTGGTGTCCCAATCCAATAATAAACAGCCTCGAGAAGGTAATGAAAATCTTCGCCAGATAATGCATTTCCAAGAAGCGTTACAAATAAATGAAGAATCTCTTCAGTCAAGATCGAGACAGTTCTATGTTTGAAGTTTCAAGCAATTTTGTAAGCCCTTCCTCAAGCGGTGCTTACTTCAAAAGGGTTCTTTAAACACACGCCATTTTTGTTCCTGTTAGCTTAGACAGATGATGTCCTTCCCCCTGGGATTTTTCTTATGATGAACAGGCGATGTTACTGATATACGTCAGTAGCAACAGCCCCATCAGTCAATCTCTAGATTCAAACTCAGTGGAGAAACTGACTTCAAACAATGGATCCATGATTGCTCACAGTATTGTGGATGTGCAATCCTGTCACCACCTCTTGGGTTTTGTGGAACAAAATCCAGTATACACCAACGCAGATCAGTAAAGGAATGTCCTTATTGAACATCATGGGACACTATTGGAGCAGACATGATCTTAGTATTTAATTTTGAACGGTGTCCTTAAAATGAAGTTTCATGGAACGCACTGTTCTACCAACATACTTAAGTTGGCATGGACATGTAATTAAATAAATTACAAATGACAAGCCACAAGAAGTATTCCAATGAGAGGTGTATGTAATAGAAACAAAAACATAGAAATATGACGACAGAAAAAGACCACATGGCCTATCTAGTCTGTCCTTCCATAACAACTACAACAGTCCCCTTTTTACATTTAGAGATCCTCTGTGTTTGTCCCATGCTTTTTTGAATTCAGTTACTGTCCTCATCTCTACTACCTCCACTGGGAGACTATTCTATGGATCTTTCCGTAAAGAAATATTTCCGCATATCACTCCTGAATCTATCTCCCTTCACCCTCATCCCATGTCCCCTCGTAGAAGAACTTGCTTTCAATTGAAAGAGGCTCTCTCCCTGAACATTTATGCCACGGAGGTATTTAAACATCTCAATCATATCACCTCTATCCCGCCTTTCCTCTAAGGTGTACATATTAAGATCCTTCAGTCTGTCCTCATATGCTTTATAATGAAGACAACTAATCATACTTTGGACACATCATGCGAAGAGAGAGATCATTAGAGAAAGACATCATGCTTGGCAAGATAGAAGGTCAACGCAAAAGAGGAAGGCCAGCAATGAGATGAATCGATACAATAACAGCAGCTACGGGTACCAGTCTGTCAACAATGAGCCGCCTGACTGAAGACCGAACACAATTTAGGATAGCTATCCAGAGGGTCGCCATGAGTCGACTCCGACTTGACGGCACTTAACAACAACAACAATCATTTTAGTAGCCACCCTCTGCACCGACTCCATCCTGTTCACATCCTTTTGAAGGTGCGGTCTCCAGAATTGGACACTATACTCCAAATGAGGTCGCACCAAAGACTTATACAGAGGCATTATCACCACCTTTTTTCTGCTAGCCATTCCTCTCCGTATGCACCCAAGCATCCTTCTAGCTTTTGTCGTTGCCTTTTCTACCTGTTTAGCTACTTTAAGATCATCAGACACAACCACGTCTAGGTCCCGCTCTTCTTTAGTGGACAAAAGTACTTCACCCCCTATACTATATTGCTCCCTTGGATTGCTGCAGCCCAAATGCATGACCTTACATTTTTTAACATTAAATCCCAGCTGCCAAATTCTAGAAAATTCTTCAAGCTTAGCTAGATCCCTCCTCATGTTATCTACCCCTTCCTGGGTGTCTACTCTATTGCAGATTTTGGTATCATCCTCAAAGAGGCAAACCTTACCTGAAAGCCCTTCCGCTATATCACTAGCAAAGATGTTAAAAAGAATATTAGTAAAAGGATCTGTCCAAGTAGCGCCTCCCATTGTCAGTGTACAAATATCACATGTTAAACAGGGAAAATGACCCACATCCCATTCACGTGACATTTCTTCAGACCCCTCTTTTGGTACCATTGCATGCACTACATAATCTCTAATATTGCACCCACGACTATATGCAATTTTCAGATGTTTCTGAAAACATTGATGTAAGTGCAATATGTGCCAATGCTTTATTACGATAGCAGAAATAAAAAAAATCACTCCACCAAATTATACATAGTCCACTTCAGGTGTAGATGAAAAACAGCATAAAAAAACAGGAGGAGAAAAGAGCCTCAGAATACAATGAGGTGGTAATGTCGGCGCAAATTGAACACGCGCCAACCCAACCTCATAACATCAATGGCTCAGAAAAACTCCTTCCCTTCATTTATCTTTAACACATTTGAAATTATAATTATCACATCAACTTGAATTTCCTGTGTTCTCTCAGAGCATATCCTCCTTTATCATATTTAAAGAAAAATTATACATTTTCTTAATTCCTTGTGTCCTACTTGCCACTGCAACTCAACGGGACTTCCCTTCTCAAAGCATCAACATATTTTTATGTTTTACTTCCATGTTAATTTTCCTGTTACTTGTAGTAGGTCTGTTATATCTGACCAATTGTTGTATTGTTTCAATGTAAACCGCACTGATGACAAATAGCGTGGTATATAAGAAAATTAAATAAATAAATATTGTGCATATTATGCCCTTATAACCAAAGACCTAACTTATCTTTTCGTAGCATAATAGCTTGCCACTGCTATTCAACGGGCTTCCTCAGAACATCTGTACAATGGGCTTCCGATGCCATAAACAGGCTACCCAAGCATTTTGCTAAGCACTTCTTCAAGGAATGCACGAACTCCCCTACAACCAGAATGCTCAAAGGCATATCCCGCTAAAGCTTCCAGCCTTCACGTCGGTGTTGGAAAATGTTCTGTGGACAGATGAAACCAAACTTGAGCTCTTTAGCAATGCAGACCAGTGACACATTTACAGGTGAAGAAATTAAACTTATAAGGTAAACACCCCTCCTACAGTTTAATATAGCAGAAGTTTCATAATGTCTTGGGGCTGTTTTGCTGCCTCAGGAACTGGAGGCCTGTAATATATTAAAGGAATCATGAAGTCAGAAGACTACCAATGTATTTTGGAGGAAAATATGCTATCTAGTGTCAGAAAGCTAGGTCTGGGTTGAAGGTCATGGGTCCTCCAGCAGGACAATGACCCAAAACATACATCCAAAAGTACAAAAGAATGGTTAAAAAGGAAAAAAAAATATGGACAGTTTTAAACTGGCCAGCAATGAGTCCTGATCTCAATCCAATTGAGAACTTTTGGAAAGAGCTGAAATCTGCCATTGGTAAAAGGAATCCTGGAAACAATCGCTATTGAAGAGTAGGAGAAACTACCAGTATAGATGTACGAAACTTAAAGATGGCTACAAGAAACATTTGGAGGCTGTCATCACTGTCAAGGTTTGTGCAACCTAATATTAGAGAAGGGTGCCTTTAATCCTGTCCAAGTCTGATTTTGTTATGTTCTCAGAAGTTACTACATCTACATTGCACAGACATTTTTATTTTTAATATCTTTGAACGTACTGTTAAAATATTATGATGATCTACAGTGGAAATATTTTAAATTATTTCTCAAGACATTGTGCACAACATACCTAAAATGCAAGGATGCCAATAATGTTGACCACAACTGTAAATGTTATCGAATGAACAAATAAACAAGATTTACATACAACACATGGAGTGGCATTTTCAAATGATGTCCAAGAGCAATCTGGGAGGTACAAGCCAGAAAGTCTAGAAAAAAAGCAGGCACGTCTAAGCTCAGACACAATTTCACAAACATAGAAATGCCTAATATGGACATATGCAGGGGCATCTACATATATGTCACCAGAATAGTATTCCACACTGTGGACATCTAGGAATAGCCTAATGGTTAGAGTAGTTGGCTGGCAACAGGGTTCAAATTACAAATGGGCGGCTTAAGAAGTCCCTAGTTGATATAGAGCACAGCGATAAGGATAATTATGGGTTGTTGTAGAAGGGAATCAGGCTACTCTGCGTCTTTAAGAAGCTGGACTTCACACATCATCTGTCTTTTCACAATAATCGTCCTTCTATTAATACATGAGATATCAATTTCTTTATTGCGTAGATTTCTCTTTTGACTGATTTTCCATTAAATACCCATGCAGTCTTAAAAGTCTGTCTATATATGTGATCATGAATTTATATTAATTAAGAAATTACTATTGCCTTGGGGTCTCAGACTTATCGGGCACTACATTCCAGACCAAGTCTTGAAAGTAATGTGCCCCTTTCGCATCAATGACCTCCGAGTTCTCAGTGCTTGAGCGTCTCCAATGAAACTGAAAAAAGTGCTTAACTTAGTTGTTCTTCTTTCCCCAATGCCTTTCCTTGGCACCGTGTCCATGTTTCACTTTCATGAGTTTCTTCAGGGGGTCCTTTTTAATAAAGCACTTTGTTATAATGCCAACTAGTGCTGTTACACTCTTCATACGTTCCTCCGAGCCTAACGGTTTCCAAAAACATGGCGTTGGGTAAAGAAGAGCGACTAAGTTAAGCACTTTTTTCAGTTTCATTGGAGACGCTCAAGCACTGAGAACTCGGAGGTCATTGATGCAAAAGGGGTACATTACTTTCAAGACTTGGTCTGGAATGTAGCGCCCGATAAGTCTGAGACCCTGAGTCAATAGTAATTTCTTAATTAATATAAATTCATGATCACGTATATAGACAGACTTTTAAGACTGCATGGATATTTAATGAAAAATCAGTCAAAAGAGAAATCTACGCAATAAAGAAATCGATATCTCATGTATTAATAGAAGGACGATTATTGTGAAAAGACAAGTTAGACCTTCTGAGAGTTGACCAACTGACGGATTGTTAGTTCACACATCATCTAACAAACACTTCTTTCTCAAGAGGG
Source organism: Ichthyophis bannanicus (assembly GCA_033557465.1). NCBI lineage: Eukaryota > Metazoa > Chordata > Amphibia > Gymnophiona > Ichthyophiidae > Ichthyophis > Ichthyophis bannanicus. Next base: position 199,206,044 of record CM066038.1, on the reverse strand, counting down.
AGGAGTAGCCTAGTGGTTGGGGCAAGGTACTTCAGGCCGGAAGGTTGAGGGTTCAAATCCCACTAGAGGACAGCAACCTTGGGCCGGAAGGACTGGGGTTTCTAGTCCCACAGATGCTCCTTGTGGTCTTGGGCAAGCCACTTAACCCTCCATTGCCCATGTTCCCTGTAAGTATTAGTGTATGTGTCTCATATCCCCGCGTGTTAAATGTATCCCCCAATTGTGTTGTGACCGCTTTGATTGAAGGATAAGGCGGTATACAAAACTGTCTAAATAAATAAAATAAATAAATTTATGATCTAAACCTCCCGTCAACCTCTATGAAACAAGCAATTGTATTCATCAATGCAATGGAAGCTCTCCAACTACAACAGATAATCAATGCGCCCACTCACTCTAGAGGATCAACTCTAGACCTCATTTTTGCACCTAATCATCTCCCCATAACTGACAACCACACTCAGATAGACCCAGTGCCATGGTCAGACCACTCAATAATATCACTTATTCTCCCGACCAGTACCCTAGATACATTACCCCTTGGTCTACAGCTACAAACATGCCGTTCCAAAGAATCCAACATGAAAACCTTCCTAGAGGACATCTTTCCAATCCTAGTATCTGACTTTGTCAACTTGGACAGCCTCATCCACTCCTGGAACTCAGTGATTAACAAAGTCACCTCCTTCGCCACAAGATGCCAAATGATACCATCCAACACAGCTCGCCCACCCTGGTTCTCTCCTAAACTCAGAACTACCAGATGAGAACTCAGACAGATTGAGAGAAGATGGAAACGCACTCAAGAAGCATCCACAAAACAACAATATATCATCAAACAATGAGAATATACCAATATGATTAACAGCAGCAGAAACGAATACCAACCTCAACTATCCAAAATAATTATTCTCCATTATATCTACCCTCAGCAAAGACCCCACAGCAACACTTTCCTCAAACCCATGTGACAAACTACACACCCAAACTATGGCCAACTAGCTTCACAACAAGCAAACCTCAATGCCTCCTCAATCCAAAAAACTTCTACATAAACAGGATAAACCACTGCAAATTCACATCTGGGACTCCTTTAGATTAATTAATCAAAGAGAGCTCACTGACATTATCCAAAGCATTAATACCACTATCTCCCCTCTGAAGCCCCTACCGAGTCTCCTGGATAAAATCCCTCCAGTCTGAATTCACACCAATTATTCTGAAGATAGTCTACTCCTCTCTAACACAGGGACACTTACCTTCTGCCCTGAAATAGGCATCAATGGATTAGACTGACCCTAGCTCATATCGTCCAATTGCCAGTATTCCATTCCTATCCAAGATAATTGGAAAGGCTGTTCAACTTCAACTTTAAGAACACATCAATACCCATGCTCACCTCGATCCACAACAACATGATTTCCACCCTCAACATGGTGTAGACACCCTAAACAGGGTCTTTGACATATTTAATCAGGGGTCTAGACAAGTCACATCAAGGATTTATTATGATCTTTCTGGACATCAGTGCTGCATTTGATACACTGTCACACAACACACTACTTACAAGGCTTAGCAACATAGGTCTCCATAAGAACACAATAAATTGGTTCACTTCTTACCTCACTAATAGAATGCTACAGGTAAAAGTTGGTCATGACAAATCCAACCACTTCAGACTAAAACAGGGCATACCACAGGGTTCAGCATTATCAGCTCTTCTATACTGAGGAAATTCAAAATGCATTTTCATCTATGTGCCGACTACATTATGTTCTACGTGCCCTTCCACATTCTTACCCCAGACTTCTTGATCATCTCTGATTGCCTTACAGCTATTATAGAAACCCTCACAGAACTTAACCTAGCAATAAATAGCAGCAAGACAGAGACACTTATAGTCACAAGAGACCTCGCTTTCAAACCGCCAGAGAAACTCATGTTCCAAAACACAGAGATCATGATAAAAAGTGAGGTCAAATACCTCAGCATAACACTGGACCATAACCTCAACATGCTTTCCCACATCAAGAACTCAGCCAATACAGCCTACATGAAACTCAAATCTCTCCAGCATTTACAACCTTTTCTCCAATACAATGACTTAGATCAGGGGTGGGCAATTCTGGTCCTCATGCACCACAATCCAGCCTGGTTTTCATGATGTCCCTAATGAATATTCATGAGATCTATTTGCATCCACTGCCTTCCATTGTATGGAAATAGGCCCATGAATATTCATTAGGGACATCATGAAAATCAGGCTGGATTGTGGTGCACGAGGGCCGGAATTGCCCACCCCTGACTTAGACAGTTTTTCAGACCATCATAACGCCCCATCTTGACTATGACAACATACTATACCAAGGGCTGCCAAAACAAGCACTATACCTACTTCAAATAGAACAGAATACAGCTGCCAGAATCCTGATAGGAACTTCAGGCAACACATCACACCAAATCTAAAGAACCTTCAATGGCTACTGATAGCCCAAAGGTCAAAATACAAGGTCATAAAATCATCCATAATGCATCAGCTCCATGCCTGAAAGACATAATCAATAGAGCACCCTCAATAAAGCCTAGAAGATCAGCAAATCAGAACCTTCTAGTCATCCCACCGTTCAAGACCAGGACTATGCAGCAAACAAGCAATAGAGGCTTTTCCCTGCTTGCTTCAACAATTTGGAATTCACTTCGGGAAGCTATCAGAATAGCACAGTCGACTCAGGACTTTAAGAAACTGTACAAAATGGATATTTATAGATGTTCATAGAGCATGGTTGGGGTTATGGTGTGTATAGTTAAGTGATATCATTTGGACCAATGTGCTCTTGATTTCAGAAATGGTGAGCACGTCCTCACCCACTAGCAGGACTGTCCATGTCTATTCCTGCTCCAGGTCACAAATAGCCATCAGAAAAGCTCTTGTTCTGCCTTCCAGATACCCAGAGGACATAGAAAGGAAGATACATTTATATTTCCTATTATTTCTATTTTGGTTCAGTACACTGATGCATCACACACCATAACCCCAACCACGCTCTATGAACATCTATAAATACCGATTTTGTATAGTTTCTTAAAGTCCTGAGTCAACTGTGCTGATCTGATAGCTTCCGGAAGTGAGACACTGTTTTCCACAAAACATCGGGTTAGACAAAAAAGATTGAAACCATCTAAGAGCTGCCTCCCTGATCCCTAAATCAAAGAGACACTTAAGAAGTAACTGATGTGATCTATCAGAGCAAAGGCAGTAGTTAAGTTCAAGTTCACCAGTAATGCAAATGTGCCTTTATTTAAGTTGCTGGTTATTTTATTAGTAAGAGATGATAAAAGCCAATTCTGTGCTGTGATCTTTTTATTTTTCTAAAACCTGATTGCCTTGGATGAAACATATTAACTTTCTCCACATAACTCATTATTTTGCAGAAAATACCCATTTTTTCAATAAGGGTCTCACTTGGGCCTCTTACCATGAAACGGGAACCACGCCAGTAGCAAGACAAATGAAGAACATATTTGGTGCTAATTCATCTTGGAGTATTTTAACACTAGAAGCCCCAAAAGGCATTTTACCTAGAAACCCCAAAGTGCGTCAATTGATGCATTATCATGACGACTGCGTTTAGCATGAAATGCAGATGTGAATTAATGTGAAGTTACTTATTTGTTAAATACATGCAGTATGTGACGTCATTACATGACATCATCGTGTGTTTATTGTTTGTAATGTCGGAGTAAAACTGTAAACAGTGATTGAGATGCGCCACCTAGTGGGAACATGAATTTATACCTAGAAGCCCCAAAGTATGTCAATTGACACATCCAAAACAATTGAGTGCGTCAATTGACGTACTTTGGGGCTTCTAGGTATAAATTCATTTTCCCGCTAGGTGGTGCATCTGTCATTAATTTTCGATGCACATATTTGAACATCTTGACCTTGCTATCAAAGTCATGGAACATGACTGACATGGTTCTAGCAGTGGCGCTGGTATACAACTTCAAAGATGCATTTGCGTCAATTGACACACTTTTGGCCTTATAGTGTTAATAAAAGAAGCAGGAATGGGGTCATGTAGAACCGTGCATATTTTCAATGGGACTAATATTCAAAGGCTTTTTCACAATTTACAGACCTGTAAACCATGAAAATGCTGCTACATGCTCCAATGGTAACTGTGTATCATTGGAGCATGTTGTGGGCATTTCGGGGCTGAGCGGAGATGGCACCATCACTAATCAGGCATTGGCAATATTGAACTGCTGCCTGGTTAGCAACATGTGGGTAAAGATAGGCATGGGAAAAGCTGGCCTATCTTTACCCATGGGAGCTAACTAGGCAGCGGCTCAATGTCCGGATAGCTTCTGTGCCATGTGGTGCCTTGTGGCCGACCCGTATATTCAATGCCAGTGGCCGGATATGGCTTCCAGCATTGAATATCCGGAGCCAACGTTATCAGAATGAATCCAAAGCTTACTGATGTAAACTGATTAAAAGCCCTCAAATAGCTTTGCATCTGAGAAGTTTCACTCTCCTGTGACACAGCACATAGCTCCATCCCTTGACAATGATGTATCATTACAATGTGCATCTGAGTCAATAATATCATTTAGGTTCGTGATTGAATTTAAGTAAGCAGCCCCTCAAGGGAAGCAAGATCGTTTTGAAGATCTATTTTAGGAACCAAGTCACAAATATGCCTTTTCAGAGAAATAACTTGCAAAAGAGTCTGCAGGCCAGACTTTCTTCTGAGAGTTGCGACCCTGTAGATAAATTATGAAGCAATTTAAACATATGCTTGGAATGTGGGCCTTCCCGATTAACGATTTAATGTAGTAGGTTTATTTTGGTTAATTGTACTGCAGATTTATTTTCAGCATGTTTCTCCATACAAATAAGCAGAAAGCAGTAGAGGTTTTCGCCAGCATGTCTTTGCCTTCCTGATAGATCTTTTCTGCCTCCCACCATGATCATGCTGCCCCAAATCAGCCCCCCTGAACAAGGGTGTTAAGTAGTAACTCTGGTCTTGTGCTACAGTGCAGCTAATGTGCCCAGTGTCTTGAGCCATTATTCATTTCACAAATTTATGACGATAAAGCAAAGTGCTCCGTATTTTGGTGGAAATGAGTTACCAGAAAGGGTGGGATCCAAATTCTGTAATTAATGTAAAGTCCTACTTTCGGAGAAGTTCCTTTCTTATTCTCAGCAAGAAGCTTGGCATACATCGCATAATAGTCTGTGCATGAAAACATTTTCGTGGAAATACTATTAGGCAGTATAGAAATATACCCACTAGTAAAATCTAGTGTATGACCAGCTGAATGGGTGGGAACCTTGACATGTTGTTAAAAAACAAGGACCAAGGGTGGGGTGGGGGGAGGTGGATATTCAAAGCCATTTACATGGTTTGCAGACCTGCAAACCATGTAAATGCCACTGAACGGGATATTCAGCAGCACCTACTCGGTTAGCGCCGCTGAACGTCTGCGGGTGCCGATGCTACGTGGGCATTCCAGGGTGGAGCTGAGGTGGCATCTGTCGCTAATTGGGCAGCGGTGATATTAAGCCGCTGCCCAGTTAGAGACAAGCGGGTAAAGTCAGGCGCAGAAGAGGCTGGCCTAACTTTGCCCGAGGAAGCTAACCGGGCAGTGGCGATATTGAACTTCAGAGTTCAGCATCAACTTGGATATTCAATGCTGGTGGCCAGATATGGCCCCGGCATTGAATATCCAGGGTTTGCAAGCACTAGCTGCCGCCGCTGAATATCCCTCCTTAATTCCTTCAAGAAGGAAAAAAGGTCTTTATCTTTTACCCTAATATGGGCATATTAGCAAAACAATTTTCAAGCAGATAATACACTAATAGTACATATGAAGTAGCAATTTGTAGCACAAGAGTTTCAATTGGAAGACAGAGAGGGCGTGAGTTTTCCCTAACTTCAAGTAAAACTTGCAATCTCACCCCCAAGTATAGTAGGTCTGGATCTAGCTATTGCCAAATAATTTGGAGGACATGCTTGCTTCAGAATTACAAGATCAGCATCGTTCAGCCAAGTTTCTATGAGATTGAAAAAGGGGGTTATTTTAGAAGCTCTATTTGTACTTTCCACATCTGAAATCACCCATTCAGACGTCAGAAGCACTAAGAAGCAGCAAGAGCCATTTTAGAAAGCCCTGAAATTACACATCTCTGGGGTGTTTCTTAAAAGATTTTATTTATTTATTTATTAGGTCAAATGGTTTACAGAGAATAAGTGCTTTATAATATTAAATGTTATTATCAGATTGCACGATACATTTAACACTAATATATATAAGGGTAGGGTTATGGGATGCAGCGTGGAAAAAACCCTAAAAGTGGTAACTGTGAGAGTTGCAGGTAACATTAACTATTTATTTAGACAGTTTTGTATACTGCCTTATCCTTCAATCAAAGTGGTCACAACACAATTGGGGGATACATTTAACATGTGGGGATATGAGACACATACACTAATACTTACAGGGAACATGGGCAATGGAGGGTCAAGTGGCTTGCCCAAGACCACAAGGAGCATCTGTGGGACTAGAAACCCCAGTCCTTCTGGCCCAAGGTTGCTGTCCTCTAGTGGGATTTGAACCCCTGACCTTCTGGCCTGAAGTACCTTGCCCCAACCACTAGGCTACTCCTCCTCCTATGTATAAACACCTGAAAAGATAGACATGCATACCTGATTTCAGAAGTGGCCAGCGTGTCTCTACCCACCAGCAGCAACATCCATGTCTATTCCTGCTCCAGGGCATGGATAGGAATCAGAAAAACACTCGTTACTGCCACCAAAGTACCTGGACAGTGTAACGAATGTGATCTGATATCCCCATTGCTTTGTAAAACCATCAAGAAAAATGAAGGGAAACAAAGATGATTGTTTTGTGGTTGGCACACCATTGCACATCTCTGCTTGCAAAATGGCAGACAGGGACATGTATACAGCATGGAAGAGATGTCCCCATCCTAAAATATTGATGCTGGGACGTCTATATGGCTGTGGCCACCACCATCCATTTTGGACTCAAGTTTTATTTATTTTTTTTATTAAGCATTTTGAAATATACATATTCCACAGAAACAAAGAAACCATGATAACAAGAAATTAAATCTAAAGAACAAATTAAGGAGATACCTCCGAAAAGGTCATGAGAAACATGGTAAAGCCCACATCATGAGAACGGTGTCAGCATACATCACTAAGACAATTTCAAGAGAAAATGAGGCCCAATGGCCACAATAGGAGAAGACAAAAGATGTTTCTGCTTTTTGTTTTTCCTTTAATACCTATAAAGTTTATATTACTGTTCAATGTAAATAGTTGAATTCTATTGTTCTATGTAAAATGTATACAAACTGTGTACAAGACTGTTAACCTGTTATATGTAAACCGCCCTTGATCTCTGGAAGGGGCAGTATAAAAGAAATAGTTAAATAAATAAATAAATAAATAAAATAAAATAAATAAGACAACAATATATGCTACACCCCTTCAATCCTATTGCACCTGTCTAAGAAAACTTTCTCCAAATGCGAAACCTCCAGGAAAAAAAACTTTGTCCCTGCAAGAACCTCCCAAAGCTACCTTTGGGTTTTAAAACAAGGAACTGTTTCCTTCTTAACTGGGTTGCCCATGTGACATCAAGGAACACTGTAATTTTTGACAATAAAAAATAGCATCTTTGTTCTTAAGTTAAAAATTCTTAAGTTGTTCTTTATCAGATTCTGAGGAAAAGCTAACCAGTAAAGTATTACTTTTACTTATCACATAAGATGAATCCTCTAGAAAATCTGTCAAGTTGTATACTGTTGTACGAAGTAAATCAAAAGATCCCTTGTCAGAGGCAACCACCCTAGATCTAAAAAGAATATAGTAAGCTGAGGCAATGTCAATAGGCTCTGCCACTTTAAGAATTTCAACAAAATATTTTTGACAAAATCTCTTAAGACAAAAAATGTGTTTGTGGAAAATTCAAAAACCAAAGATTCCTGGCGCATGAAAGATTCTCGAGTGATTCCAGTCATGCATAAACAACCAAGGAATCTTTAATAAAAGAAGCATTAACCACACTGGAATTCTGCATCTGAGAATCAAGACATGTCAGAAAATCCTCCGTGGCTGTGACCTTAACATCCAAATCAGATAATTTCACTGCAGTTCCCTGAGTAAAATTACACAGAGAAACCACCGTTGAAGAAAGTTTCAAATCTATACTCTTAATGGCCCCAAATAGATCTTTAAGAGTGACTTCCCCATCAGTGGAAGCCTCCGGAGACAACTACAAAGATAAATTACACAAAATGGGAACATGAATCAGAACAAGATATTTACATTCAGATGGTTATGAAACAACAAGGTCATTAATTGTTGAAGATAGCAGTGAAATTGGACAAGGAGATGGCGTACGCCCTCCTGAGCTCAAAGAAACTTCTTCTGGTGAGGACTGACTCACCCCCAGAGGGACTACATGCTTGTCCATAGGACCCACATCATACCTGGAACAGTAGTTGCAGAGTCCCCCTTTACTCCACCCTTGTTCTTTCACTTACACATCTCAATGGACGTCAAGGGGAGAGAAATGCCATAGACCTCAGTTGCATTGAAGGGGCACCAAAGGGGCGTGTCGAGTCCCTTTGGTCACATCCCTTCAGGCGTGACCCATGGGCTGTGACTTGTAGCTGCCTCACCCCTTCAGGTGCAACCCATGGGCCATGACTCATGGCAGCAAAGGCAGCCATGGCTCTTATGCAGATGACAGGGTCATTCTGTGGGCAATGAGGTGGTCCTCCGGGGTGCTTGCAGGGTCTCCTCTCTGTACACCTTGAATATTGTGTGCAATTCTGGTCGCCGTATCTTAAAAAGGATATAGCGTTATTAGAAAAGGTTCAGAGAAGAGCCATCAAAATGGTAAAGGGGATGGAAGGATACCCCTATGAAGAAAGGCTAAAAAGGTTAGGGCTCTTTAACCTGGAAAAGAGACGGCTGAGGGGAGAAATGATAGAAGTCTATAAATTAATGAATGGAGTGGAATGGGTAAACGTAGATCGATTGTTTACGTTATCAGAATTTAGAAAGACTAGGGGACATGCAATGAAGTTACAGGGTAAACTATTCAAGGCTAATAAAAAATATTTTTTCACTCAATGTGTAATCAAACTCTGGAATTTGTTACCGGAGGATGTAGTAAAGGCTGTTAGTGTAGCTAGGTTTAAAAAAGGTTTGGACAAGTTCCTACAGGAAAGGTCCATAAACCATTATTAAGAAGGGACCCAGGATATCAATGCTTGACCCAATACAAGCATTGTGGAACCTGTGTCTTTTGGGGAAACTGCTAGGTACGTATGACCTAGATTGGCCACTGTTGGAAACAGGATACTGGGCTTGATGGACCTTGGTCTGACCCAATATGGCATATCTTATGTTCTTATGTTACAGTTGTGATCACTGGCAAGGCAGGTCAGCCACGAAGGGCAGATGGCAAGCCCCAACTCCTCCACAACACTTTACCAATGACTGCACTCTCATACAAGTTTTTAAATTGGTCCAAAACATGCATGTGACTGGATTATTGACATGCTTGAGTCCACTGATTTAAATGCTTGCATAGATGTGTATCTTTCATGAGTGAATATTGAGCAGTTTTAGAAGGCAATTACATATACCCACCTTCTTTGCTGCCACTCCTATAGTATTTGGAATATTTTGACCTGGACATCCCAAACTTAACCTAGACTTTCTGTCAAAAGTGTGTCATGGACTAAGTGACTTTTATTATCTTATTGAATGAACATTCAGCAGATCAATATAACACATGTTACTACACAGATGGACACGGCTGTTGGTATCCATTGCACAGTTTATATGCAAAAAATGTCTGGGTGGGCCAGTATTAGAATAAACAGAATTGAATGGAGAAACATCTTGTAGTGGATAATGCCTCATTTGGGCATCTCCCCCTATGCACTGGGATATGTTGCTCTAAATCCATACCAGTGAAGCTTTTGAAGATGTGGTCTCTAGAGTTGCATACAATATTCTAAATTAGATCTCATCAAAGACTTATACAGAGGCACTATAACCTCCTTTATCCTGCTGACCATTCCTCTCCCTATGCACCCAAGCATCCTTCTGGCTTCCACCATCGCCTTTTCTACCTATTCAGCTACCTTAAGATCATAAGAAACAATCGCCGTAGGTTCCATTCTTTTGTGGACGGAAGCACTTCACCCCCTATACTGTACCGCTCTCTTGGATTTTTGCAGCCCAAATGCATGACCTGCATTTTTTAACATTAAATCTCAGCTGCCAAATTCTTGACAATTCTTCAGGCTTCAATAAATACTTCCTCATGTTATCTACATCTTCCTGGGTGTCTACTCTGTTGCAGATTTTGGTATCATCCACAAAGAGACAAACTTACCTGCTAGCCCTTCTGCAATATCACATACAAAAATGTTAAAAAGAATTTGCCAAGGACAGATCCCTGCAGCACACCACTGGTCATCCTTCTCTTCAGAGTGATGACCATTTACCTGTACTCTTTGTTACTTCCCACACTACCAAATTCTAATATAATTAGTCACTTTAGGGTCTACCCCTAGGGCATTCAATTTATTTATAAGCCACCTGTGCAGAACAGTGTCAAAGCCTTTACTGAAATCTAAGTAAACCATATCTAGAGTTCTCCCTTGATCCAACTCTCTGGTCACTCAGTCAAAGAAATGAAATTGTCTGACAAGATCTGCCTCTCATAAAACCATGCTGCCTTGAATCCTGCAATCCATTGGATTCTAGAAACCTCACTATCCTCTGTTTTTAGCAGCCTTTCCATTAGTTTACTCACCACAGAGGTCAGACTAACTGGCCAGTAGTTCTCAACCTCATTCTTAGTTCAGTTTTTCTGTAATTGGCTTTTGTGGGATCAGAGCAATTGTGCGATAATTTCCATAGTCAGTTGGATCACCTTTCTTTAGTATTGGTATAAACACAGATCTTTCCCAGTCAGTAGGCCATGATGCTGTCTTCTAAATTTCCTGGCAGCGCCTTGTAAGTATGGCAACAGCTGCATCCGATTGCTGTAATACTTCTAGAACATAAGAATATAAGATATGCCATACTAGCCGGTCTGTGGGGAAGATCAAAGATGGCGGATTGATATGAACGCTCTGTGGTGGTGTTTTTCTACCCCTTTATTATGGGCAAGAGGAAGGCTAAAGGGTCCAGGAAATCCTCTGCTGGCTCTGTTGTCTCTTCTGATGTTTCCTCGTCTCAGGTGGTGGGTCCACTTGATTCCTTTGTAACGCCGTTGGGGCAGTCAGGCGGTGCGACGGAGCAGAGTCCCATTGTTCTTCCGTCAGGGCAGGGTAGCTCGACGGAGGGCTCGGGTCCTGAGATCTCTCCGCCGGAGCAGTGGCGGCCGCTCAAGGAACCCCTGCTCGGGAGGAGTCCGGCGCAGTTTGAGGAGGAGATCTCTTCCCATGCGTTGGAGTGCTCTGGGCCTGGAGGATCGGCTGCGCAGGGGCAGAGAGAAGGCTTTGAGTCTATCCACCCTCCCAATACAGTGGATCCGGTATTGAGGGGGCCAACAGGCAGGTTGGTAGACATCTCTCCTGCATCTGGGGATTTTGGCATGGATCGTCGAGCAACAGAAGACCTTACTGCGACAGGTTCAGGACAGGCTTTTACTTTTGAGAGGCCTGCAGTCTTTACTCTGGAAGCGATTTGGTCAGCTATAGTTAGACTTGGAGAACTTTTTACTCCCCAGGTGGTTGCTTTAACTACTTAGGTACAGGTACATATGAATGTACTTCAGTAGCATACTCTGGAGGTTACAGCGTTACAATCATCAGTAACGGAACTGAAACAAAAAGCTTCTTGTTCTGAAGATGCTACTTTACATTATCAGAAGGACATGTTGGCTTTAAAAGCACGTATTGAAATGTTGGAAAATACTTCTAGATATTGTAATCTACGTTGTATTAATTTTCCTAGGTCTTCAGTTATTTCGGCCAAAGAAATGTTTAAGAAATATTTGTTGGAAGTTTTAGAGGTGCCAATTGAATCTCATCCTCCTATGTTTAAAGTTTATAACCTCCCTTCGGGGAAAAAAGTCTCTGGTGGTGGGATAATAATGGTGGGACTCCAGTAGATGTTAAATATTTCGGCTATTTTGGAGTCATCATTAACTGAACTAGTTTCCTCTTCTACATTGATTGACGCATTTGTTTTAGCCTCTGATAGGGATTGGTTCTTACGTATGTTTTTCAAGAAGCGTAATGTGCAGTTCCATGGATTAACCATTCGTGTGTTTCCTGATTTATCCAAGGAAACCCAAAAATGTAGGAAAGAGCTTTTGTTACTGCATTCCGGGGTATTGACGTTAGGGGGATTATATTTTTTTGAAATATCCTTGCAAATGTATGATTAGACTTAATAATGAGTCTTATATTTTCTTTGATCCTTCGCAGTTAGTGGCTTTTTTGAGTGCTCGGCACTCTCCTGAAGAGACCCCATATCCATTGCTATTAGTTAGTCTTGACTGTTCACATATTTTTTTCCTATGGCTTCTGTGTGTTAATTATTTAATTGGATCTTCTCTTCTGTGGGGGGCCATAGTTGGGTCAGGAATCTTATTTTTGTATTTTCTATTGCATAAATATTGATGTTATCAATATTGTTGTTATTTTCTTCCTGTTCTCAAATTTCCATGAAGTTGTATATACTTCTTTGTTGTAAAATGATAAATTCTAAATAAAAAAAAAAAGATATGCCATACTAGGTCAGACCAAGGTCCATCAAGCCCAGTATCCTGTTTCCAACAGTGGCCAATCTAGGTCACAAGTACCTAGCAGTTTCCCCAAAAGACACAGGTTCCACAATGCGTCGTGCCAGCATGACTTCCACCAGAACAGGACCTTCCAGGTCAAGAACATTAGAGGGCAAGAGTCAAGTGGCTCAAAGTGAGCCCGCATGAGCTAAGCAAGGACTATATTGAGGTCCCAAGCCATTGTGGGGGGCTTGAGAGGAGGCTTCAAGGGAAGCAAGCCCCTCAAGAAACGAGCCACCAGAGGGTAGGCTGAAATGGACCCACCCCCTGAGCCTGATAGGCCCCGATTGTGCCGAGGTGAACTCGGACAGAGTTGGATTTCAGTTCCAAGTCTGAGAGGTGCAAGAGATATTCCAGCAGTTGATCTACTGCACAGGAAAAGGGATCCAGTGCCCTGTCCACTCATCAGGAGGTGAACCTTTGCCATTCGAATCCATAAACCTGGTGCGTTGAGTCCTTGCGTGAAGCCAGGAGAACATTTGTGATATTCTCAGACAAATTGAGCTCTGAAAGGACTATCCGCTCAACATCCAGGCCATGAGGGCCAAGGAGCAGATGATGGGATGCAGCAGGGTCCCGTTGTCCTGGGAGATGAGGTCTGGTGTAGATTCCAGGCAGAGAGGCTCCTTCCAAGAGAGCTGGAGTGGCAGGGATGCCCTGTCAGCCTGAAGCTTCAGCTTAGTTCTGGCCATGAGTGGGATAAGGGGATAAGCGTAAAGCAGATACACCCTCCAGTGTAGTGAAAAGGTGTCTGTGGCAAACCAATTGCTGGATGGTCTCCTGGAGCTGAACCAGCACACCTAGACGTTCTGCAACTTGAGGTAAAATACCTAGGGATAATATTGGATCACACCCTCAGTATGCTCCCCCACATAAAACAAACAGTAAAACCCATATTCTTTAAACTAAAAACAGTGCAACACCTAAGACTCCTCCTCGATACCTATGACTTCAAGTCTGTATGTAGTCAATGCACTAATTACCCCCACTTCGACTATTGTAATAGTCTACTGTATGGATTACCACTTAAAAACACAAACATACTCCAAAGAGCTCAAAACATCACCGCCAGGGTTGTCTCAAAAGCCTGCCTAACTGATCACATAACCCACATCCTACAAGAACTACACTGGCTCCCAATACATAGCCGGATAAAATATAAAATACTTCTGACAACATTTAAGCTGCTTAATAACATCTCCCCCTCCTACCTAACCACCCTCCTACACTCCCCACCAGAATCCAGATCACGCAGACAAAATGCAAGCCACTCATTTGTCACACCCAAAACTATCTGCAGGACAAAGAAAAATCAGAAGCTCCAGAGCCTTTTCATTTATTGCTCCCACCCTCTGGAATGAGTTACCACTAGCTATCCGCATGACAAAAGACCTACAACTATTTAGAAAAGGACTCAAAATGGTCCTATTCATGGAACATTTTGGAAACTTAACTGAACCCCCCCTCACAAACAACCACACAACAAACACAGAAACAACCTACCAACCCTCACCCCCCACATGAACAACCACAAAGCCTCTCCCCTCTATTCATCAAAAAGAAGTAAGTTCCCCATAAGTTTATTCATTTCAGAAGAAACAGCTGACTCCTGTATATATGTAAATAGTAAGTTTACACACACGTTTTGTATGATATGTTTCCTGTAAATAGTTAATACCACTGTTCCATGTAAAAGTTGTTCAATTGTTAATTGTAAACCACCCTTGATCTCTGGAAGAGGTGGTATAGAAGAACTGTATAAATAAATAAATCATGGGGATACCCCACTCCTGAAAGATCATGTCCACCACATCCCTGTGGAGAGTCCACTCATTCAGTTGGAGGGCATGGCTCAGCTAATTCACCAAAACATTGAGCTCGCTGGGTAGCTAGGTCACCCTGAACTCCATCCCGTGGATCAGGACAAACTTTAACAACCAGACTGCTTCCCAGCAGAGGAGCTATGAGCCTGTGCCACCTTGTTTGTTCACATACAACATTGCTACCTGGTTGTCTGTCTGGATCGGGATCACCTGATTTGCCAGGTGCACCTGGAAAGCCCAGAGGGCATTCACTATGGCCCACAACTCTAGGAAGTTGATTGGGTGCAGGCTCTCCTGTTCAGAACACAGGCCCTGTATGCGCAGGCCATCCAGATGAACCCTCCACCTGAGCTTGGATGTGTCGGTCATCAGCATCCTGCAGGGAGGGCTCCACTTGGAATGGGAGGCCCCTGAGCAGATTTAGTAGCTCAAACCATCAGTCGAGGGACTATACCAAGGGATCAGTGACCACCACCCTGTCCCAGAGACAGTCTGTGGCTGTTTTCATTGTGTGCAGAGTGTCCACTGTACATGCTGCATGAAGAGACTGGCCAAGGGAGTAAAATGCACTATGGAGGCCATGTGGCTGAACACCTTCAATATCCCCTGGGCCTTCGTGTCGTGCCAATGCCATATGCTGTCGATCACTTCTGTTAGCCGCTGCATGTGGTTTATTGGCAGGCGTGCCCAAGCTGGAGTGGATCTTATTTATTTATTTATTTAAAGTTTCTTATATACCGCGCTATTCAGCATCAGCGCGGTTTACATGGAACAAAACAATCTCAGTACATTTGAAAACACGTATGAGTTACAGATAACAGGGCAAAAAACTTGGGTAACAAGGGTAACTATCTACAATAACGATTGAACTATTTACATAAAATCAACTAGCAGCGAGATTTTAGTGTACAGAGTAATTACATCAAAATTTCTTAGTTCTAGAAGGTATGTCCTATGGAGTGGTTATGCCTATGAATCTGTGTTATGACATATTAGATAGCATTACGGTGACTGGAAGTACTCAGTGAATAGGTAGTGCTTGATAGCCTTCCTGAACTGCTTCATGTCTCGTATTGCTCTGATATCTGGATGAAGTTTATTCCAGCATCTAGGCGCAGAAGATTTAAATGCTCTGTTAATCGTTGATTGGGACCAATTTGTGGATTCACTGGGAATGACTAGGGTATTTTCAGCGAGTGGTCTCCTGGATCTTGTCTTGGGAGTTAGACTGATGAGGTCTGAAGTCGTTGCTGGTGATAATTTATTTATCTTGGTCTGACCCAGTATGGCATATCTTATGTTATGTTCTTATGATATCAAGAAGGGCTCTGATGAACTACTGCCACTGTGTGGGCTGGAGATGGGACTTGGGGTACTTGATGATGAAGCCCAGCTGCTCAAGAACCCGTATGGTGAGATGGGTGGACTGTCAGACAGCATCTGCAATAGGACCCTTGATGAGCCAGCCATCCAGATAGGGGAAGATGAAGACTCCCATGGTGTGGAGGTAGGCGGCCACTACCAAGAGACACTTGAAGACCCATGGTGCTGAGGCCAACCCGAAGGGGAACATCCGGTACTGATAGTGCTGGCTTCCTAGCACAAACCTTAGATATTTTATATGCCTTGGGTGGATTGGGATGTGTGTGTATGCATCCTTCAGATCCAAAGAGCATAGAAGGAACTTGCTACGGAATCAAAAACACAAAATAAAGACTTTTTCAAGTACATTCATAGCAAAAGGCCTGTGAGAGAGTTAATTGGCCCGTTAGATGATAGAGGGGTAAAAGGGGCAGTAAGAGGAGACAAGGCTATAGCGGAGAGACTGAATGAATTCTTTGCTTTGGTCTTTACTGAGGAAGATGTAGGGATGTTACCCAAGACTGAAGTGGTATTTAAAGGTGATACTGCAGAGGAATTGAGAGAAATATCGCTACACCTGGAAGATGTATTACAACTATTTGATAAACTGAATAGTAGCAAATCACCTGGACCGGATGGTACACATCCAAGAGTGTCGAAAGAACTGAAATATGAGATTGCAGACCTGCTATTAGTAATCTGTGAACTTTCATTAAAATCATCTGTAATACCTAAAGATTGGAGGGTCGCCAATGTAACGCCAATTTTTAAAAAGGGTTCCAGGGGTAATCCGGGAAACTACAGATTGATGAGCCTGACGTCAGTACCGGGGAAAGTGGTAGAAACCATCATAAAGAAAATATTTTTTCACTCAACGTGTAATCAAACTCTGGAATTTGTTACCGGAGGATGTAGTAAAGGCTGTTAGTGTAGCTGGGTTTAAAAAAGGATTGGACAAGTTCCTGGAGGAAAGGTCCATAAACCATTATTAAAAAGGGACCCAGGATATCAATGCTTGACCCAATACAAGCATTGTGGAACCTATGTCTCTTGGGGATACTGCTAGGTACGTATGACCTAGATTGGCCACTGTTGGAAACAGGATACTGGGCTTGATGGACCTTGGTCTGATCCAGTATGGCATTTCTTATGTTCTTATAGCCAGTCATACTTTAGGAGGTAAGGGAGCAGCATGCCCAGTGAGACCATCTTGAACCGTTCGCACACAAAGAACTGGTTGAGGTTCCAGAGGTCCAGAATTGGTCAAAACCCTCTTGTCTTTTTGGGGACCAGGCAGTATCTGGAGTAGAACCCCATATTGACCTGAGCTGGCAGAACCAGCTCAATGGTGAGGTCTGTCACAAGAGACCACCTCCTACAACAGGCTTCAGTGCAGCAGGTCCATGGGGTACTCCACCTGGATGAAAGAAGGTGGCTACTGGGCAAAGTGCAGCTGGTAGCCTTGCTGGATGAGCTACAGAATGCAGGCATTGAGGTAATAAGGGGCCACCAGTGGCAAAATGGATGAGCTGCCCCCCAACCTGAGAGGGAATCCCAACGGACAATGGTTGGTTGGCTATGCTCCTGAGGAACCAGTCAAAAGCCTGCCCCTGGCTTGGGTTGAGGGGTTGACTGGGCCTTTTGAGGTTTGTCCCTCTGCTGCTGGTGGAGGACCTGAGCCTTTGGATGGGCACTCTGGGGGCCTGGGTAGTACTGGCGCTGATGTGGGTAGAAAGCCTTCTTGCCCTGGTACTTCTTGCATGAGGGGTCAGCAGTCTTCCCCAAGAGTTGGGAGAGCATCACGTGCTTCTTCTCAAACTCACTCATTTTCTCCTCGATGGGCTTCCCAAAGGGATTCTCCTTTTGGCAGGAAACATTGGTCAGCTCATCCTGGACCCACTGTTCTAGGTAGGAGGACTGCACTTTTTAGCATATATTCATTGTGCCCTTTTCTCTCCTCTCTTCAACCTCCAACCCCTTGCAATCTTACATCCTTCCCTACAGACCATCTCCTGTTGTTTCCCCAACTCTGTTCCCTTCCCAGCCTCTGTCCCTTTCTCCCTCCCTGTCCCCCTTGCATTCTCACCCCTTGCCCTCCATTCCCCTGCTCTTACCAGCCAGAGAAGCAAAAGGTTGCCAAGGAGAGTGAAGGAAAGGCTCTACTGTGCACCTCAAGGCTCTGCCTGGAAGTAGCACATCCCTGTTCAGGAATGTCCCAGTACTTATGGAGAGTTGTAACCCTTCCCTCCCTCCCATAACAATAAAGAGATATCACAGTATGTTTTTCCCATATATAAAAAAAAAGAAAGTAGGAGCAGAACTCTACCCCAAACTGAAAACCTGAGCACATGAATGTCGAGAGGAACTGGAAAATGTTCTACCACTTCTTTCTGTTTATTTTCTTAATGCCGGCAGCTGGGGATTCCTTCCTCCCAAGTGCAGTGGAACATCTTTTTGGTTGGAAAGGTCAAACCAACTAATTTTGGCCCCAGCTCCAAGCTCTCTAGTTGCTGATGCTGTGTTGGGCAAAATATGAATGGGGCCATGGCCCCTGTGGCCCAACCAGTCCACTGCCTATGTCTGCCACTGGCACACGTGGCCTTTGTTTCTACCTAGGTGAAAATCATCTAAGCATACTTTTATCTTCTCTGCCTGGAGATCAACCTTGACAATCAAGAGTTCTACTGAACCCATTAATGTACTGAGGAAATCAAGTGGTTATTTACGGTACGTCTCAATAAAATGTGCACATGAAAACTGAAATCACTGCATTGCAAGAGTCATGTTATTAGTATGATCTCACTTTGGAGCTCCAGTGCTGTGAGCATTAAGAGAAAATGCTACCAAAAAATGCCAGAAATCCCACTTAGAAGAATTGTTGTATTCTGCCAAATGATCTCCCTGCTGCATCTACTGGCAAAATGTGGCTTGATTCCAGCTCAGTTCATGAATGGAAAAGAACCACGTTGGAAGAACACTGGTTCCTACTCGTTGTAACATGATACAAATGATTAGTAGTAGTAGCAAGAAGAGAGATGTAGAAAAATGTCATTTCGGGCATGGCTTAGCACCAGAGACCATCAAATAATGTAAATACTTAGGGGACATGTCATGAAGTTACTAAGTAGTACATGTGGAAGGTCATTTTATAACAGGATACCTATATGTGAGGGTTGTGTAGGTGCAAGACACATAGGCACCTGTGTGTCTTTATAAAATACTAGCGGGAAGTAGATTAAACCATGGATATTTACACCTGCTCAGGAACAGGCCTAAATGTTAGCGAGTAAAGCAGGTGCATACATACATACATTTTATGAAATACATACGTAAATCGCAACTCTGACCATGCTACACCCGAACTCCGCCCTGAACATCTTTACGTGTGGTTCACGTAAACGTACGTGCCCTCTTGCCACCATGTGTACTTTTACATATGTAACCTTGGAGTAATTTTGTAAAAGCCTTCTAAGTACATAGGAAGGCCTTTCTGCATGAAAAATCATTTATAAAGTTTCTCTTGTAAAGCTCTAAAATTTGTTGCCGGAGGATATGGTAAAAACAGGTAGTGTAGCTGGATTTACAAAAAAGGTTTGGACAAGTTTCTGGAGAAAACACCCATGTGGTAAGTGTGGCGTGTGGTGGGAAGGGGTTTTCTTGAAAACCCAGGCCAGACAGAAGTTCATGGAAAACCTAAAGAAGTTTTTATTCTGTCCCAGCTTGTTAAACATCCACAAACTGTCCTCCTGGCCCTTCCTCCAGTCCCAGTTCAAATTCCTACCTCAGAAATCCTTTGCATGGCTTGCTTTGGAAGGATCTAGCTCCACAGGCCTCTCTCCCTCCTGAAGCTTGCAGGGTTCTTAACCTCTCCCTCTGGGCCACACTCTCCCAGCCATGAACTCTGGGCTGCAGACTCTTTTAAAATGAACTGTTGATAATCCCTTTGTAGAGGGATGGGTATCATTCCATATACCCCATTACACACCCTCCCCCTCAGCTCAACCATAACCTGTTTAGCACCTGCCTCACCCAGGAAAAGAAGTCCATGTTCAGGTGTGTTTGACCTGCCCTATGGTGGACCTGGAACTGGTAGGGTTGGCGACTCAAAAACCACCGAATAACATGACTGTTGGACTCCTTATGTTGAGCCAGTCACTTGAGGGCTTGATGGTCCATTATTAGTGTAAACAGATAGCCAAGCAGGTAGTATTTGAAGGTTTCAAGTGCCCACTTGACAGCCAGAAACATACAAACATGATTGCAATAAAAGACCACATGGTCTATCCAGTCTGCTCTTCCACATCAACCACTACAACAGTCCCCTTTTTTTCCTTTAGATATCCTCTGCGTTTGTCCCATACTTTTTTGAATTCAGATATTGTCCTTATCTCTACCACCTCCACTGGGAGACTATTCCATGCATCTACCACTCTTTCCATAAAGAAATATTTCTGCATTACTCCTGAGTCTTTCCCCTTTCACCCTCTTCCTATGTCCCCTCATAGAGCTTGCTTTCAATCGAAAGAGGCTCTCCTCCTGTGCATTTATGCCACGGAGGTATTTAAACGGCCCAATCATATTACCTCTATCCTGCCTTTCCTGTAAAGTATACATACTAAGATCCTTAAGTCTGTCCTCATATACTTTATAACAAAGACCACTAACGATTTTAGTAGCCACCCTTTGCACCAACTCCAGCCTGTTTTATTTCCTTTTGAAAGTGCGGTCTCCAGAATTGCACACAATACTCCAAATGATGTTGCACCAAGGACTTATACAGAGGCACTATCACCTCCTTTCTCCTGCTGGCCATTCCTCTCCCTATGCACTCGAGCATCCTTCTAGCTTTCACCGTCTCCTTTTCTACCTGTTTAGCTACTTTAAGAGCATCAGACACAATGACGCCTTTTGTGGACAGAAGTACTTCACCCCTGTGCTGTATCACTCCCTTTGATTGCGGCAGCCCAAATGCATGACCCTGCAGTTTTTAACATTAAATCTCAGCTGCCAAATTCTAAACCATTCTTCAAGCTTAGCTAAATCCCTCCTCATGTTATCTACACCTTCCTGGGTGTCTACTTTATTGTAGATTTTGGTATCATCCGCAAAGAGGCACACCTTACTCGACAGCCCTTCTGCAATATCACTAACAAAGATGTTAAAAAGGATTGGAGCAAGGATATATCCCTGTGGCACTCCACTGGTAATCTCCTTCTCCTCAGAGTGAGCTCCATTTACCTGTACCCTTTGTCACCTCCCACTCAATCAATTTCTTACCCAGCAGCAACTTTAGGGTCAGTCCCTAGGATGCTCACAGTCGCCTGTGTGCAATGGTGCCAAAGGCTTTACTGAAATCTAAATATACCACATCTAGGGGTCTCCCTCGGTCCAACTCCCTGGTAATCCAGTCAAAGAAATGAATCAGATTTGTCTGACAAGACCTGCCTCTGGTGAATCCATGTTGCCTCGGATCCGGTAATCCGTTGGACTCCAGAAACCTCACTATTTTCTCTTTCAGTTCTTCCTGTAAAGAATCCAGGATCTCCTTACTTCTAGATGACACTGCAGAAGGGATGTACCAATCAGCATCCGGCATATTGAAATCCCCTATCATTAGCACTTCCCCTTTCCTAGCAATGCTGCATATGTCTTCTATTAAATCTCCGACCACTTCTCCCTGTGAGGGAGGTTTACATATCTCGCCAATCCCAATGGATTTCTCTTTACCTCTTTATAGTTTAACCCACAGTGCCTCCTCTCTCCCTAAGACTTGTAGTTCCATAGCTTTCATATTAGTTTTTACATATAGTGCCACTCCTCCCTCCCTCCTTCCCAGGGCCTCGAACGTAACTTGCCCTGCTGGAGTCTTAAGTGAAACCTGTGCAATTTGAAACTGTCTCTGGTCTCCATGCACACAGGCTAGTGTTACTATCTTTGCATAGTCAATTTGAAATCTGGTTACAGTTTCCTCGCAAAAGAGATGGCAAAATTCACCTCCTAAGTGAGAGCATGGATCCAGCCACGACCCCTTCTCCTGTTTTAAATGTGGAGCCAGGGGACACTTTGCTTGGGAATGTCCCCTGGGTACAGAAGAACCCATGGATGTTGGCCTAACCACCCCTCACACCTGTACGTTTGTGGACACTGCCCACCCAGGAGCACAGAACTTTGTGATTCCAGTGGAGTTCGAGGGGGTGCACCTCCAGCAAGGTGACTCAGGGAAAGCCCCTGCTTGTTCCTGGGATAAGCAACATAGAATCTAGATTTGATTTTGGATTCTGTCAGGATTCTGTGTCTTTTGGGAAAACTGCTAGGTATGTATGACCTAGATTGGCCACTGTTGAAAACGGGATACTGGATTTGATGGACCTTGGTCTGACCCACTATGGCATATCTTATGTTCTAACTTGTGACCTGGGTTGGTTACTTTTGGAAACAGGATACTGGACTTAAGACCTTTTATGCATTTCTTATGTTCCCCTTCATGTATCTGTTACCCATATAATCCTCCAAGTTTAATCTCCCTTGTTCAATGTAACTTATTTGTATTTTGGTTCATGTTATATGTAAACTGCTCTGAATCCTATGATAGGGCAGTATGGAAAAACTGTTAAATAAATGAAAATGATTACAGACTGATAGGCAAATCTCCTCAGCTATGGACCTTCCTACCGTCGGACTTAAAGTTACTGTAGGTATAAACTATTACTTCATAAGAAACTGAAAACCTGGTTCTTTGGTTAGCTAATTTTTTAATAGTAAGAGGAGCACCCCCTGATTATTGATGATTGAGAGCTATGACATTTATGGCAGGACAAAAAAATCAATATAATCCTATTTTGAGATTTTACCTGGGGCAAAAACTAATGGTTTGTTACACATTTTAAAGATTTAGAGCACAATATTCAAATGGGGTTTATCCAGTTAGCAGGGCCCTGTTAACTGGACCCCCATCCCCTGAACCTGATATTTAGTGACGCTAACCAGGCAGTGCCGCTGAATGTCCTCTCTAACTGCTGTGGCATTGTCTGGAGCGCGCTAGGGCGAGGATGGTCCTGGCACTTATCCGGTTATCAGCGATTTTCAGTCTGCTATTTGGATAAGCAACTACATAAAGTTAGGTCATGTCAATAGCTGTCCTAGCTTTATGTGGTTTGGATGAATATCACCACTGTCTGGATAGCCGTGCCAGTCGTTGCTGAAACTCTATATTCAGTACCGAAGGATATCCCGATTCCAGGGCTCAATATGTGGTTTCACTTTTGCCCACGACAGCCAGGTGTTTTAAAAATGCTGACTGCTGCAGGCTGAATATCGGGCCCTGAGAGATTAGATTTTCTAAAGTATGCTAGCGCATTACTGCACACTAAAACACACTAATGTGCCTCGTTTACAATAAGTTCATTTGGTGCAATGGGGCTTACTAATAGCAAACATTTTAACTACATTAGCATGAGTTAATGCTGTAATGCACTTTAGTAATGTATTTGTTAGCATATAGTGTGATATGTAACTTACTGCGACTAGTAACCGAGGTATCCGTATGCCCACCCTTTATCTGGCGGGAACCTTAGCACTTTACCCCAATTCCCAGCCCAGACTCCTTACATCAAAGACAATTCCCCCCCCCCTTGCTTTCACATTTCACCATGACAGAATACACACAGACCATAATCTTGGTGAACAATAAGTTGGTCGCAGCTTTATTTATATAACATTGTAAATCCGGCCCAACGTAGGCCAACAAACATTATTAATCGAAACATTCCCCCCCCCCTCCGCCTCCCACATTCCGGATGATACCCCACCAGCCATTTCTAGCAAAGCGGTGCATCATCCACCCCCCCCCCCCTCCGCCCGCCTTGCCATTTATTAGCAAAGGCCGGCATTTTCCACCGGGCAGAGACCACAACCGTGATGTCTCTCCCAACCTACAGCAATGCCGCTCCTCTGCCGAGCGGCATTCACCTCAAATGCCCCGCCGGGTCTGCGAGCGCCGGCTCGCTACCCCGCCAAACCAGCATCCATGACCCCACCCCATACCCAGCTGCGACAGCCCCCACTTAACAACCACGAGTGAGGGGAGGGTGGGAGGGAAACCTTTTCGGTCGCTGGCCACGCTGCAAAGAGGGAGAGCGCACGCCGGCGATCTCCCTCGCGTGCCACCGCTCCGCCCACAACCGGCACCAGCACCAATCAGAGAGCGCTACGTGCTCACGTCGCTTGCTGGTGCCGGCCTCGCCTCTCCTCCGCTCTCCCCCCCCCCCCCGATGCACAGCCGCGAATCTGCCGCCTTAAGGCTGGGCCCCGGGAACCCGGTTACTACCGGCCTCGGGACCCTGCCCAGCGGCACGGCACATTAACCGAGGTATCCGTATGCCCACCCTTTATCTGGCGGGAACCTTAGCACTTTACCCCAATTCCCAGCCCAGACTCCTTACATCAAAGACAATTCCCCCCCCCCCTTGCTTTCACATTTCACCATGACAGAATACACACAGACCATAATCTTGGTGAACAATAAGTTGGTCGCAGCTTTATTTATATAACATTGTAAATCCGGCCCAACGTAGGCCAACAAACATTATTAATCGAAACATTCCCCCCCCCCCTCCGCCTCCCACATTCCGGATGATACCCCACCAGCCATTTCTAGCAAAGCGGTGCATCATCCACCCCCCCCCTCCGCCCGCCTTGCCATTTATTAGCAAAGGCCGGCATTTTCCACCGGGCAGAGACCACAACCGTGATGTCTCTCCCAACCTACAGCAATGCCGCTCCTCTGCCGAGCGGCATTCACCTCAAATGCCCCGCCGGGTCTGCAAGCGCCGGCTCGCTACCCCGCCACCGGCACAAGGTAGCTCCTCTATCCTTGTGCCGCCCCCCCAAAAGAAAGCTGCGACCAACACCAATGTTCAATGGCCTCCTGCCAATCATTCAAAAGCAGATCCTGACCAACAGGAGCAAGGTGCACACCGTCGAAGCGGTAGAGGCCACTGCAGCGCACGTCCGCCCACGGATGCAACACCTGCCGTCCACCTGTTTGCTGAACCCACCGCCCAATCTGCCTATTAATTTTAATCAAACCCCGCGACCACCGCCGCTGCATCCCACAGGCGGGGCGAGGGATTATATCAGACCAAATCATGGCCACATCCGGAAAAAGTTCTTGCAGCAGACCAAGGTCCCTTTGAACAACTCTAATGAGCTGCCGGCAAGACCAGGTCGCCAAGTCATTGCCTCCCAAGTGGATCAAAAGCCCGACTGGCCGCCGACGCTGAGCCATCTGCGTCTGGACGAAGTCCACGAGCTGCCACCACCGCATTCCACGTTGTCCCATCCAGCATAGGTGAACTCCGGAGGTAGCTAGACCAAGATGTAGCCCCAATGGCCTCGACAACCGCCCTCCGCTCCGCCCAGTAGACGAAGGAATGGCCGATGACCCACCATTCGCTGGTACTGACACCATCTGAAAGGACAAAGTGGACTGCCACCAGCAGGCAACTCTGAAACAGGAAGAAAACTGTGAGAAGACCCCCCCCCCCGCCCGGTAACCCCAGAAACCCGATGCGACCACAAAGAGGAGTCGCCGGTCGAACCCGGGTACAGAGGTCAACCACCTAAGGGTGCACATACCCTTCATACGCCCCAGAGCGCCACCTCCCGATCCGCCGAATGACCGACCCCTCGAGCCCCGCGGCCGCCGCACTCGTGGCCGCACCGATCCGGAACGAATGCGATGCGAAGCTCCGTTCATCATAACCTAAAGACCGTAACGCCAGGCGCAGCACCGCCGTAAACTGGAACTGCGTCACTGGCCTACTGTCCTCATGTACAAAGAAATAGGGACCATGCAAACCCGAACGCCTCTGAGCATAATTACGCAAGGCGAGCACGGGACACGAGGGCACAGGGTAGATGGAACCCAACACCACCCAACTCCCTTTTCCCGCCTGATCCGTCTTGGACCGCGGGAGAAAAATACGGACCTGAGACCCCTGGAACGTGACGTGGGCAGGCTCAAGACCCCCCGGCGCACCCGTCTTGGCGGATCGGGGAACCAACTCGCACACGCGAAAGGCCCCAAAAAAGGCTGTCACGAACAAGGCATGAAACAACACTGCCTCAAAAGTAGAAGCCGCAACACGAGGTAAAACCTCGCAAACGCGCAGCAGCAGTTCGTGGGAAACCGGAAGCCGCCAGTCCTGTGGCCGGGGGTGAGCCCTAGCCCAACCCGCCAACAAATACCGGACTAAAAAGGAGACCCTCGGGTTCCCCCACCCCGCCGCCTTGCAGAAAAAGGAAAACCCAGCAACCGCGGACGTAACAGCCGTACGAGTCCAGCCCGCCTTCTTCGCCCAAAGCACGAACTGACCCATCAGCCCATCTGGCACACTCCCCCCACCCCAGCCCGAGGAGCTCAGGAACGCACTCACCTGGGAATAGCCACGCCGATACAAGGCCCACGTACCGCGCGCCACGGAAGACGACAACAATGCCATCAGCTCTGCATCCCAACTGTCCAGAGATGCCCCGGGACCGGAGAAGCCGCCGGATCCGCCTCCGGAGCCAACCGCCGGAATTGCACCCACTGAAAACGAGACAGAGCGTCAGCGATGGAATTCTGGGCCCCCGGCACATGCCGGGCCCTTGCGGTGACATTCGTTCGTAAGCAGGCCAGCACAAACATCCTCATTAAAGCAGCTACCTTCGGGCATCGAGGCGCATGCCGATTAATAACCTCCACCACCGCCGCATTGTCGCACCAGAAAACCACCCTCCGATCCCGAAGGCGCTCCGGCCAAACCCAAAAGGCAACTACTATGGGAAAAAGCTCCAGAAAAGTAATGTTCCGCGTCAAGCCGGACTGCACCCACTCGGTAGGCCAGGGCTCCGCACACCACGCCCCTTGACAATAAGCCCCGAAACCACAACTGCCGGCCGCATCTGTAAACAAGTGCAGGTCAGCATTCGACAATTCAGGCAACTGAATGACCGAGCGACCGTTGAAGTCGGCTAAAAAGGAATCCCAAACCCGTAAATCCTCGCGCATGCCCGCCGTCACCCGAATCCGGTGGTGTGGGAGCTGAACTCCCGCCATAGCAAGCGACAACCGCCGAGCGAAGGGATGCCCCATGGGCAGCACCCTGCAAGCGAAAGTGAGATGCCCGACTAGAGACTGCATGCCCCGCAGAGTAGTCTTGTGCGCAGATCCCACCTCAGCCACCAGCCGTCGAAGACATGCCACTTTCTGCTCCGGCAAACGGACAACCATTTCCACAGTATCAATCTCAATCCCAAGGAAGGTCAGGCAAGTCACCGGCCCAACCGTTTTATTAGCTGCCACTGGAATGCCGAAGTCAACCGCCAAGCGCAAAAAGGTCTCCAGCAAGGTAACACAAGTTCTTTCCCGTTCAGGCCCGACAAACAAAAAATCGTCCAGATAATGTACAATCGTGCCCAGCCCCGTCCACTTCTCCAACACCCAGTGTAAAAATGTGCTAAACGCTTCGAAATAAGCGCAGGATATGGCACAGCCCATAGGCATGCATTTGTCAAAATAATACTGCGACTCGAAGGTGAAGCCCAACAAAGGGAAGGACACAGGATGCACCGGCAGCAAGCGGAACGCGGATTCGATATCCACTTTTGCCAAGGACGCCCCGGCCCCGCATTGCCGTACTAAAGCGACCGCAGCATCAAAAGAAGCGTAACGCACGGTACATTGCTCCCGAGGGATGCGATCGTTCACGGAATCCCCGGTAGGTGAAGATAAATTGTGAATTAACCGGAACTTGCCCGGCTCCTTTTTGGGCACCACCCCGAGCGGGGACACCGTGAACGGAAAGAAGGGGGGCTCGCGAAAGGGGCCTGCCACTCTGCCCAGCGCGCACTCCTCCTCAATCTTCTTCCGAACCACCTCGCCGAGAGAGCGCACCGAACTAGCGTTACGCGACCCACCCCCTGCAGGGGAACCCTGACAGGGGATCCGAAAACCCGCCGAAAACCCCTCTAGTAGTAAACTCCATGCCCCCCCGCGGGTAGCCCTGCCATACGCAATCAACCAGGGGCGCATGACTTCAATTCGCACGGGGGTGGGAGCCAAAGCCCTGAGACGGCCCTCACTTGCCCCCTGCAGGGGCACCCGCCGCACCTTTTCGACTGCACTTAATGGCTGCGTGTCCACCGCCACACAAGGAGCAGGCATGCTTAAATTTGCAGTCTGGAAACAGGCACGAGGATTTATTGAAACGCCAACAGACGTCCGAGCCCGCAACACCACCCCGGGTCTGAGGCGCCGAGGTGGTGACCGACCGAAAGGGACACCCACCCACCACGGACGGCGCGGCTCCGCCCTTGCCACCCCCCCAACAGCCCCACCCGCACGACCCCGCACGGACATCTGCGTCAGCCAAAGATTGATGTCCCTCGTGCCCCACGACAACTGTTTACTCTCTTCCATCGAGTCCCTGAACTCCTCATCGTAGTTCAGCCACGCCCACCCTTCCTGCGCCTGCGACGCTGCCAGAATCGTATCACCATAAGCCAGGAGCTCCCCATACTGTTCTGGGTAATAATGACCCCAAACGCTAGCCAGCCGCAAAAAAGCCCGAGTCCAATTCACGGTGTTACGAGACGGCTTACGCACCTGGCCCGCTTTTTCATCCTCCTTACGTTTTTTCTTACTCTCCCCGAAGCGCTTCTGGCCCTCCAGTAATCGGAAGATATCGATATACCGCCGACGCTTGATCCAGTGCCGCAACTTCCGAGGGACACTCTCCCATAGCTCCGCGCAACGAACCACAGCGGACCCACCCCCACCTCCTTTTCCCCTCCTGCAACCACAGAGTCAGCAGAAGAAAGCGTGGATGAAGACGAGGACGAAGAGGAAGCGCGCCGGCAGCGCCGCCCGTGTTTGCGCTTAGCCGTCTCCTTTCCAACGGCCCCCCCAACCGCCACATGACTCTGCCCTCCCCCGGCCGAACTGCCCGCGCCCCCAGCATACTCACCAGTCGGATGAGGAAGAGGCGAAGACACCGTGGGATCCGGAGCCGCAGCCGCCGAACCGCTCCGCTCGTCTACCGCACCCGTGGGGCCCGCCCGTACAGAGTCGGCGATGTTCATTCTGGGCCAATCACTCCGAGGAACCTGAGGCGAGAGAGGAGAGAAGGCGACAGGCCCTGACCGCACAGTGTTGGAAGCAACGCCTGGTCCCGTTCCCCAGCCCCAGGCTGAGGACCCGAGGCCACCCGCCTCCCAAGCTGCCGACCCCCGACCCACAGGAACGGAAGCCCCACCGCCCCCGCCCCCCCGCCACCCATCCCAATCACTACTCCACTGCGCCGGTCCCCCCCATACGCCCCCACCAAATGGCCAAGGCCCCGGAGCTCCGAAGAACCCAGGAGGTGGAACATACCCGCCCATACACCCGGGACTAGCCCAACCAGACGCCGGCGGAGAAGAATACAGGCCGACGCCCCCGCCACCCTGCACCGGAGGAGCCCCCGCCCCAATGACTCGAGCCTCCGCTGCCAACCCAGCCCCAGAACTATCCACCAAGGCATCCGCTCTGGCCATCTCGCCCGAGGCCCCCTCCCCGCTCTCCGAGCCGGAGGGCCCAGGCACCCCACTCCCTTGGGGGGCAGCCACCACAGCAGGAGCCCGGGACCGCACGGGCCGGCCAGAGGCGCTGGAGCGCGCCCTCGGCGACCTCCCTCTGCCCCGCCCCGCCTGCGAGCCCCGAGACACCGCCACCCCCCCTCCCCCCCTGGAGCAGGAACAGACCCGGGCTTCCTGCACCCTTTCCCCTTACCAGCAACCCCCTTAGCCCCCCCCTTCTGAGAAGCGGCCTTGCCAGAACGACGAGCCATACTGGCACCCCAGACCAGAGTGGAAATGGGCCCGCAGGAGCACACCCAAGGGTTGGTTTTATTAATTTTTTTTTTTTTTTGGACTAGCAACCCCCCTGAAACCCAGAACAGTGAGGGTGCTATAAGCGGCGGTTTTAAATTAAAGAGCCCTAAGCAAAGCAGCCAGCCCGCAGGGAATCACAGGCCCCCGACGGAAACCCCGACTACCAAATAACCCACACCCGCCCAAATTACAGACGGCCCAACCACGGGCAGCAGACCCGAAGGCCACCGCCAAACTAATGTGCCCCAAAGGCCCGAAATAAACCGCCGAACCCTGCACAAACCTTTTCGGTCGCTGGCCACGCTGCAAAGAGGGAGAGCGCACGCCGGCGATCTCCCTCGCGTGCCACCGCTCCGCCCACAACCGGCACCAGCACCAATCAGAGAGCGCTACGTGCTCACGTCACTTGCTGGTGCCGGCCTCGCCTCTCCTCCGCTCTCCCCCCCCCCCGATGCACAGCCGTGAATCTGCCGCCTTAAGGCTGGGCCCCGGGAACCCGGTTACTACCGGCCTCGGGACCCTGCCCAGCGGCACGGCACATTTTCATATTTATTTTATTGGGTCAATTTTTATTTTATGTATGATAATTGTAATCCACTTGAACCAGATTCTTCCAATGAAAAAGAATTAAAGTGCCAAATTTAATGAAAATTAAATTAAATTGACAGATTTAGCTCACACCTTTTTCAGCAGTAGCGCAAGGTGACTTACATTCAGATACAGTAGGCATTTCTATTCCCAGAGGGTTTACCATCTAAGTTCATACCAGAGGCAAGAAAGGTTAAGTGACTTTTAGAAATCACAAACAACAATGGGCTTTGAACCTTGACTTCCGGACTACCTGTTTCATTTCATGGAGTGCCCACTAGCCCTTATCAGAAGGCGTAAACGCTATTCTTTATTTACTGTTTCCACCTTATAGGCAGAAAACTTAAGAAAATAATTCAATTTTGTGGGGTTGTTGGGAAAGGAAGGTAGACGTGCTATCATAAGTCATGCAACTTGAACCCATGACTCTATGAAAGCCTAGCACAGTGGTATTAACTTATGCCTGTTTGGAGATTTTACTTGGGCAAGGAAACAGGCAATGGACATCCTGTTTTGAAAAAGCCAAACTAAGATCTGTCTTTACTGGTCAATTATTGTCCTACCTCCAATCTCTCATTTCCAAACGAGCTGAGAAAATAGTTTTTGATCAGTTGACCACCTTTGTGGAAAAATCCAATCTGTTGCATCCACAGCAGTCAGGACAGTTTCAATACTCTGGCCTGAGTAAAAGCCTAATTGCTCTTAGTACCATCCACAGTGTTCTAGACAGGAGCCAGAAGGCTTTCGTTATTTGTCTAGATTTGTTAGCCACATTTGACCTGGTAGACCACGACATTCTACTTACTTGACTTTCTGACATTGGCATACAGGACACTGTCTTGCTCTGATTCTCATTTCTTTCACTTTGGTCATTCATCATTTCCATTGGTTCTGCTTCCTCAAGCCCTCGGGCTTTGCCCTATGGGGCACCTCAAATTATCCATTCTCATACTGCTCCTTTCCAATATCTTTCTCAGCCCTTTAGCCACCCTGATCCAAGACACTTGTACTAGTTTCTTCATGCAAACAGATGACATCTTACTGATTTCATTCACTGATGGCAGATCCCTTGACTTCTCCAATCTTGACTGTCTAGAGAATGTTTCTGCCTGGCTTCATTCGAATCATCTAGAATTGAACCCTGAGAAGTCAATGGCTCCCTGGATCACTGGACATCTCCCTTGCCCTAAAGCTGCCCTCTCCCTGGCTGGCTAAAGATCACAATGACCAACCATTTCAATTATCTAGGGATTTTCATATATTCCAAACTATCCTTTCATCGACAGATTTCTACTCTGATGAAATCTACTTTCTTGCACTTGTCAGTTCCAGGCTGTTCACTCTCTCTTTGATCCCCCAGGACAACATACTCTCATCCATGCATTTGCGATCTCCAGAATTGACTACTGCAAGTCCATTTATTGCAGTATCTTGGCTCTTGAAACAAAAAGACATCCAGACAGTTCAGGATACAGCCATCCAGCTTCTTGCACACACCTCTAAGTTAGTTCATTTGCAATAGAGAAGCATGATCAACCATTGGCTCCCTTTCCCCTTCAGTATTCATTTTAAGATTCTGTGTCTTATGTACATAAAGCCTTTTACAAGAGCATGCCCGTTTATCTTGCTTCTCTCACTGTTCCTCCATGTACATTATTATATAGGGTTACCAGATTTTGGGAGAGTATTCTAGGATGCCTGGGCAGGAGCCCTCCCTCCTTAAGCATCTTTTTTTGCTTATATATTTCAAAATGATCGTTCTAGGGGGTATTAATTTAAAAGTTTAAAAAAAGACAGCAGCAGCCCTTCTCAGTTATAAGTGGACATGCGCTTATATATATATATATATATATATATATATATATATATATATATATATATATATATATATATATACATACAGGGTGGCCCAAAAACAGTGAGAACATTTTGTAGCATATAAGTTATTTAAAAATTCAAAAAGACAGATGGAAACGATTGACAAATTAAAAAAACAAAGATGGTGACCGGAAATTGTCAAAATAAAGACATTATATAGCTAAAAAAGGTAAATAAGTAAACTATTTAAGCTTTTAATTTACGAGATGTTCTCACTTTTTTTGGGCCACCCTGTATATATACTTAAACATAATTGTATACATGGAGATAAATATTCTATATATTTCTAAAATTCCCCCTCCTTTTTCAGAAAAATATTTAATTTTACATCTTCTCCCACCAGGATTGAGAATCCTGCATCAGAGTGGTAGGCAGGAGACGCAAAGTCCTTTGGGGACAGGAGGTACTTATAGTCCACAGAGTTGGGGACACTATCTCAAAATCGGGGACAATCGCAAAAATTGGGGTCATCTGGTAACCTTATTACTATCTGTTCAAGAGAACCAGATCTGCATCCTTCCTATGTCTTCTGCCAGACTAGAATCCACCCAAATGCCTGCTCTCTTCTGTGTAGCACCTGCCTTAGGGAATACCCTTCAATCCCACCTCCGCACTGAACACTCCTAGAAGGTCTTCTGTGCTAACCTGAAGACCTATTTCTTTCACTCAGCTTTCAGCGGACTTGACTAGGAAGCAATATCTTCTCCTAATCACTTTCCTATTCATTATTATGTGTTATGATTTGTAAACCACTTTGCTGATTCCCCTAAAGGTGGTATATGAAAAACTAAAATAAAGATAAAGATCCTTTGATTCTTGGAGATCTAGACTCAAAAGGATGCTTATAGACCAACATTTTTAAACCCAGAGAGAGGACAAGTGCTTTTCTGGCACAAAGGATCCTGGAACCTCTTGCCTGCAGCTCAGTTTATGTATTTGTTTGGATCCTGCTTGCCTGGGTTTTATCTACTAGGACTTTGCCTTCATAAATTTTGTCTGAACCTTGCCAGCCTGGACTCTGAGGTGCATCTTGAATAAGCTGTAATACTTGCCATGACCTGAGACTCTACCTCCAGAACATCTCTAAAGAGGTACTTCAGAATTTTTCTCTTTGCTGATCATCTATGCTGTCAACTGGATCTGATGATAGACTATTGTAGTTCAACAACCAGCACTATTCTTGGTGATTTTAACATCCATGTTGATAACCCCTCTGGTCCTCTTACTCTGAAGCTCCT
This sequence comes from Ichthyophis bannanicus, assembly GCA_033557465.1. Classification (NCBI taxonomy): domain Eukaryota; kingdom Metazoa; phylum Chordata; class Amphibia; order Gymnophiona; family Ichthyophiidae; genus Ichthyophis; species Ichthyophis bannanicus. Next base: position 199,172,380 of record CM066038.1, on the reverse strand, counting down.
CTCTCTTACCTCCTCATTTGGCCTTCAACTTTGTTCCTCTGCCCCCACTCACCTTCCTGGCCATTGTCTGGATCTGGTTTTCTTTTCTTGCTCCTCTCCATCTAACTTCAGTAATGCTGTTCTTCCTTTATCTGATCATCACCTTCTCTCCTTTAATCTTCACCTCCCTCCCCTCCTGCCTCGTCCTGTCTCCTCCACTCTTTTTAGGAAACTTCTTGCCATTGATCCCCTGGTTCTCTCCTCTACCATTTCTCCTTCTCTCTCCTCTGTTTTGTCCTCCAAGTCTGTTGATATGGCAGTGATGTCCTATAATGCTGTGCTCTTCTCAGCTCTGGATGTTTTCGCTCCTCTCATCAGCCCTGGCTCTCTCCTACTATTTGCTATCTTCGCTCCTGTGCCCGCTCTGCTGAGCGTACCTGGCTCAAATCCCACTCCCCTGAAGATTTCCTTCATTTCAAATTCATGCTCTGCTCTTTCAAATCTGCTTTAGCTCTTGCCAAACAAGATTACTTTTTTCGCCTGACTAATTCTCATGCCTCTGATCCTCGCCGTCTCTTCATTGCTCTCAATTCTCTCCTCAAAGTGCCTCTGCCTCTGATCCCTCCTTCCCTTTCTGCCCAGGCTCTGGCTGATTACTTCCTTGATAAAATCCATAAGATCACTCTCCAGTTTCCCTCTAAATCCCTGATTTCCCTTTCCTGCTTTCATTCTCTCCCCCCTTCTCATCCTACCCTCTCTTTCTTCCCCATGATTTCTATTGATGAAACTGCTCTTCTTCTCTCCTCCTCCAAGCTCACCACTTGCTCCTCTGATCCTATCTCCTCCCATCTCCTCTCCTCTATTTCCTCTACCGTTGTCCCCTCCATTTCTCATATTCTCAATCTTTCGCTCTCTACTGCTACTGTCCCAGCTGACTTTAAACATGCTGTGGTCACTCCTCTCCTTAAGAAACCCTCACTTGATCCCTCTTGTCCTTCTAATTATTGCCCCATCTCTGTCCATCCTTTCATTTCTAAACTGCTCGAACATGCGGTTTACCACCATTGTCTTGACTTCCTCTCTTGCCATGCTCTTCTCGATCCCTTACAATCCGGTTTTTGTCCTTTGCACTCTACTGAAACTGCTCTTGTCAAAGTCTCCAGTGACTTGTTCATGAATAAATCTAAAGGCCTTTACTCTGTGCTTATCCTCCTTGACCTTTCTGCTGCTTTTGACACTGTTGACCATGATCTTCTCCTTGACACTTTGTCCTCGCTTGGCTCTAGGGACTCTGTTCTCTCCTGGTTTTCCTAATATCTCTCCCATTGCTGCCTGGATGTTCCATCGTCGCCTGAAATTGAACATGGCCAAGACTGAACTTCTCGTTTTTTTCTCCTAAAATTTCCCTTTCTCCTTCTTTTTCAGTCTCTGTTGATGGCTCTGTTCTCCAACCTGTTTCATCTGCTCACAATTTGGGTGTTATTTTTGACTCTTCGCTCTCTTTCTCCTCTCATATCCAACTCATCACTAAGACTTGTTGCTTCTTTCTCTTCAACATTGGCAAAGCCCGCCCCTTTCTCTCTGAGCTCACTACTAAAACCCTCATCCATTCCCTAATCACCTCCCGCCTTGATTATTGTAACCTCCTTCTTGCTGGTCTCCCTCAGTCTCATCTCTTCCCTCTTCAGTCTATTCAGCACTCCGCTGCCCGTTTGATTTTCCATCAGCCTCGTTTTGCCCACATCACTCCTCTCCTCAGATCTCTTCACTGGCTCCCTATCCGTTTCCATATTCACTTTAAGCTCCTCCTCCTTCTGACCTATAAGTGCATTCACTCTGTGACTCCTCAGTACCTTTCTTCTCTCATTTCTCCCTATTTCCCCCCTCGTGTACACCGTTCTTCTTCCCAGTTGCTTCTTGCTATGCCCTTCTCCTCTATTGCCAACTCCAGATTCCGCTCTTTTCACCTTGCTGCCCTTACGCTTGGAATAAACTTCCTTTGTCTATACGTCAGGCATCTTCTTTGCCCCTCTTCAAACTCAAGTTAAAAGCTCATCTTTTTGCCTCTGCCTTTTGGCTCTTGATTTTGTTGTTCTCCTTCCTTCCCCTCTTTTATTTCACCTTTCTTTCTTCCTCTTACACTTGTTCTTACCTCTTTCCTTTGTCCTGTCTCTCCTGCTCTTGTCTCTTTGCCCTTGTTCTTATCTTTTCTACTCCTTTTCTTGCTTTGTCTTTATAGATTGTAAGCTCTTTTGATCAGGGACTGTCTTTTTGTGTTTTCATTGTACAGCGCTGCGTGCGCCTGGTAGCGTTTTATAAATGCTTAGTAGTAGTAGTAGTAGTTCTACATTTTGATTGATAAAGTCCAGCACTGGACTTCTGTGGGGGAGAGGGGGGAGGGTTGTCTTGTTAGTTTGAACCCTTATAGGTATCTACTGCCTGCCCCCATCTGATTGTCCAGATTGTAGAGATGACTATTATGCCTCCCCCCTCCAGTCCTAAGGATTGCCACATTTGAGGCACAACTTCAGTACCATTGGCTGGTACTGTCATTCCCTGGTACTAAGTAAAAAAGGCAAGAGTTTATCAGGCTTATAAACTGAATCTGAATCTGCCTTAGCTTTGTATTACTTTTTAAGAATTTTAAAAATACGAATTACTATAGCCACTGTACTGAGATGACGTGTTATAAAAATCATATTAAAATGATGGCATCCATGGAATTGCTTATGGAAGGGGTAAATTAGTAGCTTTCCTCATTTAGCAAGTATAGCTTAAGTAAGCTTGCTAATTTTTTCAGTTAACTTAAGCACTAATATTTCTGATTCTTCCAATCAGACTAGTAATTAATGTTAATTGTCCCAATTTTTTAAAAATGGGAACATCTGCATAAGAGAAAATAAATTGCAGTCCCTAACCCATTTTATAAAGCAATCCAAACAGATCAGAGCTTTCTCTGTTTATTGACCTGATTGAGAGCTGAACTGGTATAGTAGCTGAGCAATAAAATAAACATGACAGGGTGCAAACATGCATGATGCTTCTTACGCTATGTAACGTTTTTATACTAGAATATATTTTACAATATTACTAGTGCAGCCTGTCTTGGCACAGTCTTTTCACAGCAGCTGCCTCATAATTTTACAGGAGAGAGGGGGACTATAAGTTATCTTTGACGCAGAAAATCAAACTGCAATTTGTGTTGCAGTAATTTACAGACTTTCTTCACAGAAAAGAGAGTTGGGCAGATATTGTGCAATAAGGCAGCATCAAAAGGGGAAATGCTGCTGCTACTGGCATAGAGAGCATCTCTGGCACTTGGGCGTAGGGTTGCCAACTGGCTGTTTTTTAGCTGGCTTGGCTGTCTTTTCTGTGGCCAGGTTGACTGCGGGTAGAGGTTAGACACCAGCAACGGAAAAGCCGTTTTTTTGTGCGACTAAGTCAAGAGCAGGAGAAGTATCAGAGTGGTGAGAGCACGTTGGCTGCTGTTGCCATCCTCCAGCACTCTAGAGGGGCTCAGCAGAGAGAGAGAGAGTGCAAACTTAGGGTGGACAGAGGTGACTGCCAGCTTAGGACAAGACCTAAAATGCATGTGGTAGCACAGTGGTGGCCAATGTTTGCATTTGTACCTCCTTTCCCGGAGAGGTGTTGCCAGCAGGAAAGGCAGGTTAGAATATGCCTGGCACATCATACCACTAAATTCATTCTCCTGCTGCTAGCAGGGATCAGGTCAGAGAATGCAAGGAGGAAACCCAGGAAGCCAGGGGAGAAAGAGAGGTGCCAAGCAGCATCTACGAGCCGTGAGCAGAAGAATTGTCAGTTAGAAGAATCAGGGCACAGGCCTTTCCAGCCATCATCCAAGATTTGGATTACTAAAACGCTAATCGCAGCACCTTTCCCCCCTCAAGAGTGATCCTGTGAAAATACATAATTAAACATCATACATTAGCAGGAATGAAGTTTCCTTTCACTTCCAGGCACAATATGGAGCAATACAAAACCCTGTAAAATGCACATTCGGGGCTTATATCAAACCTGGTGTATCATAACAGAATTAAAATGAGGGATCCAGTGGCGTTCCTAGCCCCCTCTGCACCTGGGGAGGGTACCCTCCCGTGCAGCTGATATCCTCCCTGTGCTATGCGCCACACTTCACAACCCCCCTGGGCCCATGGAGGCAGCACGGTAAACTTACTATAAAGCTGGCTTGCCGTGCTGTCTCCGTGAGCCCGGTTGCTCTTCTCTCCCGGGCCAAAGTCTCACGATTCACGAGACCGGCAGAGAGAGAAAGGTGGCCAGGACCATGGAGACAGTGCGGCAAGCCAGCTTTATGGTACGTTTGCTGCGTTGCCTCTGTGGGCCCAGTGGGGGATGCATACCCCTCCCGGCTGGCACTGGGCGTGGGCCACACCAGCTGCCCCACCCTTGGTACCTCAATGGAGGGATCATGAGAACAGCAATAGGGAATTTGGTGGCCCCCAATATAATACTTCCACCCCATTTGGTGCCCCTACTTTTATCATAGGGCTTCAGCAGCCTAAATATAAACCCCCTCTCTGCTTCTTTGCTTTGCCTCTTTTGCCCCACCCTCTGCCCAGACCAGTATGCCCCTGCCCCCCACTATCATCTCTCTTCTCCTACCCAGCCTCTATCAGTTCCATTATTCTCTTTGCTCTCATTTTTCATACTTCCTCTGCCCATTTCTTCTCCTCTAACTCTTGCAACCAACCCCTTCCTCTCTCTCCCTGGAAAAGAAAAGAGACATGTGGGATACAAAGCACTTTACAGCCTTTTTTGAATTCAAGTGCAATCATTTCATTCCCAAAATAATTTCCCTGCTCCTATCCTTTCTTTCTTCCTTTTCATTTTTTTAGGGTGAGCTTCTATCTTCAAATCTCTTTATATCACATCTCATTAGAGAAATCATTCTTAAGCCCTTTTCTGGAGATTTGACTCAGGCCATACAGACGGTTCAGTCAGCTGTGGTTGATGCAAGATTAATTTTGAATGTCAGTAGAACAGATTTTATTACTGTCTCATTTCTTAGCTGGGTCTATGTTAACAAATGTGGTGCTTGATAGTTTTTCAATTTTAGTGATTGATCAAGTTCATGATTTAGGGGTTTTGCTGACTTTGAAGTTTTGGTATTTGGTCTGCCTTTTTCTAAATGATGAACTAGTTTACTTTTAAAACCTTTTTAGAGTAAAAAGCATCACGAGGACAAACCACGATTGATTGTGGAACTCTCTTCCTCTTGAGCTTAGAATACTAATTCATGTACTGACATTTAGGAAGAAGCTCAAAGCATATTTCTTTGCTTTGGCTTTTAATAAGTGATTTTAGGAACCTTGAATAATATTTTATTTTGGGTCACTTCAGTGGATAATTATGGGTATTTTTGTTGTGGGAATATTGGAATTGTTAATTTATGTATTGTATCATTGTGTTTTGTTCTTGTGATGCTTTTTTCTTTTTTAATGTATGTTTTATTGTTCCTTATCTAGGATGGTAGATAGTGTGCATTATAAGCGCTTTAAATAAATAAATGAATGACATGAAGGAAGTGCCTAGTATATTATTTAGAGGATGTGTTTCCCATTCATTTCTTCTTGAAACCTCCCAATTCATTTATTCATTTTTTTGAATCCTTTGTGGGAACTGAATGCATCATTAACTGCTTTGTGGGTAGTTTACTTCTATCCAAAGCTGAGTCTTTTCCATCCTCTGTCCAGAGAGCTTGATACAGATTGAGTAACAGTGATGTCTTCACAAAGTCTCTTTAGACTGCTGCCCCACAGTTATTAAAGTGCACTACTCCCATAATCTCCACTCCTTTAATTTCTGTTCCAAGAGAAAGAATCAAATGCTTTTCCAAATGTTAAAATATAGTCTCTTAAATTCTAAATTTGGGCACAGGAACTACTTGCTCAAATGAAGATTTTAGAAAGATTATGCCCTTTCCCTTTATTAAAAAACTCTGAACATCAGGAATTAAAGTTGGTGAGTGCAGATGAAGGAGGGAAAAAACTTATTAGCCAGCAATAACGAAGAAACACTGCTAAGCCCCATCTCAACGACTAAGTAGAAATACTAAATTAAAGCAAACAATCCAAAGGAATAGTTGTTATAAGAAAATGTTAGCCTGTTTCGCTCACTGTAACAATAAAGAGCAACCTCATGCTTGTAAAATTCTTAGCTATAAAATTCCAGTCTTAAAGACTTCAGGGATGCAGAAATCTAGATGAAGAGTATGTAATGAAGAATGGGATGAGGTAGTGAGGACACAGTCAACAGAAGGCTGTTGTAGAGCAATGGTTTCTCAAGTATGTTGGGCGAAGTGGTATTTTTAGAAAGGGCATCCAAGTGCAATCTGAGACATCCAGGGCAAAACATGCAGAAAAATCCAGGGACATCTATGTTTCGGTTGGATTATAGAAACATAGATGTCCCCAATGTGGATGCCCATGCCTCCGCTACAAAATTTGGGGAGGGAACATCAATCACAATGCAACTTTGCATATGGGGATGTCCATTGGCACAGCAAAACAAAAACAAGAATCCACATTCCCTGTCAGTATTCGTTGTCAACACAGAAAATATAGAGATATGAATATAACTCCTCCACATCCTCCAGATGTTTGGCTGGCAAAACAAGCACTTTTCCACTGCCTAGTAGGTATAACTTTTGACATTGCTTGGGACCTGCAGGGTGTTTCTGAAATCAGTCTAGGATGTCCACGTTCTTGGAAATTCCCCAGACATGCCTCCACCATGCCCCCATCACTGCTTGGACATCCCAGCACCGGGACATCTCTGGAGCCAGCTTCTTAAATGCTTTTGGTGATGTCTCCGCTGTTTACAGACATCCAAAGCATGAATAGCTCTTTTAAAATAACTCTCCTAGTGTACAAAGGGGCCTTTTTACTAAAGTGCGCTAGGCGGTTAACATTCATTTTAACATGTGATAACCATAGCATAACCCTAGAATAATGACTATTGCATGTCAAAAGCAGCCAACATGTAAGATTCCCATGTTAACTGCTTAATGTGAGACAGGGCAGGGGTTAGATGGGTTATGGGCAGAGAGTAAATATTAACTTTGCATTGCAATTAGCACATTGTACTTATCATGTGCTCACCATGCCAAATAAGAATGAACTTAATGCACAGTAAGAAACTTTTTAGCACAGTAGCTATAGGGGGCATGCTGAGCATGCCTCCCAACAGCACATGGCCTTTACACTTGGTATACAAGAGCCTCTCATGAGGGACCTTGTCAAAGGCTTTCTCAAAATCCAAATACACTATATCAACCGGCTCACCTTTGTCTACCTGTTTGTAAACACCTTCAAAAAATATAACAGATTAGTAAGACAAGACGTACCTTGGCTAAAGCCATGTTGGCTTTCTCCCATTAAGCTATGACTATCTACATGTTCTTTATAATGGTTTCTACCATTTTGCCTGGTACTGATGTCAGGCTCACCAGTCTGTAGTTTCCCAGATCACCCCTGGAACCCTTTTTAAAAATTGGCATTACATTGGCCATTCACCAATCTTCGGAATTCCAGATGATTTTAATGATAGTTCATAGGTTACTAATAGTAGATCTGCAATCTCATATTTCAGTTCTTTCAACACCCTCGGATGTATGCCATCTGGTCCAGGTGATTTGCTACTCTTTAGTTTATCAAATAGTTGTAATACATATTCCTGGTTTATCAATATTTCTTTCAATTCTTCCGCTGTATCCCCTTTAAGTAACATTTCAGTCATGACAACTTCCCTACATCTTCTTCAGTAAAGACCAAAGCAAAGAAGTCATTTAGTCTCTCCGCTATGGCCTTATCACCACTTAGTGCCCCTTTTACCCCTCTATCATCTAATGGTCCAACTGACTCTCTCACAGGTTTTTTGCTATGAATGTACTTGAAAAAGTTTTTATTACGTGTTTTTGTTTCCACAGCAATCTTTTGTTCAAATTCTCTCTTTGCCTGCTTCATCAATGCCTTACATCTAACTTCCTCCAGGGCAGAAGCTTCTTAGGGTCAGCAAAGAGCAAGGCATGCAGGATAAACAATAGATTATGACAGCCGGGGGAGGAGGGCATAAGATTTAAGGTTTGCCTAAGGCGCTAACCAACTCTTGGACGAGCCCTGGTTCCCTGCATCTGCCAGCCTTTCTTTAAAGAAATTCCCTTAGATTATTCGTGAGTCTATCCTCTTTCACCTTCATCCTATGTCCCTTGTTTCAGAACTGCCTTTCCATTGAAAGAGGCCCACTTCCTGTGTATGGAGGTATTTAAATGTCTCTACATATTATATCTCCCACTTCTTGCCTTTTCTCTAGTTTATATACAGTATATTCAGGTATTTAGGTCTATCCTCATATGCTTTATGATGAAGACCACTGACCATTTTAATAGCTCCATTCTGTTTAAATTCTTTTGAAGGTGTGGTTTGCAGAGCTGAATGCAGTATTCTAAATGATGTCTCACCTCCTATTTATTGCTGGCCATTCCTTTCCCTATGCAACCATGCATCTTCTTTTCTTTTTGGCCACTTTAAGATCATCTGATAAGATCACCCCCAGGTCCCGCTGTTTTTGTGCATTGAAGTATTTTACTGCTTACTGTATCACTCCCTTGGGTTTCTGCAGTTTAAATGCATGACCTTGCATTATTTAACATTAAATTTTAGCTGCCAAATTCTCAATCATTCTTCAAGATTTGCTGTATCCCTCTTCATGTGCTCCATACCTTCCAGGTTCTCTATCCTGTTGCAGATTTTGGTATCATCCTCAGAGGCAAACCTTTCTCAAAAGACCTTCCACAGTATTGCTTATAAATATGTTAAAAAGCATAGGACCGAGGACTGATCCCTGCAGCATACCACTGGTAATACCCCTATCTTTGAGTGGGAGGTAATAGAAGGTAGTAATAAATGGATTCAATCTAACCTGTTTCTTACACAATCACTTTAGGGTCTGTCCCAAGGGCATTCAGTTTATTTATAAGTCACCAGTGTGGAACAATGTCAAAGGCCTTGCTGATATCTAAATATACCACATCTAACGCTCTTTCCCAATCTAGTTCTCTAGTCACCCAGCCAAAGAAAGCAATCATATTCGTCTGGCAAGTCCTACCTCTAATAAAGCCCTATTGTCTCAGATCCTTGGATTTCAGAAACCACACTCGCCACAGAGGTCAGACTAAGTAGCCTTTTGTTCCCAACCTCTTCCTTACTTCCTCTTTTGTGGACAGGAACCAAATCTGCCCATCTCAATCATCTGGGATCACTCCTGACTCTAGAAGCATTGAATAGGTCAGCAGTGGAGCTGCCAGTACTTTTCCTAAATTCCTTCAATTCTCTTAGATGAATCCCGTCCAGCCCCATCACTTTGTCTATTTAGGGGGTCTTTTACTAAATGGCACTAGCTGTCAGTGTGGGTCTGATGGGTGCTAAAGACACATGTTGGACTCATGTTGAGAGTTCGTGCAGGGCCATGACCATTAGCGCCCCAGGATTATGACATTATCTCTACATGGCACATTAGGGTTGCAGGTGGGAAGGTTAGAGGTGGAGAGCGGGCAGGGCACCCCATAGGCAGTGTTGAGTGCACCTGCGCTCTTCTAGTGCCACAAACACTGCGGTAACTGCTGGGAACATGCTTCCCGACAGTTAACACTAGTATTGCCCTAATGCACCATAGCTTTGCGTCTTATGGGTGCATTAGCAGCACACCTCGGTGTCCATTAATAAAAGGACCCTTTAGTTTGACTAGCTCCTCACTAACAGTTTTCTATAAACTGTTTGAAGTCTACCTCAATTCCATTCCCAGCTGTGTTTGTTTTCTGAGATACTATTCCCGGCCCTTCATCGGACCACAGAAACAGCCATCGGTATAGCTTGGCTGCTTACTTTGGGAGGGACAAAGGATTAAGAAGCTATATTGACAGTGGGGGAAGGGAACCAATGCATGATTAGCCCCTGTAAAATTTGGTGGGGCGCCACCCCCCATGTTCACCCCAGACCAGGAGTTCTCAACACAACCCTCGGGAGACACCTAACCAGTCAGATTTTCAGGACAGCCACAATGAATATGCATGAGAGATTTGCATATAATGAAGGCCGTGCATACATAGTTGTAGTTATCCTGAAAACCTAGCTGGCTAGGTGTGTCCTGAGGACTGGGTTGAGAACCCCTGCCCCAGACTATGCCTAAAATATTTAGAAAAGAACATGCTCAAAAAAAAAAAAAAGAAACTGGCAATACTAGGAAGGTTTGTACATGCATATATGAGCAATGGATTTTGGAAATCTGGTCATCGAGAGGGTACTTATTAAGGAGTTGTCCTCCAAACTCAAACCTTTGGCAGTTCAAAGTGGTTCTGAATGCAAGATAGGTAAGCACAGTTCCCCCTTTTAGCTCTTGTCCGAATGAGAAGTTTGCCAAGTCCTTCAAAGTAGCTGAAATTTCCCAGCGTAGATGTGCGCTGCCAGTTTAAATTACTGAGTATGCATCTATTTTGAAGACTCGTCCACTCCATGCCTAGAGAATCCTTCCTTTAAATCTTTGCATGCAGTGACAGAAATATATAAGCAGTGCCTTTTCTAGAATAACCAATTTCCGCCTGTAAATGCACGGTTCACTTGTCAACTATGCATAACTCAACGAAAATTGCCTCCTTTGCAGTTCATTTTGTAACTTTGTGCATGCATAAAGTATACATACAGAGTTTTGGACTTGCTGGTTTTTCAAAGTGGAAATGATACACATATTTCAACTATGAAAATTATCCCAATGATTTATACCTGCTCTTTAACACGTATACATGTTCAGGGCTAATTTACAAGCATTTCTCAGTCTGGGTAAACTTACATGCAAACATGCAGTACCCGCATAGGTTTACCCAAGTGGAGAGTAATTTTATAACAGAATGCCATGGGTAGATGCCTACATAGGCGCTATTTTAGAAAGAATAGTAGGCACCTACTTGTCTTTATAGAAAACTGGTATATATGGCTGAGAACACGCCTTGAATGTAGATGCGATTACCTACACCTGCTTGCTGGCAGATGAACATGTTCATGCGTACGTTGCATACATCTGCACGCAGATTAAGAAGATATTTTATAATCTACACGCATACATGTGAACTCCAGCTATGTTCCGGTCTAGAGCATACCATCAGCTATGGATACAAGCAAAGTATACACCTTCATGCCAAAGTGCGCATGTTTCTGCTGGATGGGATTTTATAAGAGATCATTTATGCATGTTTATGGTCAGTTTTCTAAAAATTCAGTTCTGTGAATAAAGCATCATTTTGCCCTCAGAGATGCTTTCAAAAATTACCTTAATCTTGACTAGCTTCTGGAAGTTGACATTCTTTCTCAGCTATGAAAACAGAATGAACAAAAGACGACATAACAGAGCGGAGGGGAAGGAGGATGGGGAAAGCATCATATACATGGGTCATTTTAGAAGCTCTATTTGTTATTTGCACATGTGAAAATGCCCATTCAGTTGTACCCATCGCAGTCGCGTCCCAAGAACCACTTTAGAAAGCCCCGAATTTACATATGTCTGGCGTGATCATGCCTATAACACACGGGGGGGGGGGGGGGGGGGGGGTGGTGGTATTTTTGGGGCATTCTGAAAAAGATACACATGTGTTCCCAATTTTAGACTGGCACTGCACATTTCAACCTCCTGGCAGACACATCCATGTCTATACCTACTCCTAGGAATGAACAGCAGCCTCAAAAGTGTTCATTTTGGCAACCTAACAATTGTACAGAGAAGAGGAGAATGTCTTCTCATTCCTCAAATAATTTTGACTCCTTCAAATAGAGCGACTGTTTTCCTAGATCAGGGGTGGCCAACTCTGGTCCTAGTGCACCACAATCCAGCCTGGTTTTCAAGATGTCCCTAATGAAAATTCATGAGGTATATTTGCATCTACAGCCTTTCATTGTATGCAAATATATCTCATGAATATTCATTAGGGGCATTCACCAGGCTGGATTGTGCTGCACCAGGATCGGAGTTAGCGACCCCTGTCCTAGCTGCTGCTCCACTTCACGTTGTTTTGTTTGTAAAGCTGCAGGCCGGGATGTGTATATGGTGAGGGATACACATGTGCATCCCAAAATAGCATTGCATGCACGTCTGTGTGCCCAGACCCGCCCCGTCCATATATGACACGTGCAGTTTTCTAAAATTGGTCAAAAACTTTCTTGTGTGACCCATTACTCTGCACGTCACTGTTTCTTTTTCTCTTGCCAGAGATGTTTATCTTTTAGGGTGGAGACAAATCCATTTTAGATAGCACTTACATATACCTACCTACCTTCTGTGCTGCCTCTCCCATGGAATTTCCAATGCTTTGACTTGGACGTCCAAGATCACACTTAAACAGCCTATCTAGAATATGTCTTTAAAGCAACATGGCATCGTCATATATGGTCTGACCCAAAAAACAGGCACAGACTCCTCAAAGTCATGACTGAAGTCTCCAAACAGAGGAGCTATAATCCTAGAATCATCTCCAGGAAGATTTCTCCTTCACTTAAATCTCCTAGGACAAATCAGCGCCTACCACTAGAATTTGTTTCATTAGACACTTCAGCAGGAAATTCTATTTTAATCATATAGTACGTGTGTGATAATTCATCTCTTGTAGTCACACTTAATGTAATGAGAAAAAATGTATGCTTTTTAATGCATTTATAGTTACTCATCCTCTCTGCATCCATCAGGAACTTGAAAGGCACCCTATTAGCTTAACCCGAGGCTTAGATTACATTTTTCTAGTTATAAAGATAGGAAAAATGTTCTCATGTGGCTCTTTTCTTTGGCTCTGTCTGATAGGAATTAATTGTTTGTGATGTAAGAATATGTTATTGTAGTTAGACCATCTTATGGAGAATGGAGAGTATGTCATTCCCTTCTGTATGCATCCCTTGGCTAAGTGTGAACAATTTGATGTGATGGCTTTTGAGCTGCTTTATAAGTTATTAAGAGTTTCATAAAAATAAATGTCTGCTTTCATAAGGGGAATTAGACAAACTAAAACATAAGGAAGAGAAAAAAGTATACCAAAGAGTCGTTAAAACACTCCTCAGAATGAATATCTAATATTACTAAAGCACATTTTCTTATGGCAAACCCTGATAAATGTTCATATTATCGTTTCATACAATGAAATTGTTTTCTAAGAAAAATTGTCTTTCAAAAGAGAAGGAAGCCCTTGTTATCATCCAACAGTGACACTTACTGGCTAGACTCAGAGTAGACAACTAGCAGTTCTCCTAGGACAAGCAGGATGAGTCAGCCACACTTGGTGACGTCATTCGACGGCGCCGAGACGGAAGTACTCTCCATAGCTCAGAAGGGCTTTTCCGCCCTTCTGAGCATGGGCCAACTGGCCCCACCCCCTGCTAGCCAGTTTTCAGTTCTTCCACCTTGCCATCAAGACGGATCTTTCTACTCTCCTAAGAATTTCTCATCTTTACTTAATTCTACAAAGCAAAATGGGGCTTATAATAGTAAGAAGAACTCCCCAGTTCCAGGATGGCTCGAGAATTGCCTCCCGGTAAGCAGTAGAAGCCTTCAATCAGGATATAGCCCTTGCGGCAGCCCAGGACGTGCCCAAGAAGGCCTCCGTCCCCGGCCAGCCTCCCTCCGCTGCCTCTGACCCACCGCTCACTTGGACATACCTGAAATAGGCAGATGCAAAGAAGCTCCCGGCAGCCTGTAACCCTCGCGGCAGCCCAGGACGCGCCTATGAAGACCCCGTCCATGGCCGCCTTCCTCTGCCTCCTCTGTCGCTCCGGCACATGTGTGAACCTTGGGGGCGGCCATCTTGTTCTGCCTGGCTGCCCTGCAAGCTGCCGTCCCCCTCTGAAGAAGTGTGCTTCAGTTCTGCCCCGGCGGCATGAGCTTGGCCCTCCGGAGGCCTGGATTTCTGTGGCTGCTCTCATCAACTGCTGCCCGGAAAACGGAGCTCCTGTGACTCTACAACAGCTGCGGCAGCTTTGGCGCCAAGCTCTCCGTAAGCCGCCGTACTCCTGGATGTGGATGGTCGACTCTGCAGCAGCATCGGCGCTGAGAGGCCTCCCTGCTTCATCAATAAGGGCCTCGGCGCTGAGCACTCCACAAGCCGCCATGCTCCCGGATGTGGATGGTGGCTCCACAGCAGAGATGGTGCAGAGAGACCTTGGCGCCGAGAGACCTTCCTTCGGCGCCGAGAGACCTCCTGCCTCCAGTCATGCCAGGCAGGAAGTGAGGTCAGCTTTACTCCGCCCCCGAACGCCATGACAGCCGGGAACAGCGACAAAGATCTAATAGCAGGCGCAGAGGGCAGCTCCAGCACAGCACTGAACCCCTCGTGCAGAGAGAGAGAGCTCTTTGGCCCAGAACCATCAAATGCTACGACAGCCATGAGCAGCATCAACAGCTGGGAGGAGCATCACAGGATCAATAAAATTTCAGGCACACATGGTGCTGAAGCGCTATAAAGGCTCACTGGGGCTGAGAGAGATCTCCTTGCCCAGAACCACCAAGCAGCGCTAAGACTCCAGCAGTGCCAGCGGTGAGGACAGCACCCAACGGTGAGTCCTCTGCCACGGACATCCGGGCATGGCCTGGCCTTCCTGCACCATGGGCACAAGTAAGGCAGCTGCCCAGAGGGGGGACCTCAGGCTCCAGGGCTAACAAAGGCCTCCAACACTTATGGCTCCACCAGTAAGTTACTGGCCCTACAAGTTACCCCATTAGGGCAGCAGCAAACTACAACCCAGCGATGGAGGGATGAACTCTGCGGATGGCTGCGCTCCCATCAGTGATGGAGGGATGAACTCTGCGGATGGCTTCGCTCCCATCGGCCACAGTCGAGGTCATACCGGGAATACCAGCCACCAGTGGTGTGGTCAGATTCAACCGGTTTCTCCTGCGGTGCAAGGTAACCAATATTGGAGGACTAACCTAAGGTTCGGGCAACAGCCTAAACCCTGAAGACCTGCGCGCAATGCCCTCCAAGGCACTATGCAATACCAGGGATCAGACCCCACCTGAGCTCCGTTAGACTCAAAGCCCTCCTACCATATGAGCCTCCGGCTATGGGATGAGCAACTCCTTCCTTAACCATGGAAGCCTCCGGTGGTGCGGAGCCCGTGACCCTACGACCTGGAACTTCGGTCAGTGTGACCTTGGGTCACTGAGAGCAAGGTCCTCCAATTGAAGGCATAGTCTAATGGCTAGCGCATTGACTCGGGAATTAAAAGACCAGGGTTCGATTCCCACTAATACCCCTTGTGCCCTTGGAGAAGTCACTTAACTCTCCAGGACGGTGGTGCAGAGACTGCGATCCTTTGACCCGGAACCTCAACCAGTGTGACCTTGGGCCACTGAGAACAAGGATCCTAGACGGTGCACAGGGATTAGGAGACTTCCCTCCACATTGCACTTCCACTTCTCTACTACTCTGCCAGACCCCAGGGGCAGCGGTAGAAGTGGAAAGAAACAGGTTCCAGCCCATTTAGTCCCCAACACAATCCAGATAGCTGACTATCCCGATTCCAAAGGGAGCAATGGGTGCCGGTTCAGCCATGGGCAAACCTCACAGGTCAAACTTGGTGACAGCCAACAATAAGCTAGGACAGTCAGTGCCTCGAGCCCAACTCAGCTCTGCCTCCCCTCCCCTCAGCTCTACCACTTGCCGCACCCACCTCAAGGCAATATGGCTCTCATAGGTCCTTCAGAAGACCAATATGCATAAGGTCAACAAGTGGCTTGACAACTATATGCAAATATGGACAACACAGTCATCAACAAGCGGCTTGACAACTTCATACAAATGTGGCCAACGCAGTGGTCAAAAAGTGGCTTGACAACTTCATACAAATGTGGCCAACGCAGTGGTCGAACACTAGCTCAAAAAAAAAAAAATATGAATTCCTGGGGGCTGCAGTTTCCCCTGCGAAGTCCAGCCCCGAGCCATTCTTTGCTCCACTGCGAAGCTTACTCCAGGTCAGGGTACGGACCTGTCCTTGAGTTTTAGCCAGCACCGCTGCTGCAGATTGTGGTGGTTTTCCAGCTGGAGCGGTAGACCATAAACAGATCTCCTGACCCTCTTTGGGCCGACCCCACACATCCTATAACTACACATCTGTTCCTCAGCACTAGGCCCTCCGAGACCTTTCCAGAGCCGTGGTTCAGAGTGCATACCAACAAGGCACCGCTAGGCACATCCGTGGCAACAACTGGTGCAGTACACACATCCAGTGGGCTCAGGAGCAGGAGTTCATCAAGTCCCAGTCCTGGCCCATGCACACCAAGCCCATATATATATATATATATATATATATATATGTTATTTACCACAGCCCATTGTCATCCCCACACCACATAGGTTGATACACCTCTGAGCTGAAGAGAGGGGCAGACAGCACAATAGCCTACCAACCCCTGCAGGCTCTTACAGAGGAAAAGGCTCACAGCCCACTGACTAGTGCATGCGCTGTAGGACCTGCCTGCCAATCTATGCAGGCATGTTCAGAGTAAGATGTCCATGGTCCACGGGTTAATACATACGTTTCAGGAGCTAACTACCACAAACGGCCCAGGAAACCATACTCTGCTCCTAAGGGTAGGCAAAGGTGGTCTTCCAAGGAGAAGGCCAGCAATCTGCCGCACCTAACAGCACTGGCTCGGCGAGCAGACTGAACCCCACTGCCGGGCCACCCGGAGCCTGTTCCGCCATGCCACATACCCGTATCGTGGTGGCAGCAGACTCGGTTCGCTCTACGCAACCCACCGGACAAACGCCAAGTATAGACCTCATTGGCCCAGATATGCCCTCCCACTTCTTGAACTCAGCAGCTCTGCCCTGTCCGCCAACAGCTACAACCTTCATGCCAGCCCTGGAATCTGAAGCGACGGCCCCGCTGCGGGGCTTTTACCATGACCCAGCAACCAGGCCACCCATTACCCCTGAGCCTGTTGGTGAACCGCCTCAAGACCCATGCATCCCTCCCATTGTGGGAGGATACACCACCGTCGTCGTCTTCATGGCGCGGGTCATCTTCTCCACCCTGCGGGGGGCACCTGCCTTTTTAATTTCGGTGGCACTATGCCCAATAGCATGGAGGTGGAAAGGCTGAGCGTCGAGCTCAAGGTCAGCCTGGGACCCCAGTCTGGATCTTCCTACGATCTACCCTGAGCCACCCTGCGTGCACACTGCAGCTCGGCACTCCGGGGCCTGGACAGGGAGGGAATGGATGCTCCCGGAAATCCTGCCTATTTGGGGTCATGCAAGGACTCAACCCGTAGGCGTCCTCCTTCACCGGGCCTCATCGTGAATGGATCCACAGGCTGGCGATCCAGCACCAGATCTGCTGACGCCAGAGACAGACCTGGTTAACTCCTGACCATGATGACAGGCTGTATTCCAGACCTGAGCCCGCCATCTTCTACTTACCAAAACACGACCGAACGGCTCCTGGGTCTCACACGGTCGAACTGCAGTCCCCACAAACTGTTGCTCTTGAAGGCCCTCGGCCGTCCATAGCATGCTGGCCTGGAGTAGATCTACGATATGCCCGGCATCTGCCCGGCCCCAGTGGGCTGCAACCCTGGAGATTCCACCGTATGACGGCGGGGCGTAGTGGTTAGTGCAACAGTCTACTACCCAGAATTCGGCTCCACTGGCACTTCCATAAAACACAGCTGCCTGGGTGCAGCCAAGCGCCCAGCTACATGGGCGGAGGCCAAAGCCTCACCTGTTACGGACGAAGGCTCAGCTGCGGGCAAGAGCCAAGAGCACGCTCAACGGCACGCACGCATTGCATTCCTTTGCATTCCTCCCCAGAGGTCCTCCCTACATCCTGCCCATCACCAAGACCTTGCAGCTTGGGCTATCACATCACACGTGCACTAAACACCTTCAGGAATGGTGCATCTCACGGAAAAGTATGAGGCCGTGAGGCCATAAGGCCGTGAGTCCTTGTCGAACAGATGGCTCTAACGATCCGAACTGCATCCTTGCTGCCACCCTCACAGGTCACCCCACTTGGAACTGACTTATAAACACTGCAACATTCATGGTCAGCCTCGCACCACTCTTATAGCATAGCCGATGCCGCTGTACTATCCCGACGCACACCTTCTCCTCACTGATGGTATAGATCGGTGGTACAGTCTGACGAGGCCAGTCACTTCCAGTACCCTGTTTCCAACACTGGCCAATCTAAACCAAGCCTGCCCAGCGGCACAAGTTCCACATTGCCTGTTATCTCTTATCCTCCTACGCGTTTGCATCCCTCTCCAGTTCAAGTTCCAGAGCTGGCTACAGAATTCATACATAAATAAATATTTAGGCGAATAAGGCAAAGAGAATAGAGCTGTAGCCCACTGGTCACCTCACTGCCTGTGGAGCCAGAGGTTGTGGGTTGATCCCACGGTGGGGTTATTTATTCATCCCCCCCTTATTCTTCTTTTGTGCCATCGACCGTTTTCCTCTTCGGGCCAGTGACTGATGCGGTGCGGGCCGCCAACTGACGCAATGGCCTCTTCTTTGCAGTTGCTCCCAAACCTCCACTGCTCGATGGGCCGGCACCACTGCTCGATAGGCCGGCATCTATGCTACCGCGCAGAGGCACCCTTTAACTACAATCGTACGGTGCCTGGGAACTGCACGCTGTTTCTGCATGTGCGTACTTCCTCATATGTTCCCGCAGGCCTCTATAAGCCCCGCAAGCCTAGAATCCTGCTAGGCTATATGTTCCCACAACACTACGACTGCACATAGGTGCATTCACTCTGCTTGCATATATATTAGGCCTATACTTCTTGTTGCAATGTGCAACACGCGGTCATGCCAGACCTGAAGGATGGTCTCGGCCTTCCCCCATCTCCCACAGCATATGGCAGCTTGGGAGGCACCAAGTGTGGCTGACTCATCCTGCTTGTCCTAGGAGAAAACGGAGTTACTTACCTGTAACTGGAGTTCTCCGGGGACAGCAGGATAAGTCAGCCACACATACCCGCCCACCTCCCCTGAGATGGGGTCGGCCTCCGTCCGGTGCCCGCCTCCTAGCGGCAAAAGGCTCAGCTAGGGACGTACTGGCTAGCTAGGGGCGGGAAGGGGGTGGGGCCAGTTAGCCGATGCTCAGAAGGGCGGAAAAGCCCTTCTGAGCTATGAAGAGTACTTCCGTCTCGGCGCCGTCGGATGACGTCACCAAGTGTGGCTGACTTATCCTGCTGTCCCCGGAGAAGTCCAGTTACAGGTAAGTAACTCTGTTTTTCTGGAGGAGTCAGGGGAGCTGCAAGTTTTTTACCACTGGCTGTGAGGACTATTCTACAATGGTTAGATTAGATAGACAAGGTATGAGGGTAACATGGGCAGAGGGAAGCCTGTGTAGTTGTAAATGAAGATCCACTGGTTCTGACTGAGCTGGTGGCCCACAGAAACAATTGCCAGGAAAAAAAAGCTAGGGTGCAAAAGCACTACCCAGGAGCATGTGTTTAAGCAATCATAGCGGCACATTCACATGATTCATTGGTGGGGGTTGAGATTGCCAAAATGTATGGCAAAAGAGTTAGTATAAAATAATAAGTCCTACTGCCATCACAAGCATCAACATGATTGTCGTGTCTGACAGGCTGCAGCCTGCAGGGGTAAAATATTGTAGCAGCTGGGTCTGTCTGGCATGCTGCAAGTTCTCTAATAGAAATTCTAGCATTCACATAGAGCCGCTTCCATAATGTTCATGTCTGGCGTGCGGACACGTCTAAATCAAAAACGGGCCTCCTTTGAATCCAATTCTGCATCCGCATATTCGGTGGGCACGTGTAAGTGCTATTCAGCCGGCCCTGTGCCTCGGATGCAGGTAAATGTTTTGGACATCCCTTCACCCATGGTATTCTGAAATGTTACACATTTTGGATCCTGCCCGTCCCTGCGATGTACCCATGATGCTACCACCTTGGGGAGAAATGTGCATCTTGCTGATGTACACTAGACATAAATACCAATGAGAAATGGCAGCTGCTGCAGCCTAGACGATACACAAGTCCCCCTCATGCCCTGAAAAGTGCTAGGTAAGCCCAATGCACCCCAATATGGCATACAAGAATGCAAATGTGAACATGTATGTCAGGACATACCTTGCATCAAATGGTATGTGGAGTTAGGACCTGGCCCCAGTGATGCCTGCTCTGGTAATTTCAAGAAACACGCCTTAAATTGCTAGGGATGGATCCTCACCAAGTGCACAAAACCCCGAACTAACCTTGCAGGTCCCCAAAGAATGCATAACATTGCTGAGCAACAAATGTATGCCCGTTTCATGCCCATGGCCTATAAGTGCACTCATTCTGCTGCGCTGCACTACCATTCCCCTCTCATCTCTCCCTACACCCCTCCCCGTGAACTTCACTCTTCTGTCAGATTGCTTCTCTCTGTGCCTTTCTCTTCTACTGCCAGATCCAGACATCACTCCTTGCACCTTGCAGCTCCTTATGTCTGGAACAAATTACCAGAGTTTTCAGGCTTCATCCCTGGTTCCTCTCAAATCCAGGCTGAGTACTCCACACATTGGTGCCGCTGTTGGATCAGATCTGCCTAAGCTCCCTTGCATTTCCTGACCATTCCCCCTGGATGTATCCTGTTCACAGCTACTGTGTTGGCTATCCCGACTAAATTGTAAGCTCTGATGAGAAGTGATCATCTGTTACGTATGTTTGTGCAGCGCTGCATGTGCCTTTTAGCGCTATACAACTGATTGGTAGTAGTTGTGGTAGAGCCTCACCTCTGCTCCCTGTACCTTAAGACTGCTTCTTGTATTTTTCCAGACTGCAGTCACACCAGGTCAAGATATACTTGTCACAACCATTCCTCTCTATGGGACGCATTGCAGAGCACAGCAGAATATTTTCTAAGTCCTAGCCTTATACCATGTTTCAGCGGGAATAATGTGGGTGTGTCTGGGAAACACAGGCCTTTCCTGAACATGCTTTTTAGGTCTCCGTGGCTGACCACACACCCGTTCTGCCCTCTCCTGCCCACTTTCTGGGATCCCTGTGCTAGCGCCGTGGACGTGCATGTCAGCAGTGTTTTCATAATATGGTCAGGAATGTTTTCGGCACATAAATGTCCCCACCACACGTACAAAGCCCTTATTAATGTTCTGGAATGACCCCCATAGCCTAATCTGGCAAGCTATGCAGGGGACCTGGGAGGCTAACTAGTAAAGTTAACTGCTGAGATTATCATACTCAAAAAGGATCAATAAATCAAACTTACAGCTGGGTCCAGCAGTCTTTTTTATATGCTATTTTAAAAAAGTCTGCTCGTAGTGCTTTACCTTCAAAGATGAAAAAATAAAACCCAAGTTCTCATGCAATTTTAGTTGAATTGTGTACTTATCTTAATCATTTGCACTTCTAGGGGTCACCTTAGAAAGCATCTTCTGCATGCAAATTATCTTTTACATGAGAAGAAGGGTTCTTATAAAATCATATCTGGTTATACGTGTGTGAAAATTAGATGTACCAAAAGACAGTGCCTATTTTCACATAGATCATGCATCGATGTTCCAGCAGGTAGCTTGCATGAATCTAAGGTGGAGTTGTAATATACACAGGCACTTTCAAGGAGGAGAAGGCTGAGAACTACAGGATGGTTAGTTTGACTTCAGTGGTGAGTAAATTGATGGAAAAGCTACTAAAACAAGTGATATTCCAGAAAAGCTGTTAAGAAAGGTTTGCCATTTGGCGAATGAGACCAAAATCTGCAACAGGGTAGATACCTTGGAACCTTGGACAATGTGGATGACAGGAGAGTTCTAATAAAATTTAAAAAATGGTCTAGTTTGTGGCAGTTAAGATTTAATGCTAAAAACAGGCAAGGTCATGCATTTGGTCTTTTGTGCATGAATGAAAGAGGAATGGATCTGGGGGGGGGGGGGGGGGGGGGGACGGGGAATTATTGTGCCTGACAATCAAAGCGGCCAGATGAGTAGAAAGGGTGACAGCAAAAACCAGAAGACTGCTTGGGTGCGTAGGGAGAGGAATGTCCATCAGGAAAAAAGGAGGTCATAATAGTCTCTGGTGAGACCTCCTTTGGTGTACTGCATGCTATTATAAAGATTGCACCTTCAAAGGGTGGACCATCTCTATCTCTATGGATGACACTACACTCCTCCCCGTTTCCTCAGCTCACAAACCTTGGGGTCAACTTTGACTCTTCTCTCTCTTTCTCTGGGCACATCCAACGGATGGCTAAAACCTGCCACTTCTTTCTCTGTACCAACAATAAAAAATATCCTCTGAAATAGCAGATGACCACTATAACAAAATAAAGAACTGCTATCAAAACTCAGTATGCTTCTTTCTCACGATGTAACACAAACACAGGGGAAAGACCTCAGTGTAGCTCACTTCAGGGCTACTATGTCATGGTTCATATATTTTCAGGTGATGAATGTGCCCTATTGCACCATCATGGATCACTCCCTCTGTGTACTAATACACAAGTCCATCTTATACAAATAAATATGCACTTATCTCTGAATTATATAGATTTCAAAGTGTCCTGTCGCCCCGACGCCATCAGTGTTTCACCAATTGCTTTATCGGGAAGCACAATTGAGGACTTTCCATAGAATACGGTACAATTTCTTAAATGTGTAGATAACCCAATCAAACTTCCATACAGGCTGGCACTCACATTGTCCGTCTCACCAGTTGGCGAAACTTGCATGAAACCATGCTCTTATAAAACGCTTTTTTTTTTTCTTCTTGCATTTAATTATAAGATCTGCTTTATCTGCTATTATGTAATAGAGTAATGTTTGATATGGCCTGATCTATATTCTATATTCGTAGTCATGTTGCGTTTTGGCGGGCGAACAGTGCAGTCCAACTCCCTGAGGCAGCGGAAGCGAAACCCTTAGCACTGGGGTAGACATGCTATCTTGGGTTCAATGTGAAGCTAAGTATTGTTTGCTTACCTATGACTGACTGCATTCCATTCTAGGAATTTATATGAATATTTGAATATATATCTGAGGAGGTCTTTTATGACTGATGATGCAGTGATTTGATGGCGATTGGTGGCATAGAACTAAGTGTGACGCCGGCTGTTGTACTGACTCCTTTTGACACTGAGGTCTTTTCCCTCCTCATAGCTGTTCACCACTATATATTAAGTGTTTGAATTTTTCCCTGCTACGTATATTGATTTGATTTTTGTGAGAGCTAGAGTTTATTTTTAGTTTGACTGAAAATATGTCTTGATTAGATTATAAGCTCTGATGAGCAGGGACTGTGTCTTACATCTACATGTACAGTGCTGCATTCACCTTGTAGAGCTATAGAAATGACTAGTAATCGTAGGATTCAGTCCAAGCAGTTATTAAAATCATCAGTGGTCTTAGTAATAAGTCATATGGGGACAGACTTAAAGACTTAGGGCCCAACAATGAGTTGGGCAGGCTATGCGCCACCATGGCACATAGCCCTGCCTGCTGACCCTTAACCCCTGATATTCAATGCCGGGGTCATATGCGGCCCCGGCATTGAATATCGGAGGATCACTGCAGACACAGGACGTCGCAGTAGCTAACCGGGCAGCAGCGATATCGCATGCTGCCCGGTTAGCTCCTGTGCCTTAAAGATAAGCGAGGGTTTTCCTTGCCTATCTTTCAGGGGCAGATCGCTAACTGGGCAGCATGCAATATCGCTGCTGCCAAGTTGGTACTTGTCACTGCCTCTTCTCCGCCCCAGCATCGGGCGCATAGGGGAGTTAGGAGGGAATGGTCAACGGCACTAACCATGTAAGTGCTGTTGAATATCCCCATTTCAGGCATTTATATGGTTTACTGGGCTGTAAACCATGTAAATGCCTTTTGAATATCGGGCCCTTAATGGCTACATTATCCATGGAAAGGTAATGCCATCGGAAAGGAGGCATTATCTTTACTTCCTGGAAGCATTGAGCCACTAAAGCACAGCCTGATGCTTCTGGGGAATAATTTAGAGGGGACCAGGGCTTTGAAAAATGACCCCACCACCCTTGATCCTGTTTCTAAATGCTCCACTCCCTCTCTGACACCTACTTAGAATCTCCCTGATGGATAGTGGGCGAGAGATGCAGGTGTGATCTCTGGACACTCCTACATTTGCAGCTAGGGGCTGGGCTGCTGAATAATTGGCCAATGCAGAAAACTAGCACGGCCTTTATGCCTTTTAGGCACAAATTACCACCATACTAAATGCAGAAAAGAAATGGGAGCGTGTGTAAACAGCAAAGGAAAACAAGTGCACACATAACATCAAGAGTATTTAAATTATAGTCTAATGAACTGCCTGTAATAAAATGGCATGCTAATATCGTCTGCACCTGATGCAATCTTAGCGCCAATATCTCTATGCCTGGGTCTGAGGTGGCTTAAATATGTTGTGCATGCCCCCAACAGTATTTTGATGGCATCATGGGCTTCCCTTCAGAAGATCCAGGCATCGAGGAAAGCCCCCAATGCAAACTAAATTCAGTTAGGGGGCTGGTGCCCCCAATAAAAGCAAATTCCTGGCTGCAATCCCCCTAACCACCCAACTAAAAATAACCCTGGTGGCCCAGGGGCCCTGATTCCTCCCCCCCCCCCCGCACCCACCCAATTAAAAATGACCCTGGTGACCAGTGAAATACAAAGGAGAGCACTCTTCCTACAAACACAGAAAAGCAAAGAGGAGCAGGAGAAACCAGGAGCTTTATTCCTGTGTCACCAGGTCTGCCCTACACGTATCAATTAGTAATAGATTCTCTTAATCTTGCGCTTTTATGTCCCGATCTTTGGCGCAAGATTGACAGAATCCATTACTAATTGATAAGGTGTAAAAGTGTCTCCTAAGCAGTCGCAGTCCCCTGAAGAAGGCTTTGGGCTGAAATACGTGTAGGGCAGACCTGGTGACACACGAATAAAGCTGCTGGTTCCTGGTGACCAGTGACCATGATCTTCCCACCCGCCCAATTTAAAAAAAAAACAAAAAACCCTGGTGGCCCAGCGGCCCTTATCCCCCCACTTGCCTAATTTAAAAAAAAACCCTGATGGCTTAGTGGTCCCGATCCCCCCCCCACACCCACCCAATTAAAAAAAAACATGTTGTCCCAGCATCCCTGAACCCTCTCCCCCCTCCCAGTTCCTTTACAAATGAGCGGGAGCATTGTCCACACACTCCAGCTCCTGCGGCTCCATCTTGAAAAATGGCAGTGCCTGGCCTTGCTCAGTACATCCTGAGATGCACCAGGTAGGGTCAGACTGCCATATAACAGAAAAAGCCGGCAGCCTAATCTCACCCATTGCATCCCAGGATGCACTGCACAGGACCAGGCGCCATCATTTTTCAAGATGGTGGCACAGGAGCGGAAGCATGTGGTCAACGCTCCCGCTCTTTTGTAAAGGTAGCAGGAGGGGGTGGGGGGTTCGGGGCCACTTGGCCACCAGGGTTTTTTTAAATTGGATGGGTCGGGGCACATATGCAAATTAGCCATGCTGTGCCCCGGTTTCTCTGGGAGAGCACTTCAAACTTGCGCCGACTTTTGTGCGCATGTGTTTGGCTTGCCCTCCCAGTATAACACTGCCATTTGCACCACAGTTTAATGCGTAGCTAATTTGCATCTGCACCACTTTCTGCATGCCGGTGCTGAAGTTATGCAGTATTGTTGTGTTGCATAGAGGTGTACAGAGTTGACAGTGTGCGACTTCAGAGCTGGCTTTCTGTATTGACCCATACGAGAGAACTCTTGGTAGTCCATGGCTATAAAGTAATGTGGTTTTGATAGGACCTGGTAATATAGCTGGTGTGGTTGAAAGCAGACCATATGTCAAATGAGTCTAACTTTTTTCCTTCCTTAGTAATTATGTCCACTTGGTAATGCAGTTAATTATGCAATTTTTTCAATAAGATGACTGTAAATAAGATGACTAGCCAGTAAAACTGAGATACGAGTTCTGGTGCTTTCATTTATTTTTTATGCTTATTGTGTTCCAAAAAGGTAATTACTTAATACAGAGCTTCACAATCCTGCCTTAGGGGCCCCATAACCAGTTGGGGTTCAGGATATTCACGACAAATATACATAAGATAAATTTTGCATATCCTCAATATTTGGTATATGCAGATTTATCTCTCGCATGCTCAAGGTGGACATCCTGGCAACTCAACAGGTTGTGAAGTCATCAAGACAAGTAGGGGAAACATTGCCTAATACCACAATACAGAGTTAAAGAAATTCTGAAGAGTAATACCGTGGGAATTATTTCTTCCCAGTGTCTCACTTGGGCTCCTTTAATTCTTCTGAAAAGGGACAAATAGTTAATTTTCTAGAAAACGAACAAACATATTAAAATTAGTAATTATGTAATTTGGCAGATGGTATTCTCAATTTAACCTACAAACAGTATCTGTAATTTTAAAATTAGATATTGTTATGGAATGATGAAATATATTATGTTTTCAGCACTGTGTATGCCTGACCTTGGTATAGTGCATTGTTATAAAAACAGATATGAAGCTGAGCTTAAATAACATAGTTCCATTTTTATAGTCTCTATGGAAACTGCTGTATGCTACAATATTGGATAGAATTAGCATTTCTTTGCCTCCATGATTTACTACAGTCACAAGTAAACAACTGTATATACACCATAGGAAAAAAGCTGAAACAATTTGAAGGTTATACGTTATTACACTGGTCAACATTGAAATCATTACTGATTTTAAAAGGCCCTAAACTGAACACGAATATAACATTAAAAAATTTTTATTGGCTCTTGTTTTGAAGATATTGCATGTAGTTCATTTTTGACGTTTCACCGTGTAAATTTATCCAGTAGGACATCAACAACATCCCAAATAAGCCTTGAATGATGTAATATTGCATCACATTACTTAATACCAGCATGCACACATCATCCAGAGTTGATTGCATCATTTTCTGATGCAATGCAATACTACCGCCAGACGGCTGCTGAAGCCATCTGACGTCAGCAGTGTATACGCAGTCGGAAAGGTCGAGCATTTAAATTATTTTAGACTGTGTGTGAGACAGTTTAAGCTACTGTTACATGTAACTTTTATTAATCATATAATTTTAGCCATTTAGGTACAATACAGAACAGTAATGCCGTGAAAGTGCTTTAATACCATTGACAATTTCTGCTACATTTGTGGGGAAGTGACATTTGCCAACCAGAAGAAAAGTATCACTTCTCAACTGAAAAAGGCATATCATCTTTACTTCGGATGCAAGATTGGTGACCAAGACAAGCCTTGGACCCTGCATATATGCTGCGCTACATGTACAACACAGCTTTCACAGTGGTTGAATTGCAAAAGACCATCAATGTCGTTTGCAGTCCCCATGGTGTGGAGAGAGCCAAGCAACCAAATAAATAACTGTTACTTCTGCTTGGTTCTTCCTCTTTCCAGCGGAATAACGAAGCAAAAGAAGTCGAGCATAGTCTACCCAAACATTCCGTCTGCATTGAGACCAGTTCCACATGGTAAGGGACTTCCTATTCCAGAACCTCCATCAGAATATTCTCTTGATTCATCTGATGAGGACAAGGGTGAGCCGACCTGTTCTTCTCCTGGTCCATCAGCATGCAGTGTGTCGTGAAGTACAGGGTTCAGAACCGATGGAGACAGAGGATTCACTACAAAGTGAAACCAGAACTGTCAGTGCTGAAACAAGCATGGAGGGTTGGCATGGAAACCCTAAACAAAGAACGTCACAGAGTGTTAGGGAACGCCCATCCCCTGAGCTAGCTCCTGCCTCATCAGGGAAGTGGGAACACCTGGTGGGAGGTGTGGCTCAGCACAACGGAGAAAGAAACTTAGATAAAAAGCCTTTAGTTAAATATAGGACAGAGAAGGAGAAGGAGAAAGTCACAGACATAGTCTCAGATACGGAGACAGAAGGAAAAGGCAGCACAGCAAGCGTGGAGAAAGCTGAAAGAAGGAGAAAACCAGAGAAAGATAGATACTCCGAGGGCAGCCAAGGTCTGTGGCTGAGAGAAGGGAAAAGGGAAAGAAATCCCAATTCCACTCGGAGGAACTTCTCAGAGGAAGAGAGCTGGGGAAGATATTCAAGTCCAGTTCCTAGGGAGCAGTGCTCAACTACAAAAAGCACTGGGGATTTTTACTATCCAAAAAGCAGAGACGTTTATTCTGGGAACCAGAAAAGACAACCACGCTGTGCTCACAACAGACAGCCTGCAGGTAAAGCTTATTTCCCTGATACCAAGCTTTTATCAAAGGGGAGAGAAAAGTTTTACCAACCTTTTTGTAGCCGAGGGAGATACCTGGGAGAAAGCAATTCTAAAGGCAGACACAGAATTCCCTGTAGCCAAACAGAAGAGGGAAACGTGTATCCTTTTAATTACAGAGGGCTGTGTGCACAGGAAGCCAAACACCCAGACTCACAGAGCGGGTTGGGGGAAGGGAACCCTGTAATTGGAACGGAGAGGTTTGCGTGGCAGGCAGAAGAACCCTCTCTAAGAGACCTTAAGGAAGAAGGTGATCTTATGCAGTGGGATCCTTATCAACCCCCTGAGTCCGAAGTGTTTATGGACTGCTCTTATATGGTGGCAGACAATGTGCAGTCCCTTTGTTAATAATACTGGATTTTGCTGAAGGAAGAAAAACAGCCAAAAGAAGTATTTTGGAGGGAAACTGTTTTATTCTTTTTGATTCCGTAACAGCTGAAGATAAGCATTATTTAAGTTGCCTATTTTTGTTCACATCAGGAATATGGTTTCTTTGTAAATATATTCTTTGTTCATGGTCATCAACATTAAACCCCGGGAGGGGCAATAAATCCTAAATTTAACCTGAACCACTCATGCACAACTTGGACTCATTCTTACTACTGTAGGACTACATTACCCAGGAGGCCTTTCCAAACCTCCATTTAAAGTTCACAGTATAAGAAACACAACTACCCACTTGCCTTGCCCACGCTAAATGCCTCTGGGAGGGTGAGTGGTGACATATCTGGCGTAGTTTTTCGGATGCTTGACCTTGAATGAAGGACACCAGAGGAAACTACGGCACCAGGACTCCTGCACAAGCAAGTGGGCTACCAGAAGGCTGCAAGAGAGATAAAGACAAGACACAGCTTCTTTTCCTGAAATGCAGACCTCTACACGAAGCCTCAGGTAATAGCACCTGGGCATAAGTGAGGGAGGATATCAGGAAAAGGGGGCGCTGTGGGGTTGAAAAAAAAAACAAAAACAAAAAAAAACCTGAAAAGGGAGCCGCACTTGGGTTTTTTTTTTTGTCTCTTTCATTGCAGGTGCTGACACGAGATGGAGGCCCAGGACGTGATAGCGTGGATGCGAAAGCAATGGGACCTACAGATGGAACTTGCCAAGCACATCCAGGAGGAAAACGCTACACTCATGAGAGAGCAGCAAAAGCCGCTGCTGGACGCTGTGACAGCACTTCTAAGAGAACGCCGAGAACCACGGATGGAGAATCCTATGGTTATGCCAGGACCCCCAATGAACGCAAGTCATGCATTCTCTTTAGGACAATTGAGTCCAACTGATAACATTGACGATTTATAGATGCGTTTGAGCGTATTGGGCAGGCGTTAAAATGGCCTGATAGTCAGTGGGCTACGCGCTTTGCAGTCTCGCTGACAGGCGAAGCCCTGTCAGCCTACAAAGCCATGCCAGCCGCTCTTGCAGGCGACTATATGGAAATAAAAAGAGCGGTAAAAGACAGGTTAGGGCTGACAACCTCACATTATAGGAGGCTATTCAGGGAAGCCCGCCTGAGGCCTCAAGAAACTCCAAAGGCGTTACAACAACGTCTGAAAAATCTGGCTTGGAAATGGCTGAGTCCAGAAACTAAGACGATGGAAAATGTATTAGATACAGTTATTTTAGAACAATTTGTACAGGCTGTACCTAGAGAAATGAAGATGTACCTCACCTTGCAGGATTGCAAGACTACCGAGGAAGCAGCTAATTTGGCGGACCGGTTTCTGGAGGCCCAAATAGCTGACCCCTCGGAATGCAGCATACTGCAAGCTGCAGGTTTGTGCGGTGTTAAAAAGGGAAAGGTTCCCTATAGTGGAAAATATGCAATGACTACTGTGAATGTTAGAAATAGGAATGATGAGAGTGTTTTTGTGCCCAGAGCGAATGTGTTTACACCCAAGGGTAAATGTTATCTGTGTGGGAAAGTAGGGCATTTTAAAAGAGAATGCACCAAAAGAACTGTCCTGATGTCTGGGGTGGATAAACCAGTCCAGGAGGGGTTTCTGCTACCCGTTCAAGTAGAAGGCATCGACACGCTGGCACTGCTTGACTCGGGGGCAGACCAGAGTATGATTTCTCGCACACTCTGGGAGGCCATCGTGAGGCGCTGTTCGTCGCCCCCGAGCCAAGCAGAAGGCCAAGTACGCGTGAGATGTGTACACGGCGCTTCATCGCCTTATCCCTTACACGAAATAACCGTGAAGGGGTTAGGAACCACATACACTCTGTTGTTCGCGGTAGTTCCCAAACTACCCCATGAGATGGTCTTAGGGCGCGATTGGCCACCTTTTTATAAAGAGATAGGTGAAGGCCTTAGCCGGTTAGGCTATAAGGGTACATTACCCCCAACAGAGATGACAGGAACTGGTCCAGAGGCTTTAACAGCCAAAATTCCTGCGCCTCTGTTCGGGAATCCAAAAAAAGCTCCTAGTCCAACCCAGACCCGAGTCAAAGGGGTACCCCCGGGGAAGGCAAAATTCGTGCTACAGTTTTGCCGAATGACACCAAAGGCCAAAGGCCCCCAAAGAGCTTCTAGCGGGTCCGCTGGGTATGATCTTTTCAGTTCTGAAAACACGGTGGTGGAAAAGGGAGGAAAAACCCTAGTGAATACTGGGATCCAAATTAAGCTGCCCGAAGGATGTTATGGGAGAATAGCTCCTAGGTCGGGCCTTGCCGTTAAAAATTCCATAGATATTGGAGCGGGAGTAATAGACCCCGATTATCGAGGCCCTGTAAAAATTCTCATTTTTAACTTCGGGGCGGAGGATTTTAAAATTCGGGAGGGAGACCGAATTGCGCAATTAGTGTGCGAACGGGTAGGATTCCCGGTAGTGGAAGAGGTCCCAGCACTAACACCCACAGACAGGGGGGAGGGTGGTTTTGGTTCTACGGGTCAGAGGGAAATAAAAGGGATGACAGCCCTAGCTGAGGAAAAGCGAGAGGAGGACCTTGGGCCACAAACCTCGGATTGGAGGGAGCGGCCAGAGCCAAGGTTAGGTGAAACTTTATCCCAGTTTCAGCGGCAGGAGCTGACCCAACTATTGGGGAACTTTAAAGATGTCCTCACAACCAAGCCAGGCAAAACTCACCTAGTCGTCCATGAGGTGATCACAACACCAGGGCGCACTATTAGACAGCGGACCTACCGTATGCCTGAGGCCAAGAAGGCCGAAGTGATCAGGCAGGTTAAAGAAATGATAGAAATGGGGATAATTGAGGAGTCCTACAGCCCATGGTCCAGCCCCATAGTTTTAGTCCCGAAGCCCGATGGCACGCTCAGGTTCTGTATCGATTTCAGACAAGTCAACGATATTTCACAATTCGATGCATACCCGATGCCACGCATCGATGATTTGCTGGATCGATTGGGCCAAGCCAGATACCTGTCCACTTTAGATTTAACAAAAGGGTACTGGCAAATTCCCCTCACACGTGACTCAAAACCGAAAACAGCATTCAGTACACCAATTGGCTTATATCAATTTCGACGAATGCCATTTGGATTACATGGTGCGGCAGCCACGTGCCAGCGGTTAGTTGACCAGGTGTTGAGGCCCCACCATGATTACGCCTTAGCGTATATGGATGACATAGTCATTTATAGTACTACGTGGGCCCAACACCTGGCGAGGGTAGAGGCAGTACTACGGGCATTGCGGGAAAGCAGGCTTAACCCTGAACCCCGCAAAGTGTAGGTTTGCCACGGAGGAGGCGAAATACTTAGGTCACCTAGTGGGGAGAGGGACAGTGAAGCCATTAGCCAATAAGGTCCAGAGCGTCCGGGATTTTCCCCGTCCCGTCACCAAGAAACAGGTGCGCAGCTTTTTAGGGCTCATCGGTTACTATAGAAGGTTTATACCTCGGTTTGCAGATGAGAGCCTTCTATTCACCGAGATGCTAAAAAAGAACGCCCCTAATAGAGTTCGATGGACCCCAGAGGCTGAAACAGCTTTTTCCACCCTCAAGGGGAAGCTCTGCACAGCCCCAATTTTGAGAGGGATAGACTTAAGTCTACCATTTGTGGTGCAGACTGATGCATCAGAGAGTGGGTTAGGCGCAGTACTTTCCCAGGAATTTGAGGGGGTAGAACACCCAGTCACCTACATCAGTCGAAAGCTCTCCAAGGCCGAGAAAAAACTATTCGACTGTCGAAAAAGAATGCCTGGCCATTAAATGGGCAGTCGAGGCATTCCGTTTTTATTTAACGGGCAGGAAGTTCCTCCTTATAACGGACCATGCTCCGTTGAAATGGCTACATCAAATGCGGAATTCCAATGCCCGGCTCACAAGATGGCATTTAGCCCTACAGGCTTTCAATTTTGTAGTCCAACATAGGGCGGGTAAGCTACACGGCAATGCGGACGCACTCTCGCGTATTACGTACTGTCCGGGAGATACGGCAGTACGTAATATTTTAAGGCGGGGGATATGTCGTGAAGTACAGGGTTCAGAACCGATGGAGACAGAGGATTCACTACAAAGTGAAACCAGAACTGTCAGTGCTGAAACAAGCATGGAGGGTTGGCATGGAAACCCTAAACAAAGAACGTCACAGAGTGTTAGGGAACGCCCATCCCCTGAGCTAGCTCCTGCCTCATCAGGGAAGTGGGAACACCTGGTGGGAGGTGTGGCTCAGCACAACGGAGAAAGAAACTTAGATAAAAAACCTTTAGTTAAATATAGGACAGAGAAGGAGAAGGAGAAAGTCACAGACATAGTCTCAGATACGGAGACAGAAGGAAAAGGCAGCACAGCAAGCGTGGAGAAAGCTGAAAGAAGGAGAAAACCAGAGAAAGATAGATACTCCGAGGGCAGCCAAGGTCTGTGGCTGAGAGAAGGGAAAAGGGAAAGAAATCCCAATTCCACTCGGAGGAACTTCTCAGAGGAAGAGAGCTGGGGAAGATATTCAAGTCCAGTTCCTAGGGAGCAGTGCTCAACTACAAAAAGCACTGGGGATTTTTACTATCCAAAAAGCAGAGACGTTTATTCTGGGAACCAGAAAAGACAACCACGCTGTGCTCACAACAGACAGCCTGCAGGTAAAGCTTATTTCCCTGATACCAAGCTTTTATCAAAGGGGAGAGAAAAGTTTTACCAACCTTTTTGTAGCCGAGCGAGATACCTGGGAGAAAGCAATTCTAAAGGCAGACACAGAATTCCCTGTAGCCAAACAGAAGAGGGAAACGTGTATCCTTTTAATTACAGAGGGCTGTGTGCACAGGAAGCCAAACACCCAGACTCACAGAGCGGGTTGGGGGAAGGGAACCCTGTAATTGGAACGGAGAGGTTTGCGTGGCAGGCAGAAGAACCCTCTCTAAGAGACCTTAAGGAAGAAGGTGATCTTATGCAGTGGGATCCTTATCAACCCCCTGAGTCCGAAGTGTTTATGGACTGCTCTTATATGGTGGCAGACAATGTGCAGTCCCTTTGTTAATAATACTGGATTTTGCTGAAGGAAGAAAAACAGCCAAAAGAAGTATTTTGGAGGGAAACTGTTTTATTCTTTTTGATTCCGTAACAGCTGAAGATAAGCATTATTTAAGTTTCCTATTTTTGTTCACATCAGGAATATGGTTTCTTTGTAAATATATTCTTTGTTCATGGTCATCAACATCCAACCCCGGGAGGGGCAATAAATCCTAAATTTAACCTGAACCACTCATGCACAACTTGGACTCATTCTTACTACTGTAGGACTACATTACCCAGGAGGCCTTTCCAAACCTCCATTTAAAGTTCACAGTATAAGAAACACAACTACCCACTTGCCTTGCCCACGCTAAATGCCTCTGGGAGGGTGAGTGGTGACAAGTGACCCAGATTTTCACTGGGGTGCATATCAACTCCACACAGAATAACACAGGAAGAACTAAATGACCTGGTTCGTGATTTGGACTTATCCAAGAACAAGGCAGAATTGCTAGGATCAAGACTCCAACAATAGAATCTTCTAGAAGAAGATGTCAACATTACTTCATATCGAAAGTGCCACCAACAGTTGGAGCCTTTCTTCAGAAAGGAAAGTAATCTGGTATTCTGTTCCGATATTGAAAGCCTCTTGAATGCCTTAAAAATCACTCATGACCCACAAGACTGGAGACTATTTATAGACTCTTCGAAACTGAGTCTGAAGGCTGTGCTTTTGAACAATGGAAACCGTCTTCCATCTATTCCAGTAGCGCATGCTGTCCACATGAAAGAGACATTCGATAACTTAAAGCATCTACTGACTTCCATTAACTATAACAAGTACAACTGGCACCTCTGTGGTGACTTGAAGGTAGTTGCCCTTTTAATGGGACTGCAGCAGGGATATATAAAATACATGTGTTTCTTATGTGAGTGGGATAGCCGAGCAAGGGATTGGCACTACTTGAGGAAGGAATGGAATCGCAGACAAAATGTAACAGTTGGAGAGAAGAATATCCAGCACCCAGCTCTGGTTGAGACTCACAAAATCCTGCTACCACCCCTTCAAAATCAAACTAGGTTTGATGAAAATCTTCGTGAAAGCCATGGACCGCACTTCGCCAGCTTTCCGATACCTGCATGAAAAATTCCCTCGACGCAGCAAAGCAAAGATTAAAGAGGGAGTTTTTGTGGGTCCTCAGATTCGAGACCTCTTCAAAGATGACCGGTTCAATAACTTGCTGCAGGGTGATGCGAAACAAGCATGGAATGCTTTTCGCCTAGTGTCTACAAACTTTCTCGGGAATGTTAGGGCAGAAAACTATAAGGAACTAGTAGAAGGCATTCTGATGCAGTATCAGAAACTTGGCTGCAATATGTCTCTAAAGATCCATTTCCTTGATTCCCATCTTGATTTCTTTCCTGACAACTGTGGTATGGTTAGTGATGAACAGGGCAAACGTTTTCACCAGGATATTGCAACGATGGAGCAAAGAGACCAGGGAAAATGGCCCACTACAATGCTGACTGACTACTGCTGGACACTCCCCAGAGAAGCTCCCAAACAGCTGTACAAGAGACAGACGAAAAAATCCAAGAAGTAGTCTATGACTTTTTTTTTTGTACAGGTATTAACCGAAGGCCTATTATATTTACTATTGACATGCATTTTGTGATGTAAACATTAATTCTTGTAGATTACAAAAAAACTAGAGCCAACTTTGCAATTTCACTGTCATATTCGTGTTCAGCATATAAAAATTGATAAGAAATGACTATTTTTATTTCAGTAACATGACTTTTGTAAAAATTTGTTGACCAGTGAATTATTGGACTAAATTAACAGAGTTGCGACTAGCATTGTGTTTATCAGGTCAATGGCAAATGAGCCAAATATGATGTTATCTACTTGGATTCCTATCTTGATTTTGAAATGCTAGTTTTACCCATACCAGTGTTTGTTTTGGCTGCAGTGGATACATGCCTCAGGGACCACCAGCTAAAGCTCAGCTTCCAAAAATCAAGCTATGTGATTCAAAGGGAAGTTGTAAGCATTACTGAGATTGTTATTGGGAATGTTATTACTCCTAGGGACACCGTAATGGTTTTAGGGGTGCAAATTGGTTCTCAGCTTACTTTTGATGCCCACATCTTAAAAGCGATCAAGTCCTCATTTTGTGCATTTTAGGAAGGTTTGTGCCTTAAAGAGTCTATTAGAAGTTAAAGATCTGCAACTTTTGGTTCTATTGTTGTTAAGTGCCGTCGAGTCGATGTCGACTCATGGCGACCCTCTGGATAGTTATCCTAAACTGTATTCGGTCTTCAGTCAGGCGGCTCATTGTTAACAGACTGGAACCCATAGCTGCTGTTAGTGTATTGATCCATCTCATTGCTGGCCTTCCTCTTTTGCATTGACCTTCTACCTTGCCAAGCATGATGTCTTTCTCTAATGATCTCTCTCTTCTTTTGGTTAATTAATTCTTAATCTGTTAGATTACTGTAATGCATTATACAATATAATGGTCTGAAAAGCTCTTCAATTAAACAACCTGCAGTTACTTCAAAATACTGCTGTGAAATAGTTATAGTTATAATTGGGGCCTATAAGTATGATCAGGTCACCATACTGCTCACTGATCAGCATTGGTTCTCCATTTCATATAGAATAAAGTTTAACATCTTTATCCTTGCTCATCAAGCTGCACTGAGTGAGACACCTAGATATCTGATGCATCTACCTATACCATAAAAACCTGCACAACAATTTTATTCATCTCAGAATAATCTTTTCTTAACAACATTCGTGCAATTTCACTTAGCAATTACATATCCGTTT
Source organism: Ichthyophis bannanicus (assembly GCA_033557465.1). Classification (NCBI taxonomy): domain Eukaryota; kingdom Metazoa; phylum Chordata; class Amphibia; order Gymnophiona; family Ichthyophiidae; genus Ichthyophis; species Ichthyophis bannanicus. The sequence continues at coordinate 199,135,819 of CM066038.1, read as the reverse complement.
GTAGGGTTCCTTTATTATGGAACTTGCTCTGTAATTATCTGGGCTTGGAGACTTCCTACCCTAAATTTAATGCTGCACTGAACATTTCTTTTTTTCTAACAGGCTTTCCCACAAACATCATCTTAAGTTCCTTCTGTTCTGGTAACGTTCTTCCGAAAACGTTTCTTTAAGCATGCAGCACTGGCTCGAGTTGCACTTTCCCGTGTGAGTAGTGACATTGACCCTTTAGCGTCCTTTTTCTTTGCTGCTTTTTGTGTAGCTGTGTTGGCCATCCCATTGAATACTGACCTTTCTTTTAACTTTAGGTTGACCATTAACTACCATTTCTGTGCAATGTGTACCCTCTTTGTAAATTAAGTCCAAGAAAAGAGACTCTCCAGAGGGAGGCAGAATGGCTTTAGCTGTGCTGGTAGTAACAAAGGGAGTTAAAGCCATAAGTGTAGTAATGGAAGAGAAAGAGGCATAACTTCCTGGATTATACCGTGATTACAGATAGCACCTGACCCAGATCAGTTAGCAACAGCAGACTAATCTCTAGTCCATGTTTGCAGCATGAAGGAGAGGGAGGCAGTATTTAGGATGGCAGCTACAGGGGAGGTAGGCATTGTCTGATGGGGTAGTTTTCCATGAATCTGTATCCAGAGCTGGACTCTAAGGAAAAGAGCACGTTCTGCAGCAGTTGAATTTCAGAAAAATGGGAACATTGTCTAGTGCATGTGTTAATCAGAATTTGTACCTCTAGAATTAGACCATTCTTTAGCTCATGGCAAGATTTCTAAGCAATATGGAATATATTTTCATAGACTTAATGGCCTAATTCATGAGACCTTTCTCCTTTAGTAAATGACGTTGTTAGTCACCTGTTAAAAGGGTTGAAATGATAAACCCATATAAGTCATCTGTCAATTTTCAGTCACCTGAAAATACATGTGTAATTTCACACATATTTATTTGGTTGCTGTCTTCTTATGTCTTGCCCATGATTTATTTCTATGAGAAAAAGGCACTCTAGCAATGCAATGGGGGCACTGCGTCCAAATCTCTCTCATGCATATTCATTGTGGTTATCCTGAAAACCTGACTGGCCAAGTTTGTCCCAAGGACAGATTTGAGAACCCCTGTGTTAGATATATGCAACAAACCTTACATTTTCAAAAGATGTGCACACACATCTCATGCAACCAATGTGTCTGTCTTTGAACCTCCATTTTACTTTTCCTAAATTTAGGGAGGCCGCGGGCAGGGTCCTGGTGGCCGACAGTAACCGGACGCGCGGCCCGGTGCGGGGACCCTGCGCGCGGCCGCGGGCTGGAGGCTCATGGCAGGTGAGGTTGAAAACCATTGGCTCCTGGCGAATGCAGCCACGCGGGAGCCAATGGGAAGCGGCTGGGGGAGTGCGACTGGGGAGAGGAGCAGGTTGCCGGACTCCGCGTGGCAGTTGCAGCATCGGAGTCTGAAGGGGTGCCAGCTTCTTTTCCTTGCCTTGGTTCGTGCTGTGGGGCCTGCGGCGTGGCGTTTTTGGCTGGGCTTGACGGTGTTGCAGCGGCGGTAGTGTTCGGCGGCGGCTTAAGGCTGCGCTGGAGGTCGGGTCGGAGGAACCGCAGGCAAGTGCAGCATGTTGACAGCAACGGGTGCGGCTTGGTCGGGCCCTCTTGTGGGGGTGCTGTTTGCTCAGGTTCGTGGTGAGTCGGCCTTTTATGAGGGGAGTTCTCAGACCCTGAAAGAGGGTTAATTGTTTTATTTCTCGCCAACAGCCTACGTTTAAAAAAAAAAAAAAAACCCAACTCTTTACTATTGCTTGCGCTGGGTCAGGCACGTGGTTATCAAGGCCTGATGCCTCAGCGAGGAGGGCGTGCGGGCCGGGCAGGGGGACAGGGGGACAGGGGAGGACTGCCGGGCGCCGGAGTGTGTCTTTGAGGGCCGTGTCTTGCGGGGGGGGGGAGCTGGGGGGGGTGTGGGAGAGCTTGAGGATGCTGTGGGGGTCCTATTATGCAGAGAGGGTCGCGTGGGGCAGCGGCCTCGGGGAGGGGGTCTTTGAGGGGCCGGGGGGTGGTGCAGGGGTGTGGGGGATATCGGGGGGATCGGAGGACCAGTAGTGGAGGTGCACGGGGGGGGGGGAGGACTCGGGCTAAAAGGGGCACGCCGCGTGGGGCGGGGCGGGCTGGTGCTGGTCAGCCGCAGAGGGTGGAGGTGCCGTGCGAGGGCATCGGTGGGGGTGCTGTGGAGGGGGGGGCCAGTAGGGGCGGGGGGGTGGATGGTTTTGGGGGACCGGTGCAAGGGTGAGGGGGAGCAGCGCCGATGGCTGGGTCGCCTTCCTTGCACGGTGCTTTTCCAGCAGCGTGGTGGCCACCGGTTCCAGGGGGCTATGTGGCGCTTGGGGGGCCATCTCCTTGGGAGCACTGGGTAAGCGGGGGGCAAGGTACTTCAGTGTCCGATGAGCGTGCGGCTTGGTCCCCATGTGGCCTTCGGTGTTTTTCCCCCCTGTTTTTCCTTTTTTGTCTCCACAGGTGCGGGGGCTACCACAACCTTCGTGGGGGCCTGGTGGTGGGAATACGGATTACATGGCGACGGCGGTCGGAGGAGCTGCGGCGCTGCAAAGTTCCGTGGAGGCGGCGGCAGATGGGGGCCAGGTCGCAGCAGCGTGGATCGGCGAGGTGCATTGCCAGTTGGAGCAGGACCCCGCGCTGATTTCAGCGTTGGAGGGACGTGCCTCAGGTGAGTTGTCGGGGGACCAGGGTGTGGATTCGTTGCACCTGCTGGTGCTAGGCACTGTGGGGCACGTGGCTCGCAAGAAGAGGCGTCGTTCTTGCCGGCGGCGGCGTAGTTCCGAGTCGTCTTCCTCTTCCTCTTCGGGCGATTCATCTTCGTCGTCGGGAGGGGAGGTCGGGAGGCAAGATGGCATTGGGGGTGGGGCAGCGGGGTCTAGTACGGGGGGTGGGGCCCCATCGGTTGTGGCATTCGTGGAGCTGTGGGAGGGGGTGCCAAAGAAGCTTCAGAGGAAAATTCGTAAGCGGTGGTATATTGATATTTTTCGGTTGTTGGAGGGCCGAAAGTGGTCTGGTGAGAGCCGTAAGAAGAGGAAAGAGGATGAGAAGGCCGGTCGAGTTCGGAAAGTGGCGCGTAATGTGGTAAACTAGACCCGTGCGTTTCTGCGCCTGGCCGGTGTGTGAGGGCATTATTCACTGCGGCATTATGGTATGTTACTGGCTTATGCGGACTCCATTTTGGAAGCTTCTCAGATGCACGAGGGATGGGCGTGGTTAAGGTATGACGAGAAGTTTAGGGTCAAGATGGAGGAGAATAGATCATTATCCTGGGGCACCCAAGACATCAACCTCTGGTTGACTCAAATGTCTTCTAGATCAGGACTGGGTACAGGGGGTGGTGGGGGGAGGGGGGTGCTGTAGGAGTGCTTTTGGGGGGCCATTCCTTTCGGTTGGCGGGGGGTTACAATCCAAAAGTGGGACGGGGGGTCAGTGACGGGCGTTGGCGGTTTAATAGGACCACCTGCCCCTTTCCAGACTGCAAATTTAAACACTTCTGCTCAGTTTGTGGCGGGGGGCACTCCGCTGCCAGGTGTAGTGGAAGAGGGTCCGACGGTGCCACTGGGCCGGGACCCAAGTCCCAATGAGTGGGTAGCCGTGCCCCAACTCCTGTTCGTATGGAATTATTGCGGATGTGGCTCCAGGAATATCCGAGGAAGCAGGATGGGGAGGTGATAGGGAGGGGTTTTCAGCTTGGTTTTGTCATCCCAGTTCGAGGTGTGGTGGGGGCGGCTAGCGCCCGGAACTCGCCTTCGGTTCGGCGGTTTGCTTCGGTGGTGCGGGATAAGTTGGATTTGGAGTTGAGGTTGGGACGGATCGCGGGTCCGTTCGTCGACCCTCCTTTCCCGGACATGGTAATTTCTCCTTTGGGGATTGTATCTAAGAAGGCGCCGGGGAAGTTTCGGCTTATTCATAACCTGTCCTGTCCGTCGGGTGCGTCGGTGAATGACCATATCCCGCGTGAGTTATGCACGGTGCGGTATGCGTCCTTTGACAGGGCGGCGGAGTTGGTGAGGGCAGCGGGACAGGCGGCGCTGATGGCGAAGGTGGATATTGAATCCGCCTTCCGTTTGTTGCCGGTACATCCTTCCTCCTTTCCTTTGTTGGGTTTTTGTTTTTTAGGGCAGTATTATTTTGATAGGTGTATGCCTATGGGCTGCTCCGTCTCCTGTGCTTACTTTGAGAAGTTCAGTTCGTTTTTGCAGTGGATGTTGTGTCGTAAGACGGGCTTGCGGAGTGTAGTGCATTACTTGGACGATTTCCTTTTCGTCGGTTCGACCCATTCCGATGAGTGTCAACAGTTGTTAGCTGGTTTCCGGGAGTTATCGATGGAGTTAGGTGTGCCATTGGCAGTGGAAAAGACTGAGGGGCCTACGACCCGGCTCACATTCCTGGGGGTTGAACTGGACTCCGTTGAAATGGTCGCGCGGTTGCTGCCTGAGAAGGTGGCTAGTTTGGGGGTCGCTATCGTCCTGGGGTCTTCTAAGATAACCTTGCGTGAGATGGAAGTCCTGCTGGGCTCTTTGAACTTTGCCTGTAAGGTGATCCCTATGGGTAGGGTGTTCTCCAGGCGCCTTGCAGCGTCCATGGTGGGGGTGCGGAAGCCACATCACCGGATTAGAGTCACTGAACTGCTGAAAGCCGATTTACGAGTCTGGAGCTGATTTTTGGAGGATTTTAATGGAACTTCGGTTCTGCTGGGAGCTGAGGTATCCAGCGCAGAGCTGGAGCTGTTTACTGATGTGGCAGGGGGAGCCGGTTTCGGGGTTTACTTCGGGGGGGCCTGGTGTTCGGATCGGTGGCCCCAAAATTGGCAGGATTCGGGTTTAACTGCTAACATAACCTTCTTGGAATTGTTTCCAATCCTGGTGGCATTGGAGCTATGGCTGGATAGGTTGCGAGATCGGCGGATAGTCTGGTGGTGTGATAATGAGGCGGTGGTTAGTGTGGTTAATCGCTTCTCACCCCAGTGCTTACGGGTGGTGCGGTTGATGCGTGCAGTGGTGTGCGCCTGTTTGCAGTTGAATGTATCTGTTCGTGCTCGGCACCTTCCTGGGTTCAGTAATAAGATAGCTGATGCTCTTTCTCGTTTTCAGTGGGAGCAGTTCCGGGCACTGGCCCCAGCAGTGGACAGAGAAGGATCAGTAGTCCCCGCGACATTGTGGAGCATTGGCCTGGAGGGGTGCTGACCTTGCTGCAAAGTACGGTGGCTGCCGGGACGTGGTCGGCGTACCAGCGTGGTTGTGACAAGGTGGCTGAGTTTCTGGCGGCGCGAGGTTGGCAGGCTGGCAGGGGGCCAGATGGCCTCATTGGTGGTTATATAGCGGAGGCCAGAGGTGCGGATCCTTTTGGAGAAATCCAAGACTGATCAGAGGGGGAGGGGTTTATGGGTCATATTACGGGAGGTCGCGGGACTTGCTACGTGCCTGGTCCTGGCTGTGAGGTCGTACTTGAGGGTGCGCCCTGAGCGGGCCGGGGTTCTTTCTGCATGTGAATGCGCGGGTGTTGACATGTTTTCCGGTAACTGCAGTGCTTCGGTGGCGCTAAGTTTTTGGGTGAGGACCCCATGTGCTTTGCACCTCACTCCTTTCCTGTCGGTGCGGCTACTAGTGCGGCGGGGGTCGGGCTGCCCGAGGATGTAATTAGAAGTATCGGCAGGTGGCGGTCTCGGGCTTTTCAGGGTTACATACGGCTGTGAAGGGTGGCTTTGATTGGGGGTGGGGGATGCTAATTGTACATTTGTTTTTCAGATGGGGGTCTTGAGCCTGGTGGTGCCTGGGTGGTTGGGCATTCGTTTGTCCACTGGGCATGTCTGCGCGCTGCCGTTCGGCCTGGAGGCCTGAATTTGTGGATGGATCCTGCAGTGGTGTCGGTCTCATGGCTGGGGCAGCGGGGACTTCGCTGGCTGCAGCTGCTTCCTTTGCTACGGCACCACATGAGGACATCGCGTCAACCGGCAGTGCTGATCGTGCATTTGGGGGGTAATGACCTTCGTCTCCTGGTCCTGTCGTCAGCTGATTAGAGCGGTGCAGGACGAATTGGCGGTGGTTATGAGAATGTGTCCTGGGACAATTTTATTGTGGTCTGACATTATCCCTCGGCCTGCGTGCTGGAGCCAGCGACGGTGGTCGCGGGGGCTGATTAAGATAAACCGGCAGATCGGTCGGTGGGTTTGCAGGCATGGGGGTTATCAGATTAGGCATTCTTGGGTGGAGGTGGGTTGTGCTGGCCTTTACAGGGGTGATGGTGTGCATTTGTCTCCAGTTGGCATTGATCTGCTCCTTAGTGACTGGCAGGAGGCTCTGGAGTATGTTGTCTTGCGGGATAACCGCTGGTCGCAGCTTTGGGGGGGGGGGGGGGCGGCGCATCGACAGGTCTGTCGCATGTGCCGGTGGCGGGATCCCGGAGGTTTCCGGGGTCCGGTGCCTCATGGTACACTTGGGCGGGGTTGGGGTGCCCCTGACCCGGATAAACCCTGCTGGCCTTTGCTATGGGCATGGCGAAGTCGGGGAAAGGGCTAGGAAACATGCCGGGGGGCAAGTGTAGGGCTGTAGTGGCGGTAGTGCGCTTTGCTAAGGCATGGCTGGTGCGGGTCTACTCCGCTACGTGGCTGGTTATGGTTTATGTTGTTGGAATATTTGTTAATGGTTAATAATTAATAAAGCTGCGACCAGTTTTGTTCCATGATTGTGGTGTAGTGTTGTTCTTGTGGGATGGGTGTTGGGGGGGACAGAGGGGGGGGAGGGGGAGGTTGGTTGGCAGGGCCCGGAGCACCGGGTACGCTTGCCTCGGTTATTAGGGAGGCTGCGGGCAGGGTCCCGGCGGCCGACAGTAACTGGGCGCGCGGCCCGGTGCGGGGACCCTGCGCGCGGCCACGGGCTGGAGGCTCGTGGCAGGTGAGGTTGAAAATCATTGGCTCCCGGCGAATGCAGCCGCGCGGGAGCCAATGGGAAGCGGCCGGGGGAGTGCGACTGGGGAGAGGAGCAGGTTGCCGGACTCCGCGTGGCAGTTGCAGCATCGGAGTCTGAAGGGGTGCCAGCTTCCCTCCCACCCTCCCTTGGGGGTTTGGCTTAGGGAGGAGAATTGGGGTGTTGCAGCTGGGGGGGGGGGCGGGATCCCAGAGGTTTCTGGGGTCCGGTGCCTCATGGTACACTTGGGCGGGGGTGGGGTGCCCCTGACCCAGATAAACCCTGCTGGCTTTTGCTATGGGCATGGCGAAGTCGGGGAAAGGGCTAGGAAACTTGCCGGGGGGCAAGTGTAGGGCCGTAGCGGTGGTAGAGCGCTTTGCTAAGGCATGGCTGGTGCGGGTCTACTCCGCTACGTGGCTGGTTATGGTTTATGTTGTTGGAATATTTGTTAATGGTTAATAATTAATAAAGCTGCGACCAGTTTTGTTCCATGATTGTGGTGTAGTGTTGTTCTTGTGGGATGGGTGTTGGGGGGGGACAGAGGGGGGGGAGGGGGAGGTTGGTTGGCAGGGCCCGGAGCACCGGGTATGCTTGCCTCGGTTAATAAGCATGTATGTTTACCCTCATAATAACTTGATATTAAAACTCAGTGTATGCTTTGTGTTTGAAAAAGATCTTGAAGTATGCATTTAACTTTGTGATTAGGCTTTGTAACCAAGCTGCCCTTCCTAATAACTCTTTAGGGTTGGATCTTCTTTCCCTAGGCAGAAGATATGACAGGTAGGCATTAGTTGGTTTCTTCGAGAGAGCGTTTTACTTGCAGAAATGGGCTACTTGAAAATTCCCCAGCCTCTCTGTGGGTAAAAGCATGCATGTTTTTTAGAGTTCAGATCTGCATGAAATTTTGTTAATCAAGTCCATTGCACGGGTAGCAAAATTGTGTGCTAATGAGGCTGTTAACCTGTGGTAAAGGTTTACCCTTTTCTTTATTACTTATTAAACTCTAGAGACTGATAGTGGTAGTTATCTTTTGTTGCAAAAACCTGCTTGTGAAAGCTCTTGCACATGCCCATTTTCCCGAAATTCATTATTGAGGTGCTTTGCATGATTTTGCATAGCAGGAGTTCTTCATTAATAAGAACTTTCAAGCATAGCAGTCAACATGGAAGTTTATTACCCTAAGGGTCCAAGTATTGTGAATTGTTTTGCACACAGCCTTCCATATATTAAACATGTAAAAGTCTGAAACACTGGTAGTTTTTTCTACTTAGAGCCAGTTTGCATGTTTTAATATGCGTAAAGTATATCAGTTTCCTGTAGCTTAAAATTTTCTTTGTATGTTTCTGCCAATTCTACTGTGTAACTCCTGTCCTTTGCTCAATTATAAATTCAATCCACATTTATCAGAAAGATCTTTCTTTAGTTTTGCACCGTTTAGAATAATCGAGCTGTGCTTCTCCATCTCAGTATTGCTTTCCCCCTTTTCACAGCTTCTTTCTGCCATGCAACATTCTTGCTATATCACAATTCCTTCCATACCTGCAGCAGCACAGACCGGGGGGGACTCCCATGCAGCTTTGCAGGAACATTGTTCTAACAGCAGTAATGGTTCTACAGAAAGCTGGATGCTCTCTGATCATTGGCATACATTCCACTGGACCGACCTAAGAATTCTCCAAAGATAATGTGTGCAACTTCTTTGAATAATTCTTATGTGGGTCTAATTAAATTAAATAACAAACTGCACAGAATTCAGTCCTTATCTCATTTTTCTCCTTTCCTAAGTGCTGATTATAATATTCCTTCACAGCCAAGCTTTAATTGCCTTTTATTCTGTTTTGTAGGATCTGATATTGATATATTTGTATGCAAGATACTATGTAAAATTAAATTTTAATATCAGTTGTAGACCACTAGTGCTTATAGGACCAGCAGAGGGAACACGCCAGAAAATTTGATATTCACATAGAACTGGGGCTGAAGTGAAGATTCTAGTTTGGCTTAAAGATACAAACACAAGCTGAGACAATTTAATTAGCACAGACAAAGTCAGATAAGTCTAAAGTTAAAATATATTTAGGTCAATAGTTAGACCCAGTGGTCAGTGCTGCTAAAGTGTCTGACCGGCACAGCCAAGAATGAAAACAGACATTTAGCACTGGAACCTATTCAGCATCCAGCACTGAATATCTGGGTTTGCCGGCAATCGGCCTTGCTACCTGGTTAACATCGATATTTGGCTGCTAAATAGCAAGATCAGCATAAAGCTAGGGCAGCAATTGACCCGTCTGGTTTGCCAATCCGGTTAGCGATTGAATATTGCTGAGAAGGAGGTAGGTGCTGAGTGCACCCCGCTCCACCCATGGACCGCTGCGGCACTAACTAGATTGTGCCAAGGCGATCTGTGGGGATATTCAGTAGCAATGTCCAGTTAGTGCCGCTAAATATTGGGATCACCAGGGTTTGTTTATTTATTTAACAGTTTTTTATATACCGCCTTTGATCCAAGGCAGGTTACACTGAACAACAACACATAATCTCAAGAGATTTGTTTTACAAAAAACAAGGGGTAAATTACTTGGAATTAAATATGGGGGTTATGACTGAATCAATGGTGGGTGGGTGGTTATGGTACATACATTAGGTCCAAAGTGTTCTATGAAGAGGTTTTTTAATAGTTTCTTAATTAATTAATTTATTTATTTATTTGCATTTCTTATATACCGCACTATTTGCAATCAGCGCGGTTTACATGAAACAAATGGTATCCGACAATAAACAAAAGTCAGGTCATTACATTGAACAGGAACAAGTAACTTGGAAAACAGGGTAAACTACTTGATGTCTTGAGTAGATCAAACAGAACTGAAGGCTTCGGGTAAGGAGTTCCATATCAATGGAACGTATAGTGAGAAGGCTCTGTTGCTTGTCTGCTGCATACATTTGGTCTTGAAAGAAGGGATGGCCAGAAGATTCTGAGTTTCTGATCTTCTGAGTCTTGTTGTGGATGCTCGAGATTTGACCCTCAAGACAGGGGGCGAAGAGGTTATGAAGGATTTTATAGATGGTGGTTATGGTTTTGTGTTTAATCCTTTGGGCAATTGGGAGCCAGTGCAGACTTCTAAGCATTGGAGTTGATGACTTGATGCACCTGTTAGGATTCTAGTGGCAGCGTTTTGCATTAGCTGGAGTGGATATAATGCCTGTTTTGACGGCCCTTGATAGAGAATGTTGCCGTAGAAAAGATGGGGTGTTATGATGACCTGAAAAATTGATCTGAAATCGTTGTCTTGTAGGAGAGGGCGTAGAGGTTTAAGGAGCCTAAGTTTCCAGTATGCTGTGTTTGCCACATTCTTGATGTGCGAAAGCATGTTGAGGTTGCTGTCGATGGTTATACCAAGGTACTTGACTTCCCTTTTTATGTTAATTTCAGCGTTATGTAGTATGAGCTTATCTGGATGATTGAAAGTTTGGTTTCTGAAGATTAGTAATGCCTCGGTTTTGTTTTTATTCACTGTAAGATTTAGTTTGGTGAGAAGGTTTGTGACAGCAGTGAAGACGTCTGCTATGATTGTGAAGTCCGGATTGAGTGTGTTGAATGTCATATGGAACATGATGTCATCTGCATAGAGGTGAAAGTGTATGTCCAATTTTCTTCTTAGATTACATATGGGCTGTATGTCGATGTTAAATAGTAAGCCAGACAGGGCTGAACCTTGTGGAATGCCTTGTCTTAAGTTAAATGCTTTGGATTGCTGGATCCAATTTTTACTTGCATGGCGCTGTCTGAGAGGTAGGATACAAACCAATTTAATGTGCTGTTTATTGAATCTGTTGAGTTGGAGTCACTGGTCAGGTAGGACATGATTGAGAATAGTTCCCTGGTATGGTTGAGAGATTTCATAAGGATGTTTGTGTAGTACTCTTTTTGGCAATTGTTGCATAGTCTGTTGTATTCAGGCCGCTTGGTAAGGAGTGGTTGCATCTTGTGAATGTTTCCATTTTCTTTCTAATAGCCTGAGCTTTCGTCTGATCTGGTAGAGCTTACTGGTGAACCGAGGGGGGGGGGGGGTACATAGATTTAGGGTGAGTTGTAGATAGTCATTCTTTTAATATTGATGCGTCATTAATTACAGAGTTCCATGAGCTGATGAAACTATCTAAGTCAGGTATGTCTGTATCTATAAGCAGAGACATCATTGAGGAAAGGTGATGGGTTGAATGCCCTGAATCGCTGCCTGTGTTGTTGTTATTAGGGTAGATTTGGTAGGTGGATGCGGTTTGTAGGTCCTGTAAACTGCATAAACCCTTCTGAATATTGGGCCATTTTTTCCAACTTTGGGTTTGTTTGGTGCATAATAACTTCTTTGAGTACTTCTTTGGGTACCCCATGGTCATACAATGGTCCAGTAAGAGAATCTGTTGGACCATTATATGACTATGGGGTAAAAGGGGCACTAGGGGAGGACAAGGCCATAGTGGAGAGAAAAAATAATTTTTTGTTTTGGTCTTTAACAGGGTCGATGCTGCCTGTCTTACTGCTCTGTATGAATGATTACAGTGCTGCCCCCCACCTGTGCCCACTGTCACTATTGTCTCCACCGATTCCAATGGAGCCCTTCACAAGTCTCTGTTTTTCCCCCAACATGCTGAAAATTCTGAGATAGCTGTGTTAATTTGGAGTAGCCAAAATAACAGACAGGTGCCACCTTTTATACTAACTAACTTATTAAGGTATGAACTTTTGAGGATAAGAGTCCACATCAAAATGGACTCTTGCCCGTAAAACTCAATAAACTGATTAGTCTATAAGATTTATGTATGAGTGAGGTTATAAATGTAGTATGTCATTAGTAATTCTGAGGTCTATCTTAATTGTATTGATAAACTATGTCCCATCCTCTATTCTGGATGGTACTAATAAGAAATGTGCCTGAGTGGGAAGATCATTTAAGCTTTGATGATGTTCCATTCCTTGGGAAAAAACCCTCGTTTCCCTTCCCTGTGTAATGACCCTGTGCCATTATAGATAAAATTAGTTTTGAAAGTGTTTATGCAAAGTCTGCTTCTGGGTCTCATGATTCTTCATTTTAAATAAAGTAGTATGGTGGCCATGTTTGTCCTCTTCAATTCACAGAAAATAAGGTGAAGAAATGATACCAGTTAGTGCAATAAAAGATAACAGCTTATATGTCTGTTTGCCTTTATTTATTTCTTCCCAGAGAAACAGAGGACAGGAAGGAGAGAATGAAGAGTGGGCACACCACCTTCTGGGATCAAGAAAAAGCCACTCAAGAATAAAATGATTCTTTCTCTGTAAAGTGATTATGGGTGCAATCACTGAGAAAAAAAGTTTCAGCGAATGCACAAAATTCACAATTTGTAGGTTCCCTAATTGCTGCTTTCAAATAGCTAAATAAACAATTTTAGATACACTCACTCACATTCTCTCTCTCTCTCAAGTCTCATCGTGTCAAGAACACCTGCCTCCCCTCTCTCCCAAAAATCTGAAAAACAATAGCTGACTGAGCTTATTGAATCTTTATTTTGTGAAGTAAAACATATGGTTTACAGAAATTCTACCACCTACAGGGAATAATGAAATAGAAATTAAAAGTTGCAGATCCTATTAAGGCAAAGGCTCTGAGGAAAGATTCCGAAGGTGCGACACTAATAATAATAATAGGAAATAAATGATAGAGAACAATGGAATTGATGACCTCAGTTGCTCATGGCCAAGCCGGTGCTTTCGTTGTCCCATGAAGAATGCACTGGGGCTTGCTGTCTTGGTCCCCGGCCACTCTCAGAAAGCTTCCCAGCACAGCCTGCACCACCTTTCCTGATGAAGAGCGTCCAAAAACCTCACTTCTTTCTGATCTGAATACAGTAATAGAGCTGGGCCTCACTCGGTGCCATGGCTTCCACCTCACCTCGCCTGGCCTTGCCTCTCCTTTTTCTTTTTAACGATGCCTATATTGTTACTATTGCAAATCTCAAAAAAATTAGAAAGCAAGGCTTTGGAGCCCATGGACGCACTGCATGTCTGACACATCCCATGTTCCTCTGATGGAGCTTACTGTTACTGAGGAGCATGGACACATCGAACATGCAGGCACATGGGTTCCAAAGCCCCCAAGCTGATTTTTGCTTTGCTTCTACACTGTCCATTGCTTTCTGCCATTCATCCTACATCTGGGCCTGGCCGACTCATTATGCATAGTGGGTCGCACCAGCCCTGGTCTTTAATATAGGAAATGTAGGAGTGATACCCATGCCAGAAAAGATATTTAAAAGTGATGATTTGCAGGAACTAAAACAAATCTCATTGAACCCAAACCTAGAACATGTAATAGGGCAATTTGACAAATTAAAAACTAGCAAATCACCTGGCTGAAAAAAAAATTGAAAAATGAAATTGCAGACCTACTATTCGTAAGTTCTAAACTATCATTAGAATTGTCTTCGGTACCTGAAGATTTGGAGGATGGCCAATCTAATATCAATATTTAAAAAGGGTTCCAGGGGTGATCTGGGAAATCACAGATTGGTGAACCTGACGTCATTGCCAGGCAAAATGGTAGAAATTATTATAAAGAACAAACAAGGATTTAGCCAAGAGAAGTCTTGCTGTACCAGTCTGTTGCATTTTTTAAAGGTGTGAATAAACATGTAGACAAGGCACAGCTGGTTGCTATAGCGTATCTGGATTTTCAATAAGCATTTGGCAAAGTCTCTCATGACATACACTTCAGGAAATTAAGTCATGGGATAGGAGCCAATCTACTATTTTAGATTGAAAACTGGTGAAAAGATAGAAGAGAGTAGGTCTCAATGGTCAATTTTCTAAATTGAGAAAGGCGAATAATGGAGTGCCCCATGGACCTGCACCGGGACACATTACTTTTTAACATATTTATAAATGACCTGGAAATGGGAACAACAAGTGAAGTGATCAGCTTTGCAGGTGGCACATAATTATTCAAAGTTGTTAAATCACAAGAGGATCGTAAGAAATTGCAAGAAGACTTTGAGAAGCAGGGAGACTAGGCATCCAAATGGCAAATGAAATTTAATGTGGACAAGGGCAAAGTTATGCACACAGGGAAATATAATGCAAACTATAGTTATACCTCAACAAATAGAGAGGGGTGACCTGCACAGAGTGGTGGATACACCTACTCTTGCCACCTTACTGGGCAGACTAGATGGACCATACTGGTCTTTATCTGCTGTTATATGCTATGTTACTATATTAAGTAACACAATCATTCCTCTGGGCACATAAACCATGTTTCACTGTGATGGCCCCTACTCTATCAGACTAGAATCTTCCCTTCAGAAATTTAGGACTATCTTGAAGATTCATGAGGGTGAAGGGAGATAGATTCAGGAATGATATGTGGAAATATTTCTTTACTGAAAGAGTAGTGGATCCATGGAATAGTCTCCCAGTGGAGGTGGTAGAGATGAGGACAGTAACTGAATTCAAAAAAGCATGGGACAAACACAGAGGATCTCTAAAGGTAAAAAGGGGACTATTGTAGTTGTTGATATGGAAGGACAGACTAGATAGGCCATGTGGTCTTTTTCTGTCATCATGTTTCTATGTTTCTATTATTTCATACTGGCTTTTTCCCCAGGACAAATCTCTTACATAGCCTCTTTACAATGGCCCATGGTTTGTTGGATCTTATTGAATTAATTGTTTAATCTCTCAAAAACAAAAACAAAAACTAGGGGGCACGCCCATGAAGCTTCAGAATAGTATGTATAAAACAGAACAGAATATTTTTTCTCTCACTGTATAATTAGTCTTTGGAAAGTATTGCAAGTGGATTTTGTAAAAGCAGCTAGGGTAGCTGGGTTTAAAAAAGATGTGACAAATTTCTGGAGGAAAAGTCAATAAACATTTATTTATTTAACAAGCTTTATCGTTGGCCTCCATCTGTGCCGAAGGGGGCTTCCTGGCTCCAGGGGGGCTGCCATCCTGGATCGGGGAGATACCCTTCACTTATTCCACCTCAGAGGTGGAATAAGCAGAATGTTCCCCTGGCGATCCCTGGACATACAGAGCAGTCAATAGAATCGGCTCTGTACGTACACGGGTCTGTCCCATCCAAGCTCCACCCACTCTCCACCCCATCACATCTCCATGCCCCACAGCATGCACAGCAATTCTGTGCGTGCAGTGGGGGACAGAGGCAGAATACTGGCAAGGCGGATAGCAGGAGCACGTCACGGCGGGACATGCTGCCCCGCTATCTGCCTTATGGAATCGGGGTCATAGTGAATGGGAATTAAACATATTGTCTAAGAGAGTGCTGTAGTTCATGCCTTATGATGATAGGTGATTTCGTCAGTCCCATAATGCTTGCTGGAGAGGTGGGTCTTAGTGTAGTCCAATAGAAGAGGTGGATATTAGGGCAGTCCAAGAGAAAACCACAGCCTATCCCTTGGGATAAATAGCAATGGAAATGGCTACTTTTGGGATATACCAACAACAACAAAAAAAAGATCTGGATTGGCCATTGGAAAAAGAACACTGGGCATGATGGAGCTTTAGTCTGACCAAGTATGGCAGTTTTTGCATATTTTTTTGTAGTGGTTGCCATCTGTGTGTTCCTTGTGTCTGTCTTGTCTTTGTGCTACATCCCCCCTCATACCTTTAATTTTAATTGCAGACCACTTTGAGTTGTTAAGTGCCGTCGATGGTGACTCAGAGTAACACTGTGATAGTTGTCCTAAACTGTGTTCAGTCTTCAGTCAGGGTGCTAATTGTTGATAGAGTGGCATCCATAGCTGCTCTGCATCGGTCCATCGCATTGTTGGCCTTCTTCTTTTGCATTGATCTTAAACCTTGCCAAGCATGATGTCTTTCTCTAATGATCTCTCTCTTCGCCTGATGTATCCAAAGTATGAAAGTCAAAGTCTTGTCATTTGTATTTCAAAGAAAACTTAGGTTTGATCTCTTCTAGTGCTGACTGATTTGTTCTTTGGGCAGTCTGTTTACACAGTATTCTTACCAGCACCATAATGCAAAGGCATCAATTTTCTTTTGTCTTTCTTTTTCACTGTCCAACTTTTGCATTCATATGACATTATTGAAAATACCATGGCTTGGAGAAGTCAAATATTTGTATCCTGTCTAGGTCCTTCACAGCCATTTTGCTGAGCAAGGCCTCATCAGATTTCTTGACTGCTTGCCATTTCTTTATTGATCTATCCAAAGTTGTCTACTATTTCTATTTCTTCTCCAACAAGGATGAAATTATTGATTTTGCCAGTTGTCAGGATCTTTGTCTTCTTCATGTAAAGTACAAGCCTTTTTTAAGACTATGTTCCTTGATCTTCATAAACAGATGTTTGTCTTCACTTTCAGCCAGTAACATGGTATTGCCATGTCTTCCACCAGTCTTCACACCTTGGTTGCCTGCATATAGTCTTGCTTCTCTGATGATTTGTTCTTCATATAAATTAGAGGTATGGGGAAAGTATGCAGCCTTGCCGTACATCTTTTGCTGATTTTAAACCACTCTGTTTCTTCTTATTCTGTCTGTACTGTTGCTCCTTGGTTAGTGTAAAGATATCCTTTTGGTATTCTTTTGTCTTTTCAAACATTCACCTCATATCCGCAATGATGTGCCCTTTCCTGGCCCTGCTTGCACTTCAGGCAGTTCTCGTTCCAGGTATGTTTGTAGTCTCTTTTGAATGATCTTGAGTAGAATTTTGCCCGTGCGTGAGATCAGAGTGAATGTGCGATAATTTCCACAGTCGGTTAGATCACCTTTCTTCAGTATTGCATGGGCACAGATCTTTTCTAGTCAGTTGGCCATGATGTTGTCTTCCAAATTTCCTGGCAGAACCTTGTAAGTACAGTAATAACCACTTCTGATTGCTGTAATATTGCAATGGGAATGGCACCAATGCACGGTTCTTTGTTCTTTGAAAATGTTTTCAATGCTGCTTCGACATCTTCCTAGTTGTAAGGTATGGGTTGAAACGGCTGTTGATCCACTTGATCCACTTGATCTTTATGGTATAATGATTCTGTGTATTCTTTCCACCTGATTTTTACCTTCTCATTATCATTCAACATGGATCACTGAGCATCTTTTAGCATTCTATTTCAAAGCTGGAATTTTCTCTTTCAGTCTCACAGCTTTAGGAAAGCCAATCTTGTTCTTCCTCTAAAAGTATCTAATTATCTTTCATTGTATGCATCATTGTGGTAGATCTCTTTGTCTCATCTTGCTGCACCTTGGAAATCTCTGTTAAGTTCCATGATCGTTTTTTTCTAATATCTCTTTATTGAAGGTTCCACATGGCCATCAAAATATAGTAGCACCCCAAAAGGAGGGAGCAAGACACACCAGACCAGGTTTTAACAGCATCCTGGAGCAAGCAAAAACGATGATTGAACCATCATACAGGCAAGCAGAATAACTCTTCATTGTGTAACCCTGCAATAGGCCCACAGTCTCAACAGTGCCCAGTTGTGGACCTCCATTTTTCCTTTTTTCCTCCATCCCTCTCCTCTTCCATCCCCCTTCCCCTTTTCCTTTCCCTTTCCCATTCTCCTCCCCCCTCCCCCCCAAATTATGATTACTTCTCTTTCTCCTCTAACTTTAGCTTCTCTGCATTTCTGAGAAATTGTCAGAGTTTCTTTGGTCATCCATTTTGGCCATTTTTGCCTTTCCACCTTTGCAGGGACTTTTTACTTTCTTCAAATACAACTTTCTTGATGTCATCCCATAACTCTTCTGGTGCTCTTAGATTTGTATCCAGAGCAGCCAATCAATTTCACAGGCAGCCTTTAAATTCCAGTGGTACATTTTCAAGATCATATTTTGCTACATTTCATCAGTGGCTTGCTCTTTTTCAGCTTTAGCTTGGGATTTGCATACCAGTAGTTGGTGATCTGTACCACATTCAGCTCCAGGTTATGTCTTTGTCGATGTTATTGAACTTTTCCATCGTTGACTTCCACAGATTGTCTATTTGATTTTTGTACAGTCCCTTGGGTGAAGTTCATGTGTACAGTTGCCGCTTGTGTTGCTGGAATAAGGTGCTTGAGATAAATACATTATTGGTCTTGCAGAATCCTATCAATCTTTCTCCAACCTCATTTCTGTTGCCAAGCTCATATTTTCAAACCACTTTACCTTCTTTGTTCCCAGCTTTTGCAGTCCAGTTGCCTATGACTATCGGTATATCTTCTTTGCATTTTCTGTAGATTTCAGCTTATACTTGTTTACAGAACTGACCAACACTTCCTCTTCTGCAGCTGTTGTTGGTGCAACACCATTTCTTCTTGGTCTTCCATTTGTGGCATAGTATACCATTTGTCATACTCAATGGCAGTCCATCACCAAACAGAGCAAACTGTGACTGTTCCATTTCATTCTGGATCAATTCCAATTTCCTTTGGTTCATGCTTCGTATGTTTTATGTCCCAATAGGCAAGACATCTTTGCAGCTTCTGACTCTCATTTTCTCTCTCAAAGTATAAAAGTTCTTTACAAATATGTACTAAGTTTTACAAAGTTTTTACAAATATGTACAAAGTTTCCCATGGTTAAATTCCTAGTTGTATTTGCCTGTTATATGTAAACTCATTACAGTCTGTTGCGTGCAATGAGTATTCTGTTTAATGTAAACCGCGCTGACGAAAAAGAGTGCGGTATAAAAGAACTATAAATAAATAAAATAAATAAATAAAAATTTTATGCACAGCTACATCAGTAGTCAGACTTCCCAAGTGCTTCTTTCCAACTGCATTATAAATGCTGGCTTTACTTTGAAGAGTCTTCCCTTCCCTAGTAGCCCGTTGAACACCTTATGACCCGAGGGTCTCACCTTCCAGCATTGTATTGCAATTTGTTTTATTGTCACTAACCATTGGGATATGCACTACATCAAATGAATAAATGTAAAAGATGAAAAAATGCAAGATTTCAACCAGGAAAAGGATCTAGGGGGCATGTTTACTAAACATTCCTAACGTGCGGGGCCGCGCTAGTGTGCCTGTGCCATATAAGGAGTGGGCGGTTCAGGCAGAAAATAGAAAAAAAACGGTAGTAAGCAACCGGACGTGTGCGCGTCGCGCTAATGTGTGGGGGTCGACATTAGCGCGTGGAAAGGCAAAGTGGCGCGCTGCTGAGTATACAAAACAACAGAGCCGTGGTACAACGGTGAAGACACTGACCAATGGTGCAGGGGCCATGGGTTCAAACCCCCAGTGTGCGCAACGACAAAGGTCAGCTGAGGCAGTAACTGTAATGATTAACATTGTTTTAGGAGGCAAATTAATTTGGAACGGCATAAGGCGGCGCACAGTTATTTTTGGGCGGCAGAAGGCGGCGCACAGTGCTTTTTGGGCGGCATAAGGCGGCGCACAGTTATTTTTGGGCAGCAGAAGGCGGCGCACTGGTCCCCTTGGGCGGCAGAAGGCGGCGCGCTGATAGGCACAAGGCGGCGCGCTGATAAACAAGCACAGGAACAGAGCCACAGCACAATGGTTAAAACACTGACCAATGGTGCAGGGATCAGGGGTTCAACTCCTCACAATGCCCAGTGAAAAATGCCTGCTGAGGCAGTATGTATTATGTTGTGGAGTGCTGTAGGAGGCTGTATAATTTTATTTTGTTATCACTACTAGCAAACGCACTCTCCCAGCATGTTAACATACGGCGGCCCATAAGGCACATGTTACAGTGCACTGTTCGCCAAGGCACCCTTGAATGACCCCTATAGGGCAGCATGTATGTTGCGACACAGGATAATGTATAGTGCACCCTATAGGGATGGCAACCATAAGGTGGCCTACAGGGCGCCCTATGAAGCACCCTCAGAGGCACCTAATGGGTATAGTAAGCTGAGGGTGGTCTTGCCGGCATAGACATATGTACAGTAAATAAAAATAAAGCTGTGGACAGCCCTACCAAAAGGCCCCACTGTGGGTTTGAACCCATGACCTCTGGCTGCACAGGCAGTGATGTAACCATTGCGCTACAGCTCCATAGCTGTAAGCAGGCCCCTGGCTGGCTGCAGATAGCCTACACGTCACCTCACAGACAGTCTGCTGGTGTCAACAGGATAGGGTTAGGCCACCCGTACCCATGATGCACTGCACATGCAAATTAGCTGTCCGCAGATGGACACAAGATGGGGAATGCACCCCCACAGCACCTCGGCCCTGTTGGGGGAAGTGACCGGGTGCACCCACACAGCACCTTGGCCTAGTAGGGGGCACTGACCGGGTGTTTTACTGGCACAGAGTAGCCACACACCGTTACATCGTGCGGGTACTGTGCTCACCCTGAGTGTGCAATGAGGTGGCCAGGACCAGGTCAACAACACCTGCCCTGGCTGATGGAGGCCAAGCGGGCGTTCCAAAGCAGTGTTAATGTGTAAGATAGCTAGTTTCTGCCGCCATCAGGCACCCCCCCCCCCGTGGCAAACATGGTCCCCATCAAGGGATCCACACTCTACCTCCCTGCAAAGGTGGCAGTAGAGGGCAACATCAACCCCAGTCCTGCTGAGGAACACCACCCCCCCCACCCAGGCAGGCAGCTCCATACACAGCCATAACACAATAGCAGACAGACATAAGCCCAGGGTATGGTAAGCTGCACTCCACCACCAGATATTCCCCTGCAGCAAGCCAACAGCCACTGCACCCTGCAAGCCATTATAGCAAGACATTTACCAGCTACAAACAGTCTGCTGGTTAGTCCATAGTGCATGTTCCCAATGGAGATGCATGCACCCAGAACTGGGCTGTCTGCATACACAGCAAGCAGATAGATCAGTGACTGGGCCCCAAAGAGAAACCCATATCTATCACATGAGAGAACTACTATACAGCACTATGGGGGGGCCTAGCCATGCTGTGGTCACTGCACAGTCAGGGTGAGCGTGATCCCCCAGAAGAACATGCTTTGGCCACCCTGTCTGTGTAGGTGGTGGCCGGACACTACAATATCCCAGCCAATGTCCCTGCCAGGGCCCTATGCCCAGTGCAGATGCATCCTGGCCACGCCACCCTGCCCTGGCTATACCCATGGTACCTTGCACCTCATTATGCACATTGACTGGCCAATACTGGCAACAGTGCTGGCAGTGCGGGCTGTTGAAGGGGCTTGCAGCCAACACCCACTGTATAGACAGACACACACTTCCACACCTCTGCCATCATGGTGCTACGATTGAGGGGGTAAGTAGCCTTGCCCACCAAACCGGTCCTGAGCACGGCAAGGCATGGATATGGTACGCATTACAGCTGGTGGTCACTCCCCAGGGTGGTAAGCACCGTCAGAGGCCAGGCCTGGAGCATGCCCCGCAAACACCTAACAGATTGTTTGGATGGGGTCAACTAGCAGTATGTACGTAACGTATGGATAACTGCCTGCCTGTGCTCCTAGCAAACGTCTCCGAGCTGTGTACCGTATACCTCAGGTGTAGGGTGACATTGGTAAGTTATGCAAGTGCTCGTTTTGGGTGCTGCATGCACGGTCCAATGTTCTGCCTTTCCAGGAGACATTGGCCAATGGGGCCTGTGGGTGTTGGGGTGTCTGCCCTTGATGGCTGCTGCTTTACGGCACAGATTCCCAACTCCAGTCCAGGTTTGCATCACACTGTTCGGGTTTTCCTGCTATCCCTCATGAATATGCATGGGCTACATCTACATGCCATGGGGGTGGTGCATAGATATACAGCACAGGCATTTGTATGAGTGTCAGCATGGAACCTGACTGGTGTGTGGCCCACCAGGACTGCATTTGGGTGATTCTGCTCTAGGTACTGCCCCTGTTCATGGTGTCTGTGCTCAGTGGGGTAAAAGATAGATGTCTTACCATTGCATATGTCCCCGCCATGAAAGGTGTGTCCTTACTATCACTGTTTAGTTGTGGGAAAAATATGTGGGCAGGATTGGCAGTAGCCCCAGCTGGGCTTTGAACCTGTGACCTTCTGTTCTTGTATGCACTGTCTGTGTGCACTGCACCACTGTGTAGCCACAGATTGGTTGGATTCCCTGGACTGTCCATGACTGTGGATCCGGCAGGACCTGTCTGTTGCAGTGGACTGTGCCAGCCTGCACATGGCTAGGCCTCTGTCTTCTGTGGTTAGCAGCCACTGCCCCCTGCACCACATGTACTTGTCCGCCAACATGCTGGCATGAACTTCTCTCAGAAAAAGCAGTTGACCTGATTGCAATGTGGCAGTATGGGACTGCATTTGGGGGACTTGGCTGTAGGTAATGCCCATTGTTGTGGTGTGTGTGCGGTGTTGGGTAAAATATGGGTGTTTTCCCCATGCATACAGGGGTGTCTGCGCTATCTTTATTTAGTGGTGGGTAAAATATAGGGACTGGGCTGGCAGGTGCCCCAGCTGGGTTTTGAACCTCTGCCCTCTGGTCCTAGAGGTAATGACTCTGTCCGCTGTACCACACTTTGGCCACAGAGACAGTGCAGCCCCTGGAGGCAGTAAGCCTGGCAGGATGGAGTCACAAACCCTGCTCTACGCAATTCTACTGTGGGCATATGCACCCTGTCTGGTGACAAACGTGCACATAAACCCCGGAAATGACCACGGGAAATGTGGGACAAAATATCACCACGCTGGGCAACAGTGATATTAATGGGCAACCATAGCAAACACTCCCAGGAAAGCTCCAAAACGTGGAAATGTTTTTTGGAAGAGTCTCCTCTCAGTAGACCCTTCCAAAATTCATTTCTTTTTTCTGGAGCTTTGCTGGGTGTGATTTCTGTATTTGCCCATCACTATAACTGTTCCCCAGCTGAATTACTATTTTTAATAGTTCTGTTGTGGTCATTTTCTATTTTTATTTTCACTTTTGTGCTGTGCACATATATCACACTGCTCACGTTTTGCTGGTTTCCCCGGTTTTCCTGTACATTGCTGACGGAAATGGTTTCTCTTCCCTTTAAATGCTTTCTACCGCGAGTGTTTCACTCGCGGTAGTTTTTACATGCAAATTCGGGCCCGATACTGTGCGGGGAGCCTCTCCCCTCCCACTCTCCACCCATTGACCCCGTCCCTCCGCCCCTCCGGAGCCTTCCTCCGCCCTCCTTTCGCCGTTCCACGCCTCTATCGGACATTTGCGGGCCCGCACTTGTACGGGGCCCGTTAGTGAGCCGCGTACCTGTGCGGGGGTGACACGCATGTGTGCGGGGCGTTTAAACGCGTTTCTGCGCGTTTCAGTGCCGCGTTGCCGTGCGCTATTTTGCGGCGCGCTATTTTGCGGATTTTAGTAAACATGCCCCTAGGTGTCATCATGGATAAGACATTGAAATTCTCCACTCAGAGTACTGTGGTGGCTAACAAAGCAAATAGAATGCTAAGAATTAGAATACCATAATGCCTCTGTATTGCTCCACGTTGTGATCGCACCTTGAGTATTGTGTGCAATTCTAGCTACCAGATCTCAAGAAAGATATAGTGGAATTGAATAGATTCAGAGAAGAGTGACCAAAATGATACAGGAGATGGAACTACACATCTATGAGGAAAGTCTAAAGAGGTTAGGGCTCTTCAGTTTGGAGAGGAAATATATATATATTTTTTGCTCATTGTATAGTCAAACGCTGGAATTTTTTGCCAGAGGATGGGGTAAAACCTGTTAGTGTAGTTCATTTTAAAAATGGTTTGGACAAGTTTCTGGAGGAAAAGTTCATAAACCATTGTTAAGATAGATTTGGAGAAATCCTCTGCTAATCCTTGGGATAAGCGACAAGGAATCTGCCTACCTTTTGAGATCCTGCCAGGGTCTTGTGATGTAACTTGGCCAAATAGGATACTGTAACCCAATATGGCAATTTTTTTAAAAATTATGTTTTTATGTTCCTTATCTGCTCCTGCCCCTCTCAGTCCCTCTTTCCTCAATCGAATTCAATCCTGAATCAAGATGAGGAGGGAGAATTACAGTGATGGGGAAGACTGAGAGAATTGTGGAAATGGAAGCAACAAAATTGAAGATTCATTACACAGGTACACTACCAAAAAACTGCCTCCAGTTTTGCAACTGATTCCTATAGATTTTGGGGTGCTGAATCCAGGAAAAATAGCCAAAATGTTCCATCACGTCACGTTTTCTTGCAAAATTAGATTTCTTACCCATATAAGGAATGTTCACATAATTTCTTTTTAGCCGACTGCAGTTTATTTTCTTGGCCCAAAATAGAGGTTGTAATGGTTAACTAACTAGAAACACTCCCTCATGATATTTTAGAGTGTTTTGTATTCATTTTATACATTAACAGGACAATTGGGAGGCGGGGGGCTAAATCCAGTACTCGCGCTGGCGCATGTTCTTTCCTGTTCGCCTCGCCTCGTTCGCGCGCTCAAACACGGTGGTTGCGACATGAACGTTCCTGTCAAATTTCAGTTTCTTGCAAGTTCATTATTACCTTTTATTTATTTATTTTATTTATTTATCTATTTCTTCTATACCGCCCCTTCCAGAGATCAGGGGCGGTTTACATGGAACAATTGCATACATTTGCATAACATTACATAGAACAAGAACTTCTTAACTTTTTACATATAACAGAACAGTAAATTGTCAGAACTATTTACAGGGTGTATACTTTTGTATACTGCTGAATTTACAGGGGAATGTCAGCGAGCTGACATTGCTATTTATAGAATTTATTTACAAGAATACATGATTCGCTATTCAGGTGTGTGTGTGTGTGTATGTATGTGTGAGTGTGTGTGTGTATAAGTGTGCGTGTGTTTGTGTGTGTATGTGAGTGGGTTTGTGTGTGATGGAATTTATTTCCATTTTTTCGTGGGTTGTTTGGGGTGTCTTTGGGGGCTGTTAGAAGAGGAGTTGTGTGTTCAGTTAATTGTGTTTCTGCGGGTTTTTTTGTTTGTGTGTCTGTGGACGCTGTGTGTCTGGACTTGGAGGGTAGGGGATTCCGAAGTGCTCAGAGAATAGGTATGTCTTGAGTTCTTTCCTGAATTGGGAGAGGTCCTTTATGATTCGGATGTCTATTGGGAGGTCATTCCAAAGTGTGGGAGCGGTGAATGAGAAGGCTCTGGCACTGGTGGAGTTTTTGGTCCTCGTGAATGTTTTTGGCAGCTCTAGTGAGAGGGTTGCATTTAGTCTGCGGGCTCTTAATTCATTTGGGACGTGAAGGAGTGTGGATAGATGTGAGGGGGCAATATCGTTTAGTAGTTTGAAGGTTGTTAGTAGTATTTTGTATTTGATTCGATAATTTATGGGGAGCCAGTGTAGATCTAGCAGTATAGGGGTTACATGGTCTGTTAGGTGGGCTTTAGTGACTACTTTTGCACAAATGTTCTGTGCTCTTTGTAATAAGTAGATATTCTTTTGTTTGCTCAGTCGTAATCCAGCTTTATTCCGAAGTGGTTCACTACAGTTGTAGTTTGCAGTGCTGTGTATTTGTGATGGCTCACAGAGCCAGAGGTTGCGTCAACTCTCCGGACAGTTTTTGTTTTATTTGTGGGGAATATACCGTGAAAAAGCAGCAGAGGAACATTTCTGCATTTATTAAAAAAGTATATTTCGCCTATTTCGGTTTGAAGTTAGGCGATCAAGACAAACCGTGGGCTCCTCACAAAGTGTGCAAGACATGTGAGGAAGATCTACGCTTATGGATGAAAGGTAAAAAACAAGCATTTCGTTTCGGAATACCTATGATGTGGCGTGAACAAAGAGACCACAGCAGTGACTGCTATTTTTGCTCTTGCATTGTGAAGGGATACAACTTAAAAAATAAGAACGTAATAAGTTACCCCAACCTTCCCTCAGCAATTAGGCCTATGCCTCATAGCAACGAAGTACCTGTGCCTGAACCACCAAAATCTTTGGATCATATTTGTGTGGACGGTTCTGATCATGATGAGACTCATCAGATGGCTTTTCCCGATGAGTCCAGTACTTCCGAGTTTGAAACTGAACCAGATCCGAAACCTGAACTTTTCTCTCAAGCTGAATTGAATGATTTAGTCCGGGATTTAGGACTCCCAAAAGATGCTGCCCAACTGCTAGGTTCTCGGCTTAAACAGAAAAATCTATTGTCACCAGGAACAACTTTTTATTGGTACCGCAACCGCGAGACACAATTTTTGAAGTATTTCAGCAAAGAGGAAGATTTGGTATTTTGGAACGATATATACGGAGTGATGGAAAAGTTTAAACTCAAGTATGATCCTGTTGAATGGCGGCTGTTCATTGATTCGTCAAAAGACAGCATAAAAGGTGTTCTTCTTCATAATGGCAACACATTCGCTTCAGTTCCTATTGCTCACTCTGTTATTCTCCAAGAAAAATATGAGAATTTGGCCCTGATTCTTCAGAAGATTCGTTATGATGAGCATAAGTGGCTGATTTGTGGAGACTTTAAAATTCTATCCATGCTATTAGGTCAGCAATCCGGTTTCACCAAATATTCCTGCTTCCTTTGCTTGTGGGATAGCCGGGCCCGCGACCTACACTGGGGGAAAAAAGACTGGCCAATTCGGGAGTATTTGAGACCCGGTGAGAAAAAAGTTCTTCATGAGAGCTTGGTACCTCGTGATAAAATTCTATTACCACCTCTCCACATTAAGTTGGGTCTCATTAAGCAATTCATCAAGTCCCTTCCAAAATATGGTGAGTGCTTTCAGTACCTTTGCTCAAAGTTCCCCCGACTTTCTGAAGCAAAGCTAAAGGAAGGAGTGTTTGTTGGCCCTGATATAAGGAAACTCATTTCAGATGGAGCATTCGCTGAAACGATGTCTGAGAAGGAAAAAGAAGCCTGGGATTCCTTCAAGGATGTTGTTCTCAAATTCTTGGGGAACAGGCGGGATGAGAACTATAAGGATATTGTTGCCAGGATGCTCAATGCCTTCAAAGAACAAGGCTGTAACATGAGCCTGAAAGTCCATTTCTTGCACTCCCATGTGAACTACTTTCCCGAAAACTTGGGGGCGTACAGTGAAGAACAAGGTGAAAGGTTTCACCAGGACATCAAGGACGCAGAGAGAAGGTACCAAGGAAGATGGAACACCACTATGATGGCTGATTTCTGCTGGTTGCTGCTGCGAGAAACCCCAGATGAAAAATACGCCAAGCAGCGCACCAAGAGAAGCATTCGGGGGAAGAAGAAACGGGCCCACCAGGAGATTGATTGACCCAAGAATGACTTTAAAATCTAAACTGTGTTGACAAATATCGTGTTTTTATTAAACTTTGAAATAAAAATTTGCTAGTTATTACCACAGTGTCGGATCTCATTTATTAGAATTTTATTTTCACACCATCGGGTGTTTGTCTTCATGTATTGCAATGGTGCGGTTTGCATTTTCTATTCTTACATACATACCTGTACAACATTTTTTGCACATTTCTTTGCTTTGCTTTGTGTCTAACCTCGCTCTTATATGCTCAATGTTTGTGCACATGTATGTGGCTGTTTTAAGTGCAGACAATTTTGCTACCATCACAGTGTGTTTTGTTGACATTACTCTATTCTTATGTGCTGCCTTGTTACAATTTTCTTTATTCTTATTTGAATAACTACTAAACAATTAGTATAAAGAATTCATCCAAGAAACTTTTATCTCGATCGCACTCAATCTGAAACGTTCACCTCAAACTGCTAACCCAATGTAGCAAAAAATCTGTACGTGATGGAGCAAATTGGTTACCAGATTTGGATTCAGCGCACCAAAAAACGTAAAAATCAATCGAAACATTAGAGGCAGTTTAAAAAAAATTTTTTTTAGTGTACCTGTGTTATCAGCAAATGGAAGCAGGCAGGCATGAATCTGGCTCTGCTGTACTATGGCTTATCTTGTGAAAAGCAACAAGCCATGCCAGATCTGTGTGCTGGATGGTATGAGTCTTGCATGACTCACCCAGCTCAAAAAGCCAGTCCTGTATCCCTTTTGTTCTTACCGACTTTGTTGAAGTTTCCCACTGCTAGAATAATCCTTGTTGTTTCCCGTGCATTCTCTGCCTGTCTACCTGCTGTATTTTCTGGCCTTGCATCTCCACATCTGTCTAAGAACAAATGTGCTTATCATCGCATCCATGCATTTCATGCAGAAGTCGGGGGTATGATACAATCACAAAAACCAAAAATGGCAAAATGGCAGGCATAAACATCAGAGAAAATTAGGTTGGTATGCTAGTGAACAAAACAGAATAAAATTGGTAGTTATGCATAACGCAAAGCATATAATGCTATTACAAGGTCCTGCTGAATTGACAAACCTCTCTACTTATATTGTTCTCCTCTGGAAAGGGAGAGTTCAGTAATGTTGCTTAAATAAGAGTTTCTCAAAGAGTACAGCATTTCAATAAGTCTCTTGAACTTAGTTGAATGATAATGACTAACTTATACAGTAGAAGATCTTTAACCTGCTCAATTATTCTTTCAGTAACCTGCTGACTGGTTGGTGTTTGAGTTAATAGCAATTGTGGGATAAAGACACTGGGGTCTGTTCGCTCTTGTAGTCTTCATCCTTCCTTGGCTAAAAGTAATATAATGCAATTTCAGTTCACTCATGCCTTTCTTCAGGAAAACCCACACCCAACACCAGGGCCGGATTTACCTTGAGTGAGGCCCTACGCCAACAAAAATTGTGGGCCCCCAGCAGGGGCGGCCCAAGGGGAGTGCGGGGCCTCATTTGCATAAATATTTGCATAATGTTACCATATACTAACTTTTAGTAAACATGCCTCTTAATGAGTGTATGGATAAAGAAAGACTAAAAGATTTCTACATTACTATAATCCAGTGCCAACTGCCAGACACATTAGGAACTACTACAAACACTGCCCATTTAGAACCCATAGCAAACCCGCCGTATCCTAACAGCACTACCAGGACTCACAAAGCACCATACTCTACCAATCAAAAGGCAACACTGCAAATATTAAACCAATACATTTCAGAGAACAACAATACATGACCTACTGGGGAAAGAGAACAAGTGGCAATGTCAAATAGGAATTATATAAACAGAACACCTCAGCTCAGTTACACATGCAGAACATAGACCATCACCAAACAAGTAATCACAATTTAGAAACAGGAAGACAATAATTAAACTGGGAATCCCAAAAGCCAAACTTGGAATGTACAACACTGTAGAAATAAAACTATACATTAATTTGCTCTTGTACTAAACAAAGCGCAGACGTTAATGATGCACATTTACCAGAGCTGACATATTCCAATTAATAAATTCAAAATAAAGAGATATTTTTCTACCTTTTGTGCATTTTTTTCAGCTGCAATTGCTCCAGCCACTTTCTTCTGGTTTCTTTGTGTCTTCTGCTAACTCTCCATCGTCTGCTGTCCATTTGTCCTTTCTTCTCTCTCTTCTAGTTTTTTTTCCATTCTCTCTCTACATCTGCTTTAACATACTAATCTTTCTCCTTTTGCTCTTTCCTCATTCCTATTTCATCCACTCAAATTTTACCCCTCCATCCTCAATCCCCACTTACTCTCCCAATACCCGGCCAATTGTAGATTTTTTATCCCTCCCACACAAAATATTTTTCCCTTCTCCATTTTACTCTTCCAGCCCCATCCCATTCTAATCCTCCCCAAACATCAGCTCCCTTCTAGTTCCAGCCTCACCCAGCATCCATTCCCTTCTAGTCCCTGCATCAGCCCATTTCCAGTCCTAGCCACCCATTAGCCCATTTCCAGTCCTAGCAACCCCCCAACCCAATACCAGTCCTAGCCCCCCATCAACCCACTTACAGTCCTAACCCCCCATCACCCCATTTTCGGTTTAAGACCCCCTATAAACCATTACCAGTCCTAACCCCCCATCAGCCCACTTCCATTCCTAACCCCATCAACCCATTTCCAGTCAGCCCCCCATAGCCCATTGCCAGTCCTAACCCCCCCCATCAGCCCACAGCCCATTACCTGTCCTAACCCCATCAGCCCACCTCCAGTCTTAACCCCCCCAGCCCCTTTCCAGTCCTAGCCCCCCATAGCCCATTACCAGACAGCCCCCATCAGCCCACAGCCCATTACCAGTCTTAACCCCCCCAAAGCCCATTACCAGTTCTAAACCCCCCCAACAGCCCACAGCCCATTACCAGTCCTAACCCCATCAGCCCACCTCCAGTCTTAACCCCCCCAGCCCATTTCCAGTCCTAGCCCCCCATAGCCCATTACCAGACAGCCCCCATCAGCCCACAGCCCATTACCAGTCTTAACCCCCCCAAAGCCCATTACCAGTTCTAACCCCCCCCAACAGCCCATTACCAGTCCTAACCTCATCAGCCCACCTCCAGCCTTAACCCCCCCAGCCCATTTCCTGTCCCAGCCCCAGCCCCCCCCAATAGCCCATTACCAGTCCTACCCCCCGGCCTAAAGCAAAATTTAATTTAAAGAAAAAACCTGCTGGCTGCCGCCGCGGGGCCCCATCTGCTGCCGCGGCAGCATGGACTGACCCGCGGGGGCCCCCTCTGCAAGGTCGATCCTTCGATCCATCCCTCCGTGCAGGCTGTGAGAGGCGCGAAGGGAGCGTGTCTCCCTCGCGTCTCTGTTAAGCCCGCAGGGGCTGATGGGAAATTTCCCATCAGCCCCTGCGGGCTTAACAGAAACGCGAGGGAGACACGCTCGCTTCGCGCCTCTCACAGCCTACACGGAGGGAGGGAGGGAGGGATGGATCGACCTTGCAGAGGGGGCCCCCGCGGGTCAGTCCATGCTGCCGCGGCAGCAGAGGGGGCCCCGCGGCGGCAGCCAGCAGGTTTTTTTAAAAATTTTATTTAAAAAAAAAAAAAGCTAACTTCCATTTTTGTGGGCCCTTGCCAGCTATGGGCCCTACGCCATGGCGTACATGGCGTATAGGTAAATCCGGCCCTGCCCAACACCTTACAATAGGCCTAATGATACACAAAATATGATGCTATAATGCTGACGTTTTGCCAATGTGTAGAGCTTCAAATTGTAGCAGCAGTATGTTGATTCAGATGCCCTTACCCTGCCATAAATGGTTTCATTTAAATATACATGAGGCTTATTATTCCTTTACAGACATGCTAACATAAGACTACTGAACGCATCAACAGTACAAGAAGCGAAGGGGTGTGGGAAATAGAGCCTCATCTACCACCCATAAGTGCTCCATTATTGCTATGTCTAGCCTGGAGGATGCCACACATGCCACCTGCAACAGTCGTGCCCTCATGCAAGGGAAGAGGGATTAGACTTCAGATATGTCCCTACTGCTATGACCCTGGGAGCATGTCTAGAACATCAATCAGCCACATGGGTAAAGTGGAAGTCCTAATTATCTGATGTTTCAGCACAGTATATCAACAATACATGACATCAGAGACATGTTTCATATATATCTATATTATCCTAAGAGCTGACAGTAGCATGCGTTGGGACATGCTGTGCTTGCTCAGGTCACGAGAGGGCACTGTTTGTTCTCAGCAAGGAATATACTTTTCAAAGAGCATGCTAGCAGGGGTAGAGGGAGGCAGAGTGGTGGGCTGAATGAAGGAGGTTATTAATATAGGGGTATGTTTACTAAACTGCGTTAGTGCAATTCGCGTTAGGAGCCGCGGTAGTGAAAGAAACCCCAAATAAGGACATGGGCAGTACATCGTCACCACTACCGCGCGTTAGAAAAATTAACGAGCATTACCGGGCGCCGTGCTGCGTTAATCGTAAGAAGACGTACAGACACACAGTACTGAAACAGAGCTGTAGCACAATGGTTACGGTACTGACCGCTGTTACAGGCAGCATGGGTTCGAGTCCCCAGTGTGCCTAACGCAGAAGGCTGTCCCAGGCATCACCCTGTACATTACAGAGGGAAAGAGGAGGCATGTTTTTCGTTACGCTGAGTATTGGTGTCAGAAAAACACCCTCGGAGTGTGCCTAGCCACGTGCGAGGTTGCGTGCATTGGTACGTGCGTACAATCGTGCGTGGGTACGTGTGTTTTTACCAGTGTGGGCATCTTATTTTACAGACTCTGTAGGGTGTCTTGCACCTATGCATTATGCTAGCAAATGTACGTGTGATGGCCTATGGTTTATCAGAGCCTGTGAGCAGGTGCTGGGGTTTCACAGGGTTGGATTGTGCCAGTCACACCCATGATGCACTGCACATGCAAATCAGCTGTCCACAGATACACACCATGGGGAATGCACCCCCACAGCACCTCGGCCTGGTAGGGGGGACTGACCATGTGCACCCCCACAGCACCTCGGCCTGGTAGGGGGTACTGACCGTGTGTTGTACTGGCACAGAGTAGCTACACACCGTCACATTGTGCGGGTACTGTGCTCACCCTGAGAGTGCAGTGAGGCGCCCAGCACCAGGTCCAAAGCAGTGTTAATGTGTGAGATAGGTAGGTTCTGCAGGACCACCTTGGACATTTCTGTCTGTTTCAGTCAGGTGTAGCCCCCATGCACCACCACCACCCCCCTCCCCCAGGGTGGCAAGCAGGGTCTCCCATCAAAAGATCCACAGTCTACCTCCCTGCAAAGGTGGCAGTAGAGGGGAACATTAACCCTAGTCCTGCTGAGGAACAGACACCCCACAGGGCAGTCAATGCAGCTCTGTACACAGCCATAACACAATAGCAGACAGACATTAGGCTGCACCCCACCACTATCTGATATTCCCCTGGTTCAAGCCATCAGCCACGCCATCACAACACCTACCAGCTGCAAACAGTCTGCTAGTGCCCAGTGGATATGCCTGCACCCAGAACTGGGATGTCAGCATACACAGCAAGCAGATACATCAGTGACAGGACCCCAAAAGGAAACCCATATTTATCACATGAGAGAAATACTAGATAGCACTATGGGAGTGCCTAGCCATGCTGTGGTCACTGCACAGTCAGGGTGAGAGTGATCTCTCAGCAAGATATACTGAGGTCACCTTTTCTGTGTAGGTGGTGGCCGGGCACTGCAATGTGCCTGTCACTGCCCTATGCCCTGTGCAGATGCACCCTGGCCAGGCCACCCTGTCCAGCCTATACCCATGGTACCTTGCTCCTCATTATGCACATTGGCAGCCCAATACTGGCAACATTGCTGGCAGTGTGGGCTGTGGAAGGTGTTTGCAGCCACCACACACTGGATAGACAGACAGCCACCCCCACACCTATGCCAGCATTGTGCTACTATAGAGGTGGTCAGCAGCCATACCCACCACACCAGTCCTGGGCATAGTACAGGCATGGATATGGTACACAAGACTGTTGGGGGGTCACTCCCCAGGGTGGTGAACACTGTCAGAGACCAGACCTGCAGCACACACCGCAGACATCAGAATGATTGTTATGGTGGAGCTCAATGAGCAAAATGTGCTTAACATAGGATTTGCTATCTGACAGTTATCATAGGAAACGTTTGATAGCTCTGTACCATATACCCAGGTGTAGGGTGGCATTGCTAAGGTATGCAACTGCTAGTATTGGGAGATACAGGCAGGGCCCAATGTCTTGCCTCTCCAGGTGGCATTGGCCAATGGGGCCTGTGGGTGGGTGTGTGGCCCTGTTGGCTGCTGCTTTACGGCAGAGTTCCCCAACTCCAGTCCTGGTGTTCCAAACACTGTTCGGGTTTTCATGCTGTCCCTCATAAATATGCATGAGCTACATCTGCATACCATGGGGGTGGTGCATAGCTATGCAGCACAGGCATCTTTATTAGAGGCAGCATGACACTGGAATGTTGTGGGGCCCTCCAGGACTGCATTTGCGGGACTCTGCTTTAGGTAATGTGCCTGTTTCTGGTGTCTGTGTTTGGTGTGGTAAAATATAGGCCATGCGTATGTTCTCTGCAATAAAGGAGTGTCTTTACTATCACTGTTTAGTGGTGGGTAAAACTATGGGGACTGGGATGGCAGGAGCCCCAGCTGGGATTGTGAACCTGTGACCCTCTGGTCTTACAGGCACTGGCTGGGTCTGTTGCACCACATTGTGGCCACAGAGACAGTGCAGTCCCTGGAGTTAGTTAAAGCGGCCTGACGAGTCAGAAACCCTGCTCTGCAACAGGTTTACTGTGGCCTCATTTACCTTGTATGCAGACAAAGGTGCACATAAACCTCAGAAAAGGGGCACACACCCATAACCAAGCTGGGCAACAATAATATCATTGGGAAACATTACACAACACTCCCAGGACAGCTCCATTACAATGAAATGATCTTTAAAAGGGTCTGCGGAGCGTAGACCCTTCCACACATCATTTCTTTTCATTTTGGTGCTTTCCAGGGAGTGTTGTTCCTTGTTTCCCATTGCTATCACTGTTGCCCAGCTGAATTATGCTTTTTAAAATGTTTCTTGTGGTCATTTTTAACGTTTTATGTGAAATTTTGTTCTGTGCACATGTATCACACTGCTCACGTTTTGTGGGTTTCCCCGGTTTTTCTGTACATTGCTGACGGAAATGGTTTCTCTTCCCTTTAAATGCCTTTAACGACAGGTTTTCATTCGCGTTGGAATTGAGCTCTGAAATTCAGCGCGTTAGTATGAGGGGAGCCTCTCCCCGCCCACTCTCCGCCCATTGACCCCTTCTCTCCACCCACTCTCCACCTTCTGCGCTGTTTTAACGCGCCACGGAGCTTTACGATCGTTAACTACGGTTAACGCGCGTAGTATGACGTTAACGGTCGTTAGCGCATCGGTACGCGCGTTATATGGCATTTACGATCGTTAACATCGTATAACACGCGTTAGTCACGTTTACCGCACTTTAGTAAACATCCCCCATAGTATCTGATCTTGCAAAGCTGTGGGGCCATGGGAGAAGATGGAGGCAGAAGGAATGGCCGATTGGATGAGATAGGATGATGGCTCTCACTTACACATTTATTTATTTATTTTTATTTTTATTTATTTAACACTCATTTTTATACCGCATCTTCCAGAGATCAGTTGCGGTGTACAAACAACAACATTTAACAAAGCTAAGTTTGTTTTACATAGAACATCTTAATTTTACATAGAACATCTTAATATATCAAAAATAAACAAGGTGAGTTTTTGAACTGGGACCGTGTAAAAACAGTTAACTAACAAAGTGGAGTATCTATATACGTAAGACAGTACATAACTGATACAACTATATACATGCGTAGGTATTAGGGCATAAGAGATAGGATCGTCAATTCGTTAGAGCTGAGTGTTGTCCGTTTAGGTGGGAGGTTTGTGCTTTAAGTGGTCATTTACCTGATTATCCTTTGTCTATGTTGAATGCAAGGTTTTCCATGGTATTGTAGTGTTTAGTGAATAGATAAGTTTTTAATTTTTTGCGGAATTCCAAGATCTCTGTTAGTGAACGTAGATCCTCTGGTAGGGAATTCCAGATAGTTGGGGCTATGTGTGAGAAGGCTCTGTTGTTGGTCAATTTATGTGCTTTTATGAAGTCCTTCGGGGTCTTTAGTTTATTTAACTGTTCTTTTCTATTAGTAGGCTTAGGTGTTTCTTTGCATATTAGATTACATAGGGTAATCGGCGCCATGTCGTTTAATGCTTTAAATGAGGTTATTATTGTTTTGTATATTATCCTGCTTTGTATTGGTAACCAGTGAAGTGATGCAAGTATAGGTGTTATGTGTTGGAGAGAGTTTATTTTTAGTATAATTCTAGCTGTTGCATTTTGGGCTAATTGAATTCTTTTAATGTTCTGTTTTGAAATGCCTATAAGTATTAGGTTGGCGAAATCAAAGTGAGGGGTTATGATAGCTTGTGTTATATTAATGAAATCTTGTACAAATACAAGCGGACGTAGTTGTTTGAGAATTTTAAGCTTGAAATAGATTTTCTTTAAAGTGTTTCTAATATGGGTTTCCATTGTAAGGTGTGTATCTAGGATAACACCTAGATATCTTATTTCATTTTTTATTTTAATTTCTTGCTCTTGTAGTGTTATATGAGTAGGATGGATAAATGATTGATTTTTTGTTACGATTAGGACTTCATTTTTTGCATGGTTTATGTGAAGGTTTTGAGTTTTTAGCCAAATTGTGATTTCATTATAGCAGTCTGAGAGGAGTTGTAATGGTATGTTAGGGATTGTAAATGGAATGTACATCATAATATCGTCTGCATAGAGGTGATAATGTACTCCAAATTTTTTAAAGATATTGCAAACCGGCTTTATGTAAATGTTAAAGAGTAGGGCTGAAAGAGCAGATCCTTGTGGTAAACCTATTTCTTGGTTATATGTAGTTGAAGTTTGATTACCTATTCGTACATTTTGTGTTCTCTTGTTTAAATAGGAAGTGAACCAATTATGTACTGTGGAGTTTATGCCTATCTGTCTTAGGTTGCTGAGCATTATTGAATGATGAACACTATCAAAGGCTGCTGATATGTCGATAAAGAGGAGGATGAATGCTTGTTTATGATTATCGATTCCTCTTAGGAGAGTATCAATTAATACTGTTAGTAGTGTTTCTACTCCGTGGCGGGGCCGAAATCCATATTGTTGTTCGTCAAGTGGGTAAGAAGTGTCTATGTATTCTTGTGTCTGTAATTGCACTACTTTTTCTATTATTTTGGCCAAAAATGGGATGCTAGAAATGGGCCTGTATGATGCTGGGCATGTTTTATCTAGTTTGCCATTCTTTAGGATTGGGCGTATTTGTGCATGTTTGAGTGATTGAGGAAGGTAACCTTGGGATAATGAGAGGTTGACTATTGGGAGAATGAAGGATAGTAAGGTAGGCAGAGTGTTTTTTATCCATGACACTGGACATGGGTCTAAATAAGAGGTGGTGGTATTGAGTCCTGATATGATAGTTTTTAATGTTGTTCTTGAAATGGGGTAAAAGTCTGACCATTGGTCAACAGATTGGTGAGAGTTGTTGATTGTATCAAAAGGCATTTGAGGTTTTTTTGATTTATCTTGGTAGTGATTAGCTAGTATTTGTACTGAGATGTCGGTGATTTCGTTGCTAGAATTTTGAGCGTTATTGGTAAGGTTTCTGACAATAGAGAATAGTTCTCTAGGTCTGTTATATGATTTTGATAAGGTTGCAGCATAGTGGTTTTTCTTTGTACTATCGAGTGTTTCTTTATATTTTATGAGATGGTTATTGTATATTTCCTTATGTATAGTCAACTTAGATTTTCGCCATTTACTTTCGTGTTTTCTTAGTTCTTTTTTCATTTGTTTTAATGTGTTATTGAACCATGGTGTGTTGTTGGTTTTGGGGTGTATCCTTTGTTTATTTATGTGATTGATTTTGGCTGCATTATTGATGGCATCATACCAATTTTTAACAGCATCATCTAGGTCTGATGTGGATGGTAGAAGGTGGGGAATTGTTAAATCGAGGAATTCCGTTTCATTAAATTTTTTAAATTTTGATGTGGGGCCACTTAATGTATAGCTTTTGACATTAGTAGTATGATATGTGAAGTTTGTTTTGATTATATAATGATCAGACCATGGTGTCTCTGTGAGTACTATGGAATTTAGATTCATTAGTTTGAAGAGTGAATCGGGAAGAAAGATCAGGTCTAGTGTTCCTCCTTTTATGTGTGTTGCGGTATTTATTATTTGATGATAATCTATATCTGATAAGGCATCCATAAATAATTTGGAGTTTTGTGTTGATAGTGATGGTAGGTTGAAGTCGCCTAGCATGATTATAGGGTTTTGTTCGGTAGATGAGCTAAGGAGATCAATAAATGAGTCCAGACAATCTGCACTTTGGTCTGGAGGTCTATAAATTAAACAAATTTTCATGAGGCCAATTTTTATCAATAATGTGTCTATGTTATTAGAGATATTTGATTGAATTGATTTGGCTTTTAGTATCTTTTTTGTCATCATTAAGACTCCTCCACCTTTTTTGTTGGATCTATGTTTGTAAAAGAGGTCGTAGTTTTCATTATCAAGTTGGTTTAGGTAGACTGTGTCCGTTTCAGAAAGCCAAGTCTCTGTGACACATAATATGTCTGGTTTAGAGTCTGTTATTAGATCATTAAATATAGGGAGTTTGTTTTTCATTGAGCGAGCATTAATAAGTATGCATGACAGTGAGGATGTGTTTGAGCAGGTTTCCTTGTAAATTTGGGATGAGTTTGTTTGTTTTATGTGTATTAGTCTATGATAGTTTATTTTTGGATAGTTATTTGGGTGATTGTGTCCAATATGGTTGTCATATCGAGGTTGGGTGTGTATTATGGGAATGGTCATGTAATTTTTGATGTTTAGGCTTAGTGATAGATTAATTATTAATATTGCTAAAAGTATACAAGTGTATGATATTCTTAGAAACATGATGTTGTGGTGTGGCAATGCAAGTGATAGTGCGGCCATGGCGTAGGATGCCGTGTTGTCAGTAGATCGTAGAGGGTCAGGTTGAGCCTTTAGTGTGGGCAGTTGGTGGCAAGTTACTGACTACAGTAATTGAGAGGTAGGCAAGCAGTATGGCTACTGATAACAGGTTACTGACTATGGTAATTATGAGGTAGACAAGCAGTAAAGTTCTTAGCAATTGGTAACAGTATACTGACTACAGTAATTGAGAGGTAGACAATTATGAGGTAGATAAGCAATTGGTAACAGTATACTGACTACAGTAATTAAGAGGTAGACAATTATGAGGTAGATAAGCAATTGGTAACAGTATACTGACTACAGTAATTAAGAGGTAGACAATTATGAGGTAGATAAGCAATTGGTAACAGTATACCGACTACAGTAATTAAGAGGTAGACAACTATGAGGTAGATAAGCAGTGATTATAAGCGCTATACATGTGGAGGGTAATTTTATAAGCCTTTTCGTATGTGTTAAGTTGCCTCTTCTTTTTTTTTTTATATGCTATGCTTGGTAGACCAAGATCCATCAAGCCCAGTATCCTATTTTCAACAGTGGCCAATCCAGGTCACAAGTAACTGTCAGGTCCCCAAAAAGGTATACAGATTCCACGTTGCTTATCCTGGAGTAAGCAGTGGATTTCCCTGGACCTCCTTAATAATGGTTTATGGACTTTTCCTCCAGGAACTTGTCCAAACCTTTTTTTAAACCCAGCTACACAAACAGCTTTTACTACATCCTCTGGTAACGAATTCCAGAATATGATTACATGCTGAGTGAAAAAAATATTTTCTCCTATTAGTCTTAAATGTGGTACATTGTAGCTTCGTTTCGTGTCCCCTAGTCTTTCTACTTTTTGAAAGAGTAAACAACCGTTCTATGTTTATCTGTTCCACTCCATTCATTATTTTATACACCTCTATTATATCTCCCCTCAGCCATCTGTTTTCCATATTGCAGAGCCCTAATATTTTAAGCTTTTCCCCATAGGTGTACCCTTCCTCCCCTTTACCATATTGGTGGCTCTTCTCTGTTCTTTTTTTAATATATAGTGAACAGAATTGCACACAATATTCAAGATGCGGTTGCACCATGGAACGATACAGAGGCATTATAATAGCCTTTGTGTTAATTCTTCATTCCTTTCTTTATGGGTCTTAGTATTTTATTTGCTTTTCTGGCTGCCACTGCCCACTGGGTAGAGGGTTTCAATGTATTAGCCACGTTGATGCCTAAATCCTTTTCCTGGGTGGGGTTCCTAATGCGGAACTTTACATTGTGGAACCGTAGTTTGGGTTGTTCTAAAAGTAGGTCTAAAAGTACACATGGTGCAAGTCAGTGCATGCTTGCAGACTAAGCATGTTTAGGAGAGGAGTTGTGGTGGAGGACGGGCAGAGTCAAGATTTGCACATGTAATGTGAGTGTTAAAATTTACACCTTCAATCTAGATGCAATTTCTGTAAGATTTGTGCTAATATTTTATAAAGACACATGGAGTCCAATTCCGGTAGGGGCACGACCCCATGTGCCCAGCAGTACATACTGCCTGCCCCCACTCCGCCATGATCCCACCCCCTCCCACCCCCCATTGGCTCTCCCTGTCCTGAGCATCAGGACGTATGGGGAGAGCTGGAAGGGGAATTGGGCCCAGATGGCTTGCATGACGGCACGTCCCTTGTGCAGCCCTGCAACCTGCATGAGGCCCATGGGCACCTATATGTCTTTAGAAATAGGCATCTTCCTGCCCTATTAACTTTTGTGCCTTGCTATAAAATTATCCCCATTGCAGTTCAATATCAGCACTATCTGTACAGCTTAGTAACTATTAATCTCTGCTGACAACTCCACATAACTAGGCTTAGGAGTGAGGTTCATTATTGTCATGTACTGTATATATGCAAATGTTTAAAATGCTGGCCAGGGATTTAAATATTGACCTGAGGCTTTTTAGGGCAGGGACTTGTTACGCCTATACCTATTATTTTTTATAGTGCCCATGTTTGTGGCATTATATTATTGCAAAATAAAACACTGAATGGCTTGTTTGTGGAAGCGCCAGTACTTACATGCCAATTCCTGCAATCTACAGGTGCAAGTACCTCTGCTTACAAGGGGAAGTGCTGGATTTCACCAGGGCCAGGCCAACCATTAGGAAAACTAGGTGGCAGCCTAGGACTGCAGCTTCTAGGGGTGGCAAAGAGCAGAATATTCCAAGCTAAACAAATGATTCTGACAGCCAGGAAGGGCGTAAGGCTTCTGGTTTGCTTAGGGCACCAACCCTTTGAACCAACTCTGGAGCTGGCCCTGGATTTCACAAATCTATACATATAACAGGCACCAATAACAGCTATGGATACCACTCTCAACAATGAGTTGCTTGGCTGAAGACCGAACAAGTTTAGGTCAACTATCCAGAGGGTTGCCAGGAGTTGACACCGACTCGATGGCCCTTAACCTTCTGGCTTTGAAACTGGATTCTTAATTGGTGCCTGTTGTTGTTGTTAAGTACAATTCCCCCTCAATCAATCCTACAAAGCCTTGGCCAAAATGAGCAGTTTGTAGTAACACAAGTGGAAGTGTGACAATAATCGTTTTATGGAACATCAATGTCCCACACTACACAACTGTGTTTCGGCAGAGAGCCTTCATCGGTGGTATAGGAACCTTAAGACATATGCTTATTCAGTGGTGTTATAAGAGGATTCTTACTAGTTAGTGCATTACTAGTTAGTGCAAAGTGTCCATGTCGAAAGCATAGGTACAGAAAGCCACTGTTATAACTGGAGCTTTCTTAAAATTTGTTCTATGTAATAATGTTGTTTATTGTACACCGCCCCTGATCTCAGGAAGGAGCGGTATAAAAGTAAAGATAAATGAATAAATAAAATAAATTAAATCCGTGCAGGATCAAATGAGAGAAGTGATAACAATCTCATTCAATCCCGCAAGGATTTAAGAAAGCTCCGGTCATACCAGTGGCCTTCTGTGCCTATGTTTTCGACATGGACACTTTGCACTATCTCCTCTTATACCACCAATGAATAAGCATATGTCTTAAGGTTCCTACACCCCTGACAAAGGCTCTCTGCTGAAATATGGTTGTGTAGAGTAGGACCAATTGATCTTCAATAAAACAATTAATGTCACACTTCCACTTGTGTGTTACTACACCTCACTCTTATATGGCTTTTGGACTTTTGTGGGTGCGTGTGTTTCTTTTGGACAAATTGAGCAGTTTGACATGCATGCCTGAGAGGAGC
Source organism: Ichthyophis bannanicus (assembly GCA_033557465.1). Classification (NCBI taxonomy): domain Eukaryota; kingdom Metazoa; phylum Chordata; class Amphibia; order Gymnophiona; family Ichthyophiidae; genus Ichthyophis; species Ichthyophis bannanicus. The sequence goes on along the minus strand of CM066038.1, from coordinate 199,094,303 downwards.
TGCAAAGTCAACTAGGACATTTTGTAAAAAAGATGTGCATTCCCATCCAAAATTAGGACTACGCATATAATATTTTTGGATGTCCAAAACACAACCCTTTGGCTCAACGGCATGCATAAGTCTGCTTTTTAGATGTGTATATACTGAGGTGTGTGGCATACGAGCATCCCGAATGATTGGTTTTACCGTTGAATTATGCAGGAAGCATCCTCTCTCTCTCTCTCTGGAGGTCTCCATAACTCTCTCAGCTCTGGTTACCAAAAGAGTAGCATCTGGGCTTGGGTACTGAACTGGAAACTTCTTCACTGTAATATATAATGTTAGTGTGAGCTATCAGGATCTAAAGTATTTCTAATTCTTCACAAGCGCATCTATATATAAGTGCAGGACAAGTTCTGTCATACATGCGTTGTGTTAAGATCTACCACTACAATATAAACCTTTGCTTCATTTTGAATTTTTTCAGTGACTTAATGCCTTTTTTGTTTCTTTTTAGATGCATCAAGAAGCATCAAAATATCACCTGAGAAATCAGAACACAATTTTCAGAAGCTACGAAATAAACATGAATTCACAATTTTATTGACCCTCAAACAAAGTCTGTTAAACTCTGGGGTCATTGTTTCTATTCATCATTTAGATCACAGGTAAGTTAGATTACTTTTTTCTTGCACTGAAAATATATTGCAATGGTTTATTGCAAAATACGAATTGGTGCTTCGAGAAACAATGATGTGCATTTGGTTTCATGAAAATGAAGAACTCCCCCAAACGTAAAAGAACAGAGGGTAGATGCATTTTGTGACGCGGAATGGACCAACCGACATGAGATCACATATGAGTCTTTAAAAAACAAAACAAACAGCAGTGGGTGCAGTGCGCACTATCCAAGCTTTTTGCATGACTGATCATAGATGGAAAGTGGTCCCACGTGCATTCAAAGCCATAAAGAGAAAGCTGACAGCTGCTCAGGAATGCATGGTTCAGAATGAAGTATCTGCAAAGCATGCAGGTCAAAGAAAGAAATCAGGGTATCCTGGCAGAGAGCATATGGGAAAATCTGATGTAGTTCAGCTGGATTTCATTAATGAGCCGGCAAACCTGAATAATACCAAATTACCCGAATGACCGGCTACTAATAAATTGATTGTGAAAAGAGTACATTTTGTTTTCAATGTGAAATTGCCAAATGTCTAAAATATAAGATGACAGAGTAAGAATGTATCAGACCAAATGCAGATACAGATATATTAAGGGACTTATTTTATAAGGGATGCATGGAAAGTTACATGCTAGTTATGCGCTTGTCCCTATTTTAAAGGATTTATGTGCATGAACGGGCACTCACGCACGTGTTTTAGGAAGAAGCTATTCTGTAAGCCTGTACAGAAGTCCTATTGCACGTGCTTTCAGTATGGGCGGGCACAAAGGCGGAGCCTAAATTTACACATCTAAGTTATAAAATATTATAACTTATGCACATTTCTGAATAATCTCAGCACAGGCATAACTGTCGCGACGAGATTGAGGTGTGTCTATATGCCCTTATTTTATTAAGTAAAGTGCACACATACTTTATAAATTATACATTATAAAAAAATCTCCAAATATGCACATGGCAACATGCATTAATTGTGTGGCAGTTTATAAAATTACCTTCCTAAAGAGGTAACTTCATAAGGAGCCACAGAAACTTATGCACCACTTGCGCACATAAATCCTGTATTTTCGTTGGCTTATGTGCACACTTCAGGTAGCTGCTATTCTGTAGAATGTGCATCAGGCTGATCAGGAATATTTTTACTCTGGATATGCACATAAGCGGAGCTTGAGCGAATAGGTGGGGAGATTTTTCCAACGGGGGAGTTCCTGGCAGGAGGGGATCTGGCTTTAGGACTGCTAAATCCCTGACTATTTCTGCTCGGTGCATATGTGTGTGGATGTGTATGGAGCGGGGTGGAGGGAGGTGAACCACGCCATGCTACTGTAATTGATCTTTTTGATTTGGCCGGTTGGCATGGGCGATATGGATATGCAGTATAACATGTTGCATTTCTAGACTTCGCATGCAGGCTGTTTTATCATGCCCACTAACTAGGATACTTTTAAGCAGACAAGCAAAATGTTAGTACGTTACTCATGAAAGGGGCACTTTGAAAACCGCCTAAGAACAAGGCATCCACGGATATTTATACCTCCCTTTCCTGTGGGTACTTTTACCAACTAAAATAGCGTGCATACTTCTGAAAATATAAAAGGGAATGTGTTCTTTTAATCCCTGTCTTAACCCCGATCCCAGGAATGCCCCCAGTAAATACAAGTAAAGGTATGCACCTTGTTCCACAATGCACTTAGTCTGACCTGCACGCAGAATGAGTGATTTTCACTGATACAGTCCATGCAAACAGGAACCTGGCATCGGGCTTTGGTGGAAACGGAAGCAAACAGCCCTTCGGTGCCGAAGTTTAAAAGTAAGCACTGCGGGACTGTTTTAGACCATTGCCAGTGCCATAGGTCCTGGAGAGGTGGCAATGGTGGCCAGCAGGGGGGAGGCGCAAGGGATAAAGTTCACTTAGGACCCCGGCCCTGGACACCCACATTATTTATTTATTTAGTATTTAGCTCCTGCCGTTCCAATTGTTGTTCAGTCTGTAAGGCCCATTCCCTTTGATTTCACTACTCCCTAATACGAAATTCTGTTTGATATTTAACTCAGAGGTTAACGTAGGTTGTTAATGTGCTATCTTAATTTGGTTTTGAGCTCCTTATTAACAATTAATGTACATTAAAACCCATATTAAACCCCTAACATGACTTTGTACATAGGGGCCTAAGAAGGAAATCTTTGTATGTATTTATCAAGGCCCGATGGAAAATTGACTGCCTCGGATGTAATTAATAATATGCTCAGATTCCTTTCAAGCCTGTGCTTTAAAAAGGGGCATCCTTGTGGGCATGTTTAGCTGAAGTGGAGTAAAAAGGCAATTATATGCATGCTATTTACAATCAATCGGCCATCATCCCAAATAGCAGAGACAAGGTGCATAGACTCGACATTTGGCCGCTGGAGCTAGTGATTTCTGAAATGAAACAGCACAAACTGTATTTCTTGTGAAAACCTATATAAAGTATGCATGTTAAAAAGCATTCACGTGGTTTGTATCTACGTGGGTCACATGTCTTCGAAAACTGCTCTGTAAAGTTTCATATCTTCCAAAAATATATGAAATTTCCTGGTAGTTTGAAACGGCAGGCAAGTCTTGGGAGCTATGAAGAGCTGGTTTGACTCTTTCAACTGAATTCAATATGATTGACTGACCTGTACTGCTGGTGACCATTTTAGATTTCATAGTGGGAATGTTGCATTTTCTTATTGCAAGCCTTTTCTTCTTTGAAAAAGAATATAGAACCCCAACCCCCCAAAAGAAAGAAAAGACAGCTGGCAACCAATGGTTAGAAAACAGGTTGCCATGGTAACTTTCGGTGGCTTCACTGTACTTAATAGCGAGCCAACGAGTATTTTGTGTGAGACACCACATGTTGTAAGTTAATGAGACAGAGAATGAAAGTGGAGGAGCACTTGAGTGGTGAGAGTCTCAGGCTCCGAGCCAGGGAAACCAAAGTTCCAATCCTACTTCACCCTTTGACACTCTTGATCCTCCATTGCCTTGGGCACAACTTAGATTGCAAGCTTTCTTGGAAAGGGAACACTTTATAGTACCTTAATTGTAGTTAAAATTTGGGAACGGCAAGTAATCAATAAGTGACAAGTAGTTCTTTGTTAATGATCATGGGAGGTGAAATGTTTGTATGAGTGATTTTGGAAGTTCACAGTTTTGCAAGTGAACAGTAAGAATAAAGGGCACAGTATTCAGAACCCTTAGCCAGACAGCCAATGGAAGGCTGACGGGATTAGAGTGTTGACTATATTATTCAGCGGTATGATCCAGATAGTGCCGCTGAAGTACTATTCAGTTAGAGCAGGGGCAGTCGGTGGATAGAGCGAGAGTGGTACCACTGCTTTCCAGACAAGGGCTGAGTTATCTATACAGCAGTGATTTTCTGTCAGCGCTTATCCAGATAACTGAGGCTGCCTGCAAAGCAGGCCTAAGTTCCTATCTGGGCAAGTGCTAATTGAAAATCTCCACTTAACAGGATACATCGGCATTTATCGAGACAGCAGCGCTCAGTTCAGATATTCAGCGGGAGTCACCATGTAGATGCTAATGCTAAATATCTAGATCGGGCAGCAATGTGATCACCATACAGCCTGTTGAATATTGTTTTTTTTTTTTTTTTTAAATTGGCTTGAAAATATTTTATATTCTATGCATGCCATATACAATTGATTTTGTGTTTCTAAACATATTAGCCATCACTGGATAAACAGTGACTTGTGTGTATTAGGGAAAAATATGGTTTATTTTTGTTTGTTTTTTTACAATTTTTTCTCAGTTTTCAGGTGTTTTTTCAAATTAGTTTCACGCATTCATTTTAAAAGGGAATTTTAATGTTCCTTCACATTTTAGCATACATTTTAGGAAAGCTGTCCATTTGGTCACAGACACATGCAAACCAAAAGTTTCATGGCGTGATGGCAAGTTTAGAAATGGTTCTGTACATGTCTGTGGGTTTGCATGTGCCCCTGATGACAGGTCTTGCACATGTGAACAATGTAAAGTGAAGCAGTGGCATGTCAGGTTTCCCACAGAGAATAACCATGGTGGAAACATGTGCAGCGTTGATAAAGTGAACGTCTGGGCAGGACCCAGATATGGGCTCAGCTTACCCAAGGCCTCCGCAACAGAATCTCGGCACAGGTTCATGCCTTCTGCAGAAAGTACAGAAGTAGAAAGGGGTGGCCACAAGGCAGCCTGATTTCTTAAAGGCAAAAACCTTCATGCTCTGCTATCAGGTCCTGGAAGAGAAGTAACTCCTGTACCCTCCACTTCAGCGCAGGCCTCCCCAAGCATCAGCAAGACAGATTGGGAAATGATCCAAGTGGCTCTGCCTTGGTGAGTCACCTGAATACACAGGACACAGGGGGACATGTAGCTGCAGGCAGACAACTAGTGTGCAGGCAGGGAAGTGAAGTAGCCAGGGCTGGGTGAAAAAATAGTCAAGACAGGCTGATCTCCCTGGGAGACACTTCCCGAAAGGCCTGTAAGAGCAGCACCAGTCAGAGTAAACAAAGAGATGAGTGTAGCCACAGACACCCGGCAGGGAGAGCAGTCACACGCATACAAGCAGAGCAGTGGCAAGGGAACAGGAGGAAAGAGGCAGGCAAGACATGGCCAACACATGGCAAGGGCGCTGGGATGTGTGTGCGGTGGCACATGGGCATGTCTGTAAGTACCAAGGCCCAACCAGGAGTACGCCAAAGACTCATCCAAATATTACACAATAATAAAGGCTTTGGATCTAACACCATTAATCAGGATCTCAGTGTCTGCCAAATGATATAAAATGATACTACAGTATTTGGCAATTCTAGACCGACCTCATAGATCCTCGAAAAAAACTCCTCATTTCCCATATATCGCAACCGATAGTGTCAAGCAACAATTCTTTACTTGAACGTATTGGCATCTACTTAGATTCCTTTTTGCCACTCAGTCAGTCATTTATCCGAGATATGACTCCTTTTTTGCGGGCGTTTGAATGATTTTCAAGGAAGTTTAAAAGGTTGTCTCCTTGTAACTATTGATGTTTGCTCGCTTTATACATCCATCCCTCAGGACACAGCTATATCAGTTGTGGAGTCCGTTTTGGTAGATAGACCAAGACCCCATGGGATACCTACTGCTTTCTTGATTACATTGTTAACGGTTGCTTTGAAAAGGAATTTTTTTATGTTTGACCAGCATTACTATTTACAGTTTCCAGGTATAGCTATGGGAGCAACTTTTGCTCCCTCATTAGTGAATCTGTTTATGAGCCATTATGAAACTACCTGGCTTTATTCTTCTGAATATATCGCAACGATTCATTTGTGGAAAAGATTCATAGATGATATTTTTATAATTTGGTCTGGATCAGAGAGTGAACTTCAGCAATTCTTTGAATGGCTGTGATTCTGCAATAGAATTTGAGATGTCTTACAGCCGTCCTGGGTTACATTTCTGGACGTGAATATTTCAGTAGTTGGAGATAACTTTTGCTACTACTGTTTTACATGAAAACTACAGATCAGAACACCTTTCTGCATTTTTTACAGTTTTCATCCTGTTGCTTTGAAGCAAAGTTTACCGTTTTCACAGTTCTTGAGATTTTGTTGGATTTGTTCAATGAGTGACTATCAGCAGAAGGCCACAGTTTTAATGTCCAAGTTTTTGGTATGGGGTTACCCTAGAACTGTGATGTGCCAGGCTTATAAATAGGTGCTGTATAATCATTGTGGGCTTCTGTTGATGGATTCAAGGTCTAAGAGTAAAGATCAAGACTGTTTACCATTTATTTTGCAGTATTCTCCATATAAATCTGCCTTAGCTGGAATAGTTAGGAAATTCTGGATGATCTTGAGAATCCATCGGATTTTCCATGAGAAGAGATTATTGATATTTTATAGTAAGGAACGGAACCTCAAAGATTATTTGTGTCCAGCAGTTTTACTCACACGTATAATTTCCAGATCAGAAGAATTGGGCCATTTTTCTTGTACAAATTGTTAGATTTGTTCTATAACTTTGGAAGATTCCAAATTTGTAAATACAATTGATAATAAAGCTTATTATTTGTGGCAATGCACTTCATGTGATTCAAGTTATGCTGTATATATTATTTTATGCCCATGTAATAAAATTAATGTCAGCAAGAAGTCACGTTTTTTTCATATGAGAATGGCAGAACATAAATCATCACTTAATAAATGGAATTGCGTTCAATATAACAAAGTATGATAATATCATCAATCCTTCAACAACTGTGCTGGTACTTTCCCTATTAATAATTACTAATCCCTCTAGGAGGTCTCAGACTTGTGGCAGCAATTGTCCTTGCGGCTATGCCGGTTTAAAGGAACAGTATGCTAAGTTGCATCAACGACCTCCTCTAGGGTGTGCGGTGATAATGATAAAGAAGGCAGCTGATTATATTCAGTTTAACATCTTCAGTACTTTGGTCACATAAAGCACTAATACTTCCATTCAGTTGCCTTGATTGACATGATTTTTGCCGCTAGATAATTCAAATGTTCAAATCGCCCCGTTCCCGACGCCTCCCCTCAGCGCTTCAGAGCGTTTCTCCTGATGCGGTTCTTCAGGGGGTGGGGTGTAAAACCTGGAGAATACATAAAGCACCGTATCTTAACCTAAGCCTATTATCCTACTATTAAAATTCTTTTCTAAAATCTAAATATAATCTTACTCAGAGCCTTAGCGCCCAGTACTCACAAACTGCTGCCCGCGTTATGTTCTAAATTTTTCCATAATCACTCTTCCCTCTGTGCTTCCTCAGCAAGTTGAAAGCAAAAAACGCCGCGCATGCGGTCTAGTTTCACAGCTGAGATTTTAAAGAGAACCTTGTTGACGTCATATGTAAATTTCCTTAGAAGCCAAAAGACTTGTATAAAGTAAACTTGTCTCTTCTGAGCTGGATTAAATGACACCAAGGTATTTTTTATTGCTGTTGTCAAGTTCCAATTTGTCGGAAAATGCTGTTCTATGTAGTTCTATGTAATCATAGCTCATATTAAATCGTGAATGAATTCATAATTAGAGACATGCTGACCATTCTACCATAGCGTTCAGACCATGCGGTATTACTGTGTCCAACTCAAAAATCCAGCGTTGTTCACGCTGGATGAGGGCTTGGTCGAAGCGCTGAGGGGAGGCGTCGGGAACGGGGCGATTTGAACATTTGAATTATCTAGCGGCAAAAATCATGTCAATCAAGGCAACTGAATGGAAGTATTAGTGCTTTATGTGACCAAAGTACTGAAGATGTTAAACTGAATATAATCAGCTGCCTTCTTTATCATTATCACCGCACACCCTAGAGGAGGTCGTTGATGCAACTTAGCATACTGTTCCTTTAAACCGGCATAGCCGCAAGGACAATTGCTGCCACAAGTCTGAGACCTCCTAGAGGGATTAGTAATTATTAATAGGGAAAGTACCAGCACAGTTGTTGAAGGATTGATGATATTATCATACTTTGTTATATTGAGCGCAATTCCATTTATTAAGTGATTATTAGCGTTCTTTAAAGGACCATTTGATACGAGAACATAAATCATGCCTTGTGCACCAACATAAAGAAGCTCCATTGGTTGAACATTGCCTGCAAAATTCTTAAACGTTATGGGATTTATGATGTATTATTATTAATCAAGTGGCTGTTAATATAAGAGGTGAGGCTTCAGGGAAGATGCTAATTCAACATGAGCAAAGGTGGGTTTTAAAGTTACAGACGCATGGACCTAATGGACTTAATTCCACTTTTGAATGGAAGGTTTTCTTCATGTAGCTGCCATAGTGAAGTGAAATGTGGCAGCCCCTGTTGAAATAAATCCGTGAATATTCAGTGATTTGTCATAGCTACCTGAGACTTTTATATTGATGTAGCTGTCAATGAGAACTAAAATGTGGCAGCTATTAAGTGAAGCTTGCTAGTAGGCAGTGATTCACAAGAGCTGTTAATGACATCTGGGGATTTCATGCTTATGAGGGGATTCTGGATTGGCTACTCTGCTGTTTTAAATGGGCGGGTTTGATGCCAAGAACATATAGTGTGAATGATGCTGTGAAAGGTAAATTGGAAGCTATCATGGATCTACAGAAGTTGAGAGAATTGGATGGATGAAGACCCCTGAAGCAGCTTGGTGGTTTCGGTGAAACAGAGGCTTCTGTTGGGTGGATTCTATGTTGTCACCACTTTTCAAGATAAGGAAGTTAATACTATAATAAGGAAAAGTGATTGTATCCACAGATAAATGAACTGACGTTTTTATAAAAAACAATGAACTGATATTTTAATAAAAAGCAAAAAGAATTAATGTTTGTGATATATGGTAAATAAACAAGGAGGTTTTTTTTACAAGATCTATGATTTTGGTCTAGAATTGCCAAATTGTATCACGTTATATCATTTGGTGGACACTGAGATCCATTTTTCTCCTTGAATAACAGTGTTAGATCCAAAGCCTTTATTAATGTATGATATTTGCAAATAACAAGGCCCATGTCCATGTTCAGACAAGGCCATGGTACAGGTGGGACCTAGGCCTTGGAAGGAACTAACCAACCCCTAGGTCAACATGTAGTGCACAATTTAGACATGGCTGCAGGCATTGCTGGTGCACAAGCACAAAACCTTAGGAAAGCAGCCACACTGTGCCAAGAGCATGTACCAGCACAGATGACAGCCGTCAGTGATGCCATGGGCTGTGCTGGGAACCAGGATGTCTGAAGGGAAGGGTAGAAGATGCAGCTAGTATCTAGGACCGGGGGGGGGGGGGGTGCCCCATGACCACATCACAGCCTCTGCATACCTGCACAGGGCTGACCCTCAACCCAAAGGCAAGAGAGAGTTAGGTGATGACAGTGGAAGAAAAGCAGAAATGAGGGTTTGGCTAAGCATGATATTGGCACTTATCTCTACCAGATGCTTCCACCTCCTTAGGAGCCTTGAGGAAATCAAGGTGCTGTTCTAGGCCATGAGGAGGAGCAGATTCCAGTTACTGCAGTGTCTCTGGCAGGAGCTACAGCAGCAGCAAGGTAAGTCCTGCCACATGTGGTATAGCTACGGCATATGGGATTGAGACCCTGGTTCATCATCTGCAACGCACAAGGGCAGGAGATGCAAGCAAACAGCATATATCCACAACATGGATCGCCACATATGGGCAGCAGGCCACTGCAACAGCAGTTAGGGCGTAGGTCACACAGGGGCAGCAGCAGTCAGATCATAGGCCGGAATGGCAGCATGTGGCAGAAAGCCCTGCAAAGCTGCTGGTACATGCAGGGCTGGTGCAAGGAATGGAAGTACCCTAGGCAGGCCCTCCATCCTGCCCCCCCACATCCATTGCCACTGTTGCCACCCCTTTCCAGGGCCTGTAGCGGCAGCAATGGCTAAAAACCTGTGGTTCAGCACTTAATTAAAGGCTTTAGTGCTGAATCAAGTGCTGCTTCCGCCCTCCTCCGATGCAGACTTCCAATACACAGATAGTACAAGGCGATCACAACGGAGATGTTTGAGGTCAGGATGTACCCAGTTCTCCTGGCATTTTGGAAAGGCTCTGCTGAATGTGGAGCCAACACGTAGAGCCAGAGGAGCCATTTTACGAATCTACATGTGGAAAAAAATCAACAGAGGCAACTTTAATAATGGTTTATGGATAAACCCAGGAACACTAACTGTTTTTACTACATCCTCCCGCAACAAGTTCCAGAGCTTGATTGCGTGTTGAGTTATATCAGCCTACACCCACTCATACAACCCGACAACAGCACAAGACCGAGGAGAAGAGGCACATCCAACCGTGTCAACACACCTAAAGACATCAACAGGGTACGCAAGGACACCGAAAAATGAGCCTTATCAAAGGCGGCACCAACAATCTGGAATGCCCTCCCCGACGAACTGCGTTCAACAACAGACCTTAAGGATTTCAGGAAACTACTGAAGACGACCCTCTTCATAGAACACTACGGTGACATTACTTAAACCATGCAACAGACACCTCAATACCCCCCCCCCCCACATGTCACTATAATAGTAATTAAGCAAGGACCTGATACCCATAGCATTGTAAATAGCGCACGCTGCAAACAGCACACCAAGAATTAACGATCAGACACATTCACACGCATACACTACCCACTGCATGTGCGCACTAGACACTGTATCTTATTGAGTGTTTGCTGTTCAGACCGCCTTGATTGCAGGATAAGGTGGTATAGAAATCCGTTTAGATAAAAAATAAAAATAAATATTGTAGCTTCATTGCATGTCAGTTCTTCTTTGCTGACCCTTCTACAGCTGGATTTACAGAACCAGTACTGGGATTCTGAGTATTACCTTTAGTGGATCCTCCTATCAGCGTCAGTAAATATCTGTCTTTTATATATTTGTATAGGAGAAATGCAGGGTTCCCATACATTGTTGATGGGTCCAATGTGTGCTGTCTCTGTAAAAGTGCATGTTATTACTGAATTTGTAGTTTTCTGTGAGCAATTTCTACTCAGTTAATTAGTATGTTCTCTCTTCTATGTTATTGTCAGACCAGCCCAGTCTCTATTACAGTCTTATGTTATGTTGTATTTATATATGTGGTGTGCTAGTATGGCAGGTGTTCTATTGCGGTATATTGTTTTATCTGACAAAGGGCCAGCTTTACAGTAGTGTATACTCATTTGTTTCTGGTCGTTGTAGTGTGCCACACTTCCATTTTAGTGCTTTGAGCATAGTTGTATACCTAGTTAAAACTCATGCTGTATGTGTATACAATAACCATTGTTTGTCATATGGTTACAATCTGTTCTGCCCTTTGTCATCTTGTATTTCTGTTATCTTCTGTGTGTTCTATTTTTCATTGCTATTCTATGGTCATAGGCATAATTTTCTCCCCTTATAGCTTGCTTTGTTCCTTCATAACACCATGCAGCTACTTCTGGAAAGGACCAGCATTGACACCAGAAGATTCACATGTGCATTGTTCTCCCTAGAGATGTATACCGGAGGGAAACAAATGACCCATTTTGGAAGTGGAAGTATATATGTTATCTCATTTCTTCCTTTTCATTTATTTGGCTCCATAGTAAATAATTTCTCTTGTTTTCTGTTATCCCAGCTGATGAGATGGAGACCCCTTATCTCATCAGGAAGAAAGGAGAGGAGGAATCTACAAAAAAAGTTTAAAAATTACAGTAAAAAACATTTTGGTAACTGTGGTGTCCAATGTTATTTTTGTCCCTCTAGGTTTAGAGGCACGTGGGTGTGCTTGTGTATATGTGTTTGCAGGAGTGTGAATCCTGTAGACATATAAGGATAATTTTATGACAGTCACCTAGGTTAAGATGGTAAGAAGGTGCTTATTTTTAATCTATTTTATAAAGAAACATGGAGCCTGATGTTCAACTGTACCGATTTTGGAAGGGCTATGCGCCTCATTGGCACATAGCCCTCTCTGCCGACCCCGCTGACTCCAAACTGGATATTTGATGCCATGGTGATGGCATTGAATATCCGGTGATCATCACAAAAGTCAGAAGCTGCCAATGCTAACCAGGTAGCAGCGATATCAAATTGCAGATCGCTAACTGGGCAGCATCCGATATCGCTGCTATCTGATTAGCACCATTCTCCTCCTCTACTCTGCCCAGGAACGCCCCAACTTGCCCTGATGTTAACCAGATAGCATCGGGGGCGCATAGGAGACTTAGGAGAGTATATTCAACAGCACTAACCGTGTGTCGTTAAATATCCCCAACTGAGGCATCTACACAACTAAGGCATTTACTGGACTATAAATCGTGTAGATGCCTTTCAAAAATTGGGCCCAGGGAGCGCAATTCCATTACATGCACGTCTGGTCTGTGGACATGTCTAAATCACAAATGTATCTCATTTGAACCTATGGGTCCAGAATTGGGGAGGTAGATGTGTTTGGCACGACATGGGCACAGTGCTATTCAGCCGGCGCATGCACGTATCCGGCGCACAGCCCACACATGGTTACAGGCATGGGCCACCATATTCTGAAAAGTTACAAATTTCAGATCCCGCCCGTCTCTGCGACATACCCTCGGATGCCATTCCCCTTGGGAAAATCATGCATCTCCTGAGCTGCCCTTCACACTGACTGTAGTGTGCTGATGCAAACTAGACACAAATACCAATGGGAAATGATTGCTGCTGCAACCTAGACCACATACAGTTCTTTACAGGCCTAAGATGGTATAAGAGAATGTAAATATGAACATGTGTCAAGACATACCTTGCATCAAATGGCACTTGGCAGTAGGAACCGGCCCCAGTGATTCCTGCCTTGGCCATCCCTACAAACATGCTTTAAACTGCTAAGGATGGACACATACCAAGTGCACCAAACCCAAAACCAACATTGCAGTTCCCCAAAGGATGCATAATATTGCTGAGCAACAAATGTATGCCCTTTTCATGCCTATAGCCTATAAGTGCACTCATTCTGCTGCTCCGTACTACTGTTCTCTTCTTATCTCTCCCTACACCCTTCCTCGGGAACTCCGCTCTTCTGTCAGATTGCTTCTATCTGTGCCCTTCTCATCTACTGCCAAATTCAGACTTTGCTCCCTTTACCTTGCTGCTCTCTTTGCCTAGAACAAACTACCTGAGTCTGTATATCAGGCTTCTTCTATGTCCCTTCTCAAATCCAGGCTGAGCGTCTCACCTCTTTGTTGCCGCTTTTGGATCTGATCTGCCTAAGCTCCCTTGTGTTTCTTTACCATTCCCCTTAAATGTATCCTGTCCACAGCTGCTGTGTTGTTTGTTCTGATTAGATTGTAAGCTCTGCTGAGCAGGGACCATCCTTTGTGTGTCTATGCAGCTGTACATACTCCTTATAGTGCTATACAAATTATCAGTCGTAGCAGTAGTGGTAGTGGGATGGCCTTCTGGCTATGGCATCTGATTCCCACATATCTGGGTACTGGCATTTCTCACAGCAGCTACACCTGTCCCATCATGGTGTATGTCAGTCTGTACAGATCCACTATCTGTGGGGCAACCCTGCCTGCCTCCCCCCCCCCCCCCCAGTCTGCTTTGAGGCCGTGCTCCTCTGGTCAGGCCTGTGTGGCATGGGAGGGTGGATCCCTGTGTCATCATATTCAGGCAGTCAGTCTCCAGATTAATCACCACTCTTGCATAGAACTTGGACCGGTGAAGGATGTAGGCCTCATGGCACAATCTGGGGGATGTTGGCACATCAGTCATGTCTCTCCGTGCCTGGCACAGTAGATGTATGGCTGCCCTTCACACTGGCACCTGGTGTCACTGTGGTCACTGGTACCGGCCAGCCATTCATGGCCTCCCTGAATAACAAATCAGCACATGAGATCCTCTCATGCTACCCCTACACCACACGCTCTCACTTGCAGTCACAAAAGACATCATTCTGCCAAACCAAACCTATGACTAACAGCTGCTATGCCATAATGATATGACGTTCCAGGACTATGCAGATGATCTCCCTTTCTCACTGCAGCATAATTTTTTTCCAGACTCGCTCACATATTATTCTTATATCAGCCGTCCCAGTTTTCAGAACACAGGTTTTGTTAGGGTCCCCTGGATTAGCTCTTTTAGCACAAACAGCACATTTCAGCATAGCTTGAATAAGCACTATGGCTGTTCTTAACATTTCCGTAAAGGTGTTTATAAATGTTTCTTTACCTTACAACATTCTCTCACCTCTGCTTCCTGTTCTTTGTAACTTCATCTTGTATTTTTTCAGACTGCACATACTTGTCACAACCATTCTTCTATATGGGATGAATTGCAGAGCACAGCAGAATATTTTCTAAGTCCTGGCCTTATACCATGTTTCAGCAGGAATAACGTGGATGTTTCCAGGAAATATTTGAAACATACACGGGCCTTTCCTGAATATGCTTTATACATCTCTGTGGCTGATCGCGCCCACGTTCTGCCCCTTCTGGGCATGTTCTGAGATCCCCATGCTAGCGCCGTACACATATATGATAGCAGTGTTTCAGAATACGGTGGAGGATGTTTTCGGCACACATACGTCCCCGCTGCAGGTATAGACCCCTTATTCATGTTCTGGAATGACCCTCCTAAGGAAAAAAACAGCAGAAATCATGGCTAGATTGAATCCACAGATAGTTAAACCAACTCAGGAGCTGGAGTTATGAGTGTCCAATCTGCGGAACCACATTAATTTTATAATGATTTATTTATTTATTTATTTATAGTTCTTTTATACCGCACTCTTTTTCATCAGCGCAGTTTACATTAAACAGGAATACTCATTGCAAGCAACAGACTGTGATGAGTTTACATATAACAGGAGAATTCAACTGGGATTTTAACTTTGGGAAACTTTGTACATATTTGTAAAAACTTAGTACATATTTGTAAAGAACCTATATACTTTGAGAAACTCTATACATATTTGAAAGAACCTATATACAATGAATAGAATTTCTTAGTAACATCTTGAGTAAATATGGTATTTACAATTTATACTGTGCCTGTTAGAGGGATGATGATGTGCTTTGGAAATGCAGAATGAAGAGGTGGTGCTTTATGGCTTTTCTGAAATGCTTGAGGTCAGTAATAGCTCTTATGTTGGGGGGTAGGTTGTTCCAACATCTGGGAGCATAGTATGCAAAGGCCCGGTCTGTTGTTGAAAGTTTGCATTTTGTGGCCTCAGGTGGTGTAACTAGGGTATTTGCCGCTGCTGACCTCCTGGATCTGATGTTGGGAGTGGGATGGAGGAGTTTTGAAATTGATGAAGGAGCTATAGTATTTGTCGCTTTAAAGGTCATGAGCAGAGCTTTATATGCTATTCTTCAGTATATAGGGAGCCAGTGAAGCTCCATTAGGATGGGTGTTATATGTTCGCTCTTTGAAGCACCGTAGAGTACCCGGGCTGCGGCATTCATGGCTAGTTGTAATGTATTTAGGGTGTTTTTTGGGAGACCATGGAGTATTATGTTCGCATAGTCGAAGTGGGGTGTGACTATGGTTTGGAATATAGTTCTGAAGCTGTCTGGTTCAAGCATATTTTTGAGATGGTGCAGGGTCCTTAGTGACTTCACCAGCACTCTGCCCACACTCCTTCCAAGTACAGACCTATAAGGGCATCACGCAGTGGTGTAAATTCCACCCAAACTGCTCCCGCAATGCGGGGGGCCTGGACAGAAAGGGAGTCCATACCTCAACGGCAAACTTACTGTATCATTACTGGCACGCTGCCTCTGCTTTTTGGAAGTTTTCCAGATGCCAGCAACTGTTCCCTGCCGGGCTGAAGTCTCACGATAACAGCCACACTGCAAAACTTCGGCCTGGTGGGGAACAACCACCAGGATTGTGGCAAACTTACAAAGAGTGGAGGCAGTGCGGCAACCATGATAACAGTAAGTTTGCTGCTACTGCTGTCACATGGGGGGCCGCTTTGGGGCAGCGCCACTACCATGACAATGAGGGGTCCAAAGCAAAATTTTGCTTGGGATGCCTCATTGGAACTTACGCCACTGGCATCACGTAAACGTACGCACTGTTTTGTCACTGTTTTGTCACACATACCCATGAGCCAATTTTACAAAGGTCCTTTTATGTGCATAAACCCAGCTTTAATGTGTGAAAAAAGTTGATATTGTCCTCACATTGTATATCTCTGTGAGAGAAGAGGTGAAAATGAAGTATAACTGATAGGAGGGACATGTATTGTTAGTGATTTTGTTGGCATTCATGTGTAGCAGGAAAGGTCTGTCAAAGTTAAAAAGATAAGCACTGCTATCTCTTGCAGGAAACGTGGTACTCTCTTTAAAAACAATGAAAAAGGACGTGAAAAAGGGATCATTTCAGATATCTGTTCAGACACTTTTGTATATCCTATGTGACTTGAATTTGAAAGAGGACAAGTAAAGAATGCAAACTGTGTCAAAAGAGAGACCCAAAGAGATCCCCCTGCTTCGTGCATGAGTGAACAGATCTGTGGTGGAAAACTGAGAGGAGAATAAATAAGGAGAACATGTATGCTGTCTAACCTCTGGTGGGTTGGTTCAGAGAGAAGGGCTTTAGGGACATATCTGTGATGGATCTGTCTCCTGTGCCTTCAAATATTATTTTTCACTAGCTGTCCTGAATAGATGTTCACCCGCCCCAAATAAATCTATTTATGAAGTTAATCATTGCATGTATATTTACTACCATTCACAAAGTAACGACCCAAATCAAGTGGAGTTAATAAGTCTCCAACACATGGCATTTTCCTCCAAAGTATTTTTTCGGCAATCTAGGAATATTGTCTCAGATGTTCTTTGGGAGTAAGAAGGACTTGGCTTTACTATAGTCTTACCTTTTTCTAAAAATGCATGTGATTCCATTATTGATTAACGTAGAGCCTTCTATTAAAATAGGGCAAACAAGGCACAAAAATTGAGGGAGTCTGGAAGCAGGGCAGACCAGTCATTAGGCAAACTAGTTGGTTGCCTAGGGCGGTGGCAAAGTAAGCAAGGCTTTCAAGTTAAACAATAGATTTTGACAGCCTGGAGGAGTATAAAGCTTAAAGTTTGCCTAGGGTGTCAGCACCTTGAACCAACTCTGGGGCTGGTCCTACCTGAAAGGTCTTGACGCATATCATTCAGATTTGAAACTTTTGCTCTGCAAGTCAGTCTGGTTCTAAAAACAAAGAAATTTGACAGGTGTAAATCTGCCAGCGGAAAGCAGAAGAGCTGTCAGTCTTCATATGGTTCATGTTGTTCAGGTCAGATGGAAATCCATTCTAGTCTACAGCAGGTGGTCATGAGATGTGCTTTCTGGCTCAGTGACTAGGTGCATTTGAACCATAATGATGGACACATTGACTTCCAAGTTATAGGCACTCACCTGCAATTTCAGTAAGTGCTCTGCAGTAGTCGGCAAGTGATGCTTCTCAGTTCAACGGTCTAAATGACATTAAATATTTGAGACTGTGTGCTGTCAGAAATGAAGGCTCCCATTTGTGAAATGCTAGGGTCATGCTTTGCAAAGGTTTTATAATTCTCATTTTGTGCCAATGGGGAACAACAACATCAATACATCAAACAATAAGGGTTTCTTGTCTACATGTCCTATACACTACTAGACAGCCTATTGCATCTGACTAGCCCAAGGCTCCCTTGTACTGTTTGAAGAAGTTTGAAAATATGTCACACCTCATGAGTGAATTATTACTCACTCCCTGGCAGTCTAGCTTTTTACTCTGCCTTCGGTATAGCACATCTTGATCGATTTATAAAGCATTATCTTACTGTACGAGGAATGTGCATTCATAAGCATACATTCAGTTCATTAGTTCCACTTAAAATATTGAATGCAAAATCAATTTAATAACTTATGAATTGCCATGCACAGAGGCAATTTGCATGCATTAAAACATTCTAACATGTTAAAGGTTCTTTTATTAACATGGAAATATGTGCAAAGAGAAAGCAATACCCAAAGAGTTGGAAAAAGGCTAAAAATCCAAAAACAAATCTGAAAATTTTTCCCTGTGCACATCTTTTTCCTTATATCAAGGTGCACGTCGCTCTTTAGTAGGGTTTGTATGTTTGCTCCATCCATTTTAATGATCATATATCTGACAACTTATACAAACTTGGAGACTGATACTCTATTTATGGAAGTGTTATCTATGTGGCACTTGGTAACTTTGGATTATCCAAGTTTTGATGTGTAGTGCACATCAGCAGAAATTCATGACATCCTACCATTGCATGCAGTGGAGAAAAGTCACTTGTCTTTGCTAGAAGCTGCATTAAAGTATTTTGATTTGAAATTTGAAAAAACACATTGATTTAAATAAGCTGGAAGTCCAACTCCCTTTTCCCTTCCCCATAGCCTTTCTGTCTCCACCAGTCTCTCTGCCCCCCTCCCCCACCCAGCCAGTACCCAGCAGTCTCTCTCTTTCTCTCCCTCCAGTCAGTCTCCCCCATTGGTATCTCTCCTTCTCCTCACCTATTGATGCTATTCTGCTGTTCTCAGTCCCTGGGGGCTGATGCTTGCTCCGGCACTCTTGCTTCTAAGAACATAAGATATGCCATACTGGGTCAGACCAAGATCCATCAAGCCCAGTATCCTTTTTCTAACAGTGGCCAATCAAGGTCATAAGTACCTAACAGTCTCCCCAAAAGACACAGGTTCCTCAATGCTTGTATTGGGTCAAACAGTGATATCCCGGGTCCCTTTAATAATGGTTTATGGACCATTCCTCCAGGAATTGTCTAAGCCTTTTTTAAATCCAGCTACACTAACAGCTTTTACTACATCCTCCGGTAACAAATTCCAGAGTTTGATTACACGTTGAGTGAAAAAATATTTTCTCTTATTAATCTTACCCTATAATCTTACCCTATAACTAATAACAAATTCTGTTGTGTATACTTGTAAATACTCATGTAAATAGTTGCAGAAATGCCGTCCCATGTTTTATCCAAGTTCTCTGACCTTGTTCTCTGTAAAACCAAACAGTTTGTTGTTCTGGTCTGTTGTTATATTGTGAACCGCGCTGATGCTGAATAGAGCGGTATATAAGAGCCTGTAATAAATAATAAATAAATAAAATCTTACTAATAGCAGGTCTGCAATCTCATATTTCAGTTCTTTTAACACCCTGGGATGTATACCATCCAGTCCAGTTGATTTGCTACTCTTCAGTTTATCAAATAGTTGTAGTACATCTTCCCAGTGTATCGATATTTCTTTCAATTCTTCTGCAATATCACCTTTAAATGCCACTTCAGTCATGGGTAATATCCCTACATCTTCCTCAGTAAAGACCGAAACAAAGAATTCATTCCATCTCTCCTCTATGGCCTTGTCCCCTCTTAGTGCCCCTTTTATCCTTTTTGCCCCTCTATCATCTAATGGTCCTTTATATAGTGCTACAAGGTGTACGCAGCACTGTACAAGCATATAAAGAAGACAGTCCCTGCTCATAGAGCTTACAATCTAATCAAGACAGATAGAACAATACAAGAGAAACAAGGGGTTGCAAATAGGGAAGGAGACACAAGGAGAACAAGGGATTAGGATCCAAATGTGGCCTCAAAGAAGTAAGCCTTTAGCATGGATTTGAAGAGGGGGAGAGAAGAGACAATGTAAACATAGAGGAAGTTTTTTGTATGCATAAGGAGCAGCAAGGTGTAAAGATCGAAATCTGGAGAGTGCAGAAGAAGAAAAGGGCATAGAGAGAAGAAAGCCAGAGGAGGAACAGAGTTCATGAGGAGGGGTGTAGGGAGAGAGAAGAGAAGAAAGGTAATAAGGAGCAGTAGACTGAATGCATTTATCTGTTAGAAGGAGAAGTTTGAATTGGATACGGAAATGGAAGGGGAGCCAGTGAAGTGAATCTGGAAGAGGCATTATATTAATGTATCGGGACTGGCAGAAGATTAACCGTGCAGCAGAGTTCTGGATAGATTGAAGGGGAGAGAGATGACACTGAGGGAGACCAGCAAGGAGGAGGTTGCAGTAGTCAAGATAGGAGGTGACCAAAGAGTGGACAAGAGCCTTTGGTAGTGTATTCAGAGAGGAAGGGATGAATTTTGTTATGTTGAAGAAAAAGAAATGACAGGTTTTAGCTACAGTGCCTTGTGAAAGCATTCAGGGCCGGCCTGTCCATTGTACAATGTTTTCCCTCAGGCTAGCATTCAGCGCGCTTCATGAGATCACAGCTGCCAGCGTGAGGGAAAACTCTGCTCTTCATGCTGGTGGCTATGCAGAGGTAAGCCAGGACCTCAGGTGGGCCTCCCCGGCTCCATCTGAAGCCGCTCAGACAGGCATGGGTTTCTTCGGGGGAGGGGGGGCCTAGGATAGGTCTGGAAATGGCCAATGGGGGAGCTTGGACTGGAAATGGGCTGATGGGGGGCTGGAATAGGACTGGAAATGAGCTGATTTGGGGGGGGGGTTGGATTGGAAATGGGCTGATGGGGGGGGCTTGGACTGGAAATGAGCTGATGGGAGGCTGGAACAGGATTGGAAATGGCTGAAGGGGGTTAGGACTGGAAATGCGATGATGGGGGGGGGCTAGAACTGGAAATGGGCTGATGCGGGAACATGGGACTAGAAGGGAGAAGATGCTGGGTGGGGCTGGAACTAGGAGGGAGCTGATGTTGGAGGACTAGAAAAGGATGGAGCTGGGGGAATGAAGATGGAGAGGAGAATGGAGGAAACCTAGATGAGAGAAGAAAGGACAAATGGACAGCAGGCAATGGAGAGTTAGCAGAAGACATGAAGAAACCAGATGAAAGTGACAGGAGCAATGCAACTGAAAAATAAAATGTCCCCAAAAAAGTTAGAAAAATACTTTTTTATTTTGAATTTATTAACTGGAATGTATCAGCTCTGGGAAATGTTTATTGCTAACGTTTTTGTGTTTTTGTTTAGTACAAGAGGAAATTAATTTATAGTTTTGGCTTTTGGGGTTCCCATTTTAAATATTGTCTTCCTATTTCTTGTGATCCCTTGTTCTTTGTTTGCTGATGGTCTATATTCTGCATGTGTAACCGAGCTGAGGTATTCGGTTCATGTAGTTTCTATTTGACAGTGCCACTTGTTCTCTTTCCCCAGTAGGAGATGTATTGGTATTCTCTGAGATGTATTGGTTTAATATTTGCAGTGTTGCCTTTTGATAGGTAGGGTTTGGTGCTTTGTGAGTCCTGGCAGTGCTGTTATGATACAGTGGGTTTGCTATGAGTTCTAAATGGTCAGTATTTATAGTACTTCCTAATGTGCCTGGCGGTTGGCATCCTATCCCCACCTGTCTCCTCTCACCCATCTCTGCTACTCTTGTCCCCTCCATCTCCCATATCCTCAACCTCTCGCTCTCCACTGCTATTGTCCCTGTTGACTTCAAGCATGCTGTGGTTACACCTCTCCTTAAGAAACCCTCACTTGATCCCTCCTGTCCTTCTAAATATCGTCCCATCTCCCTCCTTCCCTTTATTTCTAAACTGTTAGAGCGTGTGGTTCACCTCCGCTGCCTTGACTTCCTTTCCTCTCATGCCCTCATGGATCCCTTAAGTCTGGCTTTCGTCCTTTGCAACCGACTGAAACGGCCCTTGTCAAAGTTTCGAGAGATTTGTTCCTGGCAAAATCTAAAGGCCTTTACTCGGTCCTGATTCTTCTTGACCTCTCTGCTGCTTATGACACTGTTGATCATGATCTTCTCCTTGATACTTTGTTCTCGCTTGGCTTTAGGGACTCTGTTCTTTCCTGGTTCTCCTCCTATCTCTCCCATCGCTCATTTAGTGTGTGTTCTGGTGGCTCCTCCTCCTCTGCTACTCCGCTCCCTGTTGGTGTACCTCAGGGTTCTGTCTTGGGTCCGCTCCTCTTCTATCTCTATACCCAGTCCCTTGGTACGCTCATTTCCTCCCATGGTTTTCAGTACCATCTCTATGCTGATGATTCCCAGATCTACCTCTCTACGCCTGCTCTCTAATTGCCTTTCTGCTATTGCTGATTGGATGTTCCATCGCCGCTTGAAATTGAACATGGCCAAGACTGAACTTCTCATCTTTTCCCCTAAAATTTCCCTTCCTCTTCCTCCTTTTTCAGTCTCTGTGAATGGCTCTGTTCTCTATCCTGTTCCCTCAGCTCTCAATTTAGGGGGTATTTTTGACTCTTCGCTCTCATTCTCCACACACATTCACCTTATCGCAAAGACCTGCAGCTTCTTTCTCTTTAATATTGGAAAAATCCGCCATTTTCTTTCAGAACATACTACTAAAATGCTCATCCATTCACTTATCACCTCTCACCTTCATTACTGTAATCTGCTCCTTGCTGGTCTTCCAGTGAGTCATCTTTCACCCCTTCAGTCTATTCAGCATTCTGCTGCTCGTTTGATCTTCAGCCAACCTCATTTTGCCCATATCACTCCTCTCCTCAGGTCTCTTCACTGGCTCCCTATCCGTTTCTGCATCCAGTTCAAGCTTCTCCAACTGACCTATAAATGCATTCATTCTGCAGCTCCTCTTTACCTTTCTTCTCTCATTTCTCCTTATATCCCCCCTCGTGAACTCCGCTCTTCTAGCTAACTGCTTCTTGCTATGCCTTTCTCCTTTGTTGCCAACTCCAGGCTTCGCTCTTTTCACCTTGCAGCACCCTACGCCTGGAATAGACTTCCTCTGTCTATACGTCAGGCATCTTTGACCCTCTTCAAATCCAGGTTGAAAGCTCACCTCTTTGTTTCTGCCTTTGGTTCGTGACTTACCTGTTCTCCTCTTCCCTTGTCTTGTTTTCACCTGTTCCTTTTCTTTTCCCTTGTTTTTACCTTTTTCCTTTGTCTTGTTTCTCCTGTTATCCTTCCGTTGCCTTTGTTCTTTCCTCATCCTTCGCCTTCTTTGTTTTGTTCTTTTTAGATTGTAAGCTCTATTGGGAAGGGACCGTCTATTTTTGTCTTTTTCTGTACAGCGCTGCGTGTGTCTGGTAGTGCTTTATAAATGCGCAGTAGTTTAGTAATGTAGAAATCTGGTAGTTTTTCTTTATCCAGACACTTATTAAGATGCATGTTTACTAAAAGCTAGCACATATTAATATTATGCAAATGTTTATGCAAATGAGGCTTCTTATGCAAATGAGGCCCTGCAATGAGTCTCCGCACATGCCCCCCTTGGGCTGCCCCTAAAAGTATTTATCCCCTCGGTGTTTATCCTGTTTTGACGCATTACAACCTGGAAATAAAATGGAGATTTAGGGGTTAGCACCGTGTGATTTACACAACATGCCTACCATTTTGAAGATGCAAAATATCTTTTATTGTGACACAAACAATAATTAAGACAAAAAAAACAGAATTCAGGAGTGTGCATAGGTATTCCTCCCCAAAGTCAATACTTTGTAGAGCTACCTTTTGCTGCAATTACAACTGCAAGTCTCTTGGGGTATGTCTCTAATAGCTTAGCACATTTAGCCACTGTGAATTTCACCCATTCCGCAAGGCAAAACTCCTTCAAGTTAGATGAGTTGCATTAGTGTACAACAATCTTCAAGTCATGCCATAGATTTTCAATTGGATTAAGGTCTGGGCTTTGACTAGGGCATTCTAAGACCTTTAAATGTTTCCTTTTAAACACTCAAATATGTTTAGGGTCATTGTCCTGCTGGAAGGTGAACCTTCGTCCCACTCTCAAATCTCTGGCAGACTGAAATAGATTTTCCTCAAGAATTGCCCTGTATTTAGTGCCATCCATTGTTCCTTCAATCCTCATCAGTTTTCCTGTCCCTGCCAATGAAAAACATTCCCACAGCATGATGCTGCCACCACCATGTTTCACTGTGGGAATGGTGTTCTCAGGGTGATGGGAAATATTGGGTTTGTGCCACACATGGCGTCTCCCATGATGGCCAAAAAGTTCAATTTTCGTCTCATCTGACCAAAGAATCTTCTTGCATGTGCTTGGGGGGTTCGCTACATGCTGTTGTGCAAACTCCAAACGGTCTTATTTCTTTCTTTAAGCCACTCTTCCATATAACCCCCTTCTGTGGAGTGTACAGCTTAAAGTGGTCTTATGGACAGATACTCCCATCTCCACTGTGGATCTTTGTAAGTCCTTCAGTGTTATCCTTGGTGTCTTTGTGGCATCTCTGATTAATGCCCTCCTTGCCCGGTCTGTGAGTTTTGGTGGGCGGACTTCTCTTGTCAGGTTTGTAGTGGTGCCATATTCTTTCTATTTTGTTATAATGGATTTAATGGTGTTGCAGAGTCCTGGGCCTTTCAGAACAGGTATATTTATACTGGCATCATGTGACACTGATTGCACACGGGTGGACCCTAATCAACTAATTATGTGACTTCTGAGATTAATTGGTTGGGATGAATACATATACGCTCACTACTTTTCAGTTTGTACTTGTTTTCTTTTATATATAGAAAGTATTTTATTGTCATTCCACTATCCCAATTTGGACTATATTGTTAGGTCCATTACCTAACTTCCAAATGAACCTCCATTTTCATTCCAGGTTGTAATGCGTCAAAAACAGGACAAAAAAGGAGGAGATGAATACTTTCACAAGGCACTGTATATGTCGAATATGTGTGGAGAAGGAAAGGGAGGAGTCAAAGAAGAACTCAAAGTTGCAGGCCGAGGAAACAGGAAGAAGGAGAGTGTTGTCAAAAGGGATGGAGCAAAGGGGGGGGGGGTGGGGAGAGGGTTTAGGGGGAAACATAAGTAGTTCAATTTTATCCATATTCAATTTTAGGTGGTGGTGAGATATCCAGATAAGCAAGTAGAGATATGAGTTTGGAGCAATGGAGAGATGTCAGGTGCAATTAGATTTGAGAGTCATCAGCATACAAATGATACTGAAAGCCATGGGAAGAGATGAGGGCACTAAGGGACTAGGATTAGAGAGAGAAAAAGAGAGGGCCCAAAGTAGACCCTTGAAGTACACCAAGAGAGGGATGGCAGTAGAGGAGGAACTTCCAGAACAAACACTGAAAGAGCGATTGGAGAAATTAGAAGAGAACCAAGACAGTACAGAGTCTCTAAAACCAAGCAAAGATAAAGTGTCAAGTAGGAGGAGGTGGTCAATAGTATCAAAAGCAGCAGACAGGTCGAGAAGAATGAGAACTGAGTAAAGGCCTTTGGACTTAATGAGAAACAGATCAGTGGAAACTTTGGCAAGAGTCGTTTAGTAGAAGAAATGGGATGTATACAATCCATTCCAGGTGATTTGCTATTCTTTATCAAATTGCTATATTATATTGTTCAGGTTTATTGAGATTTGTTTCTATTCCTCAGATAGATCATCTTTAAATATCATTTCTGGCATGGGTAATTTTTCAGTAAAGATCTTTGCAAAGAATTTATCTAATCTCGCCACAATGACCTTCCTTGTACCTCTCTATCATCTAGTGGTCCAACTCACTCTCTCACAAGTTTTGGCTGTAAATGTACTTGAAAAAAAAATTTATTGTTAGTTTTTTCTTCGACTTCTTCAAACCCCAGCTCCAAACAAGAAGGTAGCTAACATTTATGCATGTCATGGATGGATATAAATGCTAATGGGGAAATTTTTGTTGCTACTTCTGTGTTACTTTTAAGTATCACCAGTGCCATAAGTATCTATCACCAACTTCAGCATCAATGCAAGCCAGAAGCCCAATAAAAGCAGCAAAGGAACTGTTTGCTGTGACTCTTCTGTCAGATCTATCTACTTGAGTTTTCTGGGCAAAAACTCTGCCCACTAGCCTGCCCCCAGATATCAGCAAGCAGATTCCCAGTGACATTTTAAAATGCTGCTGGCAATGTTCGGCAGGTAGAACATAAGATATGCCATACTGGGTCAGACCAAGGTCCATCAAGCCCAGTATTCTGTTTCCAACAGTGGCCAATCTAGGTCATATGTACCTAGCAGTTTCCCCAAGGGACACAGGTTCCACAATGCTTGTATTGGTTCAAGCATTGATATCCTGGGCCCCTTCTTAATAATGGCTTATGGACCTTTCCTCCAGGAACTTGTCCAAACCTTTTTTAAACCCAGCTACACTAACAGCCTTATAAGAACATCCTTATAAGGTACTCGGTGACTCATCTAATGTTTACGTCTAAGAGGAACGGCCCCTTGAAGTGCCCTATGGACAGCAGTCTGCATGTATTATGTCTTTGAATGCTACCCTAACTTTATTCTTCAAGGTCTACTCTCCGGGTTCATGGGTTTGATAAAATTTGCCAGCCTGGTAGGACAAAGCCATGACAGTGTTGCTGCATAACTATCACTCTAATGTTTGGTACTTGGACTTACCAGTCAAACATACAAGATGTTGATCATCAATTCAAAGTGATACAACTAGACTGCTTGTCCAAGCACAATTCAGAGAAGATCTTTAACTCATTCCAATTAATAATTACAATTTGCTCAGTGAAATACATTTAAAGCTTTAACCTTAG
The DNA here is from genome assembly GCA_033557465.1 of Ichthyophis bannanicus. Classification (NCBI taxonomy): domain Eukaryota; kingdom Metazoa; phylum Chordata; class Amphibia; order Gymnophiona; family Ichthyophiidae; genus Ichthyophis; species Ichthyophis bannanicus. Next base: position 199,067,703 of record CM066038.1, on the reverse strand, counting down.
CATTTAAGTCCCAGCACAATATGGGCTCTACCTGCTTGGGTGAACATTTAATACCTTACTTTCAACCTCAACCTCTCCTAGACAATCTCAAAAGAATATCCACAGTCCTCAAGACAGAACAAATGACTAACACAAGAAGAACACAAGAAAGATACTTAACTTAAGACACACAACACCCAAAACGATTTACCCTAACCGACAGCTACTTCTATAATGTAAATAACTTATGTTAATTAACTATGTCATGCTCATTGTTCCACAACCTGTATGTAAGTTACGCTCAATATAATTAACCTGTATATAAGTATAAAAAAAAAAAAAGTACTATTGTTAATGTTAAAATACGTTCCATGTAACAAAATGTGTACATAGTTAAAACTTGTTCCATGTAAGACATACGGATGTATGCTAATCTTTGTTCAATGTAAACCGCCCCTGATCTCTGGAAGGGGCGGTATAGAAGAAACTGTTAAATAAATAAATAAATTTATATTCATAAAGGGTAATTATCTGATGGCTCTAACACCAAAAGCCTTTAACACAGCCAGTTTCGAAACTGGTGGAATAAATTATAAGCTGTGCACTTATCAACAAACCTTCTTTCTTTTAGATGTTCTTTGGAAACATTTTTATTTTGTGCTGTTTAATGTTCTTGGACTTTATGTCCTGCATACCTGCGTATGTTATTTGTTGACTGTTTTTAGGTGTATTACACTGTAGCAATAGCATTGTTGGGGAGGGTTAGTCCATCTGTCTGTCTGTCCATGTGCATGTACGTATAGGTTTATTTACACATGCACAAATAAACCTATGAGTAAAGCAGAGCAGGAGACAGTAAGATTCAGTGCAGTGGTGGAGAGGCCAAGCTCCACCACGGGGAAAGAAGTGACCTGCCAGGGCAAAGAATGGAGAACTGTGCCTTGGCATCAGGGGATAAAATAACAAAAACACTCAGCAAAAGAAACCAATATGGAAATATTTTTTTGTCGGAGTGGCCAGCACAGTAAACAGGAAAAATACCTGCTACCACCGTGGCCCGTCCTTTTTAATCAATATTGAAAGTCCATTTAAAACAGCTCTAATCAAGAATAGCTGATACTTAGCTTTGTAGAAAAACAGGCTGTAATGACGATACGAGAAACCGTGAATCAATTTTACACCAGTAGGTCACTTGTACGACGTGTCACGTTTCGGGGGTATACACCTCGGCCCCCTGCTTCAGGTCAGACCTCTGTGTGAAAGAAACCGTCAGCCCTGAGTTCAAGCTGAAAGGATTGTTTTTTAATATATAACCCAGGCTCGCCACCTGATGTCCTGAATAGGTCACGCCCATTCAATAAAATCCGTATAGAGGAACCAATCCCCACCAGGAAGTGAAACCACCAACCAGATTTCACCTCCCGATCAGGAAGGTTAATAAGCAATAGGAGGAACCAATACACAGCAAAACTCGTTGGTCCAATCACAAATGCCCGATCAAAAAATCAATGAATGGTATGCCAGTCTATCTGCTGATTAAGGCCTTCCGGATGGACAGAATTCAATCTAAATATCCATTGTTGCTCTAAATTCTGCAATCGCTGATTTCTGTCACCACCACAAGGATTAGGGGGCACATGATCCAAAATACGCCAACGAAGATCATCAAATGAATGTAGATGTTCCAAGCAGTGACTTACCAGAGGAGCTGTCAATACTTTAGTGCGTAAACGAGAAGCATGTTCTGTCAATCGTTGTTTGAAAATACGTGAAGTCCTTCCAACATATGGTAACTGGCACGGGCAAATAATTAAATAAACGACATGAGTAGTTGTACAATCTGTGTGCCAACGAGTGTAATAACTCCTACTGGTACGGTAATCTGTCCAAGTCAAACCCAGTAGAGCTCCTGAACAGAAGGAGCAGGCTCCACAGGAATAATGCCCAGCCTGAGCATGACTTTTGAGAGGCTGATCCAAAGGGGACGTAGTTTTAACCAAAAAATCCCGTAGATTAGCCTTACGAGAATAAGCGATTTGAAGTGGTGTTCGGAAACATGAATGAATGGCTAGTACAGGCCAGAATTTATGAATCAAACTAACTACTGCCGTAGTTCCTCTCATGAAGGGAAGAACCCCCGTTGTTTTGTCCACCGCTGGTGCCTGATCTCTAGGTAACAGGAGCCATTCACGGTGAGTGTTGCACGCCCGTTTATAGGCTAAATAAACAACTTTTGGTGGATAACCTCTCATTAAAAGATGAGAACCTAACTCTTGTGCATGGAATTTGAATTGTGACAGCTCAGTGCAATTTCTATGAAGCCGAAGAAATTGGCCATAGGGTAAGCCCCGTTTAAGAGCCGGAGGGTGAAAACTGTCAAAACGAAGCAACGTGTTACGTTGAACCGGCTTCCTATATAGGGAAGTAGAAAAGCCTGTTGAAGTGTATTCTATCGTAATGTCCAAAAATTGTATTTTTTGAGGCTCCACTTGCGCAGTAAACTGTATGTTGGGTTTGAAGGCATTCAGAGAGTCCAAAAAAGAATATAACTCTTCGCTGGTTCCAATCCACATGAAAAAAATATTATCCAAAAATCGCTTCCAAAGTCTAACGTGAGAAAATAATGGATGAGGATAAACATATAGTTCTTCAAACCAGGACATATATATCGTAGCTATGGATGGAGCCACCGTTGCCCCCATAGCAATTCCATAGATCTGTAAATAGAATTGCCCCTGGTATAGAAAAAAGTTTTTATTCAATATCAAATCCAAAAGATCCAAAAAGAAATGCTTTGGAATACGATCTGGTAGTGGAATGGAAGATTGAGAGAGGCCAATCATGACCTCACTCTGGTCTATATTGGTGTATAAGGCTTGAACATCAAGCGTGACCAGAAACGAGCATGCAGAAGAATCAGAGTAAGTTGTTAATTGGCTCAAAAAATCCCCCGTGTCTTTTATATAAGATGATACAGTTGCAGCAACAGGTTTTAAAAAAAGATCGCAAAACTGAGAAAGGGGTTCAAATATGGAGTCTCGACAGGACACTATCGGACGTCCTGGAGGATTGACCAATGACTTGTGAATTTTAGGCACAAGATAAAAAGTAGGTGTCCGAGGATGTCGTTTGATCAAAAAATCAGCCTCCTTTCTGGTCAGCCAATTACGAAGAAATGCCTGAGAAACCGTTTGAAAAATGCGATCTTGCAGACTCGCTGTAGGATCCTCAATCAAAGAATAATGAGTACGGTTATCCAAATGAATATGTATTTGGCGTTCATATTGCTCTGCAGAAAGCACCACTGTAGCGCCCCCTTTGTCGGCCCGTCTGATGATAAGAGAGGACTGAGAGAGCTCCTGTAATGCATTACGATGATTCTTGGAAAAGTTATTATAAGAGCTGATGTTTGATTGCTCCAATTGCAATAGACCCTGCAGAATTAGCTGTTGAAAGGTCGAGATAGCTGCGTCCAATGGACCCGGCGGTTGCCAATGAGAGGGATTTTTTACTAATGAAATGTCCTCCGAAGTTGCTTGCTCAGCCATATGTTGTATGACCCGCAACTTTCGAAAGAATTTATATAACGCTACTCTCATCTCAAACCCATCTTATCGCGGTGAAGGAATAAAAGATAAACCCATTTCCAAAATTTGAAGCTGATCAGGCGTGAGGGTTTCTCCTGAAATGTTCACAACTGACGACTCCGCGTTCTGGACCTGGTGTCCGGGCCTTCCCAAAAATCCATCTGATAATTACCTCTGGGACGCCGTGCCCGATAAGAATTTCCTCGAGAAAAATCAGTTGATGGTAGTGAGCGTATATGTATTCATCCCAACCAATTAATCTCAGAAGTCACATAATTAGTTGATTAGGGTCCACCCGTGTGCAATCAGTGTCACATGATGCCAGTATAAATATACCTGTTCTGAAAGGCCCAGGACTCTGCAACACCATCAACTGATTTTTCTCGAGGAAATTCTTATGTTCAAGCCTTATACACCAATATAGACCAGAGTGAGGTCATGATTGGCCTCTCTCAATCTTCCATTCCACTACCAGATCGTATTCCAAAGCATTTCTTTTTGGATCTTTTGGATTTGGTATTGAATAAAAACTTTTTTCTATACCAGGGGCAATTCTATTTACAGATCTATGGAATTGCTATGGGGGCTACGGTGGCTCCGTCCATAGCTACGATATATATGTCCTGGTTTGAAGAACTGTATGTTTATCCTCATCCATTATTTTCTCACGTTAGACTTTGGAAGCGATTTTTGGATGATATTTTTTTCATGTGGATTGGAACCAGCGAAAAGTTATATTCTTTTTTGGACTCTCTGAATGCCTTCAAATCCAACATACAGTTTACTGCGCAAGTGGAGCCTCAAAAAATACAATTTTTGGACATTACGATAGAATACACTTCAACAGGCTTTTCTACTTCCCTATATAGGAAGCCGGTTCAACGTAACACGTTGCTTCGTTTTGACAGTTTTCACCCTCCGGCTCTTAAACGGGGCTTACCCTATGGCCAATTTCTTCGGCTTCATAGAAATTGCACTGAGCTGTCACAATTCAAATTCCATGCACAAGAGTTAGGTTCTCGTCTTTTAATGAGAGGTTATCCACCAAAAGTTGTTTATTTAGCCTATAAACGGGCGTGCAACACTCACCGTGAATGGCTCCTGTTACCTAGAGATCAGGCACCAGCGGTGGACAAAACAACGGGGGTTCTTCCCTTCATGAGAGGAACTACGGCAGTAGTTAGTTTGATTCATAAATTCTGGCCTGTACTAGCCATTCATTCATGTTTCCGAACACCACTTCAAATCGCTTATTCTCGTAAGGCTAATCTACGGGATTTTTTGGTTTAAAACTACGTCCCCTTTGGATCAGCCTCTCAAAAGTCATGCTCAGGCTGGGCATTATTCCTGTGGAGCCTGCTCCTTCTGTTCAGGAGCTCTACTGGGTTTGACTTGGACAGATTACCGTACCAGTAGGAGTTATTACACTCGTTGGCACACAGATTGTACAACTACTCATGTCGTTTATTTAATTATTTGCCCATGCCAGTTACCATATGTTGGAAGGACTTCACGTATTTTCAAACAACGATTGACAGAACATGCTTCTCGTTTACGCACTAAAGTATTGACAGCTCCTCTGGTAAGTCACTGCTTGGAACATCTACATTCATTTGATGATCTTCGTTGGCGTATTTTGGATCATGTGCCCCCTAATCCTTGTGGTGGTGACAGAAATCAGCGATTGCAGAATTTAGAGCAACAATGGATATTTAGATTGAATTCTGTCCATCCGGAAGGCCTTAATCAGCAGATAGACTGGCATACCATTCATTGATTTTTTGATCGGGCATTTGTGATTGGACCAACGAGTTTTGCTGTGTATTGGTTCCTCCTATTGCTTATTAACCTTCCTGATCGGGAGGTGAAATCTGGTTGGTGGTTTCACTTCCTGGTGGGGATTGGTTCCTCTATACGGATTTTATTGAATGGGCGTGACCTATTCAGGACATCAGGTGGCGAGCCTGGGTTATATATAAAAAAACAATCCTTTCAGCTTGAACTCAGGGCTGATGGTTTCTTTCACACAGTGGTCTGACCTGAAGCAGGGGGCCGAGGTGTATACCCCCGAAACGTGACACGTCGTACAAGTGACCTACTGGTGTAAAATTGATTCACGGTTTCTCGTATCGTCATTACAGTCTGTTTTTCTACAAAGCTAAGTATCAGCTATTCTTGATTAGAGCTGTTTTAAATGGACTTTCAATATTGATTAAAAAGGACGGGCCACGGTGGTAGCAGGTATTTTTCCTGTTTACTGTGCTGGCCACTCCGATAAAAAAATATTTCCATATTGGTTTCTTTTGCTGAGTGTTTTTGTTATTTTATTGCTTGTGGAAACTCAGCTCAGAAGGTCTTTTTGGTTAATTGGCATCAGGGGAGGCATCTCGCCACAGCCGGGGCCACAGTGAAGAATGAGGAAGTGCGCCTGAGGTGGAAATGGCCTGCCGCCACAAAGAGGAGGGTATGTGCCATGGGGAGACCAAGCTCTGCTGCACCAGAAGAAGTGGCTTGCCACAGCTGCAGCCATGGAGAAGAGTGGAGATGGGCTTGGAAAAACATGAAAAGAAGCTTGGGGAGGGGGAGATAGAAAGGGAGTGAGTGCACGAGGCAGAGGGGATAGGGAAGAGGGCAGGGGGAGGGAAAAAGGAAGCATATAAGTGGGAGTCTATGGGTACAGGGGAAAAAGTGGGCAACGTGTCTGGGGAAGTGGAGGTTGGTAAGTGTATGTGTGAGAGGAGAGTATGGGGAGAAGAGAGAGGTAAGAGAGATCGGGGGAAAGAGAAGTGAGACATGGGAAGAAGAGAGAGAATATCCTTATGGTATAGGAAGGTCTGATATATGTTATCATACCACATTGCCCACCCAACCCCCAAACAATCTAGCATCCCAAGGCTCTACCAGATACTGCTCCTCCCTACATACAATGACATACAATCCCTAACACACCCTGGCCAATATCCCACCCCATGCCATGCCATGTCATACAACTCACTAACTGCCCACAACATCACACGCAAACTCCACACACCTGCCAGACATCCCTACAGATATATACCTACACTCTCTTTATAGGGACATTATCACACAGATATTACTCCCTCAATAACCCACCCAGGCTCTGGTACTCTGTTGCGATATAGTTTAAAACCCTTTGAAGGCCTACTTTAAAATTTCAATCCACATTCTGCAGCCGGGTTAATTTTTGCATATTTCAGGAAAATTGTACCCGTCTTATTCAATATGTTCTAATAGTGATTTTCCTTCTGCTATGGTCATGTATTATATACCATTTGATAGGAATATTTAGTCAGAATTTTGGATCCAGAGAGTTTTGGGCTCGGCCTGGAAAGGGTTAACATGTCTCTTACGGATGAGTCTTCCATGCAAACTTGACTCAACCTGCAAATGGAAGAAGGAGGAAAGCACCCCTATTTTGCAATTTGTGTGCACTTTTCAACTTGTTAATCTTTTACTGTAGTCTGCCTTAAGCAACCTTGGAAGGACTGGCTAAATTGAAATAAATATGTTTCTGGTAATGAAAATTATATTTATGAATAGCATTTGAAATCCATTACTAGGCAGTTCGATAATAATTATAATTATTATAGCTCTATGCTATCATTATGAGTTATATATTTTATGTAATAATGCAGAATATAATATTAACATTATAGTGGTTCTAATTATGCTAATCAGATTGGTGATCTAATTTTACATTGATGGAGTCCAGATTTGTGTTAAACTACAATCTTAAAAGCCATTGCATTTTTGCATTATTTTTTTTCATGAATGGTATGGAAGAAATTAACGATTAGGTATTCAAAGAGATATGAGAGGTAAGGTTGGGAATTCAAGTAGTGCCTGTTTTGTGGCTATTTTACAAGAACACATCGGCACCTATTTCCGCTCACAGGAGACTTTACGGCTAGATGCAGGGCAGTACCGATCGTGAAATGCGCCCTGTGCGACTTGCATATCGGGCGCGCGCCCCCCCCCCCCCGCACCTCCATCTAGCCACTTTATGGGGGCAGGAGAGAAGAGGCGCACACCCGATGTGCAAGTCACCAGCACTCTAAGCAGGTCTGGTCCCTCCCGGAGGGACCTGCTTACCATGCCGCGAGAAGGCTTAAGGTGCGCATTTCGGCTGTCTGCCTTTGCCTGCCGCTGCTAAGAGAAGAATAATGGTGGCGGCGGCAGGCAACGGCAGACAGTCAAAATGCGCCCCTTAAGCCTTTGCGCCCTGTGCGGCTGCACTGCTCGTACAGGGCTAGGTATGGTCCTGGCTACATGTTCTATTGTTTTGACAGTTTCATTTTCAAGTGTTAAGTAACAGGATATTCTCCATGGTCATTCCACAAATTTGGAATGCTTTGCCCACAGAATTGCACTGCTTATTGGATATTCTGGTGTTTCGGAAGGAACTGAAGACACATTTATTTTGGCAAGCCTTTTCAGGCTTTTGCATAAACTATTCTTTATGTAGTTGATGTCAGACTATTCGCTGTGTGTTACCAAGCTAACAGGTTTACATGTTTTCAAGGCATGTTTATGTTATGACTGGTTATTGTTTTTAGGTATAAATTTTATATATGTTTTTGTTATCCACATGGGTGTTAGTGCAGAATATACATTTTTTTAAATTAAAAAAAATATTTATCTTAGCCCCTCAAAACCTGTCTGCATTGTGTGTAAAATGTAACTGTCTACATTTACACCTGCTTGAGTGCATGTAAACATACATGATTGAACTATGTGTTGGTTTATATACTACATAGTAACATAGTAAATGATGGCAGATAAAGACCAGTATGGTCCATCTGGTCTGACCAGTAAGATGGCAAGAGTAGGTGCACCTGCCGCCCTGTGCAGGACACTCCTGTCTTTGTTTAGGGGTGAACCCACCACTCCGTGTAGGACACCCCTGTTTGTTGAGAAATTAGATAGTTAAGTTTATTTTGATTTTGTCCTGTTGCTGTAAAGGGATCCACTGTGTCTGTCCCATGCCATTTTGAATTCTGTCACTATATTTGCCCCCACCACTTCCATTGGGAGGGCATTCCAAGCATCCACCACCCTTTCAGTCAAAAAGTATTTGCTGACATTGCCTTTCAATTTACCCCCTTGCAGCTTCATGTTATGCCCTCTAGTTTTACAGCTTCCCCGTCTTTGGAAGAAGTTTGTTTGTTCATTATTTCCCTTTAGGTATTTAAAGGTCTGAATCATATCTTCCCTGTCCCTCCTCTCCTCCAGAGTGTACATATTTAGGTCTTCAAGTCTCTTCTCATAAGGCTTCTGACGCAGGCTCCAAATCATTTTGGTCGCCTTCCTCTGAACCGTTTCCACTCTTTTTACACCCTTTGTGATATATAGTCTCCAAAACTGAACACAGTATTCCAAGTGAGGCCTCGCCAGTGACTTGTACAGTGGCATTAATACCTCTTCCTTTCTACTGGTAATTCCTCTTTGTATGCAACCCTGCATCCTTCTGGCTTTTGCCACTGCCTTGTCGCACTGTTTTGCCATCTTGAGATCCTCAGAAATAATCACACCAAGGTCATTCTCCTGATCCGTGCACACCAACCTCTCGCCCCCTATTGTGTACATTACTCTTGGATTTCTGCTTCCCAAATGCATGACACTGCACTTCTTCGTATTAAATCTGACTCCACTCATGCTTTCCTCATATCCATTACCGAACAAGCCTAGAATTTGAATTTAGTAAAATTATTCACTATCTTGTTACCACGTATACTTTTGCACAGGTATACCATAGCGGTTATTTTGAAAAAGGCCTTTTATGTGCATGAAACATGGTTTATATATAGTAAATTCTACATGGATTTTTATCTGCTGCTAAAATAGAGAGGCTTGGAAGTGGGGTTAGGACATGGGAAACAGTAACATGCCTAGTATTGCATTCTCAAAACTAAATGATTTATTTTGAAGGGGAAAATCGCATGCTGAAAAAGGAGGTGCAGATCCCTGCAGGTACTTTTTCCTAGACAATTTCAAAAGGGAAATATGCTTGCATTTTCCTTTTGAGAACTTGCGCAAAGTCCATAGGCAAAAGTACCCACTAGGGATGTGCATGGCCAAATAAAAGTTCAGTTAGTGTTCGTATGCTGCAATTTTTTCCTGATCAACATGTGGCTATTTTTGGTATCTTTGCACACATTTTTCTTAAATGCATACCGTCTATGCACACTAAAACTATTTTGCGTGTGCAAATCGATTGCTCGCATGTTAATTTGTAGGAGTATGCATGCCAAAGTGTCAAAAACATTTTGACGTCAAGTGAACTGAATATGTGCCGATGAATGCTCACCTCTAGTACCTATAGACTTTGCAACTATGCACTTTTTGAAACTTGCTCCCATATTATAAGGATAGGATGGGCATGAGGATGATGACATAGTACCTGATTATAGGATCTTTCTTCTAGCTTGCACATGGTGAATTCAATTTAGCCATTTTCATTGTGCCGGGGGCTGAGTCTTTTTTAATTTCAAAACACGTTTGGGAGCAAAGAAGAGATTCTGCTGCTGCTTTCTGCCTTTGTGTACTTGAGGGCAGTTGTGGCACTAGGCTTAACGTTCATCTCTTTCCTCCTCCTAACTATCCTCCTCACACAGCAAGACCTGTTGTTGATGATAGGTGGTGACACGCAAAGGAGTAAATCTGCTCAAACTATTTCCCTGATGTGGAACAAGAATTATGCATATGGTTTCATCTGAGTGTGTGAGCAGGAGAGGGCACCCTCAAAGGCATAAATAATGTAGAAGAAGGAAACCTATTTCAGTGGCAAGGAGGTTCAGCAACAAGAGGCTCCAAAGGGAAAACTTAGGGATAACGTTAGGAAATATTTCTTCCTGAAAGACTGAGGAATGCTTGGAAAACAATCTTCTAGGGGTGGTAATAGACCGAAACAGTAGTGGAATTCAGTACAGTCTGAGATAAGCACATACGATCTCTAATTGTGAAGAACTGAAAGAAAAGCCAACAATCAACTGAGGTCTAGGCCATTTTACCCAAAAGTAAATTTAGCATACTAAATAGTTCCTATTTTCCTTATTTGCCATAATATTCTTTATTTCTGTGTTTCTAAATAACCTTGAATATGTTGACTATATTACCTGTATGTCAGGGGAACAGTTTGATCTTCTGCGTCCCCGACTAACCTCCCTGTATGAACAAGGTGTTTGCATGGGGAAGCTAGAGGGGGTGGGAAGGGGGTGGTGTAGAGGCAGAGTTAGAATAGGCAGTGGGCGGTCCATGGCCCCAGACTACAGGGCCGATTCTGACATCAGCCCTGTACGTCTGGGGCTGGCAGAATGGACAGGGAACTTGGAGTGGAAGAGTAGCCTAATGGTTGAGAATACTGGCTTGGGAACCCAGAGACCAGGGTTTGATTCCCACTAGCACGCCTTGGGCAAGTCACTTAACTCTCTATTGCCTCAGAAAAATCCAAGTTATCAATGTCCCTGTTTAAGTTTCAATGTAAACTGCTTTGATTGAAATGATAAAGCAGTATATAAAACCTGTTAAATAAATTCCACATTGGAGGTGGAATAAGTTCCCCTAGATGTTGGGGGATGGGAGCTCCAGCCATGGAAGAAAGGTGAGGTGGTTGTAGGGGATTTCCCACAGCCCAACCCTGGCCATGGGAGGCCAGATTGGGGGTTGGGCTGTGGGGAAAGGAGACAGTCTGCAGCAGCCAGGGATCACAGCTCCTGAATGGAGTCATGGGGCCATGGCAACCAGACACCATGGCACTGCAGCTCCATTCAGGAGCCTTGACTGAGTTAGCCGGGAAGAGGCCTGTACATGCAGACTGATGAGAATCAGGTCCCAGCCTGCACGTACAGGCCTAGTGGTGATTCTTTTCCCGCGGGGCAAGATGTGCCCTGTGGGGTCAAACTCATGTCTGCCCCTGTGCATCCAATTCTGATCAGGCGCACAAGGGCCTGGATGTCCTGAAAGGAATGACCCCCTCAGTCTTTACCCTGTTGCATGCAGGGAGATGTAGTCCTTCTTTTCTTTGGGAACTTACTAAAGAAATCAGAACTATACTTCCATGCATGTACTTGAATAAAACTAGGATTGGCTTAGCTTGTCCCCTATTATGATCACTCTAGTCCTGGAGTACTATTTAACTATTATTCCGTGCTGTTTTCATCGGCGTTGCTTTATATTTCAAAAATGTCATCTTTCTAAAGCAATGGTCATGTAGGTCTCTCCCTCACAGCACATTAGTAATGACTACTCCAGAAGAGGTTTAGTAGTTCTGTCTTGGCCCTCAGTATATAATTCTTGGCCCTCAGCTCATATAACTCCTCTCCTCAAGTCACTTCACTGGCTCTCTATTCATTTCTATATCCAGCTCAAACCTCTCCTACTGACCTATAAGTGCACTCATTCTGCTGCTCTTCACTACATTTCCTCATCTCTCCCTACACCCATCCTTAGGACCTCTACTCTTCTGGCAGATCCCTTCTATCTGTATCCTTCTCTACTACACCTAACTCCAGATTTTGATCCTTTCACCTTGCTGCTCCTTATGCCTGGAACAAACTACCCTACTCTGTGGGTCAGGCTTCATCTCTGGCCCTTTTCAAATCAAGGTTAAAAAAATCCCGATCTGCTTTGACTCATGTGTTTCGTTACCATTCCCCTTGACATTTCGTTTTCCTCAGCTATTTGTGTTGACTGTCCTTAACTAGATTGTAAGCTCTGATGAGCAGGGACTGACTTTTACATGTGTCTGTTCAGTGCTGAGTATGCCTTGTAGTGCTATATAAATGGTCAGTAGTAATAGTAGTACTAGAAAACTGGATGATCTCAAACCATTAAGGAAAAAAGACACAATTCTGTCTAAATGCTGCAAAGAAAGAATCACAAGGATTTGAAATGAATGTTTCCAGTTTATGAACTCACAACTTGACTGGCTATGTACTCTTGATCTGAAAGATGGATTGGCAGGATTAAGTACAAATTCTGGAATTCTGGAAGAAACTCAGGTGTACACATGGAAAGTAATTTTATAACAGGTAGCCTATACACGAGATGCAAATACATACACATTTGGACCTATTTTTATAAAGGCACATAGGTGCCTATTAGGGTCATTCCAGAAGCCGCGTGGCTGTGCAGGGGGGGGGGTGTAAATGTGGTGAAAACATCTACGAATGTATTCTGATTCATGGCGCACACGGTCCCCGTTATTTCTGCTGGATACATGGAACAAGGCCAGAACTTTGCCAATTTTCTGCTATCTTCTAGGATTCGTCCCTGCAAGTGAGAGTGTGTGTGTGTGTGTGTGTGTGCACAGTAAGATTGCAGGGTTGCTCTGGAGGAGCTGGTGTTGGGATCTGAAAAGTTGTATACTTTACAAATATTTTAATAAGTTTGTTCGCATATGGTTTTCCTCTTTATTGTTTTCTTATTTAACGTATAAGTCAAAACGTTTGCAGTCTTTTAGCACTTTGTGATATCCTCCATGTAAAAGTATTCATTTTAGACCAAGGTTTATACAAACCATTCCTTATAAGGCGGCTAAATTAGGGTCAGAATTACCTACGCAGTTAAACTGTTTTTCCTATCTTCATATTCGAAAATATTTAAAGGCCTGGTTGTTTCATTCTTAATTAATGTCAACACTTCCTTATGCTTCCTATGCATCTTATGTATTTCTTTTGTTGCAAACCACGCTGATCCACTTTGTATAGGATTGTAGCAGTAAACAAGTGTATGTTAGAATTAGAATTATCAACATGAATGACTGGTTTTACAATGCCCATGCTGCATGAGGCAGATAGGGAGCCTCCTTGCTGCCCTCCTCCTCTCTCTATCACCTAGGCTGAGAAGCCAGTACATGGACCTTACTGATGAACTCAGTGTCACTGCTTTGATAGGGGAGCCATACATCAGCTGTGCCAGGAGCTGGAACCCACCTCAGTGCAATGATACACAGGGGATGGGCCCTGCCTGTGCATCTATAGGTGACAACAGCACTCGCCTTCTTAGCAACAGGTGCCTCTCGATCTGTGCTGGCAGCCACTGCATCTCAGCCAAGCGGCATTGTCCAAGTGCATCCCCCAGATTCTGAGTGCTTTCCTGATGCGTGCCTTGGATTATATTGCATTCCCTCACACAGTGCGGCAGAGGCAACAGACAGTAGTTCAGTTTCATGGGGTGGCTGGGTTCCCTTCTGTGCTGGTGTTGATTGATTATATGCATGTGGCCCTGAGGCCCCCTCGACAGAGGGTGGTCACATCCCACAGCTGAAAAGCATTCCACACTCTCAATATGCAAGTAGTGTGCAATGCACTGGAAGAACTTACTGATGTTGTTGCAAGATTCCCCAGATTGTGCCATGATGCATCTATCCTGAAATCCCTGGAGGCTGGCTACTAGGTAAGCTGACACAGAGATCCTCCTCCCATGCCCACAGAGGCCTGACCAGGGGAGCATTGGCACAAAGCAGACTGTGAGACGGCAGGCAGGATTGCCCTGCAGATAGCAGATGTGTACAGACTGAAATAAGGCAAGACAGAGATGAGACATTGTATGGCCCAGGTGTAGCCACATATAGGGAGCTGCTGTGAGAAATGTCAGTACCCAGTTCCAGTGCACCTGCCTCCACTTGTGCTTCAGGTCCTTCTGTCTCTGTTATTGTGATATCTGGCATTGAGCTTGCGGCAGATGGCGAGCCATTACTAATGTGCCCTCATTGCCTATCAGAACGTCCAGGTGAGCAAGGATCTTCTGGAACATGAGATTTAGCTCCCCCTCAGTGAACTTACACTTTCCTGTGGGAACCTTTGGAGCCATTTCCCAGTGAGAACAGAAGGTTAGGAGATGCATATTTAAAATGAGGAGGCGTGGCCATCGGTGGCATCCCCATGTATATCGCAGAGACGTGCCCGATTGGAGACGTGGACGTTTTCAGAATATGGTGCAGGTGTGAACATCCCCACAAATGGGCCCCTATGATATGTCTGTTGTACATGCCTGGGATGTTGGACGGGCTACGGCGAAAATGTCCCCATGGCAATTACGGAAGCACGTGTACATCTATACCCACGGATGCAGAATGCAATTGGAATCGTGCCCATGCCCGATTTGCATGTCTGCGCAGGACGTATACGGCCTATCTGGAATCTACTTCTATGTGTCTTTCTAAAATAACCTCACAAAAGTTGCAGCAATCGTTGCTCTATTGAAGGCATATACATTTGCACCAGCTCTGAAGCATATGGAAAATGGAAATGTGTACGTATAAAACACATGACCCTATTTATATCTATATCTATATCTATATATCTATATATATATATATATATATATAAAGTAAATGGCAACTTCATCGACATTTTGCCCGAACTCTATCCTCAAACACGCTTACAGTTGAGTCACGTGCAAGTGCGTGTGCTTTGTTATCGAGTGTACTTATAGGTACACAATAATTTTATAAGCAACATTGTATGCACTTATACTTGGATATATGCATGAAAAAACCTTTGTAAAGTTACCTCTATAGCCATTTCTGTCAGGCAGGCTACATAGACTCGATGTTTGGTCAACAGCACCACTATTGTTAGTAGCTATTTAGATTATTGCTAAGGCTTGTGGTTAGAAATAGGATGGAAAGGTGCTAGGTGTTGACTAGGGATCTTGTATTTTCATCTGTTCAAGAAGGCAGAGTACAAATGAGAACAATGATAATAACCAACCTGGATAACAAGTGAAATATTACAAGTTTTCATCTCCTATGGTTGGATGGGTCAGTTGGTCTTGATCTATATTTTTCTGTATATTGTGTTTTAGATGGGTAGATTTTCATTGTTCAAAACAAAGATATAACTGACAGTACTGTATGTCAATAGTGGGATACTATTTTGGAAGTCTCTTAGGAACAAAACACATCAAAATGTAGCTATTGATCTATATAATTTTTTATGGATGGACTGGAGAAACATAATGACCCTGGGGATTTTTTTGTTATAGTGGCCCATGTAATATCAATTAAACTAAAATCCAAGCATGTGTTTTAATTAACTGATTTTTTAAAACGCATTTCTAAAGTGCTCAAATAAAATACAGAGACCGCAAATTCAAAAATTGCAAAAACTCCCTGAAGCCCCCTGTTGACTGCTGGCTGGGCGTAACTCTCTCTCTCTATAGCACTCCCCTCCCTCCTCATCTGAAGCCAGCAGCAAGCCTTCCTCAAGCCCCTTCATCCCAACCAGCAGTCTCTCTCTCTCTCTCAAGCCCTCCCGCTATCCACAGCCAACAGTCTCTCTCTCTCTCTCTCTGAAGCCTAAGAAACTGCACAGAGTTTTCCTGTGATTCCTTTGAGTGCTGGTAATTTTTGGAATACCAGGAGTCTCTGGGTGAAGCCTTGAGAGTTCTCAGATATGCTCATCCATCTGCTAAAAATGATACACCAGTGATGTCCCCTTTTTGCAAGATGCAGAAGCTTGAAGATTAGAAATGATGGATGCATAAAAGAATGGACCAGCACATTGGTTCTTAGCCACAATGTAGTTCCAGTGACTTGAACAGCTAGAAAGCTATGACCCTGCTAACTGCATCTGGGTAGGCCTAGGCATCGTCACCCAAGGGCCAGCCAACTGGAAACTCAGTACCTGGAGCCCTCCTGGGCCTGGCTGTAGTGCAGGGCACTGGTGCAGGTAGTGTTACTAATTTCATTTAAATAATGTTGTCACCGCTTAGCTGCGCTCTGTCTCAGCCCCTTGGTTTCTCTCTAGTTTGTCCACTGCAGGTGGCAGTAGGGACCTGCAGGGGGCACGGATGCTGCTGGCTGCAGTCACTGCTGCGCTTACTGCAGGAAAGGGGACGTAGTGAAGCTTCAGAGAAGACTGCAGGCGGGGTGATGTGCTACGTGCCTCTCTTCTGCTTCCGCTGCAGCTGGAGCTGACATCTATGGCACATTTGCTGAGAGGAAGCACAGTGGCAGGAGCAGGTCCATTATACAACGGCGGTGTGACACGGTGTACACTATGGACCTACAAGCAGATATCAGTCCACAAACCAGTGCTCCTTAAAATAGCCTGCTCTGGAGGTAGAACCAACAACCCAGCATGATGTCACAGCTTGCCTTGGGAGAGAGACAATAACTGCCATATAGAGGGGAGAAACAGAAGATGAGGTTGATTTAAGGCAGCCAGCCAACCTGCTCAGCACCATAGACAGCCTTAAAATAAATTTGCAATCATGTGACTAGCGTCACTGATCCACTGAAGCATCCCAAATTGCCCATTAGGACAATCTACCCCTGCATATGAACATGCAAATTTATAATCCATCAAGCTAAATGCCGTGGGGTATACATTCCAATACTACCAAAATACCATAAAAATGATTAACATATCAGTTCGCAAAAATGCGGTCACTAGCATTTAAAGAAAAAGAAAAGAGGAAAACATGTGGTAGTACCGGGTTCAAGGCCAGATTTTGGCTACTCAGATTTAGGCTAGAGGGCAGGCTCGTTTCCCAGATAACCAGTGAGAGTGGGGACAGAAGGGGGCGGGGTCACAACAGGGTATAAAAGCCAGGAAGCAGAGCAGGTGCTCAGTCTCCTGGAGAGACTACTGATGAGAAGCTGCTGCTGACCTGAGGAGAGATTGGGACCTGTGTTTGCCTAAACTCTGCTGGATGAGATAAACCTCTGCTAGTAGGTGAAGATTCTGATAGAACTTTGCTTGTTGCTTAGAGGAATTATTTCTGGGAACATGATACTGGAGCTTAAAATATGAATGAGAAAACTAGTCTGGCAATGGGTGGTGGTGGCACCAGCTCAGAGGGGAGTCCAAAAGCCCTCTCACCTGAAGAAAGCCACGAGGAGGGTGTCAGGAGGGCCACATTGTGAGCCCTAAGATGAACTATTTTTGGAGAAGAATTGTTTAATGTCCCACTAGTAAGAAACTGACTGTGGAATTGTCAGGTGGGAATACTGAAAAGGCATTATGTGGAACTTCTAAATATATGAACCTTGGACCTAAGCAGAGCAGAGATGGCATCCATCTGTCCAAGAAAGGTCAACGTGTCTTCGGTAATAGACTGGCTAATCTACTGAAGAGGGCTTTAAACTAGATTTGTTGGGGATGGGTGAGGAAAGCCCCCAGGTAGGTGATACATTAAATACCTTTATGGAAATGGGTAACAGGGGTAACTTATGGAAAGCAGTGTGTATAAATGCCCGTAGCATGGGAAATAAGATCCCTGATGTTGATGCTTTGGTGGGAGTGGCTGACTTGGATTTAGTGGCAGTTACAGAAACATGGTTCACAGAAAACCATGATTGGGATGTAACTATACCTGGCTATACTTTATTCAGAAAGGACAGGGTAGGAAGAAGGGGAGGAGGAGTGGCAATATGTAAAAACTACTATTAAAGCTTTGGAATTACAGAGCTTAAAAGGGAGAGAGGAGGCATTGTGGGTTAAACTAGAAAGAGGGAAAGAGAAACCTATTTGCATTGGTGTGATATACAGACCTCCCTCACAAGAGGAAGAGGTGGACAGAGAGTTAATTGAAGACATACACAACATTGCTAGGAAAGGGGAAGTGCTACTGATAGGAGATTTCAATATGCCAGATGTTGATTGGCACATTCCTGCTGCAGTATCATCTCGAAGTAAGGAGATCCTGGATTCTCTACAGGGAGAACTATTCAGGCAATTGGTAACAGACCCCACACGTGAAGGGGCCATACTGGACTTGGTGCTTACCAATAGTGAAAGTGTTTCTGATGTTGTAGTGGGAGATCATTTTGCATCCAGTGATCACCAGATGGTGTGGTTCAGTATTAGGACTAGGGCTGTTAGAATCCATTCAAAGGTGAGGATCTTAGACTTTAGGAAGACTAACTTTGCCAAGATGGGCCAATATCTCAGGGAGTCATTAGTGGGATGGGAACAGCTGGGGGATGTAGAAAAACAGTGGGCAAAACTGAAAGGGGATATTTTAAGGGCAACCAACCTTTTTGTTAAAATGGTAAATAAAGGTAAAAGGAAAAGGAGACCGCTGTGGTTTTCGAAAGAAGTAGCTGAAAAAGTGAAGAAAAAGAGGGAGGCCTTCATGAAATACAAGAGATCACAGAGAGAGGAAGACAGGCATCTGTATTTGGAAAAACTTAGAGAAGCTAGCAAAGTAGTCAAGAAGGCAAAGATTCAAAAGGAGGAGGAAATAGCCAATGCAATAAAATGGGGGGATAAGACATTTTTCAGATATATTAGTGAGAAGAGGAAAGACAAAAGTGGTATTGTCAGACTCAAGAGTGCAGTGGAGGAATATGTAGAAGCTGATAAGGATAAAGCGGAATTGCTTAACAAATATTTCTGTTCTGTGTTCACAGATGAAGAACCAGGAGCAGGACCTCAGAAAACACCCACAAACAGGAACAGAAGCGAGGGACATCTTGAACAATTTTCAGAAGACTGTGTTCATGAGAAACTAGCTCAACTTAAAGTAGACAAAGCGATGGGACCGGATGGGATACACCCTAGAATACTGAGGGAACTTGGGGACGTTCTAGCAGCTCCACTGACTGACCTTTTCAATGCCTCGTTGGAGTCGGGAGTAGTGCCAAAGGACTGGAGAGAGGCTCATGTGGTGCCTTTACACAAAAGTGGAAGCAAGGATGTGTTTGAAAACTACAGGCCGGTTAGTTTAACTTCGGTGGAGAGTAAATTATTGGAAACCCTGCTGAAAGAGAAAATAGTGAGGTTTCTGGAGTCCAGCAGATTACAGTATCCGATGCTACATGGATTCACCAGAGGGAGGTCTTGTCAGACAAATCTGATTGATTTCTTTGACTGGGTGACCAGGGAGTTGGACCGAGGGAGAGCCCTAGATGTGGTGTATTTAGATTTCAGTAAAGCTTTTGACACTGTTCCTCACAGGCGACTTATAAACAAACTGAGCACCCTAGGGATGGACCCTAAAGTTACTGCTTGGTTTAGAAATTGGTTGAGTGGGAGGCGACAAAGAGTACAAGTAAATGAAGCTCACTCTGAGGAGAAGGATGTGGTGTGCCGCAGGGATCTGTCCTTGGTCCAATTCTTTTTAACATCTTTGTTAGTGATATAGCGGAAGGGTTGTCGGGTAAGGCTTGCCTCTTTGTGGATGATACCAAAATCTGCAATAGAGTAGACACCCAGGAAGATGTAGGTAACATGAGGAGGGATCTAGCTAAGCTTGAAGAATGGTCTAGAATTTGGCAGCTGGGATTTAATGCTGAAAAATGTAAGGTCATGAATTTGGGCTGCAGCAATCCAAGGGGACAATATAGTATGGGGGTGAAGTACTTTTGTCCACTAAAGAAGAGCGGGACCTAGGCGTGGTTGTGCCTGATTATCTTAAAGTAGCTAAACAGGTAGAAAAGGCAACGGCAAAAGCTAGAAGGATGCTTGGGTGCCTACGGAGAGGAATGGCTAGCAGAAAAAAGGAGGTGATAGTGCCTCTGTATAAGTCTTTGGTGCGACCTCATTTGGAGTACAGTGTGCAATTCTGGAGACTGCACCTTCAAAAGGATGTGAACAGGATGGAGTCGGTGCAGAGGGTGGCTACTAAAATGATTAGTGGTCTTCATTATAAAGCTATGAGGACAGACTGAAGGATCTTAATATGTACACCTTAGAGGAAAGGCGGGATAGAGGTGATATGATTGAGATGTTTAAATACCTCCGTGGCATAAATGTTCAGGGAGAGAGCCTCTTTCAATTGAAAGCAAGTTCTGCTACGAGGGGACATGGGATGAGGGTGAAGGGAGATAGATTCAGGAGTGATATGCGGAAATATTTCTTTACGGAAAGAGTAGTGGATCCGTGGAATAGTCTCCCAGTGGACATGGTAGAGATGAGGACAGTAACTGAATTCAAAAAAGCATGGGACAAACACAGAGGATCTCTAAAGGTAAAAAGTTGACTGGTGTAGTTGTTGATATGGAAGGACAGACTAGATAGGCCATGTGGTCTTTTTCTGTCATCATATTTCTGTTTCTATGTTTCTAAGTGCCCGCCCAGTGATTAGGACTACCAAGGCGGGATGCTTGTTGTTAATTCTCCTTATATTGCTGAGACTCAGCTGATTCCTATGTATATGTGTCCTTGGACCTTTTGAGGCAGAGTTTAAAATAACCTTGGAGACTATACCTGGCCGAAGGATGCCATGTGGACCTACAGAGAGGAAGCAGGCCAGGGAATGACACCAAATGAAATTCAGAAAAACATAAATTAATACCAGTAAAATTGGGAAAGACCATAAATGTCTAATTATGTAGAGCAGCTGGTATAAGGTTGCTGCTAGTTGGCTTGCTTCACAAGGTGCCATTAATTCTGGCTTATGAATGATGCAGAGTAGAGTGGAGGAGTAACCTAGTGCTTGGAGCAACAGGGTAGTACCCAACAGACCAGGGTTTGATTCCCACTGGCACTCCTTGTGACCTTGGGCAAGTCACTTTACCCTCCATGGCCTGGGAAGAGAAGGCCTGACAATCTGCTTCTGGTCATACCTTTGCCAAGAAAATCCAGGCACTGCATTGACTTGATGGCACTTAGAAAAAAAAGTATGATACTATGCATTTTGGAAAAAGATATATTTATTTCTGTGCAGAAACCTTAGCACGTGGCTCTCTCTTGTGACAGCACGATCTGGATACAGTATGTGGTAAAGGGTTTGGCTTCGGGCTAGCTAAGAGCCTGGGCTGCAATAGCCAGAGGCCAAATTAATTGCTGGCTGAGTGGGCTGCCATTTTAACACCTACTTTTCCATAAGAACAAGGGCCTCTTGGGGGGGGGGGGGGGGGAAGGGAGGGCTTCGAGAAACTCCAGGTTGAATGATGCAAAAAGCTTTAGGTTTGTGTTCAAATTAAGAGATTGAGAGAGAGAGAGAGGCACCCAAGAAGGCTGCACTTAGACAGTCGGCTGGCTGATACTATGTAAATGATGCTGTCAGAGTCGCCAATTTACCCAGTACCAGGAGAGGTTTTAAACTAATCTTGGATTTCTGACAATCTCATTCTGATGCTTTACAGGACCTACAGACCTGATTTCAATGGGTATTAGATTGTGAGCTCTGATGAGCAGGGACTGTCTCTCTTCTATGTTTGTACAGCGCTTCGTATGTTGCGGCGTTTTATAAGTCTTTAATAATAATAATAAAACTAAGGGCTAGAAATGCAATACTGTACTTCAATGCAAATTGAAAACAAACTGGCAGAAAATCTCACTCCTAGAATGGGGTAACTTGGCAACTCTGTCTTGTTGCTGTAATTGCTGCTGCCAGAGAGGCAAGCTTAATTGCAAATTTGTTTTGTTTCTCCCCAGGTATTTAGTCAGAGTCTGGTAGTTCTGTTCAATGTGAGGCGTGTTCCTGGGCTGGCAGATAAGTTGGCCATAGCGAACACAGCTCCAGGTGGACCTTGGATTTTCTTTACAATTAAGGAGGTCATTTTATAAAGTCAGTCCCTTGCATATGTGGCCCAATGATGCATGTAAATAAAATACTGACTGGTGTAAAACGATGCGCTTTGGCATCAAGGCACTTAGGTTGCCAGTGGATATGCACATGGGTGGAGTTTGGGCACAGCATGGGCCGAATGCACAAGGGCTGTAATGTCTGTGCTTACTTGAAAAATATAGACATGGATATTGACACCAGTCCTAGAGTTGGTATAAATATCCATGTTAGCCCCCTTATGCTAGTATTTTATAAAGACAACTAAGCACTTACTTGTCTTTATTAAATAGACTTAACATAGGTGCCTGAAAAAATGCTTTAAGTAGACCCTCTATAGGGCCAAAACACTGTGGGGGACATGATCAGCAGCGTCAGTGGCAATAGCAGATTGTGTGGTCCAGCTATTGCGGTGTCTACACTACAGGTGTGGGAGTGTGTGTCTGCCTACACCTTACTGAGCCCACACTGCTTGCATTGTTTCCAGTGTTAGCCTGCCAATGTGCATAATGAGGAGGAAGGTACTGTGGGTATGGCCTGGACAGGGTGGCCTGGGCAGGATGCATCTGCATAGGACAATGGTTGGGACACTGTAGTGCCTGGCCACCACCTGAATGGACAGAGTGGCCACAGCATGTCCTGCTGGGAGGTCACTCTCACCCTGACTGAGCAGTGACCACGGCATGGCTAGGTTCCCCCATAGTGCTATATAGTATTTCTTTCAAGTGATATTTATGGGTTACCTTTTCTGGGGCGCAATCACTGACTTACCTGCTTGGTGTGTACACTCACATCCCATTTTTGGGTGCACACAGTTCCTCCAGGACCATGCACTAAGTACTAGCTAGCAGACTGTCTGCAGTTAGTATGTGTATGGCTGGAGACACACTGCTCGCTGCTGGAGAATGTCAGATAGTGGTGGGGGGCAGCTGAGCATTTCCAGGCCTACTGTCTGTCTGCCATTGCCTTATGGAAGTGCCTTAGCTGCATTCACTGCCCTGTAGGGTGTCCGTTCCCCAGCAGGACTGGGGTTGATGGTCCCCTCTACTGCCACCATTGCAGGGATGTAGAATGTGGATCTGTTGGTGGGAGATCCTGTCCTCCACCCTAAGCCCCAGAGGGCGAGTTGGGTGGTACTACCTAATCCGCTTATGGGTCCAAACACCCCCCTTCATTTACATCATGTGACCATGGCACCCACACAGGATATGCACTATTCTGGGTGCATCATAGTCCACAAGGGCTACACATGACGGGGAAACACGGATGGACACAGGTGTATCCTAGGTGTGTCTGCAAGGACTACTTATCACACACTGGCACTGATGGCGACCTGCAGCATAGCCTATCTCAGCTAAGCCAGGTGCTGCGGACCTGGTGCTGGGCGCCCCACCTCGTCCTCAGGGTGAGCACAGTATCCGCACAATGTGGCGGTCTGTAGCTACTCTGTGCCAGTAACACACACGGTCAGTTCCCCCTACCAGGCCGAGGTGCTGTGGGGATGCATACCCCATCTTGTGATTATCTGTAGACTGCTGATCTGCATGTGCAGTGCATCATTGGTCCTGGTAACCACAGCAGACAGTTTGTGTGGTGACCTGCAGTCTTTCTGTAGCCAGCCAGGGGTTTGTAAGTAGCTATAGAGATGTAGCCCACTGGTTACTTCACAGACTGTGGAGGCAGAGGTCATGGGTTTGATCCCACAGTGGTGTCATTTGATAGGGCTGTCTGAGGCATTTCCATTTTGTAATTTAAATTAGTGCTGCCAGCAAAAACACCCTCACAGTGCTGTAACCTTGAGGTACCTCATAAGGCGCCTTATAAGGTGCCCTATAGGGAACATTATCAGGTGCCTTGGCGGACAGTGCGCTTCATAATGTGCCCTCTGAAGTGCCTTATAGGGCGCCTTATGCGTCACCTTAGGTTACGGCACTGTGAGGGTGTGTTTGCTGGCAGCACTAATTAAAATTAAAGAAAATGCCTCAGACAGCACTGATTTAAAGTAAAGGGTATTGCCTCAGACAGCCTTATTACATGACACCACTGTGGAATCAAACCCATGACCTCTGACTCCAGTCATTGCAGTACCCAGTGTGCTACACCTCTATTGCTGTGATTGCAGGTCGAAAAGCAAACCCACCGCACAAGGTAAAATCAATCAAAACAAAATAAAACCCTGGCGTACTAGTGACAGACCTCCGTATCAATAATTTTTGTCGGAATTATCATACAAAAAAGGGAGGAATTTAAACCTTCCCCTCACCGTGATAATTCCTTTTAATCATTTAGAAACAGTGATAACATTAAACCACTTAACTTGTGAATTTTCTATGAGCTTGAAAACCCGCAGAACTCATGATAAACAGGTCAGCATGTGAAGTTAAGGTTAACGCGCGATAATGGACACGGTGCACTTTATTGCGCAATAACCCGCAATTGCTACCTTAAGACTGGAACGCCCACTCCTTATATGGCATTCTTCACATTATCGCTGCAACTAACGCCGGTAACATTAAGACGGTTTAGTAAACATACCCCTTAGTGTCAATAGCTACTTAGTGCTACTGAATATCACCGTAAAGTGTTTTTTAGCTGGCTAATTTTTAAGGGAAAATCTTAGCTATTTACCTGGGTAAATTAACACCAGTATGCAGCTAAACGTAGGCACTGTTTTCCATAGTGGGCTTACTTTTAGCCAGGTCATAAGGAAGCCTTTCCGGTGGTATGTTTAAGTCTGGTGAGGAAAACAGCATCTCTGCATTTGATTTTCAGATGTATGCATGCTATAGTTTTGCTTGATTGGATGCTTGCACAAATGGGAGCTGCAAAGCACAAGTCTCCTTTCTGCACATGTACTCTGTGCTAGCTATTTTTGAAAGGGAAGTGTATTTCCCAGCAACAGAATCCTAGAGGATAAAAGTCTCACTGACATCATTGGTGCTGTGAGGTTGCAGAGTGGTCTGAACCTCAAACTTCTATGAGCTCAACAATTGCTTTGAGCACGCTACACTCTGTGAGCTCAGAGGCAATAGCAGATTGTGTGGTCCAGCTATTGCGGTGTCTACACTACAGGGTGCTCATAACTAGAGAGGGCAGATTCCTCCAGTGGTCAACCCTTCACATGCTTCTTTTCTAAACGCATACGGAAGAGACATGAAGGCTGAGGCAGAAAGTCGGCATTAGAGCTTCACACTTAAAGCCATGCATATGGTTTTCTAGTGCAACAGTACCACAAACGTGTGCCGGTATGCCATAAGCAAAACATATGCAAATGAGATGTGCAAAACATCTGCGCTAAAATCAGGTGCCAGATGCATGCGCAGAAAGGTTACGTGCTAGTGGCAGCAGATCAGTAGCAAAATTTAAAATGACAATTTTCAGTGCAGAGTAATATTTGTTTACCCACATGGTGGTGGTGGAAAGTTGTGCGCTTAATGTTAGTGTGGAAACAGTGAATTGTGAAGGGCACCCAGGGCCGGCCCGTCCATTGAGCAAGAATGTTTTTTGCACAGGGCCCCGCGTTTCAGGGGACCCTGCGCAAAAAACATTCTACCTTAGCCCAAAGAGATTTAAAAAAAAAAAAAAAACGGCTGCGGCTGCCGCTGCCGCCGTGGCAGCAGCAGAATCAAATGTCCTGCCGCGGGGCCCCGCCTGCCCAGCAGAGCCTCCCTTCAGCATCAGCTCCCGAGTCCCTCCCAATGCATGGGCTTTCAGAGCCGTGAAGAGGAGAGCTTCTCTGACCTCTCGCGGCTCTGTTAATCCCGCCGGGGCTGATGGGAAATCCCATCAGCCCCGGCGAGATTAACAGAGCCGCAAGAAGAAAGGGAAACTCTCGCGGCTCTGAAAGCCCACACATTGGGAGGGGCTCAGGAGCTGATGCTGAAGGGAGGCTCTGCTGGGCAGGCGGGGCCCCGCGGCGGGACATTTGATTCTGCCGCTGCCACGGCGGCAGCGGCAGCAGCAGCCAGTTTTTTTTTTAATCTATCAGGGCTGATGGGGGGAGGGGGGTTAGGACTGGTAATGGGCTATGGAGGGGACTAAGACTGGAAGTGGGTTGATGGGGGAGGGGGTTAGGACTGGTAATGGGCTATGGGGGGTTAGGACTACTAATGGGCTATGGGGGGGCTAAGAGTGGAAGTGGGCTGATGTGGGGGGTTAAGACTGGAAAGGGCTGATGGGGGGGGGTTAGGCTGCAACGGGCTATGGGGGGCTAAGACTGGAAATGGGCTGATGGAGGGGGGTTAGGATGTAATGGGCTAGGACTGGAAATGGGCTATGGGGGGTTAGGACTGGAATGGGCTGTGGGGAGGCTAAGACTGGAAATGGGCTGATGGAGGGGGGGGTTAGGACTGGTAATGGGCTATGGGGGGGGCTAAGACTGAAAATGGGGTAATGGGGGCTTAGGACTGGAAGTGGGCTGATGGGGGGCTTAGGACTTGTAATGGGCTATGGGGGGGGCTTAGGACTGGTAATGGGCTATGGGGGGAGGCTAAGACTGGAAGTGGGCTGATGGGAGAGGTTAGGACTGGAAATGGGCTGATGGGGGGGTTAGGATGTAATGGGCTATGGGGGGCTAAGACTGGAAATGGGCTGATGGAGTGGGGATTAGGATGTAATGGGCTATGGGGGGGCTAAGACTGGAAATAGGTTGATGGGGGGGTAGGACTGGTAATGAACTATGGGGGGGCTAGGACTGGAAATGTGCTGATGGTGGGGTTAGGACTGGTAATGGGCTATGGGGGTGCTAAGACTGGAAATGGGCTGATGGGGGGTTAGGACTAGTAATGGGCTATGGGGGGCTAGGACTGGAAATGGGCTAATGGGGGGTTAGGACTGGAATGGGCTGTGGGGAGGCTAAGACTGGAAATAGGTTGATAGGGGGGTAGGACTGGTAATGGGCTATGGGGGTGCTAAGACTGGGGCTGATGGGGGGTTAGGACTAGTAATGGGCTATGGGGGGCTAGGACTGGAAATGGGCTATGGAGGGGCTAAGACTGGAAATGGGCTAAGGGGGGGGTAGGAGTGGACTGGGCTGTGGGGAGGCTAAGACTGGAAATAGGTTGATGGGGGGGGTAGGACTGGTAATGAGCTATGGGGGGGCTAGGACTGGAAATGTGCTGATGGGGGGGTTAGGACTGGTAATGGGCTATGGGGGTGCTAAGACTGGAAATGGGCTGATGGGGGGTTAGGACTAGTAATGGGCTATGGGGGGCTAGGACTGGAAATGGGCTATGGGGGGGGCTAGGACTGGAAATGGGCTAATGGGGGGTTAGGACTGGAATGGGCTGTGGGGAGGCTAAGACTGGAAATGGGCTGATGGGGGTTAGGACTGGTAATGGGGTATGGGGGGGGGCTAAGTCTGAAAATGGGGTGATGGGGGGCTTAGGACTGGAAGTGGGCTGATGGGGGCTTAGGACTGGTAATGGGCTATGGGGGGCTTAGGACTGGTAATGGGCTATGGGGTGGCTAGGTCTGGTAATGGGCTGGGGGGGTGGCTAGGACTGGACATGGGCTGAGTGGAAGGAGGGCTTGAACTGCAAATAGCTGATGGGGACGGGGGCTTGGAATGGAAATGGGCTGTGAGGGGAGGGAGCTAGGACTGGAAATGGGCTGAGTGAGGGGGGCTAGGACAGGAAATGGACTGATGGAGGGCTAGGATAGGACTGGAAATGGGCTGTTGGGGGGGCTTGGATTGAAATGGACTCATGGAGGGGCTAGAACTGGAAGTAGGCTCATGGGGGGCTTGGATTGGAAATGGGCTGAGTGGAGGGGAGCTAGGATTTGACATGGGCTGATGATGGTGGGGCTAGGAAAGGACTAGAAATGGGCTGATGGGGGGGCTGGGATTGGAAATGAGCTGATGGAGGGACTCAGATGGGGGAGCTAGGACTTGAAATGGGCTGATGTGGGTTAGGACTGGTAATGGGCTATGGGGGGCTAAGACTGGAAGTGGGCTGATGGGGGGCTTAGGACTGGAAGTGGGCTGATGGGGGGCTTAGGACTGGTAATGGGCTATGGGGGGGCTAGGACTGGTGATGGGCTGGGGGGGGGGGGCGAGGACTGGAAATGGGCTGAGTGGACGGGGGCGTGGTATGGAAATGGGATGAGTGGAAGGAAGGCTTGAACTACAAATAGCTGATGGGGAGGGGGGCTTGGAATGGAAATGGGCTGTGAGGGGAGGGAGCTAGGACTGGAAATGGGCTGAGTGAGGGGGGCTAGGACAGGAAATGGGCTGATAGAGGGCTAGGATAGGACTAGAAATGGGCTTATGGGGGCTGGGATTGGAAATGAGCTGATGGAGGGACTCGGATGGGGGAGCTAGGACTGGAAATGGGCTGATGCAGGGACTAGAAGGGAGCGGATGCTGGGTGGGGCTGGAACTAGAAGGGAGCTGATGTTGGGGGAGGATTAGAATGGGATGGAGCTGGGAGAGTGAAATGGAGAGGGAAAAAATATTTTATGTGGGAGGGAAGACAAATGTACAATTGGCCGAATATTGCGAGAGTAAGTGGGGATTGAGGATGGAGGGGTAAAATTTGAGTGGATGAAATAGGAATGAGGAAAGAGCAAAAGGAGAAAGATTAGTATGTTAAAGCAGATGTAGAGAGAGAATGGAAAAAAACTAGAAGAGTGAAGAAAGGACAAATGGACAGCAGACGATGGAGAGTTAGCAGAAGACACGAAGAAACCAGAAGAAAGTGGCTGGAGCAATTGCAACTGAAAAAAAATGCACAAAAGGTAGAAAAATATCTCTTTATTGAATTTATTAACTGAAATATGCCAGCTCTGGGAAATGTGCATCATTAACGTCTGCACTTTGTTTAGTACAAGAGGAAATTAATTTATAGTTTTATTTCTACAGTGTTGTTGGGCTTTTGGGGTTCCCAGTTTAATTATTGTCTTCCTGTTTCTACATTGTGATTTCTTGTTTGGTGACGGTCTATGTTCTGCACGTGTAACTGAGCTGAGGTATTCTGTTTATGTAATCCTATTTGACATTGCCACTTGTTCTCTTTCCCCAGTAGGTCATGTATTGTTGTTCTCTGAAATGTATTGGTTTAATATTTGTTGTGTTGCCTTTTGATAGGTAGGGTCTGGTGCTTTGTGAGTCCTGGTAGTGCTGTTAGGATATGGCGGGTTTGCAATGGGTTCTAAATGGGCAGTGTTTGTAGTAGTTCCTAATGTGCCTGGCGGTTGGCACTGGATTATAGTAATGTAGAAATCTTTTAGTCTTTCTTTATCGATACACTCATTAAGAGGCATGTTTACTAAAAGTTAGTGTATGGTAACATTATGCAAATATTTATGCAAATGAGGTCCCTTATGCAAATGAGGCCCCACACCGAGTCTCCGCACATGGCCCCGCACCCCCCTTGGGCCGCCCCTGAGGGCACCTATATGTTTTGTAAGCACATATATGGATTCCATATGACCACCAAGACACCAGTAGGTAAATCACACCAGAAAATATTTCTTTTCTCTTACATGCTAACCTTTTTTTATCCTATATGCCATTGAACTCTGTGCTGGATCTTATGGTCTTCTGCGCACGTCTTTGCATCTGGGTAGAATAGCTAATGACCTTGTTACCATATCATTTGAATATGTGCAGCTCATTATAATGTAATTTTAATGGGTGCCATGCTACTAGCTGCGCAGCCATTTGTCTGCAAGTAATGCTGATGCCTATCTTCAGAATACGCTGCTCCAGTTGGATGTCCAGCCCGCACGTCTAACGATGCTATTCGCCAATTGGAATGCCCCCCCCCCCCACCATATGTATTAGTAAAATTTAACCCAACATGTTTCAGCAAATGCATGCATCAGGGGCATACATGAATTATACATAAACATAAGAACATAGGATATGCCATACTGGGTCAGACCAAGGTCCTGACCCAGTATCCTGTTTCCAACAGTGGCCAATCTAGGTCATAAGTACATAGCAGTCTCCCCAAAAGACACAGGTTCTTCAATGCTTGTATTGGGTCAAGCAATGATATCCCGGGTCCCTTTTAATAATGGTTTATGGAACTTTCCTCCAGGAACTTGTCCAAACCTTTTTTTAAACCCAGCTACACTAACAGCCTTTACTACATCCTCCGGTAACAAATTCCAGAGTTTGATTACACGTTGCGTGAAAAAATATTTTATCTTATTAGTCTTAAATAGGTTACCCTGTAGCTTCATTGCATGCCCCCTAGTCCTTTTATATTCTGATGACGTAAACAATCGGTCTACATTTACCTGTTCTACTCCATTCATTAATTTATAGACCTCTATCATATCTCCCCTCAGCTGTCTGTTTTCCAGATTGAAGAGCCCTAACCTTTTTAGCCTCTCTTCATAGGAGTATCCTCCCATCCTCTTTACCTCACCCCACTCGTCCTTCAACGTTTTCCCTCAGCTGACTCCCTTCTCCCCTCCGAATTAGCCTCTCTCCCTGTCGACCAGCACCCTCTCCGCTGCTCTTGATACTTTAGCTCCACTCCGCCCTTTGCCCCTCCACTCCTCCTCTCACCATCCATGGTACCATCCTGGCTTATACCTGCACCCTACCCATCTTTGTCACGTGGAACATCTGTGGTGGAAGAATCCCTCTGCCTCTGCATTTCGTCAGGCACACCTTCACTACCGTTCTATGATAGCTTCTGCCAAGCAATCCTATTACTCTCAGCTCATAGCCTCTTCCTCAAATTCCTCTAGGCGTCTGTATCAGGTCCTTAAATCCCTTTCCTCCTCCTCCACCTCCTCCCCTGCCGCCTTACCCGTCTCTACCACCCTCAGTTCAACCATCCTCGCCTCTTTCTTTACGAACAAAGTCCAATCTCTTCGCTCTTCTTTTCCCACTTGCCCTCCTCCTCTTTCCCCTCCCCCTAGTCCCTCTACCTTCCCTGCGTTGGACTCTCCCCCTCCTTCCTGCACCTTCCCTCATACTTGGTGCACCTTCTGTCCTATTACCTCCGCCAAACTCATCAAAGCCATTTCCTCCTCCCACCAGACCTTCTGCCCTCTCGATCCCCTCCCTTCTTCCTGGTTCCTCAACCCCTCATTTGTCCTTATCCCATATGCCTTAACCATGATTAATTCTAGCCTTGCCTCCGGTCGTTTCCCCACCAGTTGGAAACACGCCATTGTTTGCCCTCTCCAAAAAAAGGCTACTCTTGATCCCGCTATTCCTGGTAACTGGCGCCCAGTAGCTAACCTCTCCTTTCTCTCTAAAATTCTTGAGAAGCTTGTTTTCCAGCAACTCGCTATTCATCTCATCTCCACCTTTCCACTCCACCCGCGCCAATCCGGTTTCCAGGCCGGCCACAGCACTGAAACTATTCTCCTAGCTCTTCTTTCAGAAATCCATCGTTCTCACGACCGCGGTGATCTTTCTCTTATCGTTTCACTGGACCTTTCCTCTGCCTTTGACGTCATTGATCACTGTACTCTCCTCTCATGTCTATCCGATTTGGATATCTATGGCACAGTCCTGCAGTGGTTCCAGTCTTTTCTGTCTTCTCATACTTTTGCCGTTCACTCGGGCTCGGATGTCTCACCCTCATTTCCATTACACTGTGGGGTTCCCCAGGGTTCTATCCTTGCCCCCCTACTCTTTAACGTATTTCTTGCCCCTCTTGCTTTACTCATACAACAAGCTGGAATTTCTACCTATATCTATGCAGACAATATTCTTCTGGTCCACCACACTTCATCCTCCACTCCGGATCTTACCCCGCTTAATGACTGTGTCTCTCTCTCATTGCCTCCTGGTTTGATCAAAAATTTCCTTCACGTCAACCCATCCAAATTTCTGCTATCTGGTTTTCATTCAATACTCCCCCCCCCCCCCCGCTCTCTCTCCTGTCATGTCCACTCACCCTATTCCCCTTGTCTCTACTCTTCGGTACCTGGGTGTCACCCTCGACTGCTCCCTCTCCTTCCATCATCACATTTCCTCAATGGTCCACTCTTCTTTTTTCCACCTTCGCAGGATTAGGGCTATCTGACCATTTCTCTCCACTTCTGCTATTACTACTCTCGTCTTATCACTCGTGATCACCCGTCTGGATTACTGCAATTCCGTTTTTGCAGGTCTCCGTCGCTATCAGCTTCGCCGCCTCCAGCTAGTCCAAAACACTGCTGCCTGTCTCATTACTCATTCATCTGCTTACACTCTTGTCAATTCCTGTCTCCTTTCTCTTCACTGGCTCCCGGTTAATGTCAGATTCATCTACAAACTTCTTATCACCACCCACAAGGTCTTACACACCAGCACCCCGCAGTACTTGGCTGATCTCATTCACTCCAACCAGCCCCACGTCTTCTTCGCTCTGCTCATGGCAATCGTCTATTTCTCCCTTCCCCTTCTCAGGCTCGTCTCGAACTTACCCATCACTCTGCATCCTTCTTCCTTAGTCCTGCTCTATGGAACTCCCTTCCACACTCTCTCGGCACCGAATTATCTTTCCCCCGCTTCAAAGCACTTCTCAGGACACACCTTTATTGTCAGGCTTATGATCTCTCTGTCCCCACCAGTGATCTCGACCCCTCCACGCTAGGCTCCCTTCCCACTGCAACTCACTAATGCTACATCCTACCCTCCCACAGTTCCCCTCCACCCTGCCCCTCTGTCCCTTTCAGTTCCCTGGTTAGTCCTGTTCTTGTTCTGTCTCTTATTTGGTTTCTCTCTTTTCTTTTACTTTCCTATCTGTTAATGGCGTTCCTTTTCTTGCCTTATTTTTGGTAGCCAATTATTATTTTAATTGTACACCGCCCTGACGCTTCAGCAAGGGTGGTATTTCAAACTTCGCAAATAAAGATAAAGATACCATTTTGGTAGCTCTTCTCTGTACCTTTTATGTAATATAATATCAAAATGAAAAAAAGCCATTTATAATTGACATGCATATATTTAGCAACACGGATGTTACCAGTGGTGTGCCCCAGGGATCTGTCCTTGGTCCGATTCTTTTTAACATCTTTGTTAGTGATATAGCGGAAGGGCTGTCAGGTAAGGTTTGCCTCTTTGCAGATGATACCAAAGTCTGCAATAGAGTAGACACCCAGGAAGGTGTAGATAACATGAGGAGGGATCTAGCTAAGCTTGAAGAATGGTCTAGAATTTGGCAGCTGGGATTTAATGTTAAAAAATGTAAGGTCATGCATTTGGGCTGCAGCAATCCAAGGGAGCAATACAGTATAGGAGGTGACGTACTTTTGTCCACTAAAGAAGAGTGGGACCTAGGCGTGGTTGTGTCTGATGATCTTAAAGTAGCTAAACAGGTAGAAAAGGCGACGGCAAAAGCTAGAAGGATGCTTGGGTGCATACGGAGAGGAATGGCTAGCAGAAAAAAGGAGGTGATAATGCCTCTCTATAAGTCTTTGGTGTGACCTCATTTGGAGTATAGTGTGCAATTCTGGAGACCACACCTTCAAAAGGATGTGAACAGGATGGAGTCGGTGCAGAGGGTGGCTACTAAAATGATTAGTGGGCTTCATTATAAAGCATATGAGGACAGACTTAAGGATCTTAATATGTACACCTTAGAGGAAAGGCGGGATAGAGGTGATATGATTGAGATGTTTAAATACCTCCATGGCATAAATGTTCAGGGAGAGAGCCTCTTTCAATTGAAAGCAAGTTCTGCTATGAGGGGACATGGGATGAGGGTGAAGGGAGATAGATTCAGGAGTGATATGCGGAAATATTTATTTACGGAAAGAGTAGTGGATCCATGGAATAGTCTCCCAGTGGAGGTGGTAGAGATGAGGACAGTAACTGAATTCAAAAAAGCATGGGACCAACACAGAGGATCTCTAAAGGTAAAAAGTGGACTGTTGTAGTTGTTGATATGGAAGGACAGACTAGATAGGCCATGTGGTCTTTTTCTGTCATCATGTTTCTATGTTTCTATATATTTATGAGGTTATCTTGTGATAGATGATATGATAGGTTTGGCAGTCCTGGAGATAATCTCCTCTGTCTTAAGTGGCTTTAGGTCTGGAGAAGTTGATCTGTGTATTTGCTTATTTCAAGTTGCCATATCCCTGTGCCAAGTCAGAGCAACAGAAGGAATGGTGGCCCACCCATTGGTTTCTTTCAGTTAAACAGGTGCCTGTAAGTCAACATGCTCCCAAGCCCCTCAGAGAATCTGCCCTTCCCTTCAACGCATGGTCTTCCTGCCAGAAAAAACAACTCCTACAGGTGGCAGAGCTACTGTGGAGCTGTGAACATATGCTGCCTCGTAGGCACCATGCTCCATGTATTCTTCCATCTCTTACTCTGGGGAGGGGGTGGGGCAGAACAGTAATCATTTGCATCTAATTGCAAAATAGGTAACATATTGGGATTCACTAGGACCTTCCTAGCGACCTGAACTGGCCACTCTCAGAGAAAAGATTCTGGGCTTGAACAACCTTTCTATTAACCCATCATGACACATTTTATGTTCTTAGCTGCCTCAATAAATTTTTGGTTTGTCTGAAGCTACATTTTCTTCTATAAATAAATGTACTTTTTTTTTTTAGTGCTCAAGTATGCATTAGTATTTTTGCTCTCTGGCATCCTCCACTCTTACTCTCTCTCTTCCCTAAATACCTCCCCCCCTCCCCCCACAATCTTTCCTGCTTTGTCTACCCCACTGATTGTATCAGTAACTTCCAAAGTATTCTGTTACTGAGAAACTTCAAAGTAGTATGTACCCTAAAAAGTTAACAGGTACAAGGTGGCTGCTAAATTTTAAGCCTTAGCAAGTGTGGGCTAAAAATGCATAGGGAGCATACCACGCTTGTATGTGATATTCCTTCATTTGCATGCATGAGCACACTAGCATGTTAAACTCATTTAGTTTAAGTTTAGCTTATGTTTATTTAAGGCAGTGGTTCTCAACCCAGTCTTCTGGGACTCCTAGTCCAGTTGGGTTTTCAGGGTGTCCACAATGAATATGCATGCGCTAGATCTGCATACCATAGAAGAAATGCATGCAGATCTATCCATGCATATTCATTGTGGATATCCTGCAAACCTGACTGGCCAGGGGGTCCCAGAGGACTGGGTTGAGAACCACTGATTTAAGGCCTTGGGACTGGATATGAAACATCCTACGATACTGGGAGCTCAAAGAGGTTCTGGCGGTACCATTAAAGGATATGTTTAATAGATCCTTGGAGATGGGGTATGTTCCACGGGATTGAAGAAGGGCTGATATGGTTCCTCTTCACAAAAGTGGTAACAGAGAAGTAGCCAACTACAGGCTGGTAAGCCTTACCTTGGTGGTGGGAAAAGTAGTGAAAGAAAGGATAGTGAACTTTCTAGAGTCCATTGGGTTACAACATGGTTTTACTAAAGGAAAATTGTGCCAAATAAATCTGATTTCTTTGACTAGGTGATCAGAGAAGTAGATCAAGGGCATGCAATCGATGTGGTCTTCGTAGACTTCAGCAAAGCCTTTGATACTGTTCCTCATAGGAGGCTTATGAATAAACTGAGTAGCCTGGGGATGGGTCTTAAGGTGGTGAACTGGATCAGAAATTGGTTGACTGGCAGATGATAGAGGGTCGTGATAAATAGAATTCGCTTAGAAGAAAAGAAAGTGAGTAGTGGAGTACCTTGATGATTAGTCTTGAGACCAGTAATGTTAAGTGTCTTTGTGAGTGAAATTGCTGAAGGGTTAAAAAGAGAAGTTTGCCTTTTTTGCAGATGACAGGAAGATTTGCAACAGAGTGGACACCTTGGAGGGAATACACACATAAGAAAATAAATGCACAAAACTAGAAGAATTGTCTAATGTTTGGCAGTTAAGATTTAATGCAAAGTGCAGGGTGATGCATATGGGATGCAGAAATCTACAGGCTCTGTATTCGATAGGGAGGTGAGAGGCTGATGTGCACAGACTAGTAGAGGGATCTCAGGGTGATGGTGTCTGAGGATCTCAAGGTGCAGCACAATGTGACAAAGCATTGGCCAAAGCCAGAAGGATGCTAGGCTGTATACAGAGAGGCATACCAGAAGAAGGAAGGAAGTCTTAATGCCTTTGTACTATGGTGCGGCCTCCCTTGCAGTATTATGTTTAGTTTTGGAGACTGTACCTTGCAAAGGATATAAAGACTTGAACAATTCAGAGGATGATGGCCAAAATGATATGAGAGCCTGTGTCAGAAGACTTATGGGAAGAGACTTGAAGACCTATGTATACTCCGGAGGAGAGGAGGGACAGGGGAGATTAGATATACTTAAAGGATATTAATGAACAAGCAGGGGTTTTTCAATGATGGGGAAACTGTAGAACTAGAGGACATGAAATGAAGCTGCAAGGAGAGAAACTCAAAAGCAATGTCCGGAAATACTTTTCATAGAAAAGGGTGGTGATACTGGAATGCCGACCTGATGGAGGTGGTGGGGGCAAAAACAGTGCGGAATTCAAAAATGTGTGGGACTGGCACAGAAGATCCAAAAAGATGAAGTCAAAGCAGATTTACATAACTGTTACACTCAAAAGACAGAGGGGGTAACCTGCCCGGAGCAGTGGGCATAATCCTAAACCAAGGCATATGAAGCGGCATATTCACCTCTAGCCACGTCACTGGGCAGCCTAGGTGGATTATGCAGGTCTTTATCTGCTGTCATTTGCTATGTTACTGTTGATAACCTGCTTTTAGCTCTAACAAGAGTGTCAAAGATGCTAAGCCTAAAAATATATAAAATACCTAACAATGTAAATAGAAAAAAATGTTCACATTAATTCCGCTTTTCCAAATCTATCCCTCTGAAACAGACAAGTTTTTGATTGTTTTCTAAAAACTGTCTAAGAGGACTCTCTGCAGAGAAGATCTGACAAAGAGTGTTACAGAAGAAGTTCCTGGCACATAAAGGAAGTCTGCCTTATGCTTTCCAACTTTGTCACACGTAGGGGCATGTTTACTAAATTGCGTTAGCTCTTAATGCGGCAGATAGAGTTTGCCAGACATGCCATGTTACGAAACAGAGAACGCGGGGAAAATGCAGATAGCCCAGCAATTTTCTGCACTATTTGCAAAATGCATGTTAACTGGGCACGTGGGCGGGGTGAGAGTGGAGATTGGGTGTGTCTTACGATGAAGTTTCTACGGGCGTACTCATTGCGCAGTAACCGTTAGCTACATCCAGGCTGCTGTCAGACTGTGCTCTCTGCATTTTCGGTGAGGTATCCGCTGGAGGAATGCTGTATATGCCCCAACAGATATCGCATGGCTCTTGCAGCTATTTTCAGAACCCCCAACATTTTAGTAAACATGCCTCTTAGAGGTGGGAAATTCAAATAACAAAATTGTAATGAATATAAAACATAAGCCACTAATAGTTCTTTCAAATAATCTGGAGCCAGTCCATGAACAGATTTATAAACAAGTCAAATTAATTTGAACCGTATCCTCTTCCTCACTGGTAGCCAATGTAGGGCTGTCAGCAAGGGAGAAGCATTTTTATTCAGTACTAGTTGATTGGCGTGAGTGTGTGTGTGTGGGGCGGGGGGGGGGGGGGGATCAGAACACTTCTACTAGAAAATATGAGGTAAGCAAAATAGGTTCGATTGAGGGTTCCAGGAGAAGAAGTCCCTGATTCTAAGTTGGGCTGACTAACTTAGAGAATGCACCATTTTGCATACAGTACTGCAGAATTTGTCATGAAGACAAACCAGGTGGAAAAACAGCATGTAAAATTTTGCAACCCAGTATATCGCACAAAAAAAAAATTATGCCTCATCAATTTGTAGGTTCTCTTTTATTTTCAAAATTAGCTTTATAATGGGACTGTCACGCATCGTTGGTTGCATGAAAATAACTAATGAGGTCCTTTGTATGATTTTGCATCACAGCAGTTCATTTGGAATAAAATTTTACACACAATATATTCAAAATTTTATCCACTAAGAAGCAAGAGTCCACAACTGGTGCTATATAAGCTAAAACATTAAATTAAGAGCTTATGGCATTTAACACATTGGGGTCTATATGCCAAAGTGGATTAGAAATATAAAAACATGATGGCATCGTAGCATATGACCCATCCAGTCTGCCCTTCCATACAAACCACGAAGCTCTACAGTCCCTTTTTTCATTTAGAGATCCTCTTTGTTTGTCCCATGTTGCCTTTGAATTCAAATGCAGTGTTTCTCTCTACTACCTCCAATGGGAGACTATTCCATGTGGCTACCATTCTTTCAGTAAAGAAATATTTCTGCAAATTACTACTGAGTCTATCTCATTTCACTTTCATCCTATGTCCCCTCGTAGCAGAGTTTTCTTTCAGTTAAAAGAGGCTCTCCTCCTGTGCATTTATGCCACAGAGGTATTTAAACATCTCTATCATATCTCCCATCTCCCATCTTTCTTCCAAAGTATACATGTTGAGATTTTTAAGTCTGTCCCCAGTCCAATTTGGTAGCCACCCTCTGCACCGATTCCATTCTATTGTGAAAGTGTGGTCTCCAGAATGCACACAATACTCTAAATTAGATTTCATCAGAGTTTGTACAGAGGCACTATCACCTTCTTTTTCCTGCTCGTCATTCCTCTCCCTTTGCATCCAAGCATCCTTCTGACTTTCACCATAGCCTTTTCTACCTATTTAGCCACTTTAAGATCATCAGAAACAATAACCCCTAGGTCTTGCTCTTCTTTCGTGGACAGAAGTAGCCTACTCCCTATACTGCACAACTCCCTTGGATTTTGCAGCCCAAATGCATGACCCTGCATTTTTTAGTGTTAAATCTCAGCTGCCAAATTCTAGATCATTCTTCAAGCTTTGCTAAATCCCTACTCATGTTATCTACACCTTCCTGGGTGTTCCTATTGCAGATTTTGGTATCATCTGAAAAAAGGCAGACCTTACGTGATAGCCCTTCTGCAATATCACTTACAAAAATGTTAAGAATTTGATCAAGGACAGATCCCTGCGGCACACCACTGGAAACATTCTCCTTCTCAGAGTGAGCATCATTTACCTGTACCTTTTCTCACCTCCCACTCAACTAATTTCTAACCCAGTCAGTCACTTTAGGGTCCATCCCTAGGGCATTCAATTTATTTATGCTGCCTGTGCAGAACAGCGTCAAAGGCTTTACTGAAATATACGTACACCACATCTAGAGCTCTCCCTCGGTCCAACTATCTGGTCACACAGTCAAAGAAATTAATGAGATTTGTCTGACGAGACCTGCCTCTTGTTAAAACCATGCTGCCTTGAATCCTTTATTCTTCTGGATTCTAGAAACCTTACTATCCTACATTTCAGAGTCTTTCCATTAGTTTACTCACCACAGGTCACTTCTCTTCCATTCTGAACACACTTCTAAGACCCTTATCCATTCTCTAGTTACCTCTCATCTAGATGATTGCAACCTCCTCTTCACTAGCCTTCCTCTGAATCATCTCTCCCCACTTTAATCTGTTCAAACTCAGTTGCATGGATAGTCTTCCACCAGTGCCACTATGCTCATGTTACCCCTCGTTTCAAGCTATTTCATTGGCTTCCTATCTGTTTCTGCATCCAGTTCAAACTTCTGTTGACCTATGAGTGCCTTCATTTGGCTCTTCCTCACTACCTTATCTCTCTTCTCTCTCCCTACACACCTCCTCGGGAACTCCATTCTTCTGGCGGATCTCTTCTACCTATTCCCTTCTCTTCCACTGTCAACTCCAGGCTTTGATCTTTTTACCTTGCTTCTCCTTATGCTTGGAACAAACCACCTGAGTCAGTACGTCAGGCTCCATTGTGGCCCTGTTCAAATCCAGGCTACAAACTCACTACTTTGAGACTGCTTTTGGATCCTGATCCCCCCCCCAGTCTCCTATACATGTCCTATGTGTTTCCTTACCGTTCCCCTAGATATATCATAGTCCCCAGCTGTGTTGTCCGTCTTGACAAGAATGCAAGCTTTTAAGAGCAGAGACTGATTCTTACATGTCTCTGGACAGCACTGTGTACGCATTGTAGGGCTATATAATGTGATAAGGAAGACTCTAGTGAGCCCATGGAAGTAGAAGAAAATAATGATTATACCTTTAGGAAAGGTCACAGCCCTGAAAAGCACACGTTCCAGCATTTCTCTGGAGAAAACAAACACAGGGATTCAAAAGCTAAGCTGACACACCCAAGCCCTGATGACGTAGCAACAAGCTTGGAAACTGATTACAAACACCTGTCTAGAGAGTCAGGGAGGTTGATCAGAGAACAGGAATATAAACCAAGGCTGGAGAGTGAGTCAGGAAAGCAACACGGGGAGCAGCACGACGGAGAGCAACACAGGAGGCAGCAAAGGAAGCCACACGGAGAGCAGCACAGAGAGCAGCCTAGACGGGAGCACAGCTAGAGGAAACACAGTAGCTGGAGGAAGGAAGCCACGTGGAGGAAAGGAACTGAAGCAAGCAATGCAGAAAGGGAGAGGACAGGAAGGTGGTCTGGAGTGCTCAGAGAGAAAGAGCAGGAAAACCTTCAAACCCCAGCACTGAAGGAAAAGCTTCAGAGAGTTCAGAGGTGGGTGCCTAAGACTCAGTGCAGATGTCTGCAGAGCCCAGCCTGGAACGGAGAACCGTGGCAGAGCTCCAGGGAGGAACCTAAGCTAAGAGACAAGGGACTGTTTCCCCAGAGCTGGCAGGAGATAGCTGCACAGCTGCAGAGAGGAGTTTCCTTAGGCTCAGGTACTGCTTACCCCTATTCACTAGAACTGTGTTTAAAAGACCCACAGGGAGTTTTAGGGAGAAAACACCCTGAGGCATTTGCCAGTAGTTTAAAGCAA
Source organism: Ichthyophis bannanicus (assembly GCA_033557465.1). Classification (NCBI taxonomy): domain Eukaryota; kingdom Metazoa; phylum Chordata; class Amphibia; order Gymnophiona; family Ichthyophiidae; genus Ichthyophis; species Ichthyophis bannanicus. Next base: position 199,026,890 of record CM066038.1, on the reverse strand, counting down.
GGCAGTGCAGCACAAGAACCTGAAGCAATGCAGGTGGACTCTAAGGAGAGTGATTCCTTGCAGGCAGAACAACCTATGGATTGTACTTTATGCTTTGCAGACAGTATTGAAAGCCTTTGCTAAACTGTATAATATAAGCTGAGGGTAACCTAAAGAAAAGAAGATATTTTCTTTGGTAAAGGAAGCTGCCAATTTATTCTTTTGCTGTATACGTGCGAAGCAGCTGCATTTGGATTGAATGAATGTAAAAGCTCAGCCAGCACACTTGTATAAAGAACCTTCTTTTTGAACAAATACTGGAGAAGTATCCTGATGCAACTTACTTTGAACCTTTGCTTTTGGGAGAAATAAACTTTGTTATAGTTTTGCCTATAACCCTGGCTTCATGACTATTTTCTATCAGAAGGAAAACTACTTTTCCCAGTATGCATCACGAGAGGAAAGTTAGTTAATTTAACCTTCAATAGAGAAAAATAATGGCTACCCCAGCCCTCCAAGCCTAAGGCAGAGGGCGGGGTATGACAATAAATAGAAGTAGTAGATTAACCAGCCTACAGTTCCCAACCTCATCCTTAGGCAGGCCCATACCTAGCCCTGTACGAGCGGTGCAGCCGCACAGGGCGCAAAGGCTTAAGGGGCGTATTTTAGCTGGGGGGGGGGGTGCGCGTCTGATATGCATGTCGCACAGGGCGCGATCTTCCCTCGATACGGCCCTGTCCTTAGGCACAAGAAGTTCCTTTCTTCAGTCTTCTGGGACCATGCCAGACTCTAAAGAAGCATTGAAAAGGTCAGACAGTGGAGCTGCTAGAACTTCCCTAAGTTCCTTCAGCACTCTCAGGTGTATCACATCTGGCACCATTGTTTTATTTACTTTTAGTTTAACTAGCTCCTTGCAGTCTTCTGAAAATCATTCAAGATCCACTTCACTTCTCTTCCTATTTGTCAGTTTTTTTCTGAGATCCTGCTCCTGACCCTTCATCTGTAAACACAGAATAGAAATACACTGTATTTGTTAAGCAATTCTACTTTATCCTCATCAGCTACTACATATTCCTTCCCTGCAGTCTGACAATACCACTTTTGCACTTCCTCCTCTCACTAACATATTTGAAAAATATTTTGCCCTCCCTCCCCCATTTTACTGCATTGGCTATTTTTTCCTCCATTTGTATATTTACTTTCCAGACTACATTCCTAGCTTCTCTAAGCTTTTCTGACTGTTGATGTTTATCTTCCTCTTTCTATGCTCTTGTATTTTATGAAGGCCACCCTCTTTTTCTTCACTTTTTCAGCTACTTCTTTTGAGAACCACAGTGGCCTCCTTTTCCTTTTATTTACTTACTTTCCTAATAAAAAAAAGGTTTGCCACCCTTAAAATATTCCCTTTCAGTTTTGCCCACTGCTTTTCTACATCTTCCAGCTGTCCCCATCCCGCTAATGACTACTTGAGGTTATTGTCCCATCTTAGCAAAGTAAGCTTTCTAAAATCTAGGACCCTCACTTTTGACTGGACTTGACCAGCCCTAGTGGTAATACTGAACCACACCATCCGATCATTGCATTAAAGATGATCACTCATAACATCAAAAACACTCTCCAATATGGCCCCTTTAAGTGTGGGTTCTTTTACCAGTTGCCGAAATAGTTGCCACAGCAGGGATATCCCAATCAGTATCTGGCATATTGAAATCACCTATCACCAGTACCTCTCCTTTTATAGCAATACTGCAAATCAGATATTTATTATGGGTTTTGACATGCATTAACATTAACACTTAGCAAAAGCCATTAACATGTTAAATCATGCATTAAATACCCAATTTCAGATTTTATATTAGTGGCAGGAAGCGAGTGGGAATGGAGTTGGGAGGGAAGTATAGACCTTAATGCCCATCACAGTAGATCATGTTAATACAAGCTAGTCTATTACTGTGGAAATTTAACTACATGCCCAGAGGTGTACTTAACGATTTTCATGTTAACTGCTGCTGCATTAACATTGTGGCTGCTTCCCCCCACATGCCGACTGTACCCCTTTTAACTAGACATCATTACCACAAAGGCTTTTGCTGCTAACCGTATGTAACATTTTGTTATGAACACATATTAACGTCAAGACCTTACTGCAGGGTAGTAAATAGGCTCAATGTTTTCAGGTTTTAACATGCAAAGCAGCATTTGTGGAGTTTTCTGTGATTTTCTACATCAGCAGCTTAGGAGGCTAGTTACTAAAGTGCTCTAATGCTAACGTGTTAATTCACAGTAATATTTTAGCACAGGTCCCATGTTATTCAATGGAACCAAATTACTAATAATGCACATTAACAGTGATTTAGTGGGCATTAGATTAGTGCACCTTAGTACCTTAGCGAGCGTTGAAAATTGATGCTAGCTGGCTAACTTTATTTTTTAACTTAACTCTACCTCCAGGAATGGCCAGTATTTGAATGGCTTAATTTAACTTCAGGGTTACGCTTCTACTTGTTAGGAAAATCTGAAATTCAAAGCACTTGGATCATTCTAAGATTTTTCTTGCCATCAACTTTACACATTTTCTGTTTCAAGAAATTGGAATATATAGACATGTTTAATATGCTTTTACTTTGAGATCAATGCAATGCTTGCTTAAAATAGGGAAAAGAGAGGGTAGCCCAGGGGAATAATTGAAATCATATTGAGATTGAAGAGGTGAAAAGATGTGGTAAGTGCACAGCAAAATGTGGGCTGGTTTATGCATGTTCTGTCAGGAATAAGGTCAATATATTGAGGATTAGATTCTTTGAGAAGTTTAATATACTGGTATTACTGAGTTGGAGTTGCTCATTTGCTGAAGCAACTATGCCCTGGGTAAAAGCTGGCCTCCTCCAAAAGCTTGTTTCCAACCCCTCTAAAAGCTGCATCCATCAGACCCCGTCTCAAAAGTCCTAAATTAGATCCTGTAAATTCCTATAGACCCATATCAAGCCTGCCCTTCCTGGCCAAGATAACTGAGAAGATTGTACAGAAGCAAATTCAAGATCACATAGATGCCCATTATCCACTAGACAACAGCTAACATGGATTTAGCCTACAGCATGGTGTCAAGACACTGCTTGTCACACTGATAAGCAATCTAGTTTTAGGCACGAATAAACCCAAATAAGGATTTATCCTTCTCTTCCTTGATATTGCATCTGCCTTCGATACAGTGTCTCACTACCTCCTCCTTTCCCAGCTACAGTCAAAAGGCATTCAAAACCTAGCCTTAGACTGGTACAGATCATACTTGTCAGATTGACAGTAGATGGTACAAATAGGTATGCAATCTTCATCCAGTTATGTACAAAAACAAGGCATGCCACAAGGCTCCTCCTCCTTATCGGCCCTACTGTTTAACATTTACATTCAGCCTATTTGCTCCATTATCAAATCATTCAATATACTCTACCACATTTATGCGGATGATGTGTTGCTCTATACTCCCTTCTCTACCTTCAGTCCAAACTACTCTAGAATCATAGACTGCTTTAATGCAGTATCTGACTGGCTGAAGCTACACAGCCTAAGAGTAAATTGCAGGAAATCCGAGGTTCTCTTCATCACTAAAGACCCCTCATTCATGCCTCCTCCCACCTTACCACAGAAAGATGCTGAGCTAAACACGAAGCAAGAAGTACGATGCCTAGGGATCACCCTAGGCCAACATTTGACAATGGAGTCACACATAAACAACATCACCAAAGCAATATACCTAAAATTACGGACTCTTCATCAACGACGTCCCTACTTGAAGCTGTTGACTTCCATATAGTATTCCAAATGTTGAGCACCCCACATTGCGATTATGCAAATATCATTTTCCATTGTCTCCCAGATTATGCAATTCACCCACTTCAAATGGCTATGAATACGGCAGCACGAACACTGGTTGAAGCCTCAAGATATGAACATATCACCCCTATCCCGAGACACCTACACTGGCTCCCCATTGTTAGCCGTCTCAAGTATAAGGCTCTCATCATAACATTCAAAATACTACATAACCTCTCTGCTATTGCGCTTAATGATATTCTACAATGGACACTTGACAACAGTGTAAGAAGATCTACCATGGCAAACACTCTCAGTCCCTACACTAATAAGAAAAAGTTCCCAATTTGTGAACAGCCGAGCATTCAAATTATATGCACCACCTCTCTGGAACTCTTCCCCCCCCCCCCCCCCAATCTGTGCCATCTCTAACCTAGCTACTTTCAGAAAACTTCTAAAGACGCATCTATATTATGAACATGTCACATAGAACACTGCACTTAACCAAATCCATAGCCAGACCCTCAAGTCATCCTATGAAGCTCAAGATATATAAAGTATACAACACTAATAACACAGGTACACTAAAAAAATTTTTTTTAAACTGCCTCTAATGTTTCGATTGATTTTTACGTTTTTTGGTGCGCTGAATCCAAATCTGGTAACCAATTTGCTCCATCACGTACAGATATTTTGCTACATTGGGTTAGCAGTTTGAGGTGAACGTTTCAGATTGAGTGCGATCGAGATAAAAGTTTCTTGGATGAATTCTTTATACTAATTGTTTAGTAGTTATTCAAATAAGAATAAAGACAATTGTAACAAGGCAGCACATAAGAATAGAGTAATGTCAACAAAACACACTGTGATGGTAGCAAAATTGTCTGCACTTAAAACAGCCACATACATGTGCACAAACACTGAGCATATAAGAGCGAGGTTAGACACAAAGCAAAGCAAAGAAATGTGCAAAAAATGTTGTACAGGTATGTATGTAAGAATAGAAAACGCAAACCGCACCATTGCAATACATGAAGACAAACACCCGATGGTGTGAAAATAAAATTCTAATAAATGAGATCCGACACTGTGGTAATAACTAGCAAATTTTTATTTCAAAGTTTAGTGAAAACATGATATTTGTCAACACAGTTTAGATTTTAAAGTCATTCTTGGGTCAATCAATCTCCTGGTGGGCCCGTTTCTTCTTCCCCCGAATGCTTCTCTTGGTGCGCTGCTTGGCATATTTTTCATCTGGGGTTTCCCGCAGCAGCAACCAGCAGAAATCAGCCATCATAGTGGTGTTCCATCTTCCTTGGTACCTTCTCTCTGCGTCCTTGATGTCCTGGTGAAACCTTTCACCTTGTTCTTCACTGTACGCCCCCAAGTTTTCGGGAAAGTAGTTCACATGGGAGTGCAAGAAATGGACTTTCAGGCTCATGTTACAGCCTTGTTCTTTGAAGGCATTGAGCATCCTGGCAACAATATCCTTATAGTTCTCATCCCGCCTGTTCCCCAAGAATTTGAGAACAACATCCTTGAAGGAATCCCAGGCTTCTTTTTCCTTCTCAGACATCGTTTCAGCGAATGCTCCATCTGAAATGAGTTTCCTTATATCAGGGCCAACAAACACTCCTTCCTTTAGCTTTGCTTCAGAAAGTCGGGGGAACTTTGAGCAAAGGTACCGAAAGCACTCACCATCTTTTGGAAGGGACTTGATGAATTGCTTAATGAGACCCAACTTAATGTGGAGAGGTGGTAATAGAATTTTATCACGAGGTACCAAGCTCTCATGAAGAACATTTTTCTCACCGGGTCTCAAATACTCCCGAATTGGCAAGTCTTTTTTCCCCCAGTGTAGGTCGCGGGCCCGGCTATCCCACAAGCAAAGGAAGCAGGGATATTTGGTGAAACCGGATTGCTGCCCTAATAGCATGGATAGAATTTTAAAGTCTCCACAAATCATCCAGTTATGCTCATCATAACGAATCTTCTGAAGAATCAGGGCCAAATTCTCGTATTTTTCTTGGAGAATACCAGAGTGAGCAATAGGAACTGAGGCAAATGTGTTGCCATTATGAAGAAGAACACCTTTTATGCTGTCTTTTGACGAATCAATGAACAGCCGCCATTCAGCAGGATCATACTTGAGTTTAAACTTTTCCATCACTCCGTATATATCGTTGCAAAATACCAAATCTTCCTCTTTGCTGAAATACTTCAAAAATTGTGTCTCGCGGTTGCGGTACCAATAAAAAGTTGTTCCTGGTGACAATAGATTTTTCTGTTTAAGCCGAGAACCTAGCAGTTGGGCAGCATCTTTTGGGAGTCCTAAATCCCGGACTAAATTATTCAATTCAGCTTGAGAGAAAAGTTCAGGTTTCGGATCTGGTTCAGTTTCAAACTCGGAAGTACTGGACTCATCGGGAAAAGCCATCTGATGAGTCTCATCATGATCAGAACCGTCCACACAAATATGATCCAAAGATTTTGGTGGTTCAGGCACAGGTACTTCGTTGCTACGAGGCATAGGCCTAATTGCTGAGGGAAGGTTGGGGTAACTTATTACGTTCTTATTTTTTAAGTTGTATCCCTTCACAATGCAAGAGCAAAAATAGCAGTCACTGCTGTGCTCTCTTTGTTCACGCCACATCATAGGTATTCCGAAACGAAATGCTTGTTTTTTACCTTTCATCCATAAGCGTAGATCTTCCTCACATGTCTTGCACACTTTGTGAGGAGCCCACGGTTTGTCTTGATCGCCTAACTTCAAACCGAAATAGGCGAAATATACTTTTTTAATAAATGCAGAAATGTTCCTCTGCCGCTTTTTCACGGTATATTCCCCACAAATAAAACAAAAACTGTCCAGAGAGTTGACGCAACCTCTGGCTCTGTGAGCCATCACAAATACACAGCACTGCAAACTACAACTGTAGTGAACCACTTCGGAATAAAGCTGGATTACGACTGAGCAAACAAAAGGTAATAATGAACTTGCAAGAAACTGAAATTTGACAGGAACGTTCATGTCGCAACCACCGTGTTTGAGCGAGCGAACGAGGCGAGGCGAACAGGAAAGAACATGCGCCAGCGCGAGTACTGGATTTAGCCCCCCGCCTCCCAATTGTCCTGTTAATGTATAAAATGAATACAAAACACTCTAAAATATCATGAGGGAGTGTTTCTAGTTAGTTAACCATTACAACCTCTATTTTGGGCCAAGAAAATAAACTGCAGTCGGCTAAAAAGAAATTATGTGAACATTCCTTATATGGGTAAGAAATCTAATTTTGCAAGAAAACGTGATGTGATGGAACATTTTGGCTATTTTTCCTGGATTCAGCACCCCAAAATCTATAGGAATCAGTTGCAAAACTGGAGGCAGTTTTTTGGTAGTGTACCTGTGTAATGTATATAGTTTCCCTATTGCAACCCAAGTTTACTCCCCACCTAATTTATAAATTGTTATATTAACCTGAGGTGGTTGTTCTCTAAACCTGTACTATATATTTTTGCTGTTCTCCAAACTTGTTCTATGTAATTTCCGTTCTTGTTCCTTGTAATAAATAAAATGGACTGAGAGAGAAAAGAAAGGCGGTAGTTGTGCAAATCTTTTGGAAGTGGCTTGGATTGAAGAAATAAATATTATGGCAAGTTGGGGGAATGGAACATATTTTGATAATTAGAGATGGGGAAATTTGGTATCCTCATCATTTATTGGGCCCAGAGTGTAATGGTGCAGTTTTGGAAAAACTGATGGATTTAGTGGCAGAAGCTGCCTTATTAGCTCCAAGGTTGCTAGTGATGGGAGATTTTAATTTGCAAGTAAGGAGAACAAAAAGCTGTACATTTTGTTCAGGTGAGGCAAGAATTTGACTTCCAACAGTTTATGGATAGGGCTTTGGAGAGAGTTAAAGAAGAGTTTAGTAATTTAAGAATCTTATCAGATCTTTGTGTATTAGCTTATGAGGCAGAGTACACAGTGAAGACACAAAGAGCGCGATTCCATAACTGCCCATCTGGCCCGCAGACACATCTAAATCAAAAACAGGCCCCCTTTGAACCTAATTCCTCAACCATGGGTCTGGACATGCCCGCAAGGCTGAAATCGGGGAGATAGACGTTTTTGGCAGGCCTCGGACGCGGGTAAATGTTTTGGATATCCCTGTACCCACCGGATTCTGAAACATTACATGTTTTGGATCCTGCCTTTCCCCATGATGTACCCATGGACGCCACACCCCTTTGGAAGAACATACATCTCCTATGCTGCCCATCACAAACTGTAGTGTGCTTATGCACGCTAGACATAAATACCAATGAAAAATGACAACTGCTGCAACTTAGATCATATACCAGTTCCCCTCAATCCCTGAAAAGTGCTAGGTAAGCCTAGTACACCCCAATATTGTATACAAGAATGTAAATATGAACATTTATGTCAATACATATCTTGCATCAAATGGTATGGGCATGAGGTACTGGCCCCAATGGTTTCTCCTCTGGTCATCTCCACAAGCACACCTTAAATTTGCTAGGGATGGACCCTCACCAGGTCCACAAAACCCCAAACTAACCTTGCAGACCCCCAAAGGATGCATAATATTTCTGAGCAACACATGTATGCCCTTTTAGTGCCTCTGGCCTATAGCTGCACTCATTCCCCTCTTATCTCTCTCTATACCCCTTCCCATGAACACTGCTCATCTTCAGATTGCTTCTATCTGTGCCCTTCTCCTTCTACTGCCAAATCCCTTCTGCTCCCTTCACCTTGCTGCCCCATATGCCTGGAACAAACTATCTGAGTCTAAATCTCAGGCTTCGTCCCTGGCCCCTCTTAGATCCAGGCTAGGCACTCACCTCATCAGTGCCGCTGTTGGATCAGATCTGCCTAAGCTCTCTTGTGTGTCCTGACTATTCCCCCTGGATATATCCTGTTCACAACTGCTGTGTTGTCTGTCCCAACTAGATTGTAAGCTCTGCGGATGTATGGTGCTCTATCACACTGCCAACAATATCTGATCCAATTAGAGTACCCTATTTAAAATAATCTAGGAAGAATCAGCATAGGTTCCCTGTCAATAATAGGGGCCCTCAGAATAAGGGCACTTAGCAGTGCAAACGGCACTAATATATACTCAGCAGCAACACCATTATGGCACATCTCATGTTCTTATATGGCTACTGAAGCAAACAGTCAGATCTCTGTTAAAGAAAATATCTTCAGACCCAACAGAAGTGAGTAAATATTGTCCAGTCTCTAATTTAAACTTTTTGTCATATTTACTTGAGAAGGCAGTATGACTGAAGTTGGAGAATTTCCTGGAATCAAGTTCAGTATTGAATACATTTCAATCAAGTTTCTATATATATTGTAGCACTGAGATGGCACTGGTGTCCTTAATGGATGAAGTCTATAAGGCAGTGGATAGTGGCATCTTTCTTGATTAATCAACAGAATTTGAAACGGTCCACTAAGATCTTTTGAGAGCATGGTAGAGCGAATTAGGGAGGGGGTTTGGTGTTGAGTTGATTCTCTTCTTTTTGGAAAATAGAACCCAAATAGTTATCTGGAAGGAGGAGGAGCTATCAGATGAGTGGGATATATTATCTGCAGCCCACAAGGATCAGTATTTTCACTCACTCTGTTTAACATCTTTATGTCTCTGCTTTGTGCACCATTAGAGTCTGATTTGAAATTTCATTATATGCATATGACATTCAGATTACTGCCTTCTCAAGTAAATGTGACCAAAGGTCATCCCCCCTCTATGCCTTTCCTTAGGGTTGTACCCACCACTCCATGCAGGTCACCCCTTTCAATTTGAAATATAAAAAATAGTTGTGTGTTTTAATTTTATCCTCTTGCTATAAAGGGATCTGCTGTGTCTGCCCCATGCCATTTTGAATTCTGTCACTGTATTTGCCCCCACCACCTCCATTGGGAAGGCATTCCAAGCATCCACCACTCTTTCAGTGAAAAAGTATTTCCTGATGTTGCTTTTAAGTTGCAGCTTCATCGTATGCCCTCTAATTTTACAGCTTCCCCTTCTTTGAAAAATGTATGTTCATTCACTAATAGCCTTTAAGTATTTAAACATCTGTATCATATCTCTCCTGTTCCTCCTCTCCTCTAGGTTATACATATTTAGGTTTTCAAGTCTCTTCTCATATATTTTCTGGCTTTGGCTCCAAATCATTTTGGTTGCCTTCCTTTGAACCATTTCAAGTCTTTTTATATCCTTTGTGAGAAGTGGTATCCAAAACTGAACACAATGCTACAAGTGAGGCCTCTTCAATGACTTGAACATAGGCATTAAATCCTCCTCTTTTCTGCTAATTATTTCTTCTCTGTATGCAGCCCAGTATCCGTCTGGCTTTGGCTGCCACCTTGTTGTTGTTTTGCCACCTTGAGATCCTCTTAGCAATTGCTCAGGGATCTTTCTCCTGGTCTGTGCATACCAACTTCTCGCCCCTATCGCATACAATTCCCTTGGATTTCTGCATCCCAAGTGCATGACTCTGCGATTCTTCATATTAAATCTTAACTGCCAAGCATTAGACCATTCTTCCAGCTTTTGTAGATCTTCCCTCATGTTGTCCACTCCCTCAGGAGTCTAGTCTGTTGCCAATTTTTGTGTCATCTGCAAAAAAGCAGACTTCCCCTTCAATCCTTCGGCAATATCACTCACAAATACATTGAACAGTACTGGTCCCAGGACCTACTCCTGAGGAACACCACTACTCATCTTCCTTTATTCTGAGTGAGTTCCATTTACCATCACCTTCTGTTCTTTCCTAGGTGCATAACTTTGCACTTGTCCACTTTAAATTTTATCTGCCATTTGGACGTCTGGTCTTCCAGTTTATCAAGGTCCTCCTTCAATTTTGTGCAGTCTTCTTGTGTTTTAACAACTTTGAGTAATTTAGTGTCATCAGCAAATTTGATCACCTCACTCGTTATCCCATTTCCAGGTCATTAATAAATATATGTTAAAAGGCAGCAGGACCAGCAAAGATCCCTGGGGTACTCCACTATTCAATTTTCTCCACTGAGAATTGGCCATTTAGCCCACTGAGAATTGGCCATTTAGTCCTAGTCTCTGTCTTTTAACCAGTTCCTTATTTTAATTTAATTTAATTTAATTAACAGTTTCTTATATACCGCACCTTCCAGCGATCAAATGCGGTTTACATGGAACAACATAAAATAACAGGTCAACGTCTGTTTTTACAGTGAACAGCTTAAAACCATAACAACTTATATTACATTACATGGAACATAAAAGAACTATTTACAGGGATCAAAATGAGAGCTAAATACAGTGGTGAGTGTGACATGGGTGAATCATAATATATAAGCATTTGGGGTTTCACATCCTATGTCAAATCCAATTTGGTTTATGAGGACTGACATTGTATTATCCATTTTCTAGTTGGGTAGGTGTGTTTGGCAGAGATCCGTAGTGTGATGTGAACAGGTGCGTTTTAAGTTTTTTGCGGAATTCGTTGATCTCTGAATGTGATCTCATCTCATCTGGAAGGGCGTTCCATAGAATGGGGGCTGCATGGGAGAATGCTTTTTTGTTTGTTATCTTTCTGGCTTTTATAAATTCTTTCGGAGTCCTTAGTTTGTTTTGTATGATCTCTCCTGTGAAGGTTTTTAGCAGGTTCTTTAGTGATGAGGTTGAATAGGGTAGGTGGTGCCATCTTGTTTAGAGTTTTGAAGGTAGTTATTAGGGTTTTATATACTATTCGGCTTTGTATCGGTAGCCAGTGTAAGTACGCCAGAATCGGTGTGATATGTTGAAATGGGGGGACCTTCATAATGGTCCTGGCCGCAGCGTTTTGTGCAATTTGTAGTCTTTTCAAGTTTTGTTTTGTTGTACCTAGTAGTATTAGATTTGCAAAGTCAAAGTGAGGTGTAATTATGGCTTGTAAACTCCCATGCACGAAATGTGTGTTGCCACATTGAACCTATTTTATAAAGGGAAGTATGCATGTACTTTGGGGCGTAAAGATGTACCTTAGTTTAGGCACAGTAATTCGGTCTACTCTAGAGCAGGAGCAAATATCTATCCCTAGATTTTTCAGAATATGAGGGGGGAACCTGGAAGGTATTGCAGCTAGATTGAAGCTGCAGACATATATGCCTGCTCAGGGACAGATATAAATGCGCACATGCATTTTGTAAAATACACATGCAAATCATGACTCTGGCTGTGCCTACATACAGGTCATATAAAATGATGTGCTTTTTGTCAACATAGATACTTTCATGCACCTAACTACTCGTTAATTTCATAAAAGCACTTTTATACATGTAAAACAGCATTTATTTTTAATGCAGGAAAAATGTATTAAATTACCCCGAAAGTAATATTTTTCTTGGTCACAAACAGCATCCGTTCTATAGAGACAAAAACATACACTAAGACTAAAGGTTGATTCTACCAAGCTCATCCATAGTATTTAGTTTAAGTTATTAGCATCTTCACTTTTTAATGTTCTCTTCAGGTTCTGTTTTTTTGGATGACTGAATCATGATCAATTTCAGCTATGAAAAAGAAACAAAGCAGAAATTCTTGTATTTCTTCAGGGAAGTGCTTACATCCTAAAGCAACAACGGCAAATAGAATAAAGAAGAATGAGTTGGCTATAAACTGTTGTACTTATGTCTGCTGAACCGCGTTTAATGCTTTAATATCTAACCTACCATGACCTTATAAAGATACCAGGGAGAACACAACACATTAATTTTTTGCAGCATTCAACCTGATATGCACATACTTTGTATGCATTTATTTCATTGGTATGTTATGCATAGCATGCTGATTCTAGCTATATAAAAACCCTTTATTTGCAATGAAAAGTCTTGACTTTTGTGTCAAAATCAGACTGATTTATTTTCCAGTGTATTTTTTTGTCTAGATAAGGAAAATTAAATGCTATACACTGGAAGTATTGAGGGTAAGTTTCAAATGCATTTCTGAGCATAAAGCACTACTTTATGCTTAGAAATAAGTTTTTATCAAATTGCGGGTCCAATATGCACATAAAAGGCCCTATGTACTGAAGTTCAGACTGATTTGGCGTTGCAGTAGTATCATTAGGGGTCATAGTGCCATTTTGAAAGGCACAATTGCTGTTGCAGGAGTGAGTGGGGATTGCTTCTACCTCCACTATCACAGGACCCCCTATGGGGAATAGGGGTCAGATGGGAGAGGGAGGGAGCAGGTGGGTGGACTGACCCAACTTGCCTCTATCTTTTGAAGGTAAGGGGTGGGGCTTTGGACTGGGGGAGGGTCATTCACACATTTAAGACCTGCATAAAGGCTTGGGAGGGAGGGAGTATCAGAAACACTGGGCTACTAGGGTGTGGAGGTCCCTCTGGAGGAAGAGGGGGCCCTTTAATTTTAGACAGCCAGAATGTTCAAAGTTCCCGGCTGTGGCAATGTGTGAGATGTTTTTGTGAGGTTTAGTTAAGGATGTCGATTATCCAATTGCTCATTTAAATTTCTTAATGAAATTTCACAGAAATGGATATATACCTGCAAACATTTTCATGACCTGAAATTTGGCACATATATCACACTGGCACCCTAACTCTACCTATTCTCTGTTCCCAGGAATGCCTCTTACGGTGCATATATTTGCATGTGATGTTGGCACACACACTTATATGTGCACATGTAAAGGCACATTTTAGAAAGGCCTTTTAAGTGCAGTTTGGGACATCAAAGTCAAAATGTCCAAAATTCCAAGGGAGGGGGAGCAGAGAAAGTGGCTATATGTAAGTGCTATCTAAAATCGACGTGTCCCAACCCTAAAAGATACACATCTCCAGCAAGAGAAAAAGAAAGACGTTCAGAATAATGGGTCAGACATGTACAGGTTTTCAACTAGTTTTAGAAATTTGCACATGCCAGATATGGATTTGGATTATGCTATGTTATTTGGAGTACTTTTGAATCGTCTGACTATGCCAAACGGATGGGAAACAGGTTTCTAACTGAATTATATAGCGTGGTGCTTTGTCGAAGCAACGCCATGGAATGAGTTGCTTTTATGGGCCAGTGTTGCGTTTTGCTGAAGCACGCTATGGAATAAGATGCTTCAGCGGGTTGCTTCTGCAGCGGTCCATTTGGAAAGTTAGCTTACAGCTAAGTACTGCTAATCTCCTTTGATATGCTGCATATATTGGTTTTTCCTAGGGGACATTTTCTATTATCCCCTGGTTTGATGAGGGTTGATTCCCTTTTAAATAGAATAAAAGGAGTATCGTGCTACGAGAAGGAAGTTTCTTTTATGGCACAAGCTCCGACAAACATTTTCTTTATTCAGTTTTTTGGTAGCTAAGGGCACATATTTTATCCTTTTTGATAGAAAGTTAGTGTGGATAAGCATACATTTGGTTTTCGAATTATAGTAGGACATGGTTATTGGCACCCTTATAAACAGTTCAAATCTGTTTGAACAGAAGAACTACACTCCCATTGCAGTAAATTTAGACGTACCTGTGATCAATTGTCAGTATTCGCATGACTTGAATCAATCAATGTTTAAAATGGCCACATTCGCTCTCTGTTCCATTTTCACAATGGTGAAGACAAGAGAGCTGCCTAAGACGGTCAGAAAAGCCATTATCACCAAACATCAAACTTCGGATTACTGTGTCCACAGTTTGCAATATTGTTAAGATGTTTTCTGCTTATGGAACTGTCGGAGTGGAGGAGTAGCCTAGTGGTTGGGACAAGGTACTTCAGGCCGGAAGGTCAGGGGTTCAAATCCCACTAGAGGACAGCAACCTTGGGCCGGAAGGACTGGGGTTTCTAGTCCCACAGATGCTCCTTGTGGTCTTGGGTAAGCCACTTAACCCTCCATTGCCCATGTTCCCTGTAAGTATTAGTGTATGTGTCTCAAATCCCCACGTGTTAAATGTATCCCCCACTTGTGTTGTGACTGCTTTGATTGAAGGTTAAGGCAGTATATAAATACCATTAAATAAATAAATAAGAACTTTCTAGGACATTGTGGGAAAAGGAAAATTAATCCAAAAAGTCTTTGAAGGTTAGTGCGCACTGTTGGAAAAACACCACGTTCAAAATCCAAAGAGTTTAAGGCTAACTTGGAGCAATCTGCAGTGGTGGTTTCAACCCACATCATGCACTAAACAAAGGAGGATTTCATGGGCAAAGGTCAAGGAGGACCCCTCTGCTCAAAGACAGTCCTAAAATGTCATGTCTGATCTTTGCCCAAACCCACCTTGAGAAACTACAGTCCTTCTGGGAAAATATCATGTGGACAGATGAAACCAAACTTGAGCTCTTTGGCAATGCAGACCAGCAATACATTTACAGGCAAAGAAATGAAACTTTTAAGGAACAAAATATCCTTTCTACAGTTAAATATGGTGCAGGTTCCATAATGTTGTGGGGCTGTTTTGCTGCCTCAGGAAATGGAGGCCTGGAACGTATTAAAGGAATCATGAAGTCAGAGGACTACAAAGGTATTTTGGAGCAAAATGTGCTACCTCCTGTCAGAAAGCTAGGTCTGGGTCGAAGGTCATGGGTTGTACAGCAGGACAATGACCCAAAACATGCATCCAAAAGTTCAAAAGAATGGTTAAAAAGGAAAAAATGGACTGTTTTAAACTGACCAGCAATGAGTCCTGATCTCAGTCCAATTGAGAATCTTTGGAAAGAGCTGAAATCTGCCATTGATAAAAAGGAATCCTGGAAATATTCATGAGCTGGAACAAATCGAAGTTGAAGAGCAGGAAAAACTACCAGCAGACAAATATACAAAACTTAAAGATGGCTACAAGAAAGTTTGGAGGCTGTGATCACTGCCAAGGGTTGTGCAATCAAATATTAGTGAAGGGTGCCATTAATCCTTTCCAGATCATATTTTGTTTCTTTTCTCAGAAATTACTACATCTATGTTGCATAGACATTATTTTTTGTTGTATACCTGTGAACATACTATTGAAATATTATGATGACATACAGTTGGAATATTTTCAATTATTTCTCAAGATATTGTACACAACATACCTAAAATGCAAGGGTGCCAATAATGTTGATCACAACTGTGCATATTCATGCATTTTCAAAGTATGCATATAAATGCTAACCCTTCCCCAACTCTGCTCCCAGGGCTGGATCTATGATCACATTCCTCTACCAGTTGTCTAGCCTTAATCCTTCTCTATTCCCCCCCCCCCCATGTCCAGGAATGCCCATCTCTTTCCTTTCCCATGCCCTTGGTCTTCCTCTTGAGCTGCCCGAGGCTGTACCTTAATTAAATCCAGTGTGGGTGGTGGCCTTGGAGCACTCACCCGCGCTCAAGACCTATACTATCCCGCCCTCTCTGAGACAATGACATACATGAATAGAAGTAAGCATGACGACAAGAAGATGCATACTCTTATGTGACCTGTATGAAGGCATGCTTAGGAACATAGTTTGGGTGGCATGCAGGTGGCGTTGTAAAGTGTGCATGTAGTTTCTAAAATATGTACGTTCATGTGTGCATTGTGCAAATAAATCTACACCAACTCCCAAGGTGTATGCAAGCGCCTTTTACCTGCGATTTATGCCAGTTTTGTAAGCCTATTTTATTAAGACACAAAGGTGCTTATGTTGTCTTTACAGAGTATCTCCAAAACATGCATCTACTTGGTCTTTCTACCTAGGTGACCTGTTATATATTATCCTCAAAGTGACTTGCATGAGGTCACAAGGAGTGTTAGTAGCAGAAGTGGGGTTTGAACCCTAGTTCCTGCTCCATTGCTGACTAAATCATTTCTCCGTGGCTTAAAGTTTAAGTGCCAGCATGGATTTAGAAAATGGAAGTCATATCTTTCTATTCTATTAAAATTTTTTGAAGGTGCGAATAAATATGTGGATAAAGGAGAAGCAGATGATGTAGCATATTTGGACTTTCAGAAATAGGACTTTCAGATAATAGGCTCTTTAAAAAATTAAGGATGTCACAGGGTAGGTAATGCCTTAGTGTAAATTGTCAACTGGTTAAAAGATTGGAAGCAAAGAGATGGTTTTCACATTAGAAAGGAGTAACTAGTGGAGTGCCTCAGGGATCTGTACTGGAACTGGGGTTTAACATATTCATTAACAATCTGGAAAAAACAATTAATGGGTCAATTGACCAAATTTGTAGATGACATGAAAATATTCAAAGAAGTTAAAACGCAAGCAGACCACAAAGAACTCCAGAATTTATGTACCAGAATGAGGAAGTGGACATCAAAATGACAGATGAAATTTAGCGTGAACAAGTGCAGAGTGATGCACATAGGGAAAAGCATCCTCAATACAAGGCTAAGTTCCACATTCTCCATCCAGGAAAAAGATTGTGGAGTCATTAGTAATACCTTGAAATCCTCTGCTCGGTTCGTAGTTGTGGTCAAAAAAACAAATAGAATGTTAGGAATTATGCACGAAGAAATGGATAATAAACAAGATATTATAATGCCCTTGTGTAGATGCATTTCAACAGCATTTTGAAAGCTATGTGCAGTTCTAGTTGTTCCATCTCAAAAAAGAACTTGATAATGTACAGAGAAGGGCCCAAAATAGGTATAAAGAGAGAGAAAGAATGACTACTCTAGGAGTAGTTCAGTTCCGGTTCCTGTTCCCTTCCAGTTTCACTTCAAGGTTTGATTCTTGTACACAAGGCTTTTCACACAGGGTTCCTCTTCTAGCTCTCTACTTGTTAACCCCTTATTCTCCTTCTCGTACTCTATGGTCATCTCACTCCCCTTAAATTTATTCAGAACTCTGCTGCGTGACTAATCTTTCACCATCCTCGATATACTCATATTTATTTTATTTAATGTCTCTTCTATACTGCGCTCTTTGAAAATCAGTGCGGTTTACATGTAACATATTCGTGCAGTGCAGGCGAGCATACACTGGACTTACAATAAACAGGGGATTATATACATGTTTCAATGGGATAACTATGTACAAGATAACTTTCTGGCATATGTTAAGGGGACAGCTCAATTATTTACACATTGGGTAAGCTATAAACATGGTGGTAGGTCATGGGGGTATACTTCTACTCATCGGGGGGATCGGGGTCCAGCGGGCTGGGTTGCCGTCTTGCGGAGTGGCTGCGTGAGAGGTGTCTGCTTGGGACCACGGGTGTGGCTGACTGTGGGATGTCGTCAGGTTCGGTGTAGTGCTGGAGGAACAGATGGTGCTTCAATGCCTTCCTAAACAGGGTGAGGTCATTGACAGCCCGGATGTCGGGTGGCAGGGCGTTCCAGCATGTGGGTGCATATAACGCGAATGCTCTTCTCCAGCTGCTTGCGAGCATTTTGTGATTGCCCTCGGGAGTTTCAGGGTATTGAGGGCGGTTGATCTCCTTACTCTGTTGAGGGGGGTGGTCTGTATGAGATCTGTGAGTGAGGTGGAGGAGCATCTGTGGATGGCCTTGTAGGTCATTAGAACCTTGAAGGAAATCCTGCAGTGGACCGGGAGCCAATGCAAGTGTTTCATGATTGGGGTTATGTGTTCTCTTCTGTAGGCTCCGTGCAGGATTCTGGTGGCCGCGTTCATTGCTAGTTGCAGGGGATTCAGCTTGTTTCTTGGGAGACCGTGTAGTATGGCATTCGCATAGTCGAAGTGTGGGATTACTAGCGCTTGGTAGACGGTCCGAAAGTCTTCTGGCTCTAGCAGTTGTCTCATGTTGCGAAGCGTCCGAATCTTGTTATAGATCGCTTTGACCATGTTGCTTATTTGGGCCTTCATATTGAGCTGTTGATCCAGCGTAACCCCTAGGTACCAAATTGTGGTCCTACTGAGGAGCTCTGCGTCTCGCACCTTCAGTGTTGTGGGCGGATTGAATGTTGTGTTCCTCGTGATAAAGAGGATCTCCGTTTTTTGAAATTTATTCTGAGTTTCTGCAAGTGTAGCCAATCTCTGACAGCATCGAAGCAGGTGGTTAGTGGTGATAGGTCTGGCTGATCTATCGAGAAAGGCATGTATAGTAGCACTTCATCAGCGTAGATTAGGCAGTTAATGTTGAAAGAGTGGATGAGGTTGCATATGGGCTGCATGTAGACGTTGAATGGTAGGGCTGACAGTGAAGATCCCTGTGGTACGCCTTTCTCTTGGAGGAAAGGTGAGGAGGTGGAGGGGCCAGTGTGAACGTGCTGCCATCTATCCGTTAAGTACAATGCACACCATGTTAGCGCGGTACCCTGGACGCCCTTCTCACTGAGACGGGTGATGAGTATTTCGTGACTCACAGTGTCGAATGCTGCTGTGATGTCTAGGAAGATCAGGGCAAACCCTTGTCTGATGTTGTCCAAGCCGATGGTCAAAGTGTTGAATAACGTGGTCAACAGTGTTTCAACCCCATGTGACTCCCGGAAACCGTGCTGGCAGGGGTCGAGGGGTGCACTGGCTTCAATGTGGTGGTGAAGTTGGCGTTGTACGACCTTCTCAATGATTTTTGCCAGAAGTGGGATGCTTGAGATCGGCCTGTAGGAGTCCATCCTTGCTAGGTCCAGCTTTCTGTTTTTAGTAGTGGCCTGATGGCTGTTTGCTTCAGGCTCTGGAGAAAGGTCCCAGTTTAGAATGATAGTCCAATGAGTTTGGAGAGGAAAGGGCTGAGCTCAGCATGCAGGGATTTTATCCAGAATTCTGGACAAGGGTCGTTAGGTGCTGTGGTGGTGTTTATGGCGGTGATGATGTCTTGTATGCTTTTTTCAGTTGGAGCAGAGAAGGTGGTGATGATGTGCTTGATGTCCCATGTGGAAGGTGGAGGGGTTGGGTTGGTTGAAATGCCCGAGGAGGGCGTGTTGGTCTGGCCTGTCTTGGCATGCAGGTAGTCAGCATATTCCTGGGGGTCAGGGAGGCTTGGTTGTATGGGAGAGGGCTCCTTCGATAAGGTCTTGATTAGGCTGAAGAGCTCATGTGGTTTATTTAAGGAGCACTGTAGTATCTCTGCATGGAATTGCTTCATTCTTCTTGTGATGAGCGGTGTTTTCCCAAGTGAGCATTGTATAGTTCATGATTCTCCATCGATTGAGAGCGATGCCAGCGTCTTTCGAGCTTTCTAAGCAGGCGCAGTGACGTCCGAAGCTCAGAGGAGAACCAGGGCACATTCTTTCTTCTTCCCGCCGACTAACTGGGAGGTGATTTGACTACGGCATCCAGGCTTGCGTTCCACGTGGAGATCATGTCGTCAAGGCTCTGTGCTGGGGGTTTTTGGAGAGGCTGGGCTCTCTCCAGGATTTCTTCCTTGTTGAAAGGCCGGAAGTGTCTTGAGGATGCTTTGGTGGGTTCGCTGGAAGCATGGGTTCTATTTTTGTTCGGGTGTGATGGCATCTGAAACCTTATCAGACTGTGGTCGGACCAAGGTACTTGGCTGACGGATAGATCAAGTTTGTGCATGGGGTCAATGACAGATCTCCATAAGAACATAAGATATGCCATACTGGGTCAGACCAAGGTCCATCAAGCCCAGTATCCTGTTTCCAACAGTGGCCAATCTAGGTCATACGTACCTAGCAGTTTCCCCAAAAGACACAGGTTCCGCAATGCTTGTACTGGGTCAAGCATTGATATCCTGGGTCCCTTCTTAATAATGGTTTATGGACCTTTCCTCCAGGAACTTGTCCAAACATTTTTTAAACCCAGCTACACTAACAGCCTTTACTAGATCCTCCAGTAACAAATTCCAGAGTTTGATTACACGTTGAGTGAAAAAATATTTTCTTTTATTAGTCTTAAATAGTTTACCCTGTAGCTTCATTGCATGTCCCCTAGTCTTTCTATATTCTGATAATGTAAACAGTCGATCTACATTTACCTGTTCCACTCTGTTCATTAATTTATAGACTTCTATCATATCTCCCCTCAGCCGTCTCTTTTCCAGGTTAAAGAGCCCTAACCTTTTTAGCCTTTCTTCATAGGAGTATCCTTCCATCCCCTTTACCATTTTGGTGGCTCTTCTCTGAACCTTTTCTAATGACACTATATCCTTTTTAAGATACGACGACCAGAATTGCACACAATATTCAAGGTGCGGTCTCACCATGGAACGGTATAGAGGCATTATAATATCTTTTGTTTTATTTTCCATTCCTTTCGTTATGATACCTAGCATTCTATTTGCTCTCTTGGCTGCCGCTGCACACTGGGCCGAGGGTTTTAACATGTGCCTAAATCTTTTTCCTGGGTGGTGGTTCCTAATGTGGAACCTTGCATTGTGTAACCATAGTTTGGGTTGTTCTTCCGTAGGTGCATAACTTTGCACTTGTCCACATTAAATTTCATCTGCCATTTTGATGCCCAGTCTTCCAATTTATCAAGATCCTCTTGCAATTTTCCACAATCCTCTTGGGTTTTAACAACTTTAAATAGTTTTGTTTCATCTGCAAATTTGATAACCTCACTCATTATTCCACTTTCCAGGTCATTTATGAATATGTCAAAAAGCAGCGGATCCAGCACAGATCCCTGGGGTACACCACTATTCACCTTTCTCCATTGGGAAAATTGGCTATTTAGCCCAACCCTCTGCTTTCTATCTTTTAACCAGTTCCTGATGCACAGTAGTACACTGCCTCCTATCCCATGACTCTTTAGTTTTGCCAAAAGTCTCTGAGGGACCTTGTCAAAGGCTTTCTGAAAGTCCAGATATACTATATCAACCGACTCACCTTTGTCCACCTGTTTATTCACACTTTGAAAAAAACATAACAGTTTAGTAAGACAAGATCTTCCTTGTCTAAAGCCATGTTGGCTGTCTCCCATTAGGCCCTGACTATCTACATGCTGAGTAATTTTATTCTTTATGATGGTTTCTACCATTTTTCCCGGTACTGACGTGAGGCTCACCGGTCTGTAGTTTCCCGGATCACCCCTCGAACCCTTTTTAAAAATTGGTGTTACATTGGCGATCCGCCAGTCTTCAGGTATTAGAGATGATTTTAATGATAGTTCACAGATTACTAATTGGCTACTCTTCAGTTTATCTAATAGTTGTAATACATCTATTTTATTCTTTATGATGGTTTCTACCATTTTTCCCGGTACTGACGTGAGGCTCACCGGTCTGTAGTTTCCCGGATCACCCCTCGAACCCTTTTTAAAAATTGGTGTTACATTGGCGATCCGCCAGTCTTCAGGTATTAGAGATGATTTTAATGATAGTTCACAGATTACTAATTGGCTACTCTTCAGTTTATCTAATAGTTGTAATACATCTTCCCGATGTATCGATATTTCCTTCAATTCTTCTGCATCTTTAAATACCACTTCATGGGTAACATCCCTACATCTTCCTCAGTAAAGACCAAAGCAAAGAATTCATTCAGTCTCTCCGCTATCGCCTTGTCGCCTCTTAGTGCCCCTTTAACTCCTCTATCATCTAATGGTCCAACTGACGACTCTCTCAGAGGTTTTTTGCTACGAATGTACTTGAAAAAATCTTTATTTCGCGTTTTTGCTTCCGCAGCAAGCTTCTTCTCAAATTCTCCCTTTGCCTTCTTTATCAATGCCTTGCATTTGACCTGCCAGTGCTTGTGCTGTTTCCAGGTTTCATCGTTTGGCTCTTTTTTCCATTTCCTGAAAGATGCTTTTATGGCAATAACAGCCTCTCTGACCTCACCTTTAAACCATGCTGGCTGTTTTTTGGACTTCCTTCCACTTTTCTTAAAGCATGGAATACAGCTGGTCTGGGCTTCCAAGATAGTATTTTTCAACAACACCCAAGCTTGATGTAAGTCTTTAACCTTTGCAACTGCTCCTTTTTGTTTTTTCTTAACTATTTTCCTCATTTTATCATAGTCTCCCTTTCTTAAGTTAAAAGGTAGTACTGTGGATTTCCTTACTATCCCTCCTCCACTAATTAAATCAAAGGCGATCATGCTATGATCACTATTGCCAAGTGGCCCCAACACCCTTATCTCTTGCACTAGATCTGGCGTTCCACTAAGGACTAGGTCTAATATGGCTTCCTCCATATAACCCCTTCTTCTCAAATCACTTAATTGGCTTCCCTTCTGTTTCCGTATCCAATTCAAACTTATCCTTCTGACCTCTAAATGCATTCATTCTTCTGCTCCTCACTACCTTTCCCCTCCCTACACCTCTCCTGTCTTCTACTGGCTGGCTTCTCTTTTTGCCCTTTTCTTCCACTGACATCTCCAGACTTCAGTCCTTTCACCTTGCTGCCCCTTATGCCTGGTACAAACTTCCTGAGTCTGTACGTCAGACTTCCTCGCTATCCCTTTTCAAATCCATGCTAAAAGCTCACCTCTTTGAGGCTGCTTTTGGATCCTGATCCCGTTTTCCTTGTGTCTCCTTGCCCTTCCCTATTCCACCCTTATTCTCCTCTTTTTTTCTTGTCTTGTCTGTCTAGATTGTAAGCTCTGCCGAGCATGGACTGTCTATGTTTGTATAGTGCTGCATATGCCTTTGTAGCACTCTATAAATGATGAATAATAATAATAGTAGTTCAGCTTGGAGTAGAAGAGATGTAGGGGTATGGTAGAGGTTGGCAAGATAATGACTGTTCAAGGAATAGGGGGCACTTTACGAAATTAACAGCACATTTAAAATAAACTGAAGGAAGCTTTTTTTTCCCTGCCTGACCAATCAGCTGTCTAATAAATTGCTAGAATATGTGGTCAAGGCATCTAACATAGCTGAGTTTAAAAGGGTTTTGGACAAATTCCTTGAGATAAAGTCCATAAACAATTATTAGCCAAGCAGACCTTAGACAGCTAATAGTCATCTCTGGGAAGGAACTGCATGAAGTGGATCTTATTTGTTGGGATCTGCTGGGTGGTATTTAGTGACTTGTTTGAATGAACTCCTATCTTGTTTTGTTAAATGTTTGTTTTGCTTGCCTGCTGAAAAGTAGGGCTCTCAAGGATCGTTTGAATACAGAGCCGGCAGTGAGACACATATTTTCCTTCTGTGATGCTGTAATGCAGGCCCCTCTTCAGTTCTTCAGAAACTCAACGCCGGAGAAGGATTCTTTTCTGTCATACAGCATATGTTCCCCTCACAGCAGCTCATGCACACTATAACCTGCCATTGTAGTGCTTAACTCCTGCTGCCAAGAGGGAATATCAACACAGCCCTAACCCCTAGCCCCAAAAATCCATGGAGCTCCCTGAAACAGGAAAAGGTGGATGGAGTAAAGTGCACTAAGCTTCGCGCCAAGGTTAGCTCAGCTTTTGTGCACAGCTTCTGCACAAAACTTCTTTCTACATAGGATGTACAAAAATTGACTGTGTGCAAAGCACCAGCAGACGTTAGCACACGGCACATTTAAATCCATGGTAATGAAGCCATTAGCTAGGCTGCACAGATGCAGAGAATTGTGCAGAAGGCTGCGCTCAATTCTGGGGTTTTAATGCATGCACCAGGAAGCGTTAAGAGTTAGTTCATTGTTTTCTGGTCAGCACTGGTGAGGAATTTAATATGCCTGTTTCTACTTTTTATCTCAAGTATACAGAACCTGTAAATTTTCTTCTGGCTTTGCTCAAGGAGCATGGCTAAAAAACGGCCGAGGAGGAGTTGTGCTGAAACAAATAGTGTTATTCTTGTACATTGGAAGGAGTGGAGGAGTAGCCTAGTGGTTAGAACACTGGCTTAGTAACCAAGCAACCAGGGTTCAATTCCCACTAGCACTCCTTGTGGCCTTGAGCAAGTCACTTAACCCTCCATTGCCCCAGAAGAAAAGCCTGGCAATCTCCTTCCAGTGACACTGCCAAGAAAACCCAGGAGCTTCTGGGTCACCAGGAGTCAGGACTGACTCAAAGGCACACATTGCATTTTGTACACCATTTTGCACATAAACATCAATAATATGCCGATGCAATTTCTTTGTGCGCAAGATATAGCTCCTGCTAGTGCAGACCCGTGTGTGCATGTGACCGGTGTGCTCTCCTTGTTCAATTCAAACTGTTTGCGTGCAATTTATTTGCATGCTATATAGTTACAGCACTGGAGAGAGAATGTTTGCATTACACTTTCTTTAGGAAACTGTGTTCTGAGCTATAGTGCACAGCTCTAATGCAAGGTTTCTGCATCAGCCTACAAGGTACAAACAGGCTCAGGATTGCCAACTGTTCTCATCGCATGCAGGCAAGGACATATTAACCCTCAAGTGCCTGAGGATTTTTTTTAGTGCCCTCAACAGTACATTGTGGCTTAACACTAATGCTGCTAATGTGCATTCTTAGTATCTAGGTCCCAAATGGGATTTGTAGTAAGATAATGCATATTATTGGTATTATTTATTTATTTATTTATTTATTTATCTATTTCTTCTATACCGCCCCTTCCAGAGATCAGGGGCGGTTTACATGGAACAATTTAACAGTTTTGTATACGTTCGTATAACATTACATTGAAC
Organism: Ichthyophis bannanicus; assembly: GCA_033557465.1. Classification (NCBI taxonomy): domain Eukaryota; kingdom Metazoa; phylum Chordata; class Amphibia; order Gymnophiona; family Ichthyophiidae; genus Ichthyophis; species Ichthyophis bannanicus. Next base: position 199,001,687 of record CM066038.1, on the reverse strand, counting down.
AAGAACTTTTTAACTTTTTACATATAACAGAACAGTAAATTATTAAAACTATTTACAAGGTGTATATCTTGACCAGTGTGCACTAAAGCATTATTGTGCACTAAAGCACATAATGCACATTAATAAATCTTGTTGTAAATCTGGCTGCTTTGTAAATTTAGGAGGATTGATTTAGCCAAGTTGGGTAAATTTTTAAAAGCGGAGGTCGAGGGGGTCATTTTAGAAGCCCTATTTGTGAGTTGGATGTCTGAAAATGGGCACATAGACATGCAAAGCATGGAGATGTCCCTAAGGTCATTTTAGATGATAGGTATATAGTCGCCTCCAGTGCGAGAATGTTCATGTAGCACAGGGGCATGGTGGCAGTATGCCCTGGGCGGAGCAAGAGAGATGCATGATTCAGTGCGATTTCAGAATGGCACAAGAGCATCTGGCCCTAGGTGCAGGGCCTGTGCTACCTAGTAAGCTGGATAGCATAGGTGTTCAAGGGTACTGCACTCTGCAGTGCAGTGGTGTTCAGTGCCCACGGGAACAGCCTATTCCACAGGCTGAAGAAGGCTGTGATCACTGAGAGCAGCATATAGGTGTTCTGCTTGTCGGTCCATGAGACAGACAAGCTGTTCCCATGGGCACTGAACACCATTGTGCTGATCTCTGCTACCATGGCCGCCTTCTCTTCTTCAGTCCATGGGACAAGAAGCTTCCAAGGGCACTGAAGAAGGCTATGATCATAGCCAGTAGTGCAATAGTGTACAGTGCTCACTGTGGGAACAGTCTGTTCTGCAGACCGATGAACAGAACACCAATACGCTGTTCTCACCAATCGCAGCCTTCTTTAGTACTGCAGGAGCGGCCTGTCTGATGGGCTGAAGAAAAGAAGGTGGCCTCTGAAGAGTTGCTGGGGTCAGAGATGCACAGGAGGTAGGAGGGACAAATTTAAATGGGCAGTGGATTTGGCAAAGAAAGATAGTGAGAAGGGAATGGAGGGCAAGAGGGAAGGAGAAAGGGACACAGGCTGGGAAGGGAACAGAGTTGGGGAGAGACAGCAAGAGAGGTCTGCAGGGAGGGGGTATAATATTGCAAGGGTTGGAGGTTGAAGAGGGGAGAAAAGGTAACAATGAATATATGTGAAAAGGCACAGCCTCCACCCCACCCCACCCTCACTCCCACCAGAAGACACCCAGGCACCCCACCCCTGTATCACATACACAGCCACCTCTTCCCCACACCACACAATCATTCATACAGAGGCACCCCACCCCTTTAACACCTGACCCATGCAGCATGCACACAAACAGGAACCCCACACCTGCACCACACACACAGAGGCAGGCACCCCACTCCAATACTGCACCACACGCACAAATACACAGGCATCATACTCACCCACCACACACCCACTACTCGTATAGATAGATAGATAGACAACACTAGTTGTAAGGATTCCTCAAACAGCCTCTACTGTTATAATGAGACACACTTTATCATCTCTTTGACTCTTCCTCCACACACACACACACACACACCCAGATATGTATGATTGTGCAATGAAGGGGAAATATATCACTCTGTCATATAGTAAGTGTGCTGTTTCACATGCACACAGTCCCAGACAGATATTAACATATACTGCCCCACCCTGACCACTGTTCCCTCTAAGCTGTGCGCATGTGCGCGCACACACACCTTGCCGAGCGAGCGCACATACTTTACAACAGAGCGCACAAAAATTACGGTTCTGATTCTGATAGCAAACACAGATGTTTTAAAATTTAAAAGTTGTGATTGTAATTACTAGAAATTTTCCACTTCATTTAGTAATCGTCTATTTTCATTTAATTTGATTAAAATAAATGTGGTGTACATACTGTATTCAACATGTAGTCAAATTTTAAAGTATATAACTGAGTATCGTTATGTGGCGCACAAAAATTTAACCTTCCTTCAAAAGCTGCACAGCTGATATTTTATGCGCACACAGCCTAGAGAAAATTAGAGGGAACATTGGCCCTGACACTCCTCATTGCACACAGACACATACACATGTAGCCCCCAACACTCCGACAGACATGCATGCATACACACACAAACATTCAGAGATGCATGTATGTGGCCTCTGACAGTTCCCATGGCGCGCACACTCACACACACACGTGTGTGTATGTAACCTTCATCATTCTCCATGATGTACAGGCACACTGACACACACATATGCATGCCCCCCTCCCAACACTACGTATGACACACAGATGAAGCCCCCAAATGTCAGATCCTGTGAGTGAGAGAAACACACCATTGTATCTCACTGTAAAGTATGAACTTTTCAACTTGTTTCAGCTTCACTGCAGGGCCCCAAAGATGCCAGACCTCCCTCCTTCTCTCTTGTGGCACACTGCTAGAGTGATATATATCTTTATGTCCCAGTCAGCCTGCTAGGCACAGAAAACAGAGGGAGTAGGGGTAGCTTTCAGTAAAGCAAGTTGGTTGGTCGATCGGAGTCAGATACATCTACACCACAATTTATTTAACAGTTTTTTATACCGCTTTATCATTTCAATCAAAGCGGTTTACATTGTCACTTAAACTTGGTAATGTACATTAAACAGGGACATTGATAACTTGGATTTTTTTGAGCAATGAAGGGTTAAGTGACTTGCCCAAGGCCACTAGGAGTGCTAGTGGGAATTGAATCCTGTCTCTAACCATTAGTCTACTCCTCCACTCCTGCAGTGGAGCAGTAGCTTAATGCAGGGCCTAAAGCTTGTGGTTAGCATCACTGCCAATCTACTACAAGGAGCACCACCGCTGGATCTCATAGACTATGTAGTGTTTTTGCCACTTTTGTCCAGCCTGGCGGCAATGCCAGCAAAGTCTCTGCATGTTTCAAAGTTGCAGCTGTGAAGCAGTGTTCTCAAAGAAATTGCAAAGTCCAGCCAAGTGGTGGTTCTCACATTCTTGCTGCCACTGTCGACTATCAGTACTCCTGTCATGAGCTCTGGGACTGAGTCTGCCTCTTAGTGCTCACTGTGGCTCCCATGATGTTTACACCCAGGGAAAGCAGTGGCTTTCCCCAGGTCTGTCTTAATAAGTCCATTGACTTTTTAAGCCCAGTTACACTAATTCCTTTTATCACGTTCTCCTTATTTGTTGGATTTAAAAAATAGCTGCACAACCATGTATGCAGAAATAGAGCAGCAGTAGTATCTATAACAACAATAGCAGGTGGGAAAAGAGGCAGGAAAAGCTAAGTGGTTGTAACCTTTGTAGATCTTTTTTTGGTTAAGTAACACATTGATTGCATTTGCTTTGATCACATTAACCTTTTGCTATCACTGCCTGTTCATACAATGTTAAATATTTACTCCTCAGTACTTCTTTTTATTCCAGCTATGCATTTGCCCCTTCACTGCAATTTTCGTGTTGCAACATTTGATTATAAGAAGAAATATTAGCATTACATGAACAGAGTTCACAAAGGAATTTTGGGAAAGGGGGAAGTACAACCTGCCATTAATAATGAAATACACTTCTCCATTACCAGAGTTATCATCCTGGCCCCCTGAGACGGGGTTTACCTATAGGTCAGTTTATTCGACTACGCCGTTTATGTTCCACTTTGGAGGACTTTAAGATGCAAGCCACCCATTTGAAACAACGATTGCTGGATCGGGGCTACCCTCGATTTATAACACAGGTACACTACCAAAAAACTGCCTCCAGTTTTGCAACTGATTCCTATAGATTTTGGGGTGCTGAATCCAGGAAAAATAGCCAAAATGTTCCATCACATCACGTTTTCTTGCAAAATTTGATTTCTTACCCATATAAGGAATGTTCACATAATTTCTTTTTAGCCGACTGCAGTTTATTTTCTTGGCCCAAAATAGAGGTTGTAATGGTTAACTAACTAGAAACACTCCCTCATGATATTTTAGAGTGTTTTGTATTCATTTTATACATTAACAGGACAATTGGGAGGCGGGGGGCTAAATCCAGTACTCGCGCTGGCGCATGTTCTTTCCTGTTCGCCTCGCCTCGTTTGCTCGCTCAAACACGGTGGTTGCGACATGAACGTTCCTGTCAAATTTCAGTTTCTTGCAAGTTCATTATTACCTTTTGTTTGCTCAATCGTAATCCAGCTTTATTCCGAAGTGGTTCACTACAGTTGTAGTTTGCAGTGCTGTGTATTTGTGATGGCTCACAGAGCCAGAGGTTGCGTCAACTCTCCGGACAGTTTTTGTTTTATTTGTGGGGAATATACCGTGAAAAAGCGGCAGAGGAACATTTCTGCATTTATTAAAAAAGTATATTTCGCCTATTTCGGTTTGAAGTTAGGCGATCAAGACAAACCGTGGGCTCCTCACAAAGTGTGCAAGACATGTGAGGAAGATCTACGCTTATGGATGAAAGGTAAAAAACAAGCATTTCGTTTCGGAATACCTATGATGTGGCGTGAACAAAGAGACCACAGCAGTGACTGCTATTTTTGCTCTTGCATTGTGAAGGGATACAACTTAAAAAATAAGAACGTAATAAGTTACCCCAACCTTCCCTCAGCAATTAGGCCTATGCCTCATAGCAACGAAGTACCTGTGCCTGAACCACCAAAATCTTTGGATCATATTTGTGTGGACGGTTCTGATCATGATGAGACTCATCAGATGGCTTTTCCCGATGAGTCCAGTACTTCCGAGTTTGAAACTGAACCAGATCCGAAACCTGAACTTTTCTCTCAAGCTGAATTGAATGATTTAGTCCGGGATTTAGGACTCCCAAAAGATGCTGCCCAACTGCTAGGTTCTCGGCTTAAACAGAAAAATCTATTGTCACCAGGAACAACATTTTATTGGTACCGCAACCGCGAGACACAATTTTTGAAGTATTTCAGCAAAGAGGAAGATTTGGTATTTTGCAACGATATATACGGAGTGATGGAAAAGTTTAAACTCAAGTATGATCCTGCTGAATGGCGGCTGTTCATTGATTCGTCAAAAGACAGCATAAAAGGTGTTCTTCTTCATAATGGCAACACATTCGCTTCAGTTCCTATTGCTCACTCTGTTATTCTCCAAGAAAAATACGAGAATTTGGCCCTGATTCTTCAGAAGATTCGTTATGATGAGCATAAGTGGATGATTTGTGGAGACTTTAAAATTCTATCCATGCTATTAGGGCAGCAATCCGGTTTCACCAAATATCCCTGCTTCCTTTGCTTGTGGGATAGCCGGGCCCGCGACCTACACTGGGGGAAAAAAGACTGGCCAATTCGGGAGTATTTGAGACCCGGTGAGAAAAATGTTCTTCATGAGAGCTTGGTAACTCGTGATAAAATTCTATTACCACCTCTCCACATTAAGTTGGGTCTCATTAAGCAATTCATCAAGTCCCTTCCAAAAGATGGTGAGTGCTTTCGGTACCTTTGCTCAAAGTTCCCCCGACTTTCTGAAGCAAAGCTAAAGGAAGGAGTGTTTGTTGGCCCTGATATAAGGAAACTCATTTCAGATGGAGCATTCGCTGAAACGATGTCTGAGAAGGAAAAAGAAGCCTGGGATTCCTTCAAGGATGTTGTTCTCAAATTCTTGGGGAACAGGCGGGATGAGAACTATAAGGATATTGTTGCCAGGATGCTCAATGCCTTCAAAGAACAAGGCTGTAACATGAGCCTGAAAGTCCATTTCTTGCACTCCCATGTGAACTACTTTCCCGAAAACTTGGGGGCGTACAGTGAAGAACAAGGTGAAAGGTTTCACCAGGACATCAAGGACGCAGAGAGAAGGTACCAAGGAAGATGGAACACCACTATGATGGCTGATTTCTGCTGGTTGCTGCTGCGGGAAACCCCAGATGAAAAATACGCCAAGCAGCGTACCAAGAGAAGCATTCAGGGGAAGAAGAAACGGGCCCACCAGGAGATTGATTGACCCAAGAATGACTTTAAAATCTAAACTGTGTTGACAAATATCGTGTTTTTACTAAACTTTGAAATAAAAATTTGCTAGTTATTACCACAGTGTCGGATCTCATTTATTAGAATTTTATTTTCACACCATCGGGTGTTTGTCTTCATGTATTGCAATGGTGCGGTTTGCGTTTTCTATTCTTACATACATACCTGTACAACATTTTTTGCACATTTCATTGCTTTGCTTTGTGTCTAACCTCGCTCTTATATGCTCAGTGTTTGTGCACATGTATGTGGCTGTTTTAAGTGCAGACAATTTTGCTACCATCACAGTGTGTTTTGTTGACATTATTCTTATGTGCTGCCTTGTTACAATTTTCTATATTCTTATTTGAATAACTACTAAACAATTAGTATAAAGAATTCATCCAAGAAACTTTTATCTCGATCGCACTCAATCTGAAACGTTCACCTCAAACTGCTAACCCAATGTAGCAAAAAATCTGTACGTGATGGAGCAAATTGTTTACCAGATTTGGATTCAGCGCACCAAAAAACGTAAAAATCAATCGAAACATTAGAGGCAGTTTAAAAAAAAATTTTTTTAGTGTACCTGTGTAATTAATCGTGCCTACCATCGTGCACGGTTTAATTATACTGAGTGGTGGGATACACCGATTTCGACACCAGCTGCCTCTTCATCTGAATCTGACTCTCCTTTTATAGGAGTATTACCATACATGCCTGGCACGTCTGATATCATGAAAATTATCAAATCTCATTGGCCAGTTTTATCCATCCACTCAGTCTTTAGGAAGTCATTGAGGATTGGACTCCAACAGGGTAGAAATATTGCTGACTGGATAGTACATCATGGAAACCAATCTCAGTCATTAATGGGGGATTCCCCTATTGGGCATTTTGGTTGTTTACAATGTGATATTTGTGCCTCTACGCTGGATGGGACCTCTTGGGAGCATCCTTCGTCTCATCGGTGGTATCACGATAAATTTGCTACAACTTGCCTGACACCCTTTGTAGTTTATATAATAATTTGTCCATGTTCTTTGGTTTATGTGGGGAAGACATCCCGGAACATGAAGAAACGACTTCAGGAACATCGTTCTCGAATTACTAGGGGGGTTATTACAGCCCCACTTGTACCTCATTGCCAGGAGCACAATCACTGTTTTCAAGATTTGAGATGGTGAGTGATTGATCACATCCCCCCTCATGTTAGGGGAGGTGATCGACATTCTCGGTTGAGTCTCCGCGAGCAATACTGGATTTACTCATTGCATACTGTCATCCCACAGGGCTTGAATTCTAATATAGAATGGTGGTCAATTATTTGAACTCATATCTGAATGTGATCCATGCCTATTGGTTACCAATCGGTCAGGTGACTACTACCCGAGTTCAAAAGGCAGTGTTGGGTGGTAGCGCCTTAGAGCGATAGAGTTTGAAGAAGAGCCGGGAACCACGGAGGCTCAAAATGCTACAACGTTGGGTTACCAGTTCTGCTCTTGTGAAGCTGTGTATTGGGAACTAGCTTGAGTTGACTCCCGGATTTCTCTAATGCTGACTGTTGTAATCGCTGTGCCCATTCTGTAAGGCATGGATGGCATGGACGGCTGTGAATGAGGACGTCTACAAATAACAGAGAAGGCCTTGCCGGTTTTTATTATCGGGAGTTATTTCTTCATCAGCAGGGCCGGATTTACCTATATGCCAACTACGCCATGGCGTAGGGCCCACAGCTGACAAGGGCCCACAAAAATTGAAAAAATTGTTAGCCTTTTTAAAATTAAATTTAAAAAAAAAATGCTGGCTGCCGCCGCAGCAGCATGGACTGTCCCGCGGGGCCCCCTCTGCTGCCGCGGCAGCATGGACTGTCCCGCGGGGCCCCCTCTGCCCGGCTGAATCCGTCCATCCGTCCCTCCCTCCCTCCGTGCCGGCTTTGAGAGGCGCGAAGAGAGAGTGTCTCCCTCGCGTCTCTGATAAGCCCGCAGGGGCTGATGGGAACTTTCCCATCAGCCCCTGCGGGCTTAACAGAGACGCGAGGGAGACACTCTCCCTTCGAACCTCTAAATGCCTGCAGGGCGGGACTCAGCCGTCGCGGAGGGAGGGAGGGAGGGAGGGATTCAGCCAGGCAGAGGGGGCCCCGCGGGTCAGTCCATGCTGCCGCGGCGGCAGCGGTAGCAGCCAGCGTTTTATTTTTTTATTAAATTTTACTTTAGGCCGATGGGGGGGGGGGGTAGGTCTGGTACTGGGCTATTGGGGGGGCTGGGACTGGAAATGGGCTGGGGGGGTTAAGACTGGAGGTGGGCTGATGGGGTTAGGACTGGTAATGGGCTGTGGGCTGTGGGCTGTTGGGGGGGTTAGAACTGGTAATGGGCTATGGGGGGGTTAAGACTGGTAATGGGCTGTGGGCTGATGGGGGGGGGTTAGAACTGGTAATGGGCTATGTGGGGCTGACTGGAAATGGGTTGATGGGGTTAGGACTGGAAAGTGGGCTTTGGGCTGATGGTCGGTAATGACAGGCAATGTTCTAAGGGGGCCATACTGGAAATCGGTTGATGGGGTTAGGAATTGAGGTGGGCTGATGGGGTTAGGACTGGTAATGGGCTGTGGGCTGATGGGGGGGGTTAGGACTGGCAATGGGCTATGGGGGGCTGACTGGAAATGGGTTGATGGGGTAGGACTGGAAGTGGGCTGATGGGGAGTTAGGACTGGTAATGGGTTATAGGGGGGGGGCTTAAACTGAAAATGGGGTGATGGGGGTTAGGACTGTAAGTGGGTTGATGGGGGGGCTAGGAATGGTATTGGGTTGGGGGGTTGCTAGGACTGGAAATGGGCTGATGGGTGGCTAGGACTGGAAATGGGCTGATGCAGGGACTAGAAGGGAATGGATGCTGGGTGAGGCTGGAACTAGAAGGGAGCTGATGTTGGGGGAGGATTAGAATGGGATGGGGCTGGAAGAGTAAAATGGAGAAGGGAAAAATATTTTGTGTGGGAGGGATAAAAAATCTACAATTGGCCGGGTATTTGGAGAGTAAGTGGGGATTGAGGATGGAGGGGTAAAATCTGAGTGGATGAAATAGGAATGAGGAAAGAGCAAAAGGAGAAAGATTAGTATGTTAAAGCAGATGTAGAGAGAGAATGGAAAAAAAACTAGAAGAGAGAAGAAAGGACAAATGGACAGCAGACGATGGAGAGTTAGCAGAAGACACGAAGAAACCAGAAGAAAGTGGCTGGAGCAATTGCAGCTGAAAAAAATGCACAAAAGGTAGAAAAATATCTCTTTATTTTGAATTTATTAATTGGAATATGTCAGCTCTGGTAAATGTGCATCATTAACGTCTGCGCTTTGTTTAGTACAAGAGCAAATTAATGTATAGTTTTATTTCTACAGTGTTGTACATTCCAAGTTTGGCTTTTGGGATTCCCAGTTTAATTATTGTCTTCCTGTTTCTAAATTGTGATTACTTGTTTGGTGATGGTCTATGTTCTGCATGTGTAACTGAGCTGAGGTGTTCTGTTTATATATGCTCCTTGTGGTCTTGGGCAAGCCACTTAACCCTCCATTGCCCATGTTCCCAGTAAGTATTAGTGTATGTGTCTCATATCCCCGTGTGTTAAATGTATCCCCCAATTGTGTTGTGACCGCTTTGATTGAAGGATAAGGCGGTATACAAAACTGTCTAAATAAAATAAATAAATAAATAAATATAATTCCTATTTGACATTGCCACTTGTTCTCTTTCCCCAGTAGGTCATGTATTGTTGTTCTCTGAAATGTATTGGTTTAATATTTGCAGTGTTGCCTTTTGATTGGTAGAGTATGGTGCTTTGTGAGTCCTGGTAGTGCTGTTAGGATATGGCGGGTTTACTATGGGTTCTAAATGGGCAGTGTTTGTAGTAGTTCCTAATGTGTCTGGCTGTTGACACTGGATTATAGTAATGTAGAAATCTTTTAGTCTTTCTTTATCCATACACTCATTAAGAGGCAAGTTTACTAAAAGTTAGTATATGATAACATTATGCAAATATTTATGCAAATGAGGCCCCTTATGCAAATGAGGCCCCGCACCCCCCTTGGGCCGCCCCTGCTGGGGGCCCACAATTTTTTTTGGCATAGGGCCTCACTCAAGGTAAATCCGGCCCTGTTCATCAGTATAACCTCAAGCTAAGTACTCTTTTCCAACTCACTAATTGCTGGTTGGTATTGAGGGTGTGGGTACCTCGATCCTTTACTAGGGGTAAATCCCTAATTTTTATTTTAGATAAAAACGGAGCGACACGCTACGAGAAGGGGAGGTTTTTCTTCCTTCCTTCTAGGCGTGTGTTCCAACAAAAAATTTGGTGAATTGTTAGGTTCCTCTTTCTTTTCATGTGGCTTTGATGTGGGGGAAACTACTAGGTTAGTGGGATTAGATTAATAATGAGGAGGCACCGATCTATAGGTTGCAGGTGGGCACCAGAGACCCCAGCACCAGCCCTGCCTATTTGGTGAGGTGTCCACGCCTATACCTGCTCCTAACCACAAGTAAGGTGAAAAAACATGCTCATTTCATGGATGCAACGCTTCCAGGGGGAAGTGCAAAATGCGCTTTTGTCACTACAGTTATTTCCTACCTGAAGAAACCAGCATGTAAATATAGTACATACGCCAAACATATTACTGGCCCACCGCCACATATCATGGTATCTGAAATGGCAGGCCAGGATGTGCAAGTCTGAAATACCCCTTCTGGCATGTCCAACTACCCGGTTCTGAGGCCACACAATTCAGGGATGTCCACATTTGTGAAATCAGTACACGGCCTAGCAATATGCATGGGGCTTGCCTCCATAACTGGTTATAGGGACATTCATTTTTCAGGGTGGAGATGGAGAGATTTTAGAAGGTACTTATACATGATCCCCTTCACTATTGCCACTCCCCCTGATTTTTGGATGTTGTGCTCTGAACGTTCCAGATATTTCCTAGATGCCCCTTCTAAAATCCCACTTTTTTTAGCCTGCCTTTTAGTTAGCCCTTCAAACCATTTGAAAATATACCACTTTGTTCTTTGCTTGAAATGATTGTCCTGTTCCTATTCTTATCTTTTAAGCCAGGTTTCAGAGGTTGACTAATATGTTTGTTTTGCTAATTTTTTCAGCTTTTCTCTTAACTTTGGAATAGAATACTAAAGGGTAAATGTGCCTCTGTTCATTGCTGCTGTCATTTGAATCAGACATTTGCAGTGATTCTCAAATCTTTGGTATTTTTCATAACACAACATGACACTCTCAGCAGTAGGGAGGTGTGGTTTGAATATTTTTTCATTCTATTTTATTTTTTTTATTTTGGGCTTTTTATTTTGTTTCTTTTTAAATGAAACATGGAACAAAATAAATGGGAAAAATAAAAAAATAAAAAAACAAACATACTGTATCTTAGGGGTGGCTGAAGGCAATCAGCTGCCTGAATTGAGGGATGAAATGGCATCTCCCCCCAAGGTACCCAAAATGGAGGTCTTCTCAGGAAGCAGTGGGAACCCTTTACTCAGAAAAGTAACCAGGTGATTGCCACAATGTAAAAGAAAACTATAATTTAAAAAAAAAATCTTTGCAATCACTGCAAAAATATTAGCAGCTTAATTATATTGCTTGAGACTAGGGTTCCTAACTCTTTGAATGAGAAAAAACCCAATATCTGTGGCTTGCCATGCTCTGCCCATCCAGCCCTGCCCCCAGTACCACCTGCCCCACCCTCATCCTCACCCATGCCCCATACATCACCCCCCAAAAAATTAGAAGGCAACATTGTAGACTAAATTTCTTGGGAGGAGGAGATAATAGCAGGGTCATGAAGTGTCTTAGTACTAAATGTATGTGGCATAGTTTTAAATTTGTGCTGATGGTAGCTTCTCTGCTGTTTTATTAAAAGCGTACCACTTGTCTTCGCATATGTATGATGTAATAGCATAGGATCAAATGTTTAGCTGTCTTTCTCGACTGGGATAATTAGAGAAACTAATGATGTCATTGAAGCAAGGAAACGGCTTTCAGCTTGTGGAAGTCCTTCGCTGCCATTCCTGTCATGGGGGGGTTCAATACCACCCTTTCAAACATGAGGGAAACATGCCTCTCCCTTGCAATTGAAAGAATGATGTTGAAGAAAACCCTCTCACTGACAGAATGCCCGCAGCTTAACAGGAATGTTGTACCTAAGTTATAAATTGACCATTTTAAGAGGAAAATTCTTTGCCTCCTTTCAACCAAGCCTCCAAGAGGTTGCTGAAGTCCTGGATGTGGAATTAGGCACAAACCAGTGGAAAGCTACAGTGGTTTGTGTCTACTACTCCCCCCTCCCCTGCAGCCGGAGAAGCTGAGCTTGCATGCTGCGCTCGCTGCTTTAAACAGCCTCTGCCTGCAGGACACGCTATTCCTGCGAGCAGACTCGGCTCTCTCTCTGTCTCCTTCACTGTCAGGCTCAGCTTTCAAAACTGATATAGTCCAATTACTAAATTTAAATTCTTTTTTCTACCTTTGCTATCTGGCCATTTTATTTTTCTAATCAAGTTGGTCACAGTACTTAGTTTCTGCTTTCCTCTGCCTTCTCTTAACTCTTTCCAGGGTCTCCTGTTCATTTGTCATTTTTCTCTTTCCTTTTGTCTTTTTCACTTTCTCCTTTACATCCACACCCTGACATTGTTTCTTTTCCTTTCAGCTTTCTTGAATGTATTTTTCTGCCTCTCTATCCACTCAGATTTCATTCCTTCTTAATATCCCATCTTCGATACTCCTCTTTTTACTTTTTCTACCACCGATTTCCATCTTTCTCACCCTGAACCCCCCATTCCCCATACTTTAATGTTACAGTCTTTCACTAACTATTCCCTCTCTCTCTTCCTCACATCTAGTAGTTCTTTGTCTTTCTCTGCCCCCCCCAATGCCTAGCTTCTCTCTTCTTTCTTTCTCTCTCCCTCTCCCATCCTTAATCCAGCATCTCTTCTCTTTCTCCTCCTCCTGTTTCTCCCTACTTCCCTTGTGTTCAGCATCTCTCCTCTTTTTTTCCATATATGTATTACTATTTTTATTATAATACAAAGAACAGAAATAGAAAACATACTGCAACATATGCATCCAAAGCAAAATTGAGTAACATCACCGTGCAGCATGAAATAAGAGTTCACATCTCAAATAATATAGTTTAAATCCACTACAGGACAGAGTGAACAAGAGAGAAAAACAAAAAGCAAAGAAAACGAAGGCTAAACATTATCCACCTACTGCATCAACCAGTCAAGAATAAGTTCAAGTGCAGCCAAAGCAACTAAACTTCTACATCTTCATCTCATAATGTCTCCACGAGAAGCCAACAAAAAGGAGAGTTGATCAGATTCAAAGAAAATAAAAACACATTTTTGGTGGATAATACATTTACAGGGAAAATGCAAATAGAAAAGAGCTCGTACAGCCAACACCTTTGGATTTTAACAAGAACGTCCTTCTTCAATTCTATGTATCCGAAGCAATGTCAGGGTAAATTCTCGCTCAAGAACCTGACAATTGTTTTATCACTTTGAGAAAGAAATAATGTTAAGGATCCTATCTCTGTCTGAGTCCAGAACCAAAGATACCAATGAAGTTGCATATATCAAATTTTGAGGAACCAATGTGGAGGAGAAATCCAATTTTGAATCTAAACATTGAGAATTTTGCTTCCAACTTTTCAGATGCATTCCGCCCATCTGCAGCCTGAGACTTCCAATTAGGCAAATAAAAAGCAGAAAGTATAGCAGGTAAAGCAGAGTCAGGCACTTCTAAAATCTCTTTCAAGTAGTTAATAAACATATCCTTAGGAGACATGGTAGTAAGCTTTAGCTAAGCTGAAACTGGTTGTTTTAGCAAAAACTGAACTGCAACATAATGTCACCGTAAAGTATGTGGAGAGAACTGGAAGAGAACCTTTTATTGAATCTAAAGTAGCTTCAATGAAAGAATCATCTGCTGTCTGTATGAAGACTGAGTCAGAAATTGTATGGAAAGATTGAGAGTAAGGAAAGCTCTTTGAGAATAAGGAATCTCAGACGTCCTAATTTTCCTTGTGTTACTATGATTTCTCCCAAGTCTGTCTTACTGCCTTGCAAACTGGCTTTCCCATGTCCAGCATCTCCCCTTTGTATCTCGATCCCATCTTTGTCTTTCATTACTCTTCTGTCTCCCTATTCCCTCTCATATGTCCAGCATCTCCTTTCTGTCTCCCTACACAGGAAACCAGTTACCTGCTTAGCCTTTGATCTCCAGACCCAGAAAGGAGAGGCCTCAACGACACCTCACCAACGACATCTCTCCATCCCCATTCAGAAGACTAGGACCAACCAGTCCGTCTGCGACTGCGCATGCTCACTCTTTTTTACCCACCCTGTGGAACTCCCTAACCTCTCACCTTAGAGCAGGTACTGATCTGAGTACCTTCAGGAAGAGTATGAAAACCTTACCACTTCCAGGTCCACTTCAACACTTACTTGATCCCAGAGACATAACAAACATCATTCATGATCCCTCTTCAAAAGCCCCCATATATAGACTCTATGAACACTTTACACATGACTGTTGCTTGTTGAACCCATCTACTTGTACATAGTTAGGTCATGAAAATGTATGACCTGTTATTTCACACTGTTGAGTTATCTGTTTCCTTGTTAATTCATTACATGTTCAATGCATGATCACCAGGCCGCACCCGATGCCCTGACATGTACACCGCTTTGAATTGTAGAAAAGCAGTATAGAAATGAGTTTAAATAAATTAAATAAATAAAATATTTCCTGCTTTGTCTAGCATCTCCCCTCTGTCAGCCTACTCCCTCCATGTCCAGCATACCCCTTGTGTCCTAATCTGCTCTCCCATGCCCATCATCTTCCCTTTGTCTTCCTACTACCTTGTGTCCAGCATTCCCCCTTTCTCTAGAATAATGCAGCTTGTGGAGTTCAGTGCAAGCTGTGTTATTCATTTGCTGGGGGAGTTATTAACCTACGGTACTGAATTACTCCTGCAGGTTAGCGATGCCTGATGGAAACTAAGCTGTGGTAAAATTTGATATTTTACTACAACTTAGTAACTTCCCTCCTAAGTGCATTAGCTCATGCTAAGTGCCATGGTGGCCTTTTTTAGTCTTATGGCTGTGGCAACATTTAGTGCATGCTAAAGTCTGTTAGCCTGCGCTAAGCATTAGTAAACATGGCCTTTAGTTTTTTCCCCTCATATTGCAAAGGGAGTGGAGGGGTAGCCTAGTGGTTAGAGCGCTGGTTGGTAAACAAGAGACCAACATTCAATTCCCCCCTGGAACTCCTTGTGGCCTTGGGCAAGTCATCTAATCATCCATTGCCTCAGAAGAAAGGCCTGGCAATCTACTTCCAGTCACACAGCCAAGAAAACCCAGGAGCTTCTGGGTCGCCAGGAGTCAGCATTGACTCAAAGGCACATATTGCATTGAAAAGGAATGATTTATGGAAATTGGTCTTAGAGTTTGCTTCCTGACCTCTTTGTTTTTTTATGGGGGGATTTTGTATAGTTGTGTGTTTCACTGACCAAGCTTTTTTGTGGACTTAGGTTTGGGAACAAGGCCATTATAAGGCAAATTTTAAATTTCTTTTCACTTGTTTGGGCAAAGACGATATTTCTCTTCTCTCTGACAGCTTTGTTATTCTTTCCAACCTAATGGAAGTTAGAATTATATAAAAGGGGTCTGTCTGTTGGCCCATCTGTCTGGGGGCAAAATGAATCCCAAAAATTTAACTTAACAGGATGAAACTTGGTATATGGGAAACTGGTAAAACATATCAAGATTGAAAATAGGCCAAATCAGACTGGGAGGTTCCAAAGAGATAAGCCCTCCAAAAACTAGCCCAATGTATATCTATGGGCGAAGGAGTCCCAGCTTGTATAGCACAGAAACTTACATACAGTGAAACATAGCAGTTAGGGAATTGTCTCTTTCAAACACCCTCTTCCTGTTCTCTATTCTCCAACCCTCAAGCTGATCCCCCATCCATGACTGCCCCACCCCCCACATACTGCCCCACCCCTGAAAAATACTTCTTTGCAACTGCCCTACCAACCCACCAAATGCTGCCAGCATGAAAAAGATACCCCAAAAGTGATTCCTCACCCTGCGGATTGCTCTGCCACCAAAAACTATACCCCCATAATTGCCCTATCACATCAGCTGCTCCATCCCAAAACACATCCTTCCAAACTGCCTCACTATCTTGCAAACTTCTCCACCCCAAAATATACCTCCTCAAACTGCTGGGTTTTTTTTTTTTTGGTTTTTTTTTTACTGCTGTCAAGTCAGTGCTGACTCCTGGCAACCCAGCTGCTCTTGGGTTTTCTTGGCAATGTATCACCGGAGGCAGTGGAGGGTTAAGTGACTTGCCCAAGGTCACAAGGAGTACCAGGGGGAATCAAAGCTTTGATCTTCTGGGTCAGTTGCTCTAACCACTAGGCACTCCTTCACTCCACTGTTACAACCCCACAAAATGGCCCATCCCTAAAAAATACTTTCCACAATTGCCCACCACCTGTCAACTGCTCCACTCCCAAAAACTACCTCCATAAATGCTCCAACCCCACAAACTGCCCAGTCCCCAAAAGCTACAATGCTGAGACTGCCCCATCTAACTGCATATTGCCCCACCCCTATAAAACACCTCCTCACAATTGCCCTACCATCTCAAAAACTTCCCTAACCCTAAAATATACCACACAACTGCTTTACCACCTCACTAACTGCCCCACCCTAAAACTGCCTCTAACTGTTCTGTCACTTCAACAACTGCTCCTTGCATCTGCTCCACCACCCCAAAAATTGGCCCATGCCCCAAAACTACTTCCCTACTACTGCCCTCCTCCTCAAAAACGACCTCCTCACTACTCTCCAACAACCAGCACACTGCCTCTTCCCCTAAAAAAAAAACATGCCCTTGCAACTGACTAATCATCCCCCAAACTGCCCCATCCCTAAAAATATCCCCCAAACTGCCCCAGCACCCTACAAAATGTCCCAGCCCAAATAATTGCTCTCTGCAACTGACTAACCATCTCATCAAATATCCCTACATCTTCCCCACCACCGCAAATTGCTTCCACTTCCAAAAACGACTTCCCCACAATTGCCTCGGCATCAAACTATTCCCCTGCAGCTGCCCTCCATCCTATAAACTTCCCACCCACCAAAAATATCCCCACTCACAAGTGGCCCACTCTCAAAAACTTCCCTCATGCAAATGCTCCATCCCCAACACGCCCCACTGTATCTGCCCCTCCATCCTGCAAACTAGTCCCATAACTCTCATCAACCTCAAATTATTTCCTCTATAAATATCCTACCATCCTCAGAAAAAACATGTGCACAGCAGATGCAGAACACGCAGCAGTGACAGTCCCACAATGATTGCAAATAATTCCCTAGCTGTGATGTACTGCATTTAAATTATTACTTCTGTATGAACATAAGAACATAAGATATGCCATACTGGGTCAGACCAAGGTCCATCAAGCTCAGCATCCTGTTTCAACAGTGGCTAATCCAGGTTGCAAGTATGTGACAGGTTCCGAAAAAGATACACATGTTCCACAATACTTATCTCAGGGTAAGCAGTGAATTTCCCTGGTCCTCTTTAATAACGATTTATGGACCTTTCCTCCAGGAACTTGTCCAAACCTTTTTTAAACCCAGCTACACTAACAGCTTTTACTACATCCTCCGGTAATGAATTCCAGAGTTTGATTATGTGTTGAGTGAAAAAATATTTTTTCTTATTACGATTAAATGGCTTACATTGTACCTTCATATGTATTTCATTTTGTTTGCTGTTTTTTCCACCGTAAAAGCTATTGACTGAGTTTTATTTCTTATTAGTTGCTATTTGTACTATCAGCTAGTATCTGGGCAAGGCTAGAAAAGGAACTGACAAGGTAGGAACATACTAAGTGGGCTTAACTCACAATGGGATGAGGCCTGTGTAACATTATGGCGAGCGCCCCGAGGAGGAAGCACTGGAGCAGGGCCGTGCCCCCTCCTCCTGGCTCCTTCCCTTGATTCGACATGAAAATTTCACACTGGTCTGGGCACAGCATCACAATACAGAGCTTGATGGAGGAGGCGCTGGTAGGCAGGTTCAGTGCATCCCAGAGGCAGTAAAGAGGCCTCTTGATTGTAGTACTCACTTAAACAGCTAGAAGACTCGGTAAATCTGACATTGCAATCTCTCTCTTTTAGGTTGCATGCAAGTGAAGTATTCTTCCCTTACTATGTCATAGCTTGCAGTGCTACCTGAGCCAAAACTGGATTGATTGGCAAACCAATGAGAAACTGGGCACGCTAGTTAGCAGTAAGATGGGGTGCTCTGGCAAACTCTCCAACACTCATTACATAAATACTTGTTCCAAGCAAAACTGTATTCAAAATGGAAAATTGTCATTAGCAACAAAAGCCTTGATCTAAGGAGTACCCAGAATGTCTCAGACCAATAGGCACTAAGCAGAGGATTATTTTCTACCTCTTTGCAACAGTGCACTTGTAGCATCAATGACCGTTCTGGGAATTTTTGTATTAAATGGATCACCGCTCCACCACCTTTGTGTTAAGAAATGCTAGACATATAAACTGTTCCTTATCTTGTTCATTCTCCTCAACGCCTCCCCTCAGGCACCGGTCTTGCGTTTCACTCCAAAAAGGAGTTTCTTCAGGAGGGTTCACTATCACTCTTGCTGCCCACGTTATACCATGGAAGTCTGCTCTTCTAAACTTCAGACTTCTAAAAAACGCCACGCATGCGTTTAGAAGTCTGAAGTTTAGAAGAGCAGACTTCCATGGTATAACGTGGGCAGCAAGAGTGATAGTGAACCCTCCTGAAGAAACTCCTTTTTGGAATGAAATGCAAGACCGGTGCCCGAGGGGAGGCGTTGAGGAGAATGAACAAGATAAGGAACAGTTTATATGTCTAGCATTTCTTAACACAAAGGTGGTGGAGCGGTGATCCATTTAATACAAAAATTCCCAGAACGGTCATTGATGCTACAAGTGCACTGTTGCAAAGAGGTAGAAAATAATCCTCTGCTTAGTGCCTATTGGTCTGAGACATTCTGGATACTCCTTAGATCAAGGCTTTTGTTGCTAATGACAATTTTCCATTTTGAATACAGTTTTGCTTGGAGCAAGTATTTATGTAATGAGATTTGATTCAGCTCTTTGAAGGCCAAGTCAGTTTTTGTATTATAACTCTCCAACACAGCAGCCAGCTCCTCTTAAGGTGCTTCTTCCTGTGAGAAGTGCCAACTGCAGCAGCCAATGGTGGTATTTGGCTTAGGTAGACCCAGGGACCCCATCTCCCCTTTGATGTTGATCTCATTGGCAATACAAGCTATGGCATTCTTTATCTTACTGTGACTAGTCTTTTGAATTGACTGGTTTGGCTTATGGGGTAAGTCCTGCTGCCTATGTTAATAGGGTCCAAAGCTTAGGAGTGCTGTTAGATGTACTCAGTACTCGGGGAAATTAGGATTGACAACTGTCTGCCTTTCTTTATGATTTTATTGAGTTTTTACATTAATTTCTGGAACCTAGAAGGAAGGCTAATATTTCTGGACATTTATCAGCATTTAAAACCCCTGTCTGCAATTCTCTAATCCCCTCCTTCCATGTAAGTCAGCTTAACCTGCCTTCTTCCAATGTAACTAGCAGCAGAGACTTGGGTAGGGTCCAGCCCAGGGCCGGCACTACCATTAGGCAAACTAGGCAGTTGCCTAGAGCACCGGCCCTCTGTGGGCACCAGCGTGCTCATTGCCACTGCTGGTGCCCCTCTCCAGGGTTGATGGTGGCAACAACTGGCCCTGAAACCATGACGCAGCACTTACCCTCTATCTCTAGTTTGCCGCTTCAGGCCCCCCTCCACCACAGGCTTCCAGTTCATACAAAGCCATAAGTCTGGGCCCGAAGCAGCAGATTGGAAAGAATGAAACTGTGATGCTGCCCCAGAGACAGAGGGTAAGTTCTGCGTCATGGTTTCAAGGCCAGTTGCCACCACTGTCTGCCTTGGAGAGGAGTCTAGTGGCGACAATGGGTGTGGGGGGGCAGGATGGAGGGCCCATCTAGCGTGCTTCCAGTCCTTACACCAGCTCTGGTCCGGCCAATGGGAAAGTGCTGAGAAGGAATACTGGTATGCCGCTTTAGTCACAGAAAGGGAAGTGGTGAGCTGTGGAAAGTTCCTGCTCTGCACAAGTTTAGTGTCTGTGTGGTAGGAGATGAAAGAGAAAGGAATCCTCCCCCCCCCCCCTGAAAAAAAATGCTTCAATGCATTTCTCTAGAAAAGCAGATCCAACAGCTGCAGCATACTAACAGTGAATCACAATAACATAACTCAAAGAAATTATGCAATTGTACCTGTCAATCTGTCCTCCCTTCTTATCTTCTCCCCAGATCACCCAGAGCTTACACACATCCACACACAGATGCACACATACATACAAGCATTCACACATATGCAAGAATACATAGACACACATACAGGCACATGTGAGTATGCAATGACACACAAACACATGAACACACACAGAGGGGCTGGAAAGAATTCCATGAGCCATGCTCTACATGCTTTCCCCACTAGCTATATTTCTAATATGTTAAGATGTATGGGAGGATGGAGATGGTTATTTTTATGGGATTTTTCAATCTGTATTGTTTAATATGTGGGTTACTGGATTGCATTTTATATGGGCATTGGTTGATGTTTGTTTAGTTTTATGTTTTGTTTTATATTTATGCAATTTTAAATAGTTCTGGGAAGAACTTTCTTAATTTAAATGACTTTGCTTAATTGGCAATTGGATAGATTTCATTGTTATTATGTATTATAGTTTTATATTGTTGTAACATGGCTATAAACCTTTTTTGGGGTATCAGTGGAATATAAATGTTTGCTAATTAAATTATTTCATTCTGAGGCCCATGCAAATTAAGACAGCCTGCTTTTCCCCCTGGCTAAAAACAGCAACTCTTCTGGCTTGGCATGTGGAAGACCTGACCTACTTCTTCAGTGGCTCACAAGGCCAAAAACAACAATTTCTCTGTCTTACCATGCCAGCACTTGCCTCCTTCCCTGTGGCTTAGTGTCTGTGTGTTTAGTTATGGGATACGCATAGGCTCCTGATTTGTCTGCATCCCATAACTGAAGTTCAAGAGAAATTTATCACACAATACTTTGGCTGGGACCTTTGTGTTCTCAGACTTGACAAAGCATGATACATTTCTCAAAATATGGGCCCCTTTTCATAATGTCAGCAGAATGCGTTACAGGAGGCTCTTCATGGGGACCTCAGATCCTTGGTGGGCCACTGGCTCCAAAGTCCTCCCCCCCCCCCCCCAGATCTGCTCGAAAAATCAAATACTAAAATTATTCCCTGCCCTCCTCCCCCAAAAAGGACTTCCACTTAGTGGCAACGCTGACTCTTCCCACAAAAATAGGTTCCAGGGCCCCCTTTACCTACACTTCCCTGAAACCCTGTTCCAGGGTCAATGAGTAAAAAAGAAAAAGGGATCCTGGTACCAAACCCCTTCTACTAGTTCCAGCTATGCTCCCACGTGTGAAAACTAGAGTGGTAGGTTCTAGTACTCTGCTTCCATCCGTTCCCAGACTTGACGCACCACAAATATGTAAATTCTAGAAGAAGGAAGAGTGATTTGAACTCACTCCTGCCCTGTAGCAGACATCTTTATAATGATGATACTGTCTAAATCCTAATGATAGTATCATAATACTAGGGGTCGGAAGGTGTCATTACTCAAGATGACCACCATGCGACAGAAGCAACTGGTGACTGATCCTGCCCCTTATTCCCCAGACATCATTTTGGTGAGGTGAGGCCTTGGGGGTATCCTTGGTAACCAGGATTTTTTTAAATTGAGGACAAAGCCAGAAAAAGGATTGGATGTGGGAGTTTGGACACTTTTGTGCTCAATTAGAGCTGGGCAGAGAGTAGGGAGGCAACTTGCTCACTAGGGGAAAAAGGCCCCCGGGGGGGGGGGAGGGGGGAAAGAGGACCTCAAATTTAGGCATGAGAGCTTTTTAATTCTAAGCCACCACCATGTGTAAAGGGGCTCTTTTGCACCCTCAAAATAAATAGGTACAGTTACAGTATTAGGTTTTGTAAAAACAGGCCCACAAAGCACTTTTCACCTGCTTGTTTTGTCGAAACCTCCAATTAATGAGCTGCTTTGGATGAATTTTGATAGCAGCAGAAATTCAAATAAACTTTCACAAAGTCACTTTACAGTATTGTACTTCAAATGAAAAATAGCACAAAATGCCTACAATTTGGCTTTTTCTGTCCTTTCCAAGTGTTTGGTGTTTTGCATGAGATGCTAGCTTTGCACTTTAGTACATGGGATTTTAAGCCTGGTAAACAGTGTATCTATTACTAAAAGTATGCCTTGAAGCATAAGAAATGTTTTCTGACTGTAACATTGTCTCTCTTTTGCTGGTTTAGATACCTAGAGCTGGAAAGCAGTGGCCATCGAAATGAAATCAGATTACATTATCGCTCTGGAAGCCATCGGTCTCATACAGAAGTCTTCCCCTACATTTTGGCAAATGACAAATGGCACAGACTTTCCTTAACCATTAGTGCTTCACACTTGATTTTATATGTGGACTGCAATAAGTAAGTAAAAATGCAAATTTTACACTGTAACAAAAAACATCCCAACTTCTAGTGAGCAAATTGATGATTGCCTATTTCTTCTTGTGTACATTTTTGTAGAATTTATGAAAGAGTTGTGGAAAAACCATACATGGATTTACCTTCAGGGACAATGTTTTGGGTAGGCCAGAGGAACAACGTGCATGGCTATTTTAAGGTAAGTTAAATAAGTAGTCGTCTTGGATCTAAGAGGCAAATTGTTTGCTTGCAAACTGTATAATAAACTGAGTGTTTTGTCCAAAAATCCTTTATCTTGTATGAAGTTATAATGGGGAAATGAGAGTAATAAGGAAATAAAACTCCACAGCCTACACATAATCAATTCATTAGCAGTTACTGTGACTGAAGCGTACTGATTACTAAATAAAGTTTGATTTAGTATCTGGTAAACCCGAATGCTGTGCATCACAGATACCAATTAGACCTTAATTTATTCATGGAATACAGCTTGTGACAAGAAATACAGCAGCCTAGATTATAAAAAAAATTGGTCTAGGATCTTAGAAGCGAACTACTGTATATTTTGAAAAGGAAAAAGTAGGGACCTCATTTACTAAGGGGTCCTTTGACTAAAGTGTGTTAAATGCAAAAATCTTACACACATTTAGCGCAAAAACTGATGTGTGTTAAGTGCAGTGCCACTATAGTAATTACCAGAGGTGTGACCAAGATGTGCCTGACCGTTAACATGTAAGCAGCCCCTTTAGTGTGCATTTGGTCCCTTGTGAATCACTGAGGCTGCACTTAGTGCCACTTATTGAAGTGGTGGTAGGTGAAGCTGCCCTACTTGCAACACCGACAGCATACGATATATACCTCCTTGCTAACTGCGATGTGGTTAGCATGCTCAGTCTTCGCCCTTAACCCGCCCATTTGGCACCCAAACACACACTTGCCAGTTAGCGTGAAAATCAGCATGCATTAATTGTCATGGCTGTGTGATAGCTGTTACCATGGGCCCAAATACACAGTTAACATGCACCAAATCACATGTTAACCATATAGTGCACTTTAGTAAATGAGCCCCTAATATACATTAATGTACATTAAATAATACAAGACCTAAGGGAGCCCCCTCACCCTCACCCCCTGACTGCAGAGCTAGTCTTCCTATTATGTTCCTTTAGGAAGACTAGCTCAGCAGTCAGGGGGTGAGGGTGAGGGGGCTCCCTTAATTAATCAAGTTATTTCCTCTACATTAGATATATCTGCTTTTTTGGAATCAGCTTCTGATGATATTCCCTCTAGGGCCACTCTATTGGTTACACTGTTATCAGAAATAGATAAGGATAGAATTTTACGGGCGTATTTTGTAAAGAAATCTGAAAACTTTTGTGGGCAGACCATTCAAATGTTTCCAGATGTCTCCAAGGTCACACAAGTGCGACGCAAGGCGTTTTTAGAATTGCGTCCACGTGTATTGGCTCTTGGTGCTGTTTTTCATCTTAAATTTCCCTGTAAGTGTCGTAGTATTTCAGGGTAAAAGGTTTGGTTTTTTGGATCCTGCTCATCTGTTGGAATTCCTAGAAGATAAGGATTAGGTCTGTTGTTCACTAGGAGTATAGATGGTTGTTATGCTCTGGGAACGGATTGGGTTCAATGTATTTTTCCTTTGCACCTCCTTGAAGTGGTCTTACAACATTTTCTTCATGTTTTTTTTTGTATCTATCCATTTGATGATATGATAGTTAAGTGTTTCTTATATTGTGAATGAAAACTTTATAAAAATAAAATAAAAAATAAAAAAACATAATAATACAAGACCTATTATTCTCATTTGGGTATATTTACTATGGAGGTCATTCCAGAAAGCAAATAAGGCTTTGCACATGCACCTGGGATTTTTATCTCCCAAAAACGGCTACGAACATATTCCAGAACATAACACCTGTGGACGTTTATCTCACTAACACAGGGATCTCAGAAAGTGTCTGGGAGGGGTAGAATGGGGGTGTGGTTTGCGGTGGAGACATATAGAGAATATTCAGGAAAGGCCTGTGTACATTTTGGGAGGTCCCTGCAGATGTGCCAGTTATACCTGCCGGAGCCATGGAATAAGGCCAGTAATTTGAAAATATTCTGCTGGTATACAATATAAAGGTGGTGACTAGTCTTTTCTGAAATGGTGGACTGCAGTATGGAAAAACAGCACAAGGTGCCTTTATAAAGAACAGAAATCAGAGGTGTGGGGATCTTGTAAGCTAAAGAGGCATTAATATTTCCGTCAGAGTAGTTATTAAGAAGAGCACTAGTGATTATTCTGGCCATGCTAACATTTGATGTTTGTGCTAAAGGAGCTAATCTAGGGAAGCTAATCTAAAGAGTGGTTTGAGGGTTGCCCTGGAGGATCTGATGTGCTCATCTGCAATTCAGTGGGGACATGAATGCCTAGCCAGTACCTGGACCATATGGATGACTACAGTGTCACCAGGTGCCAGAGTGTTAGGACAGGAAAAATCACAAAAGGTTTGCCATAACTAAATGTCAAAACATATCCTTTTCAATAATAAGAGACCCTCGGACTAAGAGCATTCAACAGTGCAAACAGCACTGAAATATGCCCAAAAGCACTATTTTGTGTGAGGTTGATAAGGGTCCATACTTAGCATTGTAAAGACAGTTTTTAGAGATGACCAATGAAAGAACTACGGATTTCTTTTGATGCAAGGTATGTCTTGACAAACATATCACTTTCTACTTGCTGTTATTATATCTTTGAGTGCACTGAGATTACCTTGCACTGTTCTGGGCATGCAACAAACTAGTATATTTATTTATTTAGCAGCTTTTCAATACCGCGCTGTTCAATATCAGTGCGGTTTACAAATAACAAATTCTTGCCAAGACAAAGGGAACAGCCTTGTGCATACATTGAAACAGGATCAATAACTTGGAACTGCAACTGGGAGAACTATTTACAAATCCAGCCACTCAAACTGTGGCAGGTAACTATTTACAGGTTATACATTAGACCCGAACTGAATGGTTGGGACTGCGTCTTTACAATTATTACAGTAACAATTATGAATTATCAGCATATGATTAAAGTGCCTTATGGATGGATCAGTTGTTTGGTTTGTATAAGTCAGGTTGTAGATGAGTTAGGTGCGGCTTGAGTGAGTTGGGGTGTGGGATGTGGTAGTGTTGAGTTTGGCTGTGCAAAGTGTAAAATGAACAGATGATGCTTAAGGGCTTTCCTAAATTGACTCAGGTCCTTGATTGATCTGATATGTGGGGGGAAATTGTTCCAGCACCTTGGGGCGTAGAAGGCGAAGGTTCTATTCCTGGTTGTTTGTGTACATTTTGTAGATTCCTTAGGGATAATTAACGTGTTGGTGGCTACTGTCCTCGACCTGTTGTTGGGGGTGGATCTAAGGAGATCTGTGAGGGACGATGGAGAAATCAAGTTGATTGCTTTGAAGGTTTGGAGTAGTGCCTTGTATGTGAGCCTGCAGTTTATCGGTAGCCAATGGAGGCCCTTAAGGATGGATGTGATGTGGGTCCTTCTGGATAAGCCACAGAGAATTCGGGCTGCCGCATTCATCGCAAGTTGTAAAGGATTGAGCGTGCTCTTGGGGAGGCCATGCAGAATGATGTTCGCATAGTCGAAGTGTGGTGTTACAAGGGCCTGGAATATTGTCCTGAAGTCGTCGGGAGCTAGCAAGGGTCTTAGGTGCCTTTAGAGTTTTGATTTTATTGTATATAGCCCTGGTGGTGTTCTTTATGTTTTCTTTGAAGTCCAGCTGTTGGTCAAGCATAATTCCCAAGTAGCGTATCGTGGATTTGCATGGGAGCTCTGCATCTCTCACCTTTAAGGTAGTTGGAGGTGAGAACTCTTTGTTCTTTGTGACAAATAGGACCTCAGTCTTCTTGAAGTTAATGCGTAGGTTCTGAGCTTGCAGCCAGTCAGTGATTGCATTGAAGCAATCGATTAAGGTGGTAAGGTCGGGATGCATGACTTTGAGTGGTGCAAACAGCAAGACATCATCTGCGTATATCAGGCTGTGGATATTGAATGAACGGATGATTTCGCATATAGGTTGCATGTAAGAGTAACACTGACAGGGAGGAGCCTTGGGGTATGCCCTGGTGTTGGAAAGGATCAGATGTTGTGGCCCCCATCCGTACATGTTGCCATCGGTCGGCTAGATAGGACTTACACCATTCCCAAGTCATGCCCTGGATTCCCTTCTCCTGGAGTCGGGTAAGGAGTTGATCGTGGTTGACAGAGTCAAATGCCGCAGCAATGTCAAGGAAGACAAGTGCGAACCCATTTTCAGTTTTGTCTATTCCCCTGCTTAAGGTGTTGGTTAGTGTGGTGAGTAGTGTCTCTACTCCATGGGATTCTCGAAACCCGTGCTGGCAGGGATCGAGGGGGGCTGATATGTTGATGTGTTGCTGGATCTGTCTCTGGACAACCTTCTCAATTATTTTGGCTAGGAGGGGTATACTTGAAATTGGGCTGTAAGAATCAACTTTAGTCGGGTCCAGACAGCTGTTTTTCAGGAGTGGACATATTGACGTCTGTTTAAGAACTGCCAGGAATATTCCTGTTGAGAAGGAAAGTTTCATGATGGTGGCTAGTGCTGGGTTGAGTTCAAGGCACATCGCTCTGATCCAGTATGCTGGGCATGGGTCATTTGGTGCTGTGGTGGTGTTGATGGTGGCGATAAGGTCAATGATGTATTTTTCTGCTGGGGGTGTGAACTCTATCAATGGTGGATGTAAAAAGAGAGAATGACTGGGAGTGGGTCTTGGTGAAGTGTTTATTTTGAGGATTTTGGATTGGAGGTAGTCAGCGTATAGCTGGGGTTGAATTGGTTCAGGCTGGAGAGAGGATGGTTCCTTGATTAAGGATTTTGCGATGCTGAAGAGGTCACGGGGTTTATTTAAGGAACGGAGAAGGAGATCGGTGTGGTAAGCTCTCATTTTGTCAGAGATTGACTCGCGGTGGAGTTTTAGGTGGTCTATGTATGTTGCTTGGTCCACTGTAGAACGAGAGCGTCGCCATTTTCTTTCGTGCTTCCTTAGGAGAAGGAGAGATGACCGCAGTTCAGCTGAATATCATGGGGCTGGTTTTCTTTTCCTTGTCAATTTGTTGGATGTTAAAGGTTTACCTGAGGAAGGTAACTGTGACAATGTTTTCAGGGTAGTATTCCATCTGGATATCATATCTTCAAGGTTTCATGCAGGTTGATCAAGCGTTGGTAGAACACTTTTGGTGAACTCCTCCTCGTCAAGGGATCTGAAGCGGTGAGGATATACTGGAGAGGCTGTGTCTGTGTGTTTAGCTGGAACTTGATCTTGCTGTGATGGGATTTGGAAAGTGATTAAGCTGTGGTCGGACCACGGGATGGGAGTGATGGAAAGGTTGAGGTTGTGACTCGTCGCTGAATGTGGAGCGAAAATAAGGTCAAGTGAGTTTCCTTTGTGGTGAGTGGGAGCATTCACCATCTGTTCATAGCTGAGTTTGGTCATTGCATCAAGGAAGGAGTTAGCATGGGAGGGTTGTAGGGATGCAAGGTTGAAGTCACCAAACAACCAGTTAGGCTTACGTGGGTTTTCAGGATTGCAGGCTAGGTCGATTTTGCTGGATAGATCTTCTGGAGGGGAGGTCGGGGCTCTATAGATGAGATTTACTGTGGTGTGTTTGTTGGCTATGGTGACAGTATCCAAGTGCGTAGAGCTTTTGGATGAGAGCATCTGAAACTGAAGCTCTGTTTTTACTAGGATGAAAACCCCACCACCTCTCAGGCTAGCTCTATGGCATGTGTGTATTGCAAAATCAGGTGGGATGAGTTGATTTAGGAGGACTGTGTCTGTGTCTGACACCCAGGATTCTGTAATCATTAGGATGTCTAGGTTATGGTTTGCTATGAGATCTATGATGGCTGGCCATTTCTTGCGGATTGAGCGTGTATTTATGAGGGCACATCTGAGGTTACTATGTCCCTGCGCCAGCTCAGGTTTGGAGTTACCAGGGTGGTTGAGTGTTACATAGAGTAGGTGTGAGTGTCTGACATGGTATGTGTGTGGTAGTGGATGGTGCGGGCTGCTATAATTTCTTCTTCCAAGACTATGTAGGATGGGGATGTGGTTGTAGCCAGGTGATAGTGCCAAGGTAATCTGGGTGGCATTGGCTAGAAGGTAGATGCTGGTAAGGGCTAGTAGGGAGAGGGCCATTTTGGGCTGCAGAGCATTGAGTCTGTCTTAGTGGCTGCACAAGTGTGAGAGCTATCTGGTAACAAGGGAGTTGTAAACTCACTATGATTGTGTAGAACAGGATAGCAAAGGTCTATGGAAACGTGCAGTGTATGCAGTTGACTAGCATCAATGGTATGGTACAATAGATACAGTCATTTAGTAGCAATGGTAAAGTTTGCAGCAGATGGCACTGGGAATTCAGAAATGAAGATGTTTCCCTCCAGTTGATGAAAATTCCTACCTAACATCCTCCAAGGGAACCTTGAGGACCTGGAAGGTGGGAGTGGGAAGTGAAGGGAAAAATGAAAACCCATGTGAACAGACCTGCTTGCAGTGGAGATATTTTTATAATATTGTAGGCAAATGAAAAGGCCTTTCCGAAACTGTTGCCAATGTTGTAAACTGATCCATCATTATCAATGTGAGGATGGGCCGTTACTCCATTGACAGAAATGTAGTTACAGAGATCAACCTGAATGTGTGGAACTGGGTATGGTTGCATTCAGTCTTGGAGCATTTTAGAGTTCATAGACGGATGGGGTCAGTGCTCTCTGTCGTTTTTAATTGCTGTGGTGTGCAAAGTGCAGTTGAGGTATTCGTGGGCTTCGTAGCTGGAGGTTTTTCTCTCTTGAGCTTTGTCAATAAGTGCTGAGTTCAACTTGTATTACGTTGTCTTTTGACACTGGAGCTTCATCTTCCTGCAGATTTAGGTTTTTGGTGGTTCAACGGTGGTCTTCCTTCTTGGAGGTCCCCGCCTAAGGGCCACTCCAAAGGGACCTCTGGCGAGGCCCTCAGGCACGGGCCCGCCCGATGGCGCTTTCTTTTTGAATTTCCTGCTCTGCCCCGATTGGGCAGAGCATGTTGCTGGGCGGCCTCCGGCTCTGGCAGACTCGATCCCTCCCCGGGAGAGCTGAGCCGGAGTGCTGGAGTGGAGGGCTGGCTAGTTTAGTTTGCATTAACATTTATGTATCATCAGTATTTATGTGTAGTTTGCATCAGCACAACACTGTCAGTAAGAGGAGCAGGGAGGAGGCATCTGGCACCCTGTGCACCCCATAATTTCAGGACCATCAAAGGAAAAAGGATCCGACCCATCAGGCTCTGACCTCATTTTGTATGTGTTTTTCAACACTTCATTTGTAAAGTAGTTGTTGGATTCAAAGTGAAATTCTAATTAAAACTCATGGGTTGCCCAGTTTCTGAGAATTTCACTTTAATGTCTTCCAAATGCTTCAATATAGCAAAATAAAATGAGTTATAATTTGGGTTTGATTCTCACTAGCACTCCTTTTGGCCTTAGGCAAGTCACTTAACCCTCCCTCAGAAGAAAGGCCTGGCAATGTAGTTCCGGTCACACTGCCAAAAAAACCCAGGAGTTTCTGGGTGGCCAGGAGTCAGCATTGACGCGAAGGCATACATTGCATTGCATTATGAATTATGCTGTGGTTCTCACTTTTTCTTTTAGCTCCTTTGTGTGCGAGCAACTTGCATTTGCTTTGTTCTTTTGCAGAATATATATTTACATTAACACCATACTGGTCCAATAAGCAGTTTCAGGAGTTATGTTGGGGTTGCCAAGCCCTTCTTGGTTAGAAAGTCTCTCTTGTTTTTCAGAGGGTGGGGAGTGCTGTGTTGGGGCGCCAAATTGCTCCTGTTTCTGTGGAAATGAAGGTGTTTTAGGGTGTTGGTTGGGGGGGGGGACGGGGACTGGAATATGTATTGTCTTTGAGATTTGCAGTTTTGTGTTCTTTATGCTGCCAGACTGAAATTTAAATTATTTTGTCACGTCAGATTAAAGGAAATTTCAAATTTTAAGGGAATGACTCGGTTTAATTTTGTTTAGTAGACTGATAGCTTCACTGCTGCTGAGTTCTGGACTTTTCCAACTCTAGCACAATCCAGTCCAACGTTTGAATTCATGGATACCAGGATTAGTTTCTCATTTTATATCTTCCTTCATCATCAATAATCTGGTCATAGCGAAATAAATCTGATGTGCAGATTGGTGATGGTCTGATTGGGTGGGGAGCTGTGTAAGTGGCTTTTCATTAATCAAATGTAATGTTTTTTTTTATTATGCATTTTATTGTAACATCTGTTTTACTAAATGACATGTATATGTTTGAAAGCCACCTAGGATTTTAGATCGGTAGCATGGATTCCTGCTAGTATTCATAGACATTTCGGCAGCCTTTGACACAGTGTCCCACACTAGAATACTACAGCGCCTGCAACAGATAGGATTGTGCAAGAACACTCTGAAATGGTTCACATCGTACCTGGAAGATCGAACACAGCAAGTCAAATGCACCCAAAGGAAATCATTGCAGTTCCCCGCAACGCAAGAAATACCTCAGGGATCTGCCCTGTCATCAATGCTCTTCAATATTTACATCCAACCCATATGCAACGTCATCAAATGACACAAACTCCACTATCACATATATACTGACGACATCATGGTGTATGCTCCAATCAACCTACTAGCACTTAACACCACAACAATAACTGAATGCCTTGAAGACATGAATGTCTGGCTTGCAGACAATAACCTGACGGTCAACTACGATAAAACTGAGGCAATGTTCGTCACCAGGAACTCTAGCTTTATTCCACCACAGAATATCAGCATTCTAAACAAACTTATAATAGTCAAAGATGAAGTTAGGTACTTGGGCATCACAATGGACAGAACTCTGAACATGAAATCTCATATCGCCAAAACCGCAAACAAGGCCTATCAACGTTTGAGGACTATAAGAAAGATAAAACCACTACTCCGCCAGGACCACTTCCACACAGTATACCAAGCACTCATCACACCTCTGTTCGATTACGGAAATTCTTTATATCAAGGCCTCCCCCAGCAGACCTTACACCCACTCCAAATGGTGCAAAACACTACAGCACGCATCATCACTGACACCCCAAGATCAGAACACATCACCCCTATATTACAGCAACTACACTGGCTCCCAATGGTAGCCAGAGCAAAATTTAAAATCTTGATCATCTTCAAGATCATCCACCATCTTTCAGCAGAAGTACTACAAGAAATTGTAACAAGAAACATCAATAATAGACCAAGAAGGAACAATTACGACAACATGATCAGCACACCTTCAGGATATCACAAGACTAAACAAAATACATCAAGAATAGCTCCATCACTAACGGCATCCACAATATGGAACGCCCTCCCAACGAGCCTAAGGGAATTAGAGGACATCACAGACTTCCGCAAGGCCCTTAAAACCCTGCTCTTCACAGAAACTTATGAGCAGATAGACAACAGTCCCCACCAGATGCAATCCCGCTCGGGTGGGGGGCTGTTGTGTAATGTAAACTCCACTGCAAACTCAATACTTAACCAACCCAGCTAGACTCACGACACCTTCATGATAAATGTAACCCTCAAATTGTGTTGTCTTAAATGTTGTAAAGCACCCACATGTTAAATGTAACCCAATTGTGATGTGATGCAACCACTTTGATTGTAGGATAAGGTGGTATACAAGTATGTCTAAATAAATAAATATAAATTTTAAAATAAAGGAAGCTAAATTTATGAAAATAATGCTGCAATGAATCTCTGTACATGGCTCTGCATCACCATCATGCTGCCCCTGGGAGGAAGTAGATGGGGGAGGGGCACTAGGAGATGGAGGAAAGCAGAAACCTCAGATTGGGACAAGCATGATCAAGAATAAAATGGTCAGACAAAGATAGAAGAGAATTTTATTTTCAATTTAATGAACAGTCTTGGTACTATCTTCGTATTTTATAAAATACAGGGAAATGCATCTTTCTATTTCTCTGGCCTTGCATTGTATGCAGAATCTGACTTTTTGCGGTTTCAGTTTAATTTTTATCCATATATGTTTGGTATTAGGTTATGGTCACTTATTCTATACTTTGTTGAAGGTCTGTGTTATGAGTTTGTGGCCAAGACCAGGTCTTCTGTTAACATGGAGTTTGTACGTAGGTATCTGTTCTGTAGTAATCTGAATTGTTGAGCTTTTCAAATACGTGTTTGGATCTTCCAGGGCCCGCTGCAGAATTTACAGTTATGCTTTTTTTGGGTAGGCTCCTTTATGTGAGTTTTGGAAGTTGAGCTGGTATGGTATAGTAGGTTTGCTCTACAGATCCTCAATGACTTTGTTGTAGGGTTTTGTATTAGAGAATGTTTGTTAGTGAGATAGTTGGAATCAGATTTTTTTTAAGAAATTGAGTTCTGTGGTTGAATATCCTATTTTGCTCTGCACACATTGTTGAGAGAGGGGTTCTATGGATGCAAAATTATATGTTCAGAAAAGAAAAAAGCAAGAACCATCACACAGTTTATAATAATAAAATAAAAATGAGTTATAATTTGGTGTTATAAACAGTGCTGCGGTTCTAGCTCTCTTATTTCCTTGGTGTGCAAACATCTTGCATTTCCTCCACATTATCTAATCTGCTTTTTGGTTTGGTCCAGTCCCTGACTGGAGTTTTGAGAAAGACACACACCCCCACTCTACGGGGGGGGGGGGGGCGCCATATCATCACTCGCCTCAGGCAGCAGATTGCCTTGAGCCACCCCTGCCAATTTTAATAACATAGAATGCTGGTGACCACACAGACATCTCCCTTAGAAAAGTGTCGGCAGGGACATCCATCTCATGCAAGCTAGCATGAGGGGATATCCAGCGGCATAGCAAAATGAAAACATGAGCACTCATTCACCATTGTTATCGGCATGGAAAATATAGGAGACAGGAGCATACCTCCTTCTCCACACTCTCCAGATGTCTGTCTGACAAAACTAGCACTTTTCTGATGCCTAGTCAAGCCTGGAGCAGGTATAAACTTGGATATGGCTCAGGACACCCAAGGCATTTCTGAAATTGGAAGGAAACATCCAAGTTCTGGGAATGCCCCAAACATGCCTACTCCATACCCCGATTCAGACTTGAAAGTCCTTACCCCAAGGATGTCCACAGAGCCAGCTTCTAAAATGGTTCTGGGCATGTCTCCATGCCCATTTTCAGATGTCTGAAGCATGAATAAGGCTTCTAAAATAACCCTCTTAATTTCTGGAAGAATCCAAATCTCTTTATGATACAGTTCAGTTAGGCTCCTTCTGGAACATGCATGGTCAATAAGCAGAAAATAATGACAAAACATTTGTATTTATCAGTGTGCAAGGCTTGTTGATAAAAGCAAGCAAAATGTTTACATAGGGCCTGATATTCGAAGGGCAGTTACATGATTTACAGCCTTGTAAACCATGTAACTGCCACTGAGAGGGATATTCAGGGACAGAATATCCCCGATTGTGGCCCTTATGTACCCCAATGCTAACTGCTTAGCATCAGGGCATGTCAGAGTCATTCCAGGGAGAAGTGGAGGCGGACAGGATCGATAACTGGGCAGCAGTGATATTGCGGGCTGCCTGGTTAGCAACCTGCGCCTAAAAGATTGGCAAGAAAAAACCATGTTAGTGCCTTTGAATATCCGCTCAGCGGCATTTGCATGGTTTACCATGTAAATACCTTTCAAATATTGGACCTATAGATTTTATTTGGGAAATAAGTGGAATTTAAAAAAAATTGCTTGGAAAAATTAAATACGAAATAATAGGGATTTGCAGAAGGCAGATCTACCTTAGACACTCTTTACATTCTGTGCTCTGTCCATAGAGGGGTGCTATTCCGAGCCACGAATAGCGGGGATGGACGGCCCAGTGGGACATCCATCCCCGCTATTCATGGCTTCTCCTGCCCCTAAATAACTTCCCTGCTGGTTGTGCGGGGAAGTTAGATGGGGGAGGGGGGAATGGGTGGCATGGGGGCAGATAGTGGGTGGGCAGTGGGCAGTTGCCGGCCCTGGATGTACAGTGCCGATTCTAATGTTGGCACTATACGTCCTGGGCTGGCAAAATGTCTGTGGAAGATATTTCACCTCCAAGGTGGAATAACTTCCCTGGACATTATATTTTGGAAGGCCTGGGGCGCAGATGGGCCAGGGCTTATTCCCCGTAGCCCAACCCTGGCCTTAGGAGGCCTGATCAGGGGTTGGGCTGCAGGAAATAAACTCTTGTTCTTGGCTGCCGGCATCATGGCTTTTAAATGGAGCGACGGTGCCGCAGCTCCATTTAAATGCCCTGACTGAGTTAGCCGGGTGTAGTCCCGAATGTGCAGACTGGATGCACAGGGGATCTATGTCTGCATTAGAATCAGGCCCAGAGTGTCCTACAAGGGGCTATTCACCCCATACGTAAGCATATTTGCCACCCTGAAACTGAAAACTCAACTATTTACTGCAGCTGAATTCGGGAATATTACACCAGCCATTATAGACTATAACAGGGGTGCTCAACCCTTTCTTGGAGGTACACCTAGCCAGTCAGGATTTTAGGATTACCACATTTAATATGAATGTGATAGATTTACATGC
Organism: Ichthyophis bannanicus; assembly: GCA_033557465.1. NCBI lineage: Eukaryota > Metazoa > Chordata > Amphibia > Gymnophiona > Ichthyophiidae > Ichthyophis > Ichthyophis bannanicus. The sequence continues at coordinate 198,966,387 of CM066038.1, read as the reverse complement.
AATGGGTCTCCAACATATGCAAACATATGTCATGCATTTCATTGTGGTAGTCCTGAAAACCTGGCTGGTGACATGTCCTCCTGGAGAAGGCAGAGAAGAACTGGACCCTAGGATCAAGTCCGGCTCTTCTGCTTTCTTTGCAAAAATTAAAAAATAAATTGAAACAAGCCATGATGTTTTGCTCTATTCTTTAAACTCAATTAATGAAGCAAAGGTATCTATCTATACTTAAAACAAAAGTTGGGATGCTAGACAATTTTTGGGGAGGGGGTAGCGAGGCGATCGTAATGGAAGCACGAATAGGTGCAACCGCAGTCATATGATTCCCCCTAATGCAAACATTGGCTGGTATGAGTGTATGGAGAACAAGTGTATGATGGATTAAATGTGTGGTTATTCACAGCAGATGAGACTGGTTACATCAACTGAGTCATTATAATTATTATCTTCTCTCCTTTCGGTTAATTGCTATATCACATTTCGTAAGAAGCAAAGACAAGAAAAGCTGCTTTTGTTTAAAACGCGCAGCTTTTCTTTTATGACAAAGCTGCTCCAAAGAGACAATGCTGCTTTCTCTATAGCACATCATGGTACGCATATTTTTAGGAAATGCTTTTCACGTTTTATCACGTTCACCTCCGGTTTCTACAGATTGTGTCATTAATGTCTGGAATGTGTTACTGCACAAAAAGTGGAGGTCTCTAGTTTTACACTTATCCGGGTGTATTAGAAATATTATAATAGTATATAGGATAACTATGTTTGGGGTTTTTCCTGCTATCATCTTGCCTCTTTCCTGTGTCACAACACAGCATTTTGATGACATGCAAGCCATTTGTGTGGGATACATAGAGTACCCATTTCTCAAACTATTCATTCAAAGGTTATTCACATAAAGGATCAGCCTGTCTTTCTACACCACAATAACCACAGTAATATACTTATCTACCAGGCAGCATGGAAAACATCTTATGCAAGGCATCCTTGGCAACTAGGAAGCACACTGTCAATTGTAGGCAAGGTACTTTGCCATCCAGAACCTAGAAAAAGCATTTCAATATCCAACACTGTATTCTTGTCAGGACACTCATGGTTTCTATCTTATAAAACACAACTGCTAACCACAGATGTTCACAAAACAATAAGAACATCCTTTGTTTTTTATGTAGAAAGCAAGGGAATAGGAAGAACGGAACCCACAACGTGATGTAAATGAAGAGCAGTCAAGAGGAAAAGCTAGGCTTAGTGATGAGTGGCATACATTATCCTTGGGCAGTCCTCCTGTATCTTGGTCACATCTTTCCAAGGGCATTGGATCTAGAGGGCAGATATGGATTTAGAAGATGAGAGGAAGTAGAAAAGCTATAAAACTGCCAGAGGTACAAGAGGGAGTTTGAAAAGCTAAAGGTTCAGGTTTAAGATTTGTTAACTTGATTAATTATCGTTCATTGGAAACAACAAAGTAGTATACAAAAATGAGAAAAATTTAAAGACATGTTTATTTGGGGAGAGACACAAAGCACAAGAAGAAAGAACAAACAGCAAAGAATCATGAACAAGACATATGAGAGTAATTTAAGCAATCATAGTCATATAAGTCATAATATAATTATTAAATTCAGTATATTATTACAAGCATACTAACATTATAAGAGATACAAAAGAGGGAACATTTCTTCATTCAAAGGGAAGGAAGAGGATGGACCAGGGAAACTGAAGAGGGGGCAGGGTGAACACTGTCCAAGAGCTGGAATGTCACTGAGGAAAATGAACAGATCTAGATAGGAGGTTTTCAGTGTAGCTTTAGATTTGAGGTAGCTGGTTTCACCACTAAGCTCTAGAGGAAGTTTGTTTCAGAACAGAAGTGCAAGGTACACAAAGGAAGCCCAGGGGTGACCTCAAGCCTGCAGGGCCGGCCCTAGGCATGTGCAGGCATGTTGCCCCCACATGGCTCTGCGCTGCTACAAGCCTTGGCCACCACTGTATTTACTCATAGAACATTATTTTTATTTTTTATTTACATTCTCTTATATACCGCGCTATTCTGCATCAGTGCGGTTTACATTGAACAAACTGAAATTACATTGAACAGGGCATTATAACTTGGAGATAACTATTTTACAGGGAACATGGGCTATGGAGGGTTAAGTGGCTTGCCCAAGACCACAAGGAGCACCTGTGGGACTAGAAACCTCAGTGCATGATAGCAGAAAGACCATATGGCCTATCCAGTCTGCCATTCCATATCATCTACTTGTTGTTAAGTGCCATTGAGTTGGTGTCAACTCATGCCGGCTCTTTGGATAGTTGTCCTAAACTGTGTTTGGTCTTCAGTCAGTCAGCTCATTGTTGATAGAGTGACACCCATAGATTCTGTTATTGTATCAGTCCATCTCATTGCTGGCTTTCCTCTTTTGCCAAGCATGATGTCTTTCTCTAATGACCTCTCTCTCTTCACATGATGTGTCCAAAGTATGAAAGTCAAAGTCTTGTCATCTGAGCTTCTAAAGAAAGCTTAGGTTTGATCTCCTCTAGTACTGACTGGTTTGTTCTTCAGGCAGTCCATGGGAGACATAGTATTCGTCGCCAGCACCATAATTCAAAGGCATCAATTTTCTTCCTTGTCTTTTTCACTGTCCAACTTTCACATCCATATGAAGTTATTGAAAATACAATGGCTTGCACAAGTCAAATCTTTGTATGGAGAGAGAAATCTCTGCTCTTAGAATCTTGTCTAGGTCCTCCATAGCCATTCTGCCAAGAGCAATGCATTGTCGGATTTCTTGACTGCTTGTAGTTTCTTTATTGATAGTTGACAACTTTAACCTACTTGGATCAACTATTTCAATTTCTTCTCCATCAATAATGAACTTAAAGTTCCTGACAACTGTCAAAATCTATATCTTCTTTACATTAAGGTGCAGGCCATTTTAAGACTATTCCTTGATCTTGAGAAGCAAATGTTTCAGATAGTCTTCACTTTCAGCCAGTAATGTAACATTAGCATAGCGAAAGTTGTGAGTCTTCCACCAATATTCACACCTTGGTGGTCTTCATACAGTTCTACTTCTCTGATTTGTTCTGCATATAAATTAAACAGGTAGGGGGAAAGTATGCAACCTTGTTGTACACTTTTGCTAATTTTAAACCATTCTATTTCTCCTTGTTATGTCCGAACTGTTGCTTCTTGATTAATGTAAAGGTTGTGCAAGTCTTTCTTCAGCTTAATTTTTGTTGCCAAGGCCATATTTTTCAACCACTTTGCCTTCTTTGTTGCCAAATTTTGCGTTCCAGTCACCTACGACTATCAGGATATCCTGTTTGCATGTTCTTTCAGTTTCAGCTCTTACTTATTCATAGAACTCATCAACTTCATTCTCTTCTGCAGCTGTTGTTGGGGCATATACTTGAAGTATAGTTGTGTTTATGGGCACTCCTCATAGACAAATAGAAATTAAGTGGTTGGGGCAAGGTACTTCAGGCCGGAAGGTCATGGGTTCAAATCCCACTAGAGGACAGCAACCTTGGGCCGGAAGGACTGGGGTTTCTAGTCCCACAGGTGCTCCTTGTGGTATTGGGCAAGCCACTTAACTCTCCATAGCCCATGTTCCCTGTAAAAATAGTTATCTCCAAGTTATAATGCCCCGTTCAATGTAATTTCAGTTTGTTCAATGTAAACCGCACTGATGCAGAATAGCGCAGTATATAAGAGAATGTAAATAAATAAATAAATAAATGTGTTCATTGATTGCATTGTATTTCATTACAGTTCTTGCAAGTTTTCTTCTTGATTATAAATGCAACACCATTTCTTCTTTATCTTTCATTTCCAGCATAGTAGACCATGTGATCATCAGATGCAAAGTGTGCAATGCCAGTCCATTTCAGTTCTCTGTCACCCAACAGATCGAGTTATACATTTTCCACTTCATTCTTGAACACCTCCAACTTCCCTTGGTTCATGCTTTTTACGTTCCATATCTCAATATGTAAGACATCTTTGCAGCTTCTGACTCTCATTTCATGTACAGCTACATCAGCAGACAGATGTCGCAAGTGCTTTGATCCAACCACATCATAAATGCTGGCTTTACTCTGAAAAGTCTTCAGCCCCTCCCCAGTAGCCAGTTGAGTACCTTCTGACCTGGGAGTTTAAACTTCCAGCATTATAGTGCAATTTGTTTTGTTGTGACTCTCCATTAGGTTTTCATTGCAAGATATGGAAGTTGATTTCCAGGCCTTTCTTCCGCGCAGGTAATTCTAGTGTTGCCGTTGTCACAGAAATGTGACCCTCCATAAAAAAAATTCCACGTATTACTCCTGAGTCTATCTCCTTTCACCTTCATTCTATACTCCCTCGTTGCAGAGCTTTCTTTCAATGCCAAAAGGCTCCCCTCGTCTGCATTTATGCCATGGAGGTATTTAAATGTCTCCATCATATTTCACCTCTCCCACCTTTCCTCCAAAGTATACATATTGAGATCTTTAAGTCTGTCTTCATATGCCTCATGATGAAGTCCAGTGACCTTTTTGGTAGCCATCCTCTGCACAGACTCAGTCGCAGCATCAGTGCTGCAGAAGTGATCTCATCACACAGCATGGGGCCTCTCTCCAAGCTCTGACATAGCGGCTCATTCCTGTCGGCTGCCACCATTAGAAGGGCAGCATTGCAGAGGCCTGAAAGTGGCAACTCTCTGGTAGTCTTAGCATCCACAGCCAAAGCCTGTTAGCTCCTAGAGAAGAAGAGGAGGAGCTTTCAGCAGCAACCAAGCCCCGGAAGGACCCATTAGACCTTGAGCTGCCCTGTGCAATGCACGCCAAATTAAAGTACTTCCAGGCGGCTCAGACAGAGAGAGTGGAGGAAATGATTGCAAAGGGAGAAGAAGATCAGACTTTGCAAGGGACAGGGATGATGTGGGAGAGATGGTGAAGGAAAGGGAAGCTGATGGACACATGGCATAGGGAACAGTCACTGAAGTAACCAGTAGGCTACATCTCTATAGCTACTACCACACTGCTGGCTGGCTACAGAAAGACTGCAGGTCACCACACAAACTGTCTGCTGTGGTTACCAGGATAGGGTAAACCCACCCGTACCCATGATGCACTGCACATGCAGATCAGCAGTCTACAACTGATCACATAATGGGGTATGCACCCCCAAAGCACCTAGGCCTGGTAGGAGGAGCTGACCATGTGTGTTACTGGCACAGAGTAGCTACAGGCTGTGACATTGTGCGGGTCCTGTGCTCACCCTGAGGGTGAGGTGGGGCACCCAGCACCAGGTCCGCAGCACCTGGCTTGGCTGAGATAGGCTATGCTGCAGGTCCCCATCAGTGCCAGTGTGTGATAGGTAGTCCTTGCAGACACACCTAGGATACACCTGTGTCCATCTGTATTTCCCAGTCACGTCTAGCCCTTGTGGACTATGATGCACCCAGAATAGTGCATATCCTGTGTGGGTGCCATGGTCACATGTTATAGGTGAAGGGGGGGGTGTTTGGACCCAAAAGCGGATTATGTAGCACCACCCAACCTGCCCTCTGGGGCTCAGGGTGGGGGGACAAGACCTCCCACCAACAGATCCACATTGTACATCTCTGCAATGGTGACAGTAGAGAGGACCAGCAACCCCAGTCCTGCTGGGGAACAGGCACCCTACAGGGCAGTCGATGCAGATCTGTACGCATCACATAAGGCAATGGCAGACAGGCAGAATGCTGGAGAAGTCTGCTGCCCCCTCACCACTATCTGACATTGACCAGCAGAGAGCACAGTCAGTCTCCACCCTGCAAGGTGTTCCAGCCATACACATGCTAACTGCAGACAGTCTGCTAGCTAGTACATAGTGCATGTTCCTGGAGGAACTGTGTGCACCCAAAAATGGGATGTGAGTGCACACACACCAAGCAGGTATGTCAGTGATTGGGCCCCAGAAAAAAGAACCCATAAATATCACTTGAGAGAAATGCTGCATAGCACTATGGGGGAACCTAGCCATGCTGTGGTCACTACTCAGTCAGGGTGAGAGTGACCTTCCAGCATGACATGCTGTGGCCACCCTGTCCGTGCAGGTGGTGGTTGGGCACTACAATGTCCGAGCCATTGCCCTATACCCTGTGCAGATGCATCCTGCCCAGGCCACCCTATCCGGGGCATACCCACAGTACCTTGCTCCTCATTATCCACATTGGAAGGCTAACACTGGAAGCAGTGCAAGCAGTGTGGGCTCAGTAAGGTGTAGGCAGCCACAATACACTGTATAGATATACACACACTCCCACACCTATGGCCAGCATTGTGCAAATATGGAGGTTTATGGCAGCCCTGGCCGCCACACCAGTCCTGGGCACAGTGCGGACATTGCTATGGTACGCAATACTGTTGGTCACTCCCCGGGGTGGTAAACACTGTCAGAAACCAAAACTGAAACACACTCCACAGATATCAGAAAGGTTGCTATGATGAATTTCTAGCAATAAATCATGTTTAACTTAGGATTTGTTATCTGCCATTAATCATAGCAACCTTTTGATATATGTGGAACGTGTTCCCAAGTTTAGGACGGCATTGCTAAGGTATGCAGGTGCCAGTATTGGGAGATGCTGCTCCGCGCAGGGCCCAACAGCCTGACTCTCCCTGAGGCTTTGGATAGTGGAGCCTGTGGGTGTGGGTGTTTCTGCCCCTGTTGGCTGCTGGTCTAGGGCAGAGGTTCCCAACTCCGGTCCTGGTGGGCCAAACACTGTTCAGGTTTTCATGCTGTCCCTAATGAATATGCATGAGATACATTTGCATACAATGGGGGAGATGCATACAAATGCAGCACAGGCATATTTATTAGGGACAGCATGAAACCTGAATGGTGTTTGGCCCTCCAAGACTGCAGTTGGGAAACTCTGATCTAGGGATTGCACATGTTTATGGTGTCTGTGCTCTGTAGGGTAAAATATAGGCATTTCAGGCATGTTTAATTTATCTGCAATTAAGGTTCCGTCTTTACCACGGTTTAGTATTGGGTAAAATATGGGGACAAGGTTGGCAGGAGCCACAGCAGGGACTTGAACTTGTGACCTTCTGCCCCTGAACACACTGGCTGTGTGTTCTGCACCATACTGTTGCCACAGGGGCAGATCATTCCCTGGGGATACCATGACTGTTCGTCAGACAGACCTCATCTGTTGCAGTGCACAGCACCCACCTAAACAGGGCTTGGCTGTGGGCAGATGCCACTGCCCCCTCCGCCAACAGCACACCTCCGCCAACATGCTCACATGCCCTTATGCCGGTGGTGCCGGTGGTGCTGGTGGTGCGCAGGCCATCCAGTGTGCCAGTAGGCAGATGTCTATGGTATGGGTTCTCAGGTAGGGGTGCCTACATGGACATGCGCTCTTCCCCCTGGCACCGCCTGCCAATGTTATGTGCCCTTGGGGGTACCTGCTGGGTAATATCCCCTGTGACACTGTGGGACACACACTCGTGCCCATGTTGGTCCCTCGCCAGTTGCTGTCTTGCTGCTTTACAGTTTCGGCATTCCTATGTGCCACCTAGGCATCTGTCTAGTCCGCACTGTGCCCCAGCTGGACCACAGTATGTGCCGCCTGCAGCTCCCTGTATTCCATTTACAGCATCAGTACAGTTGCCATTTCCTACGTGCCCACTCTGCTGTTGCTGCACATGTGCACACCCTAACAAACCTGCCCAGTATAAACAACAAAACCCTGATCACCGCTATTTCAATGTGGGATCATTCACTTTGTAGGGGGACAGAGCATAGACCCTTCCAAACATTATATCTTCCTTTTTATGCTTTGTCAGTAGTATTGCTTTATGTTTATCATTAATATCACTATGGCCAGCTTGGTTATTGGGATTTCAAATGTGGTTCTGGTCATTTTATATTTTTATTTGCCTTTTTGGTTCCTGCACATATATCACTACTATCACTTTTCTGGGTTTCCCTGCCTTTGCTGTACATTGCTGACTTAAATGGTTTCTCTGTCCTGCAAATGTGCCTAAGCGAGGTTTTCACTGGCGCTAATTTTCAGAGCTTTATTTCACGGTGTTAGTGTGCATGGATCCACTCCCCGCCCACTCTCCGCCCATTGACCCCTTCTCTCCGCCCCTGGGGAGCCTTACTCCACCCTCTGGGGTGCCTTTCTCCTCCCTCTGTGCACCTCACCACCGCTGGAGACGTTATCGCGTGATACGTGATGTTATCACGCGATGATATTGTGCAATAACATTACGTATCGCACGATAACATCGCCGCTGCTACGTTAGGACAGTTTAGTAAACATACCTCCAAGGTTCATCAAGCCTAGTATCCTATTTCCAACAGTGGCCAAGCCAGGTCACAAGTACCTAGGTGGTTCCCAAAAGGCACACAGGTCCTACATTGCTTGTCCCGGGGCAATCAATGGATTTCCCGGGTCCTCGTTAATAATAGTTTATGGACCTTTCCTCCAGGAACTTGTCCAAACCTTTTTTAAACCCAGCTACACCAACAGCTTTTATTACATCTTCTGGTAATGAATTGCAGAGTTTGATTACGAGTTGAGTGAAAAAATATTTTCTCTTATTAGTCTTATGTGGGCTACATTGTAGCTTCTTTGCATGTCCCATAATCTTTCTACTTTTTGATGGTATAAAGAACAGATCTACATTTACCCATTCATTTCCATTAAATAATATATAGACCTCTATCATATCTCCCCTCAGCCGTCTCTTTTCCAAGTTGAAAAGGCTAGTGGTCTATAAATTAATGAATAGAATGGGTTAGCATATCAAGTTGATGTTCTTGATAAGCCTGCAAAGAGTCATGTGTCTCTTCAAGGCTCAACAACTGCTCCAGATTATACTTGAGCACTGGCTGCATCTCAAAAACATCTCTGTGATGATGTTTTACACACTGGATTCACTCAGAAGATGAAGGAAAAGAGGATGGCCCCATATTAAAAAAAAAAAGCTGAGCTCCTAAATTTGTGTCCTATTTTCAGCCACACTTTGGAGCCTAGGTTTTAAACTGAAAATTTATCCTAATCTAGGATCTTAAAGATTATGCACCTAAATTTTAAGCTTGCCATTTGTTTACCTTGTCTAGTGTACAGCCTTGTGAATATATAGAATGAAGATACATTCTCATCTGTGCATGCGTGCTTTTTACAGTGTGCTCTTAAGTATAAATTGAAAAAAAATAGTAAAATAGATGAGGAATAGTCCAACTAATCTTTGGAAAGTTCTGAGAGGAGCAACTCATGGTTAAAATCTTTCAAAAAGGATGTAGTCTGAGATCTTTTTCCCCTGTATAAGGATATTGCATTTGGCCTTCATACTGGTATGATTTTGATTTATTCAGCAATTGTTTGATATATGTCACAATATGCAGATAGTCCTTTTACCCTTGGAAGAGTGTGTCTGAAATTTCCCTCATTTTATTTATATTTACAAAGCAAAGTTGAATATTTAAAAGTGTGATGTCCAAATATGCATTGAGTTCGGATTGTTCTGGGATGGATGGTTTGAAATGATTAACAGACAAAATCTTGGGAGGGGGTGCTAGAAGTCTAAAAGCGAATCACAAGGGGTCGCAAGGCTGAAGTTTCATCTAGGTGCCTAATTCCCTTACACCGGCCCTGTGAAAGGGCAGAGTTGCAGTATCTCTTGGAATTGTCTCTTAAAGGCACAAGGTCTCATAGGATGGTGGCACGCGGAGTGCTATAAAACAAAATTGCCACTACCTCTGCACCTTTTAGGAGAACATGCTGCCATGGCAAAGCCTTTTTCACCATGCCACATTATGCTCGCCAGACATTAAGGTACTTCTTTGCACATAAATTGCTAGGAACATGTAGGGCACGTTCTTGAAACTAACATGATAGCTTTGCACTTAACATTCATTTGTTTGCACGTTTGGTGCAAAATCTTAGTGAACATTTGTAAAAGAACCTCTTAACATGGGTATCATTAGGTGCACTCACACCAATTGCCACATTACCACTGAGCATGCGGCCATTGCCCACGTTCTAGTGGCCATGTGCTCTCCATGTCCACACTCCACTCACATTGTACAATGTCTGATTTCCTGCATGGGGGCACAGTCGCTGGCACACCCCATGTTTGCATTCCTGGCTTCTAGTTACTGTGCATTAAAATGCATGTTAACTGGTTACTGGGCTTCAGTAGAAGGGGCCCCTTAGGTTGGGAGGCCAAATATGCCTCTATTTTATAAAGAAATTTATGCTTATGTGTTTTTTTTATAAAATAACATCAAAACACCTGTCAGAATAGCAGTTAAAATGCAGATGTAAAGTTTGTTATGGTCATTTGGTTGTATGTAAACCGCGCTGACAATAGTGCGGTATATAAGAAATTGTAATAAATAATAAATAAATAAATATATGGCTAAAGTATATGTGTAGCCGCATATTTTATAATCTACGTACGTACTTTGACACCATCTGCTCTCTGCCCAGCAGGGTTGGTGCTACCTGATAAGCTGGATAAGCACGGCAGGGGGGCGCCCTTGTTCAAGGGCACCAAAATCATGGCCAGCAGTTTGTTGCTGGCTCGCAGGACAGGATACTCCTGCAGGCACAACAAATGCTAGAAGTGATTACAGCCTTCTTCACTTCTGTGGCCTATGGGAGGAGCCTGTCCTGTGGGCCAGAAACTGAACTGCTGGATTTGATCCCTTTAGTCCGTGGCACAGGCTGTTCCCTGCGGTCACAACATCGCTGATGGCTTCACTTCTTCGTTCTGCAGGAGCAGCCTGTCCTGCAGGCCAAAGGGATCACATCCAGCACTTCAGTTTTTGGCCCGTGGGACAGGCTGCTCCCTTGGGCCACAGAAGCGAAGGAGGTCTTGATTGCTGCAAGCATTTATTGTGCCTGTGGAAGCAGCCTGTCCCGTGGGCTGAAGGGATCACAGCCAGCAGTTTTGTGCCTGCGGGACTGGTTGCTCCCATGCACTGCAGAAGTGAACATGGCAGTAATTGTGTCCAGCAGCAATGTTGTGGGCCCATGGGAGCAACCTATTCCGTGGATCGAAAGGATCACAGCTAGTATTTGTTTTTGTCTGTGGGCCAGACTGCTCCCATGGGCTGAAAAGAAGCTGGGGCCAGAGCTACACAGGAGGTAGGATAAAATTAAAGAGCAATAGGTTTGGGCTAGAAGGATGGAGGGAGGAGAATAGAGGGCAAGGGATGAGAATACAAGAAGGTGGCTTCTGGTGTAATGAGTTGGTCTGTCAGAATCAGACAAATGTGAGCCTTAGCACAGGGCTTGAAGCTTGTGGTTAGCACCGTTGCCTGTCCATTACAAGGAGCACCAACACTGGCTCTCATGGGAGGCTACGGAGTGATCTTTCTGCTTTTGGTCAGCCTGGCTGCAATGCCAGCCAAGTGTCTGCATGTCTCACAGTTACAGCAGCTCTAACAGGCAGCAACAAAGCAGCGCTCTCAAAGACATCTCAGCATCTAGTCAAGTGGTAGTTCTCACATTGATGTTCACATCATCATTGACAGTTGGGGCTGCCAACATCAGTTTGGGGATTAAATCCTGCCTCTTAGTGCTCATCAGAGCTTCCATGCTGCTTACACCCAGGATAACAGTGGCTTTCCCCAGATCTGTCTTAATAAGTCTATTGACTTTCTCGAGGAACTCGTCCAAATCTTTTTTAAACCCAGTTACACTAACTTCTTTTATCATCTCATCCTTATTTGTCGGATTTATAAAAGAGCTGTGCAACTGTACATGCAGAGATAGTTCAGCGGTAGTAATCTATAGTGGTAGAAGAGGCACGGAAAGCTAAATGACTGTAATCTTTGTAGACCCTTTTTTTTATTAAATAAACAAATACATTGAGTTTGTTTGCTTCAATCACGTTAACCCTTTGACTATCACAGCCTGTTCATATGATGTTAAATATTTACTCCTCAGTACTTGTTTTTATTCCAGCTAGGCATTTGTCGACTCACTGCAATATTCTTCTTATAACATTTGATTAGAAGGAGAAATACTAGCATCACATTAATGGAGTTTGGGGATGGGGGGGGGGTGTAGCCTATCATTAATAGTAATGAGGGAGGGGGGCAACATGCATAGGTTGCACTGGGGCACCAGAGAACCTAGCACCGGCCCTGCTGCAAAGACTATGCCTGAGCACACCTACACATAGGTTACATAAAAGTTTGCATTTTCTTATTGCACATAGCTTTACATGTGTAACCCATGGGGTAATTTTAGAAAAGGTCTTTTATGCACATAAAACAGGGTTTATGCATAAAGACCTTTGCAGCAACTACCTGCCCGGCATCATATTAGGCTGATGTTCGTCTGCATGCCCACCTCCCGCACTATCAAGAGTTAATTTGTTATGAGTTAATTTTCATTGATGTTAACCCATTCTATTAAATGTATAACATCTTGTTATTTAATGTTATCTGTAAAGCGCTCTGACTTTAAGATAAAGCAGTATATACAACCAGTTAAACAAAGAAAAGATTATTTATTTTATTTATTAAACTATTCCCTTATTAAGGGCCCGATATTGAATTGAGCTGGCTATGCGCCACTATGGCACATAACCATTCCCACCAACCTGTAACCTCAGATATTCAATGCCAGGATCATATGTGGCCCTGGCAGTGAATATCCGGGATCGCTTCACGTGCCCCGGAGCCACAGAAGCTAACCGGGTACCAGCGATATTGCACCGCTGCCCAGTTAGCTCCCGCAGGCAAAACTAGGCCAGCTTTTTCAGGTCGCTCTATCATTTTCACCTATCTTGGGGCCAAAAGACTTTGCGGATTCTCCTCTGATGAGTTGGAAGGGGTGGGGGGCGATCTCCCTCTGAGATCAAGGAGCAGGGAATTCACCTATGAGGCTATTCTCTAACCTCTCTCACTCTGCTTTTGATGGTTCCTTGTAAACATATTGTTATAACTACGGATATTTTGCTAATTGCTGACTGATTGGAAAAGTGCCATTTCTTAGCTTGTTACTTGTTTACCTTTAAATTCCACCCATCTAATTTTCAGCTATGTGAAAATGTGATAAATTGGCTTCCCCTTTTGTGTATTCTCAATAGAAAGGCCAGATCAGTATAAGCAGGGCTGGTGCAAGGAGTTGAGGCATCCTAAGCAAACCTTATCTCACGTGCCCCTCCCCCCCCAATGGCACCAATTGCCCCCGCTGCTTCCTCTCTCTGGGACATGCAGAGGTGACAATGGCTCCAAACAGCCCCTTGGCACTTAAACCTTGGCCCCTCTGATGCCTGAGGCTGACTTCCTGTTTGTAGGAAGCAAATAGCCCCACAATGCTGACGTTTAAAGGTAAGAATCACGGGACTGTTTGTGGCCATTGCTGCTGTTGCAGGTCCTGAGAGGAGCAACAGTGACTGTAATGGGCCGACAGTCTAGGTGACTGCCTAGTTCGCCGAATGGTAGCACCGGCCCTGAGTTTAAGAGCCATTGAGTCCATATTGATGGAGGATATCAGAATTTTTTCACACCATCTCAAAGAGGGACCTCCAGCTCCTTGATCTTAGCAGAAGGGAAGCCCATCCCCAACTCCTTGATCTCATCAAAGGGGAATGTCAAAGTCTTTGGAAAGGGCCAATTCAAAATGCCAATGACTGAAACAAAACTCCTTGCAGGAGTGAAAAGTGTTGGAAAACGCCGAATCAATTAATGCAGTTCTTGGATTTGGAGTTTAAATATTTGTTGTCTAAATCTAAGCTGCGGGTGAGATACAATCAGGTACTCAATGCATACTGCATGTTTTCTCTTCCCAGATGGCTCTAAGGTCCTCATTTGTGAACCTGTGTTACTATGTCTGTCCGTGTTAATGAACATTAATGCACGTTATGTGCCTCGTTAGTAACTAGGACCTGTAGAGAATAAGGGAACTTGTGTTAAATGGCATTCATTAAATCACATTAACATGTATTAACACAGGTTAATAAATGAGGGCATAATTTTGTACCTGAGGCTGTCCAAGATCATGAGGAGTGTCAGTGGGAGAAGTCTGGTTCTTAACTTGCTGCTGTAACTGCTAGAACGGCGTAGATAAATATAATTTCCCCCTGGAAGCATTGGAAGCCAAAACAGTAACAGAATTCAAGAACATATGGGATACAGAGGCGGTTTGCTTAAATAGAAAGATATGAGATTGAAGCCTGAGATTGAATAGAATCTATAATACTGCATCAGAAATGGACAGACAAAATGTACCTTGTGCTCCTCATATGCCACCATTGTCTCTGTTACATGGTTATTTTTCTATTTATCATTCCAATATGCCAGATAATTCTGCTGTGTTGTGACTTTAGTGGATATAGTTATGGCTCCAATAAAGTTTAGGTTTAATAAGAGAGATGATATACCACATCCGACTTTTGAAGGTCATTAAAGAATTTTTAAAAAGCGAAGGTTTAAATCTAAACTCTTGGTGCAGCCCACTTGTTCTAACCTCGCATATTTATTACAAGTGTTTGACTCACGTGTGCCAGTCAGGTCTGATGTATTTGATTATCATTGATTCACCTCTAACTTTGCTAAAATATTCTTTCACATTAGACATTTTTTAATGTCCATAACAGTGGGTTTCACTTAAAATTCTAATATGGTCCACATGCAGCCATGAATAAGGACTGCATTCAATGGCTGAATTCACTAATCTGATTAACCAGTTTCATGAAGTTGTTTTGATTTTACCTCCACTGTCCTTTTACAATGTCGTCAGCCACTAAAAAGCTGCTCTCATTAGGCTTTAATTTAACTGCATAAATCATGAAATTATAATGGATGATTGTCTTATGTTGGTGCAGTTCCAGAGAAATGCTAAAAGATATGAAACAAAATACCATAGAATAAGTTTTAGAGGTTTGCAATTGCTGAAATAAGTAATTACATGATTATGACGAGAAATCCAGAATGTGTGTGATCGGCCGTAACCATCCAGAAGATTATATGAGGTAAATGCTGGGTGGGAGAAAGATAGCCTTGTTCCAAAAAAGGAGAACAGGACAGAGGTAATCATTTACTGTAACATAGTTACATAATAGGTGAAAGCAGATAATGACCAGTATGGTCCATCTTGCCTGCTCAGTAAGGTGGCTAAAGTGGGACTACCCGCTGCAAGTCACCCTCCCCTATGCCTTTGTTTAGGGTTGTGCCCCCCGCTCTGTGCTGGCCACCCCTCTATTTGTTGAAATATAAAATATATTTAAGTTTGTTTGGATCTCATCCTTTTGCTCTAAAGGGATCCACTGTGTCTGTCCCATGCTATTTTAAATTCTGTAACTGTTTTTGCCCCTACCGCTTCCATTGGGAGGGCATTCCAGGCATCCCCTACCCTTTCAGTGAAAAAGTGTTTCCTAATATTGCTTTCAAGTTCACCTCCTCGCAGCTTCATTTTATCCCTCTATTTTTACACTATCCCCTTTGAAAAAGGTTTGTTTGTTCATTTAATACCCTTTTAAAGGTCTGTATCATATCTCCCCTGTCCTACCTGTCCTCTAGGGTGTACCTATTTAGGTCTTCAAGTCCCTTCTCATACGTCTTCTGTCGCAGGCTCCAAATCATATGCAGACAGGGGAGCGATGACCTTGTACCAGTGAAAGAGAGAGGGAGGACGCTGGCTTTGTTTTATGGGAAAGATACAACCCTCTGCTGCAGGAGAAAGGCAGCTTTGTTCTAGAAAAGGAGATGAGAATCAAGACATTATTATGGCTGACAGAAGAGAGAACTGGGTTGAAGTCCAGAAACCAAGACTGAAGCCCATTTCTCTTCTAGGTAGATAAAGAAAAGAAAGGCAAGATAATCCCTCCCCCATAACCATCACAATCTTAAAGTACCATTGCTCAGTTTCTATCACAATTCCTGCAGAAATATTGCAGAAATCAATAGTGTTGGGCAGAAGGCTACTGAGCTATATTGTTGTTGTACATAGTTACCCTGTTAGCCAAGTTGAATATCCTGTTCATATGTAAACACAAAGTACTATTGGAAATGTGTATGTTCACTGTTTATTGTAAACTGCGCTGATGCTGAATAGCGCGGTATAAAAGAGACGTTAAATAAATAAAATAAATAAATAAAATAAATAAATTAGCAAACTGGTGCATCTTTCTTTCTCAGAGCATTTGCAAAAGCCTGAGAGGTCGATACTGAAGAGGTTTGTTCATTTGGCTAACTTTGGGAATTAGCTAGACAAATCTCCATGATTAAAATTCCGCCTCCCCTACTGGCAGACTTTGTTTTCTGTGGGCAAGTCATAGCACGCACACAATTTACATGAATGAAACGAGGAAGGTTGGGGTGTTCTTAGGGCGTGGCTTGACCAGTTAATGCTGGTACTCGGCGCTGATCATTTGAAGCTATCAGGGCAACTCTGGCCGAATAGCAAGTGTAAACTTCACTGGACAACTCTGGGGCTTTTTATTCAAGTGTGGTAAAGCTTTGAAGTTACTTTATGGTGGTTGCCCAAATTAGTGCACAGTAGCTGAAAAGCTGCTGTTTTAACTGTGGGGGTGTTCCCAGCATCTGCCCAGGGTGGTTAATGCAGAGCAAAGAAATTCAACATATTAACTGTGCTGCAGATATCACAGATGCATTTAATGTCCTCTATGGAAGTGGCATTAAATATTTTGCATTATCTGCTGCCTTAACAGTTAACACATGGTAAATTGCCATACATTACCTGCAGGATGCAGCCACCCTTGCCATCAGGGTCAGCCCAAGAGTTGATTCAAGGTGTTGGCACCAGACAAACCTAAAGCCTTAGGTCCCCCTGGCTGTCATAATCTATTGTTTAGCTTCGGATGCCCTGCTCTTTGTCACTATCCCAGAAACCTCCGCCCTAGGTGACCACCTAGTTTGCCTAATGATTGGGCTGGCCCTACATGCTATGCAGTTAAGATAGGATTTACCATGCACTAATGTCAAGTTATTGCATGAAGGAGCATGTTTACTAAGCTGGGCTAATGGTTAACTTGTGCTATTTGTAACTAGGTCCCATGTTATTCATGGGACCTAGCTACAAATAGTGCATACTAAATGTTAGCCCTGCTTAGTAAAAATACTCCTAAGTATTAGTGTGGCCCTATGCTAACAGTGTGTGAGAATTCCTACGTTATCTGCTTAACATACTTTAATAAAAGGCCCCTGCTTTGTCAAGTTAATTTTAAATCAGACCAGTGGAGCCAGTTTTTGGGACACACCCATCCAGTCTGTTCATGAATATACATGAGAGAGATTTGCATACAATGGAGGCAGTGTCTGCTATTCTCTCTCGTGCTTATTCAATATGGAAATCCTGAAAACCAAACTGACTGGATGCGTCCCGAGGACTAGGTTGTGAACCACTGGACCACATATTCAAGCCACGCAGATAGGGACTACATACCAAAATAAACTTAATAGTCTTCCAATTCACTTTTCAAGTCAGCTGCTTTTTGAATGATGACCACTTAGTGAATCATTTCCTAAGGGATGATATGGTAACAGCGTGCAAACATTTTGAGATGACCATGAAGAATTTTGTGTGACTGATTGTTCTAAGGTATTTCAACATGATGAAACCTGTGCAACCAAACAATCTTCTACAAGAGAAAAATCAGTTTACATGAAAGTCTTCATATTGGAGAGGAAGGATGTGTTATCATAGAGAAGGTAGCAAAGCTCCTGAAGAGCCTGTCTATAGACATAGTTGAAGTATTTTCAGGGACGGTCTAAAATAAAATTGATACTTTTCCTGTTTATACTTGTATTGTATTGTTTTGTGACCGCTTTGATTGAAGGAAAAGGCGGAATACAAATCTGTTTAAATAAATAAATAAATAAATTACTGAACAAAAAGGACATGAAATACAGTAATGTTTGAGCACATTTCAGAAAAGGTGAGTGTCTACTGTCTAGGTTCATGCTTCTTGCCGTGTTTCTATCTGCCTTTTCATACACATATACATGTGTAGACAAGTGAGGAGAAGCCAGGATCCCAGGCCCCACCACCTGAAAAAAGCCAAAGACTAACTGCAGCTGCCCCTAATGACTCCCTTTACTCACTGCGCCTTCGCCACAGAAATATACTGAGGGCTGTGGTCGTGGAAGCAGCAAGTGGTAAAGAAGAGTGTGGCCACCAGCATGTGTTCCTCTGCCAAACCACGCCTCCCATACGGAAGGCAGTGAGGAGTGGGCTAGGGAGAGGAAAGTGCACTGCTGGATCTGTAGATCTTAAAAACCTGCTGCTACTGCTGCTGCCTTCACCAGGCCTTGAACCAACCCTGACATTAATAAATATGGAGGTAATTTTACAACAAGCCGTGTAAAGATATGTGCCATCATTGCATGTAAATTATGTATTTTTTATGACTTATGTGCAGGGATATGCCTTTACAGGTGTACTTTAGTTCAACGCGATTCTATAAGGGGCCCGATTTTCAATTGTCGGGATTTTGGAAGGGTGATGCACCTCGCCGGCGCATAGTCCTTCCCGCTGACCTCTAAACCGGATATTTAATGCCACGATGACAGCGTTGAGTATCCGGTGATTGCTGCAAAAGCTGGAAGCCACCAAAGCTAACTGGGTAGCAATGATTTGATTGCTGCCCGGTTAGCTCCAGTGCCTTAAAGATCACTAACCGGGCAGCATCTAATATCACTGCCGCCTGGTTAGCACCATTCGCTACTTTTGCTCTGTCCCAGAATGCCCCAATGCTAACCAGATAGCATCGGGGCGCGTAGGGACTTAGGAGGAGATATTCAATGGCACTAACCGTTCCGCACAGGCGACTTACTGATTTGGGTTAGAAATGACTTACTGATTTGGGTTAGAAATGGATTGAGTGGGAGGCGACAAAGGGAACAGGTACAGGGAACTCATTCTGAGGCAGAGGAGGTTATCAGTGGTGTGCCACAGGGATCTGTCCTTGGTCCGATTCTGTTTAACATATTTGTTAGTGATATTGGAGAAGGACTGTCGGATACGTTTTTTGCAATAGAGAGGCACACAGGAAAGAGTCAATAACACGAGGAGTGCACAAATGCAGGTGAGAAAATATGCATTGTTCTTTTTCAAGCCGATGTAAAAATCCTGCCTTACAGCCCTGCGCTAAAGCTCAGCGCAAGGTTATTTAATGCAAGCCTAGCCAGAGGTTTTGCTCTCTGATGTAGGCAAACAGCAGGCAAACAAATTGTTCATAAAGTCTAGGCTAAACAAGGAGAGCAAGCCAGATGATGCACACACGGGTCTGCGTTAGCACAATCCTTATCTTATGCACACAAAAAAAATATGTTTGGAATGTTATGTGCATATGCTGGAATTTTCTCTAGTGCACAAACAGCAATTTTCTGATCAGAATAATATTGATGTGTACTCGCTGGGTAGCATTCCAACACAAGCATATAACATTGTTCAAGCACAAGTCTCCTAGTGATTTTTATCACCACTCTTGTCAGCAAAGCAAGCAAAAAGCTGTAAGTGATACTTGTACACTCAAGACAGAGAAGAAACAGGCATAAAGTCCTCACCAGTGCTGACTGCAGACCTATGATCTAACTCTCTATGCCTCCTCAGACCTTAAAATACTACCGGTGTTGAGCGCAGCCTTCTGTGCACTTCTCTCCATTTGTACTGAATAGCTAATTGCTTCATTAGCATGGATTTAAATATGCTGTGCACCACTATCTGCTCAAAGCTTTCTGCACAGTTAACGCACAAAGATTGTGCACAAAAAATGAGCTAAGCTGTGCGCAAAGCCTAGTGCACTTTACTGCATCGGTTCCTGTTGGCAATTTTATAACTGGGACTCTAGGATAAGAAAGTAAGCAGATGTCTATTTTTAATTTTTTTTTAGGTGCCTATGTCTTTATAAAAGCTAGCGCAAATGGTAGGGATCATGCCTTAAAAGCAGATGCATAAACGAAGGTGCATGTATTTTATAATCCGTGCGTGAACTGACAAACTCCACACATTCTCCACTGAGACTGTGCCCCCGGCTACCCCTCCTGGCAAAGTAGAAGCATACATGCCAAACATGCACACTTTTATGCTAGTCGGTACTTTATAAGAGGTTATTTGTGGCCATGTATGCATGCAATCGACTTTATAAAATTACCCCCTATGGGGCTGATTTTGTAAGGGAGTCTCGTATAGATATGTGCCATTTAACTGCACTTATGCACGTGGCGCTTTAAGTGGTCGCTATTCAGTAAGCGCAAGTGTAAGGACAATTGCGTGTATTTTCAGTGTGAGCTTGTACAAGAGCGGAGCATAGGTGGACCCTAAATATACACACATAAGATATGAAATATTATAACTTACACGTGTTCTTGAAAGCTCTAGGCACCATATTTACCACCCTGGTGCTTTACAAATTGGCTCTTCTGAATATTGGCCCCTAGGACAGGCAGTTGACGTTCAAACCAACATGGCCAATGCCTAGACCTCTGTCTGCATCATGCTAGAAAATTTGATAACTTCAATGTATACTGACTCCTTGTTTGTGTATTTTTTATTTATTAATTTAACTTTTTTTTTTTTCTATACTGCCTTTCGACAATTCAAAGCGGGTTACAAAGAACAAGAATGTGTACAGGGCATGGATATGCGCTCTGTTTTCCATTGTAACATAACAAAACAATAACAATGCTGCCAAAAGCCTGCATAAGGTTGGCACGAAGGCGTGATATTTCTTCTAACCCAGACAGAATTGATAATATGGGCTGTGTTGGCCTGACCTTCAAATGCTGGTCCTGGATTCTGTCTTCATTTTTCAGGCCATGTGCAGGGCCCAACAAACCTTCGTTCTGAAAGAAAACAGAAGTGTTTTATGTATTTGTTGTAATTGCATGCCTACTATACACACCATGACTTTTTTGCATGCACAAAATGATCGTGCGCATGCGCACACAAGTAATTTGTGCAAACACTTAGGGTATGTTTACTAAACCGCGCTAATGTGCGCAGCGCACATTAGCGTGCGCTAAGGTACCTTAGCGCACGCTAATTTCGCGTTTATTATTTTATTTATTTATTACAGGCTCTCATATACCGCTCTATTTAGCATCAGCGCGGTTTACAATATAACAAAAGACCAGAGCAACAAGCTGTTTGGTTTTACATAGAACAGGCTTTATATGTGCCCCGCACAGGTGCGCGCCACACTAAAGTGCCCGCTCATGTGCGCGGCGCGCTGATGTGCGATAGAGGCGTGGAAAGTCTCCCGGAGGGCGGAGGAAGGCTCCCCAGGGGCGGAGAGAAGGGGTCAATGGGTGGAGAGTGGGAGGGGAGAGGCTCACCGCACAGTAGCGGGGCTGAAATTCAAGGAAAAAAATACCGCGAGTGAAAACCTCGCGGTAGAGCCGATTTAAAGGGAAGAGAAACCATTTCTGTCAGCAATGTACAGCAAAACCAGGGAAACCTACAAAACAGTGATAAGTGTGATACATGTGCACGGTACAAAAGTACAAATAAAAATTGAAAAGGACCCCAACAAAATTTAAAAAAAGGATAATCAAGCTGGGCAATAGTGATAGTAATGGGAAACATAAAAAAATACTCCCAAGAAAGCCACAAAAAATAAATATGAATTTTGGAAGGGCCTACGCTCCGTCCCCATACAAGGTGAATGATCCCACAGTGAAATAGCACTGATCAGGGTTTCCCTCTCCATTGGACAGGTTACCTATGGCATACACATGTTCCACAACAGCAGGGCAGGCAGGTCGGAATGGGCAACTGGACAGATGCTGGGAAAGGGGATTCAGAGGGCTGCAGGCGGCACATGCTGTGGTGCAGCTGGGGCACAGTGCGGACTAGGCAGATGCCTAGATGGCACTTAGGAATGCTGAAACTGAACAGCAGCCAGACAGCAACTGATGAGGGACCAACATGGGCACGAGAGTGTTTATCACAGTGTCACAGGGGATAGTACCCAGCAGGTACCCCCAAGGGCACAGAACATTGGCAGGCGGTGATTGGGGGACGTGCGGACAGATATGCAGGCACCCCTACCCCAGAACCCGCACCATAGGCAGCCACCTACCCGCACACAGGATGGCCTGAGACTGCGTACCACCAGCACCACCAGCAGAAGGGCATGTCAGCATGGTGACACAGGGGTACTGGAGGTGGAGGGGGGCAGTGGCAGCTGCCCAGAGCAGACCATGGCCTAGCCCTGTGTAGGTGGGTGCAATGCACTGCAACAGACAGGCCCTGCCGGACAAACAGTCATGGTATCATCAGGGAATGCACTATCTCTGTGGCAACATGGTGGTGCAGTGCACACAACCAGTGAGTTTGGAGACAGAAGGTCACAGGTTCAAGCCCCAGCTGGGGCTCCTCCCAATCCAGTCCCCATATTTTACCCACAACTATATCGTGATAGTAAAGACGAACCTTTATTGCAGAGAACATAAGCATGGCTCAAACACCTCTATTTTTACCCTACAGAGCACAGACACCAGAAACATGCACATTACCTAGAGCAGATTCCCCCAAATGCAGTCCTGGAGGGCCACAAATCCTTCAGGGTTTATGCTGTCTCCAATCTAAGGATAGAGCGGTACTGGTGGTGGAGGTGGCAGCAGCTGGTGGCAACAGCAGACCATGGCCTAGCCCTGTTCAGGTGGGTGCCGTGCACTGCAACAAACAGGCCCTGTCGGATGTACAGTCATGGACTCCCCAGGGAATGCAGCACATCTGTGGCAACACGGTGGTGCAGTGCACACAGCCAGTATGTGCAAGAGCAGAAAGTCACAGGTTCAAAGCCCAGCTGGGGCTACTGCCAATCCAGTCCACATATTTTTCCCACAACTAAACCGTGATAGTAAGGACAAATCTTTATTGCAGAGAACATACGCATGGTTAATACGCCTATATTTTACCCCACTGAGCACAGACACCATAAACAGGCGCATTACCTAGAGCAGAGTCTCCCAAATGCAGTCCTGGAGGGCCAAACACCATTCAGGTTCCATGCTGCCTCTAATAAAGATGCCTGTGCTGCATATCTATGCACCACCCCCATGGTATGCAGATATATCTCATGCATATTCATGAGGGACAGCATGAAAACCCGAACAGTGTTTGGCACACCAGGACTGGAGTTGGGAACCTCTGCCGTAAAGCAGCAGCCAACAGGGGCAGACACACCCACACCCACACCCACAGGCCCCATTGGCCAATGCCTCCTGGAGAGGCAGGGCATTGGGCCCTGCGTGCATCTCCCAATAATAGCACTTGCATACCTTAGCAATGCCACCCTACACCTGGGTATACGGTACACAGCTATCAAACGTATGCTATGAGTACTGGCAGATAGCAATTCCTACGTTAAACACAGCTTGCTGATTGAGCTCCATCATAACAATCTTTCTGATGTCTGCGGTGTGTGCTTCAGGTCTAGTCTCTGACAGTGTTTACCACCCTGGGGAGTGACCCCCAACAGTATTGCATACCATATCCATGCCTGTACTGTGCCCAGGACTGGTGTGGTGGCCAGGGCTGCTTAACTCCTCTATAGTAGCACAATGCTGGCATAGGTGTGGGAGTGTGTGTCTGTCTATCCAGTGTGTGGTGACTGCAAACACTCTCCACAGCCCACACTGCCAGCACTGTTGCCAGTATTGGCCTGCCAATGTGCATAATGAGGAGCAAGGTACCATGGGTATAGCCCGGACAGGGTGGCCTGGCCAGGATGCATCTGCACAGGGCATAGGACAATGGCTGGGACATTGTAGTGCCTGGCCACCACCTACACAGACAGGGTGGCCACAGCATGTCCTGCTGTGAGATCACTCACACCCTGACTGTGCAGTGACCATGGCATGGCTAGGTACCCCCATAGTGCTGTATAGTATTTCTCTCATGTGATATTTATGGGTTTTCTTTTGGGGCCCAGTCACTGATTTATCTGCTTGCTGTGTATGCTGACATCCCAGTTCTGGGTGCATGCATTTCCACTGGGAACATGCATTATGGACTAGCTAGCAGACTGTTTGCAGCTGGTATGTGTCTTGATGGAGTGGCTTGCAGGGTGCAGTGGCTGAAGGCTTGCTGCAGGAGAATATCAGATAGTGGTGGGGTGCAGCTTAGCATATCCAGGCCTAATGTCTGTCTGCTATTGCGGTATGGATGTGTACAGAGCTGCATTGACTACCCTGTAGGTGTCTGTTCCCCAGCAGGACCGGGGTTGATGGCCCCCTCTCCTGCCACCATTGCAGGGAGGTAGAGTGTGGATCTGTTGATGGGAGACCCTGTTTGCCACCCTCAGCCCTGGAGGAGGAGGGTGGTGGTACATAATCCTCCAAGGGGTCCATAGGGGCTACACCTGCCTGAGACATACAGATATATCCAAGGTGTGTCTGCAGAAGCTACCTATCTCCCACATTAGCACTGCTGGGGACCTGCAGCATGGTCTATTTCTGCCATGGAAGGTGCTGTGGACCTGGTGCTGGGCGCCTCACTGCACCATCAGGGTGAGCACAGTACCCGCACAATGTGATGGTGTGTAGCTACTCTGTGCCAGTAACACACATGGTCAGTTCCCCCTACCAGGCCGAGGTGCTGTGGGGGTGCATACCCCATCTTGTGTTCATCTATAGACAGCTGATTTGCATGTGCAGTGCATCATGGGTACGGGTGGGCTAACCCTATCCTGGTGACCACAGCAGACTGTCTGTGTGGTGACGTGCAGTCCCTCTGCAGCCAGCCTGGGGCTTGCCAGCAGCTATAGAGCTGTAGCCTACTGGTTACTTCACTGCCTGTGGAGCCAGAGGTCATGGATTTAAACCCACAGTGGGGTTATTTGATAGGACTGCCCAAAGCATTATCTCTTTTTAATGTACATTATTGCTGCCAGCAAAAACACCCTCAGC
Organism: Ichthyophis bannanicus; assembly: GCA_033557465.1. NCBI lineage: Eukaryota > Metazoa > Chordata > Amphibia > Gymnophiona > Ichthyophiidae > Ichthyophis > Ichthyophis bannanicus. The sequence continues at coordinate 198,941,510 of CM066038.1, read as the reverse complement.
GTACTGTACCCATAAGGTGCCTCAGAGGGCGCTTTATAGGGCGCCCTATAGGGCACCTTATGGTTACCATCCACATAAGGTGCACTATACGTTATCCTGTGGAGCGACTTATAGGGTGCCCTATAGGGGACATTATAGGGTGCCGTGGCGGACAGTGCACTTTATAATGTGCCCTATGGAGTGCCTTATAGGGTGCCTTATGCGGCACCTTCAGTTACGGCACGTGAGGGTGTGTTTGCTGGCAGCAATTAATAAAACACAAATAAAGTGCTGCAGGAAACAATACTTACATGTCAAAGCTGATGCCTCAGCCAGCCTTACGTATTAGGCACACTGGGGATTGAACTCATGACCCCTGTATCATCAGTCAGTGCCTTAACCATTGTGCTGCACTGTTGTTTCTCCTTGCATATCAGCGCACCTACTTAAGATTTTCATGTGTTTAAATGCACAGTGCTTCCATCAAACACAGTGCTATGACCTTGCTGTGCCTCATAGGGCACCCTATATGGCGCCCCATAGGCCACCCTTTCAGCAACATTGTAGGGTGCCGTGGCGGACAGTGCACTTTAAAATGTGCCCTCTGGGGTACCTTATGGGGTGCCTTATGCAGCACCTTATATTACAGTGCTTTGAGAGTGCATTTGCTAGCAGTAGTAATTAAAATAAAATTAAAATGCCTCATAATGCAATGTTACACATACCAGGTAGTGCCTCTGCCAGCCTTATTCATTGGGCACAGTGGGGGATTGAACCCATGATCCTGGCACCATCAGTCAGTGTTTTAACCATTGTACTGTGGCTCTGTTCCTCTACTTATACATCAGCGCGCCTGCTTATGCTTCCCGCGCACGTTTCTCATGCGCTACTGTGCGCGGCGCACACTAGCGCGCAGCGCACATTAGCACACGATTAATCCCGGTTTGCTTTTTTAAGACTGACACGCCCACTCCTTGTATGGCATCCTGCACACTAACGTGGCGCGCACGTTAGGAGGGTTTAGTAAACATACCCCTTAAATTTAGGAGCATAAATTTTAAACGCCATAGGATGAATTTTCAGCTGAAAACTAAGGGGCATATTTACTAAAGGTTAACATGTGTTAAGTAATGTTAACATTCGTTCAGTGCTGCCACTGATCATTTATTTCTAAGGGCGATTGCAGCACTTAACACCTGCTAACTTTCATTAACGTACTTTAACCTTTAGTAAACATGCCCCTAAGTATGGCCGAAAGTAGGGCATAAATTTAGGAGCCTAATTTAGGAGCTCAATAATCTACCACCCTTCACCCTTGTTAAACTATTGTATATTACCAAAGCTAGAGTGAACCCACAGTAACTGAATCATATCATATAATTATTTTTGTTTTTGTCGGAAGTTTTAGCCGTGAGAGATTACTCCCTCCTGAGGCAGAACTTCCCTTTTAATCACTCAATGTGGTAACCTAACCACTGTATAAAACCATGTGAAGTAATTGCATACCTTATCTTATGCTACTACACATATACCCAATACCTTATTAATAACTTAAATGCAAAAATTACAATTATTAGAACAAAGTTGGATTTTCCGATTAAAATCAGTGGAACCCAGGGGGCTAAACCTTGAACTTGATTGGGCTAGCCTACTATGATGTCATGGAGGCGGGGTTGAGCTTATTCTTTAAATGCCCAGCGCTGTTTTTTAGGATCTTGCTGAACAAGTTGAACTGAGATACCAGCTGGAAAGAACAAAGAAAATTCCTCCTTATCTGCCATTAAATTGCGGATTGAATGAGAGATGAGAATTTCCACGCTGGACTTCATTTTAGATAAGTAAAGTTTGGAGCGGAAAGTAAAGCGTTGATACATGGCCGGAAGGGAAGAACGGCTCAAAACGCAGTACTGTGTTCGTGTGAATTCTGCATTTAAGTTATTAATAAGGTATTGGGTATATGTGTAGTAGCATAAGATAAGGTATGCAATTACTTCACATGGTTTTATACAGTGGTTAGGTTACCACATTGAGTGATTAAAAGGGAAGTTCTGCCTCAGGAGGGAGTAATCTCTCACGGCTAAAACTTCCGACAAAAACAAAAATAATTATATGATATGATTCAGTTACTGTGGGTTCACTCTAGCTTTGGTAATATACAATAATTTAGGAGCTCAGCTTTTTTTGAAATTGGGTCCATGGTAGATAACTACCAAAGGTTTCACTTGTGACAGATGGTAATTTTATAAAGAAGTTTTGCACATAAAACAGCATTTTATGTCTGTAAATGTGCTCTTATAAAATTATGTCCTACCTAAAAATGTACAGTGCAAGCTGATGTGTATTGAATAGTAGGCAGGCACAGGGATAGAGTTTGGACAGAGCATGGGTATACTCACGATTTACATGCATATTTTAAAATATATGCACATATGCACACCTTCTCTTCAGTAAGCATAATGCCCATATCTGCAGTGTATGTGCAATTTCAGCAAGATTTACACTAGTATTTTATAGTCAGAAAGGCACTTATGTGTCTTTATAAAATAGGTGCCGTCCTGTCCACTTGACCTAGGCATCTTGTTATAAAATTACCCTCAAAGGTCTTAGCATTGGCATTCTGAAGTTTCAGCTGGGGGAGGGGCTTCCCTTCTGATAAGATCAAGGAGCTAGAGGTCGCTCTTTGAGAGACAGAGTGGGAGGGAATTCTGATGCTCCAGCTCAATGTCTCTGAGATTGTCACAGCCTTTCTATTGAGAACGCACAAAAGGGGAATCCAATTTATCACATAGTCACATAGAAAAGAATTATGTAGCTGGGATTCAAAAGTAAACAAGTAACAAACTAAGAATGGCACTTTGCCAGTCAGAAATTTGCAAAATATCTATAGTTATAACAGTATGCTTAAAAGAAACTTTCAAAAGCACAGTGAGAGAGGTTAGAGAAGATTACCATTGCTCAGTTTTGATCACATATTTCCTGCAGAGAGATTGCAGAAACCAGTGTTCAGCATAAGGCTACTGAGCTAATTACCAGACTGGAGCATCTTTTTCAGAGCATTTGCAAAAGCCTTAAAGGTTAATACTAAAAAGGTTTCTTCCAGATCATGCTTAAAAATCCCCCCTCCGTTGCTGACTATCTATAATTTATGTGGACAAGTCATAGCATGTGCAGAATTTACATGGATAAAATGAGGCTGCATGAGGGCACTCCTGGGACATGGCTTAACACTGACCAGTTAAACGGGGTTACTTACCTGTAACGGTAGTTCTCTGTGGACTGCAGGATAAGTCAGCCACACCTGGTGACGTCCTCCGATGGCGCCGTACAAGGAAGCGCTCTCTAGAGCTCAGAAACCTTCTGAGCATGAGCCAGAGGCCCAACCCACTAGCCAGCCCCTAGCTGAGGCCCAATATGTCCCTAGCTGAGCGCTAGCACGAAAATTGCTAGGGGGCAGGTGGAGGCCGACCTCAGCCTGGGGAGGTGGGTGGGGTAGTGTGGCTGACTTATCCTGCTGTCCACAGAGAACTACCATTACAGGTAAGTGACCCCATTTTCTCCTTGGACAAGCAGAATTCGTCAGCCACACCTGGTGCCTCCCTAGCTGCGTGATAGTGCGGTGTTACAGTGGAGAGGGAGGCCGAGACCAAGTGAAGTATTATCGCTTTTATTGCAGCATGCTATAATTGACAGCGCAAGGTGTCAGTGACAGTGCCAGGAACCAGTAACAGTGCAAGGTATCATAAACAACAGTGCAAGAAGCATTGTGCAAGATAGCATAGTAGTGCACTGGAGCCAACATGGCCCAAGAACGTAGAACTCACAAAGGCCAACATGGCCGAACATAAGGGACTGGTGCGGCCGAACTAAGATGAAAACACTCAGCCATAACAGTTAATCAAGATTTGTCTCAATGTTCAGGAAGAGGGAGCGTAGAGCTCACTGCTGTATAGTCCTCCACCCTTCGTTGGTGGCTGTGGCGAGGACCGCCTGGCCAAACGCGCATCGCCCGTGAGTGTCAAGGTCCACACAATAGTGCTTCTGAAAAGTGTGGACGGAGGACCAAGTAGCAGCTCTGCAGATGTCCGTAATAGAGACAGAGTGCAGGTTAGTGATGGTAGCTGCCAGGGCTCTGGGATGGTGAGGCCCAATGTTCTACGCTTCATGGGCACCCGCCTGGTGGTGGCAGAATGCGATGCAGTCTGAAATCCAGTGGGCCACTGTGATCTTGTGACAGGCTGTCCTGGCCTGTTGGGGTTGTAAGAGACAAACAGCTGGGAGCCCTTTCGTAGTGGGTGTGTTCTCAGAAGGTAGATGCGGAGTGCTCTGGTGCAGTCCAGGGTGCGAAGCCTTTGCTCTTCCAGAGAGGAGTGGGGCTCCGGGTAAAAGGTGGGCAGCTGAATAGATTGGTTGATGTGAAAAACTGATGCTACCTTGGTTATGAACTTGGGGTGCATACGCAGGGTAGCCCTGTCATGGAGAAGCTGCATGTATGGAGGGTGCGACATGAGAGCTTGTAGTTTACTGATCCTACGTGCTAATGTAATGGCAATAAAGAAAAGTGTTTTCCAGGTCAGGTGTTTCAAGGATCCTGAGAGCATGGGCTCGAAAGGCAGCTGTGTCAACTGGTGTAGGACCAGGTTGAGGTCCCAAGATAGGACGGGTGTGCAAACCGGAGGCTTCAAGTTGTTCAGACCTTTCATAAAGCTGCCCACTAGGGGTAGGGAGGAGATGGTGTCACTACCTATCCGGTCGTGAAGAGCTGCAATTGTGGAAAGATGCACCTGAATGGAGGTAGTTTTGAGTCCTTGATCGGAGAGAAAGGTGAGGTACTGTAGAATGTGTGGTACCGGACATGTGGTCGGGTTTAACCCTTTTGAAGTACACCACAGGCTGAATCGTTTCCATTTCAGGCCATAAGACTTTCTCATGGAAGGTCGCCTGGCAGCAAGGATAATGTGTTGGACCTCCTTGAGTATATTGAGGGAGGAGAGGTTCACCCTCTCAATCTCCAAGCTGTCAGAGCAAGCGCCTTCAGGTTGGGGTGCAGGGTGCGCCCATTGTCCTGGGAGAGAAGGGATGAGTGAAGAGGAAGGTGGCGTGGTTGAGCTTGTGCCAGGCAGGTGAGGGTTGGGAACCACATCTGCCTGGGCCAGTGTGGAACCACCAGGATTATGTGGGCCTTCTCCTGGACCACCTTCTGTAGTGTTTTGGAGATCAGGGGAGTGGGAGGAAATGCATACACGAGACACCACTCCCCCTAGCACACGTCGAAGGCATCAGAGGCTACGCTGAGGACTGACGGGCGTTTCGAGCAGAATAGGTGGCACTTCCTGTTCTGTTCTGTGGCAAAGATGTCGATCTGTGGCTTGCCCCAGCGGAGAAAAATGTCGTTGGCAATCTCGAGGTCCAGAGTCAATTCGTGGAGACTCAATTGTTGGCTCAACCTGTCCGCTAGCACGTTCTCCTCGCTCGGGAGGTATGACGCTTGCAGCCAGCAACGGTGTGCAAGGGCTAGGGACCAGATGGTGACAGCCTCCTTGCACAAGGTTTGCAATCCCATTCCTCCTTGCTTGTTGATATAGAACATGGCCACTTGGTTGTCTGGATGAGACAGACTTGTTCTTGATGTGTAACTGGAAGGCTTGCAGGGCATATCTGATTGCCCTGAGTTCCAGGAGATTTATGTGGCAGGACGCCTCTGACTTCGTCCAGGCACCTTGTGTGCAAAGTTGGAGAATGTGGGCTTCCCATCCAATCGGTGATGCATCTGTGGTAATAGTGACCTCGTGGCTGGGTTGCTAGAGGCATCTCCCCACTGTGAGGTTCTGTTTGTTGATCCACCATCGGAGGCTCAGCTTGGTACTTGCGTTCAGAGTTACGCGTGTGGACAGGGGCTGTGTGTGTTGGTTCCAGCAGGACCTCGAGCGCCATTGAAGGGTACGCATGTGTAGCCGCGCAAGGGGCAGGACTTGAGTGGTGGCGGCCATGTGGCCCAGGAGCCTTAAGAGATTCCGGGCAGTTGTTGTCGTCTGTGAGGTGACTTCCAGGGCCAGGACAGATATCCTCTCCGCATGGGGAGCAGGAAGAAAAGCCTTCAACTCCACTGTGTCTATGTAGGCTCCAATGAACTCCAGCTGTTGTGTTGGGGTGAGGTGTGACTTCTGATAGTGGATTAGGAACCCGAGGGAGCTGAGTTGGTGGATTGTCTTTTCGACTGCTGCTTGGGTTTCCTTCGCCGATGGCGATGATATGAGCCAGTTGTCCAAGTACGGGAAGACATGAATGCCCTGTTTGCGCAGGCATGCAGCTGCCACTGCCACACACTTGGTGAATACCCGAGGGGCTGGGGATAGGCCGAATGGCAGGGCTCTGTACTGGTAGTGGCCTTCCAGGGCCCGAAAACATAGATATTTTCTGTCGCCTGGGTGGATTGGAACATGGGTGTAGGCATCCTGGAGATCCAAAGCTGTCATCCAGTCGCCGGGCTGCAGGAGAGGTAGGATCGAGCCCAGCGAATACATACGAAATCTCTCTGTGTGGATGAATTTGTTGAGGTTCCTGAGGTCGAGGATGGGGTGTACCCCTTCCGACTTCTTGAGCACCAGGAAGAATCTGGAGTAGAAGCCTTGGTTGATTTGATTGTCCGGGACGGGTTCTATTGCCTGTGACCCCAGGAGACGGGTCAATTCTTTGTGCATCTGCAGGGGTCCCTCTCTGGGGTTGGCTTGGGCTGGAACTGCCCGCTGGTAAGGAGGGAACCAGAAGCACAAGTGGTAGCCTTTTAAAATGATCTGTAGAACCCATCTGTCGGTGGAAATATGTTGCCAGTGTTCGAAGAAAGTGGACAATCTGCCCCCACTGGGAGCGTGGATCTCGCCTCCTGTTGCTGTTTGTCAAAAGGAAGGGCCACTTTTCCCTTGGGCGGGTGGCTGTTTCTTCTGTTTCCTGTCCCTTTGGTGCTTCTGATGCTGGGGTGCACCATATGAGGGTTGGAAAGCTGTCTGTTTGTAACGCTGAGGTTGCCATTTACGGTAAGAGTTATAAGAGTTATAATTCTTGTGTGAAGGGTAGGGCTTGCGGTTGAAGTTGCCTTTCATATTGGAGGAGCGTTCCAGCCCATCCTCAGCGAGGGTCTGGAGGGTGGTACAGTGCTCCTTCATGTCATTGACAGTATTGGTGACTTTTTCCCCGAAGAGGGACTCACCGTTGCAGGGGGTATCAGTTATTTGCTCGTGTGTATCTTCACGGAGTCCCGATGCACGCAGACGCTAGTCTTCTGGTGGAGATGGCAGTACCAACGGTTTGGGTGGCTGTCTCGAAAGCATCATACACTGTACTTATTAGGTGTTTGCTGCATTCCTTGAGGTCACTGAGGGTGGACGTAGCTGTTGCTTGGACTTCCGGTGGGAGGGAAGCCATGGTCTCTTTGAGGGTTCCCAGTAGTGAGTCCTGGAACAGGATATGCTGGAATTGATGCACAGCAATCCTGGCATTTAGCATGGACCCCTGGAAGACTTTCTTTCCCACGTTGTCCAGTAGTTTTGGGTCTCTCCCTGGTGGGGAGTTTGCGTGGGTGCGCGATGACTTTATGCACTTCAAGGCAGAGGACACCACAATGGAATGGTAAGGGACTCTTTCCAAAGCCTGGTGCTTGTCTGACTTGGTATTTGGTGTCAAGTTTGCGTGGGCAAACGAGTGTGGAGGCCGGGCTCTGCCAGATTTTTGCCTGTGTGTCCAGCAGGCGCTGGTGGACTGGAAAAGAGACAGGCAACTTTGGTACATTGATGTACATGAGGACTTCAGGTCCAGCTTGTTCCGGAGGGTCCAATGGCGTAAGGGCCAGGGTGGATGCCACCTTATGCAGGAACCTGGGATATGTGAGGTCTTCTGCGGTCGGTGTTGCTGAGGGAGTGCCAGTGCCTGTGCTCAAGGCCACAATGGACCCCTCCTTTGAGGTTGAGGCTGTTGCGGCGGCAGGGTCCTTGTCTGGGGGTTCAGAGCCTAGAGGCGCTGCTCCATCCTCTTCCTCCTCCTCTCCTGAGCTGAGGAGGGATGAGGGCTTGGAGTAGTCGGTGTGATTGCTGCACTGTGTATTCTCGTTATTCCGCTCTGGGCTCGTGGTTCGGCCGTCCGGAGATGCAGAGGCAGACTGGATACCTTCTTGTAGAAGAGAGGTGAGATTGGATAGCAGCTTCAATATTGCCCCTTGGTTAGGGAGTGCTTGCTTGAAGTTGTCAGGTTTTGCAGGTGCAGGAGGAGGAACAGAGCTGTTGTTAGCAGTGTTGGCCCCATAGCTGGTCCCAGCATCCACCGGCGTGGTTTTGGCCTCCAAACCTGTAGGACGGCGCTCTTTGTGGTGGTGCCGGTGCCTCCTGCACTTTTCACTGACATCGGGGCTGTGAAAGGGCTTGCAACGGCGTTTCCGGGATGAGCCACGGTCCCTGCTCCGATCGTGGCTCCTGCTTCTGCTCTGATCGTGGCTCTGGAATTTCCCCGAATGGCGCTTGTAAGGGGACTCCCTCCTGGCATGTCTCTGCCCCGACAGGGATTCCCTGAGGGGGGAGTGTCCAGTGTCAGCGCTGGGAGTGGGCGGAGCTTCGTGGTGACTTCGGTCAGCCTCCTGATGGTGTTGTCCAATGGCGTGCAAGTGGGTGAATCCATGCAGGTTTTACCCCTGTTATTGTACATGGGCCTGGTGGCCTTAGTGGATAAGAGAGCAGTGATGTTTGTCATGATCTTCCCCTGGTAAAACCATGTTGCCTCAGATCATGCAATCCATTGGTTTCCAGAAAGTCCACTATTCTATCTTTCAAGAGTGTCTCCATTACTTTTCCCACCACAAAGGTAAGGTTTACCAGCCTATAGCGTGTCACCTCTTCTCTATTACCACTTTTGTGAAGAGGCACCACATCAGCCCTTCTCCAGTCCTGTGGAACCTCTCCTTTCTCCAAGGATCTATTAAAAACATCCTCTAAAGGCCCTGCCAGAACCTCTGAGTTCCTTTAGTATCCTTGGATGTATCCCATCCAGTCCCATGGCCTTGTCCACTTTCACTTTTGCAAGCTGTTCAAAAACATCGTCTTCTGTGAATGATGTAGTATCTACTCTCGTCCCATTTGAATATTTGTCAATCACAGGTGGTCTGTCTCCAGGATTTTCTTGAGTGAATACAGAACAGAAGCATTTGTTTAACCTTTCGCTTTTTCAATGTCACTTTCCACAAATCCATCCTTGGTTCTTTTGAGTCTTGCAATTCCACCTTTGATCTACCATGTCTCCTCAATATAGCTGAAAAAGGCTTTGTTTCCACGCTTCACAACTTTAGCCATCTTTTCTTCTGCCTAGGATTTTGCTATCCTTATTTCTCTTTTTGTCTCTTTTACTTTTATCCTGTATTCTTTTCTGTGTTCCTCTGTTTGCAGACTTCTGAATTTTGTGAAAGCTGTGGTTTTTTGCCTTAATTTGTGCAGCCACTTCTTTGGTGAACCATATAGGTTTTTATTTACTTTCCTTACATAAAATTAATTATTTATATATTTAACCTTTTTTTTTAATACCACCTTATCGGGGAATCAAGGCAGTTTGCAAGGAACAGGAACTTAACAGTTTGCATAGAACTCTGAGATATTTAAAAGTTACAGCTTATATGCGGCAACTTATATACAGAGGAGGGGGGAGGGGTGGGAGGAGTGCAGGAGAAGACATGTAAGAGTGTCCAAAGGTTGGTGCAGGGGAGAGCAATGCTCAGCTGTTGAAATGTTCCTTAAATAGTAGTGTTTTGAGGTCTTTGCAAAATTTCTTTAGTTCCTGAGTTTCCCTGAGGTTGCTGGGGTATTCATTCCACAGGCCGAGTGCATAATTTGCTAACATTATCCTCCTTGGGCTCCCACAAGCAACATTGAACCCGCTTAGGTTAGCCATGAACTCTGCAGCAAGAATACTTACCGGAACATCTAGATCGGAGCACATAACTCCAGTACTGATGAGCCTACACTGGCTGCCTTTACACGCCAGAATCATATACAAAGCCCTCGTTCTAACCTTCAAGGCCTCAAGAAATCAGCCCCCCACCCCGCTTACCAAGCTCATCCAGCCCATTCCACCAAACAGAAACAGACGCTCGTCATGTATGAACAAACTAGAAGTGCCTAAAACAATCACGAAATGCTCAAAGACAACAGCCAATAGAGCCTTCTCACTATTTGTACCAGGAGCATGGAACTCCCTCCCCCCAGAAATCCGTTCCATTACTAATATCATTTCGTTCAGAAAGGCTATCAAACATCATCTGTTCTTAAAATACTATTCCAATCTCATCCCCCCCAGCCAATCCCAAAATAATACATGTCTTCACCAAAACCCACGCTTAACACAACCCCAACTAGAAAATTTGATAGCCTGACACTCCTCCTGTTACCTATCCATTCTTCATACTACAATCCCTAACCATGCCCTTCGTATGATGTTTAATCTTCTTCTTTACGTAACACTGTACATAGTTTTTCTCCCTGTTATCCAAGTTTGTATCCCTTGTTTATTGTAAACCCAATGTAACTTGTTACATTGTTGTATGTTTTGTTCCAGTGTAAACCGCACTGATTGTAATAGCGTGGTATATAAGAAATGCAAATAAATAATTAGAGAAGGCTCTGTTGCAAGTTTTCTGTTTCTTGTGTGTTATTTCTGATGGTAGGTCGAGGAGGTTTGCATTGCATTTTCACCTTGTTCTGTTGGTAGCTGATGTGCAGATGAGAGATTCTAGGTATGTTGAAGATTTTTCATATAATGTTTTGAAAATGATCATGGTTGATTTATATTTGACTCTGCTGTATACAGGTAGCCAGTGTAGATTTTTCAAAATTGGTGTGATGTAGTCCCTCTTTTTTTGCATTTGCTAGGGAGCGTGCTGCAATGCTTTGGGCCAACTGTAGCTGGTGAAGAGTATGTTTAGGGAGTCCTTGGTATATACTGTTGCAGAAATCCAGTAGGGGGAATATGAGTGCCTGGAGTACAAAGCGGAAGTCTGAGGTTGCTAATATAAGTTGAAGGATGCATAGTATTTTCATCTTGTAGTATATTGCTTGTGTGGTTTTGTTGATGTCGGGGGGGGGGGGGGGGGTGAAGGTGCACTGTTGGTCATTTGTTATGCCCAGGTATGTATTTCAAGCTCCATGTTATGTATTTTGTTAGTTTTGGGGAATGAGAGTGATTTGTTTCTGGAGATATGTAGTACGTCTGTTTTCTTATAGTTGATCTGTAGTCCGTGTTCGTGTAGTCATTGTGAGATTTCTTGGAAACATGAAGATATTTTATGTAGGTTTGGATTGCAGATTTCGTAGGGTGTGAACATCATGATATCGTCTGCAGAGATCCTGTACTGAATGTTGTGTTTGTGAAATATGGCAGATGGGTTGAAGTGAAGTGAGGATAGTGCGGAGCCTTGTTTGACTCCTTTATGTTGTCTGTTTGGGGTTGATTTGTTTGTCCCTATGCATACTTGTTTTTGGCAGTCTGAAAGTTATGATTGTATCCATTTAAGATGGGTGCCACCAATTCCAATGTATTGTAGTCTGGCAAGAAGGAGGTTGTGTGGAATTGAGTCGAATGCTGCAGTTATGTCCAAGAAGATTAGGATATATGGTAGTTGATCTTGTCAATGTTATTGTATCAAGAGTTATTATATCCATTGCCCCTCTTATTGCCTCTTGAAGTTTAGTTTGCTGCAATTCCAGACTCCTCTTCCCTCTTGTCACTGATTTGTGGATTAATACGATGCTTATTAGCAATGTTATGTTCTTATTGAGAGATACGTCCTGCACTTGTTTTTTCCCATATATCACCCCCTTTCCCTAGTTTAAATGCTTATCCACATATTGCCTGCATTTTTCACTTAGGATCCTATTCCTGCCACAGAGAGATGCAGCTCCTCACCACAGTACAGCCTCTTGTTCCATCTATTGCCTCAGTTGCCTAGATATCTAAATCCTTCTCATTTACACCAGGTTTGGAGCCACATACTAAAGTTGGCTAAGTGATGCAGCCTCTCTTCCCCCTTATGAACAGGTAGAACCTCTGAGAATGCTGTAGTGTTGACAGTGGGTTTGTTTCCTTCCCAAAAGCTGAAAGTTCCTTTGTACTGTAGAGGTACTTTCTAGTCAGGTCATTTGTACCTAAGTGGATAATAACATCAATTTTGGAATACTTACTTTCCGCACTGACTATGCTAACAGTTTGGTTTGCATTCCCCCTGGCTGAAGAACCTGGGAGCATTTGATCATCTTCTGTCCCTTGGCCTATGTTTCCAAGTTAATCCTTCTGATGATGGAGTCTCCAAGTATTAAGAGTTTTCTGTTTTGTGAGTTTTTGTTTACATTTGGGACATTACCAGTAGGTTCAGTGTTGACTTTCTCATTCAAGGTTACTTCAGTTTCCACTAACTGGGCACCCTCATTTTCCAAGACAGAGAAGGCATATCTCTTGATGGAGAGGATGTCTCAGTGTTACAGGTCGCAACCTACCAAACCCCACTGTGATCCATTTGTTCCTGGGTTGCTTGAATCTTTGTGGGAGTGGTGGTGAGTTGTTTTCAATTTGTACTCTAAGGGAGGTGCGTTTCATTGCAGCTAACTCTTCCCTTACTAGAGTCAATTCTTTATTCATAGCAGATAGCTCGAGTCATGGTTTAGATCCTTTCTTTTAAGGTGATGATGAGGGGGGTGTCAAACATAATGCTGCTTGAGCAGGGTATTCCTCAGAGCTTTGTTTTGTCTCCCCTCTCTGCTTTTTAATCTTTATATTAGCTTTTTGGCAAGTTACATTAGAACGTTTAGTTTTGTACCTCCTTTATATGCAGATGATTTACAATATTTTGTGCCATTTCATTTGTCTCAGCAGCTCATATAAAATCAGAAGCTGCAAAAACGGAACTATTTCTTTCTTTATTTATAAACATTTATACCATTATTTCTGACCATAATCAATCAAAAATGTGTACAAATAGCATTACAATGTACAAAAACCATCCATCCCCACTACAAATCTATTCCCTTACTCCTCACAAAATAAAAATGTCTTCAAAACCTTAAGAAAGCCCAACAAACTGGATAACACCTGCAACTCCTCCAGCAGCTCATTCCACTTATCAAATGCCACCAATCAAAATGCACGAGACCTCCATTGTGCCTTTCGTACATCATCCAGAACAGGGGCAGTCAACAGCTGCCCTTGTGAAAAATGCAAAGGCTGAGGGGGCTCCTACCAGCACAGGAGCCCCTGCAAATACTCAGGTTGAAAGTTATGTATAACCCGAAAAGTGGTAACCAGTAACTTAAATGAAGATCCTGAATTGGGAGCCAGTGTCAACTGTCCTGCTTACACGTTCCTAACAAAAAGGTGGGCCGCCGCATTCTGCAACACCTGAAGCCTTCCACGTTTGTGGATGAGTTCAGAATCTTTACCAAATGAAGTAAATTCCTTGAAGTTATTGAGGAATTCTATTCTTGTAAGTACTAAATTTAAGAGTTTAGGCGTGACACTTGATCCTGAACTCTGTATTGAGGCACAAGTGGCTGCTGTAGCTAAGAGATCATGGTTTACGCTTAGAGTTGTGCTTTAGTTGCACTCTTATTTACAAGCCCAGGAGGTCTCAACAAGATCTTAATAAAGAACCATTACCCCCTTTCCTTTAATGGTATAATTATTCTAGCATGTGAAAGGCGTCCAGATTTATATGAAGTTCAGCCTGTAGGGGGCTACAATCTGATTCGTATTAGGGAAGGAGACACGTAGAAGACGACATTTAACACCCAGCATGAGTACTATGAATACCTGATGATGCCCTTTGGACTGTGTAATGATCTGCTGTTTTTGAGGATTTTATCAATGATATTTTCATCAATATGCTGGGGAGATATGTTGTCATATATCTGGACAAAATTTCCAGTATAAGGTAGTGGACTGGGTGTGACTGTCCATTAGAAACATTTGGCTCAGGATGACCTCCATCAAATCATGCTCTATGTACATCAACCCTTATAAGGTCCTAGAAGTGTTAGGGCCAGGGCCGGCCCGTCCATTGAGCAAGAATGTTTTTTGCACAGGGCCCCGCGTTTCAGGGGGCCCTGCACAAAGAACATTCTGCTTTATTCAAAAATTCAATTAAAAAAAAAAAGCTGGCTGCCGCCGCGGCAGCAGAACATTGGAGTGTCTCGCGGGGCCCCCTCTGCCCGCTGAGCCCCTCTGCAAGGGCTTTCAGATTCGCAGGGGCTAATGGGAAATTTCCCATCTGCCCCTTTAGATGTGAGGGGCTGATGGGAAATTTCCCATTAGCCCCTGCGGGCTTAACAGAGACGCGAGGGAGACACTCTCCCATCGCGAAACTGAAAGCCCTTGCAGAGAGGCTCAGCGGGCAGAGGGGGCCCCGCGGGACACTCCATTCTGCTGCTGCCGCTGCGGCGGTGGCGGCAGCGGCAGCAGCCAGCTTTTTTTTTTTTTAAATTTCCCTGAGCCGATGGGGGGGGGGTTAGGACATGACTTGAGGTGGGCTGTGGGTTGGGGGGGGGATAGGACAGGAAATGGGCTGATGGGGAGGGGTTAGGACTGGTAATGGGCTATGGGGGGGATAAGGATTGGTAATGGGCTATGGGGGGGGTTTAATACTGGCAATGGGCTGTGGGCTGATGGGGCCTGTCTGGAAATGGGGTGATGGGGGGTTAGGACTGGTAATGGGCTATGGGGGGTTAGGACTGATAATGGGCTATGGGGGGGCTAGGACTGGAAATGGGCTGATGGGGGGGTTAACACTGGAGGTGGGCTGATGGGGTTAGGACTGGTAATGGGCTGTGGGCTGATGGGGGGTTAGGATTGGTAATGGGCTATGGGGGGGTTAGGACTGGTAATGGGCTATGGGGGGGTTAAGACTGGTAATGGGCTGTGGGCTGATGGGGGGCTGTCTGGAAATGGGGTGATGGGGGGTTAGGACTGGTAATGGGCTATGGGGGGTGGTTAGGATTGGTAATGGGCTATGGGGGATTAGGACTGGTAATGGGCTATGGGGGGTTAGGATTGGTAATGGGCTATGGGGGATTAGGACTGATAATGGGCTATGGGGGAGGGCTAGGACAGGAAATGGGCTGATGGGGAGGGGTTAGGACTTGAGGTGGGCTGGTGGGGTTAGGACTGGTAATGGGCTGTGGGCTGATGGGGGGGTTAGGACTGGCAATGGGCTATGGGGGGCTGACTAGAAATGGGCTGATGGGGTTAGAACTGGAAGTGGGCTGATGGGGGGTTAGGACTGGTAATGGGTTATAGGGGGGCATAAACTGAAAATGGGGTGATGGGGTTAGGACTGGAAGTGGGCTGATGGGAGGCTAGGACTGGTAATGGGTTGGGGGGTTGCTAGGACTGGAAATGGGCTGAGTGGAAGGGGAGGCTTGAACGGCAAATAGCTGATGGGGACAGGGGCTTGGAATGGAAATGGGCTGAGTGGAAGGGGGGGCTTGAACTGCAAATAGCTGATGGGGAGGGGGCTTGGAATGGAAATGGGCTGTGAGGGAAGGGAGCTAGGACTGGAAATGGGCTGATGGAGCAGCTAGGATAGGACTGGAAATGGGCTGTTGGGGGGAGATAAGATTGGAAATGGGCTGTGGTGGGGGCTTGGATTGAAATGGACTCATGGAGGGGCTAGAACTGGAAGTAGGCTCATGGGGGGCTTGGACTGGAATTGGGCTGAGTGGAGGGGAGCTAGGATTTGACATGGGCTGATGATGGGGCTAGGAAATGACTAGAAATGGGCTGATGGGGGGCTAGGATTGGAAATGAGCTGATGAAGGGACTTGGACTGGAAATGGATGGGGGAGCTAGGACTGGAAATGGGCTCATGGGGGGGCTAAGACTGGAAATGGGCTGATGCAGGGACTAGAAGGGAATGGATGCTGGGTGAGGCTGGAACTAGAAGGGAGGTGATGTTGGGGAAGGATTAGAATGGGATGGGGCTGGGAGAGTAAAATGGAGAGAGGAAAATATTTTGTGTGGGAGGGATGAAAAATCTACAATTGGCCTGGTATTGGGAGAGTAAGTGGGGATTGAGGATGGAGGGGTAAAATTTGAGTGGATGAAATAGGAATGAGGAAAGAGCAAAAGGAGAAAGATTAGTATGTTAAAGCAGATGTAGAGAGAGAGAATGGAAAAAAAACTAGAAGAGAGAAGAAAGGACAAATGGACAGCAGACGATGGAGAGTTAGCAGAAAACATGAAGAAACCAGAAGAAAGTGGCTGGAGCAATTGCAACTGAAAAAAAATGCACAAAAGGTAGAAAGATATCTCTTTATTTTGAATTTATTAACTGGAATATGAAAGCTCTGGGAAATGTGCATCATTAACGTCTGCGCTTTGTTTGGTACAAGAGGAAATTAATTTATAGTTTTATTTCTACAGTGTTTTTGTACATTCCAAGTTTGGCTTTTGGGGTTCCCAGTTTAATTATTGCCTTCCTGTTTCTAAATTGTGATTCCTTGTTTGGTGATGGTCTATGTTCTGCATATGTAACTGAGCTGAGGTATTCTGTTTATGTAATTCCTATTTGACATTGCCACTTGTTCTCTTTCCCCAGTATTCTCTGAAATGTATTGGTTTAATATTTGCAGTGTTGCCTTTGGATAGGTAGGGTATGGTGCTTTGTGAGTCCTGGTAATGCTGTCAGGATACGGCGGGTTTGCTATGGGTTCTAAATGGGCAGCGTTTGTAGTAGTTCCTAATGTGCCTGGCAGTTGGCGCTGGATTATAGTAATGTAGAAATCTTTTAGTCTTTCTTTATCCATACACTCATTAAGAGACATGTTTACTAAAAGTTAGTGTATGGTAACATGCAAATATTTATGCAAATAAGGCCACTTATGCAAATGAGGCCTCGCACCAAGTCTCCGCACATGGCCCCGCACCCCCCTTGGGCCTCCCCTGGTTAGGGCCTACTTCCTTATACCTAAAATACCACTCTCTCCACCAACCTCTTTGCTGACAACCTGTCAAAAGTGTTCTATAACATTTAGAGAATACCACCTATATGCAAAGTTTGAGAAGTGCCAGTTGAGGTCTCTAAGGTCCCCTTCTTGGGGTATATACTTATGGACCACAATAATTTCAAATATATATAGGAAAGAAGGCCTTGCCAGGCCAGGTGGGCATTGCTTTTCACTAGATTCAATTTTGTAATCATGTATTGCCCAGTACCAAAGAATAACAAAGCAGGAACCCTTTCCAGGAGCTTTACTATGGCCCCCCCCCAAAAAAAAACCCATGAGATAAGGATCCCATTATATCCAATACCAAGATTGTGGCAACCTTGACTACAGAACTTACTAAGAAATTACAGCAGACCCAGGCACCCAGTAATACTCCTGCTTATTGTCTTTTTGCTCCTGGCACCCTACATCAAGCAGTTCTGTAAGAGATGGATAACGGTAAACAGGTGGGGCCTCTGGAGGTCTATACAACAATACACCTATTGAATCATTCTGTTTGGTGGCCAACTCTGCAAAAAGATGTCTAGAATTGTTTCTTCTGTACAATCTGTGCACGAGCCAAGGCATCTCACTCCTAGATGATGGGGCTACTTCATTCTCTGCCTGTGCCCTTCTATCCTTGCTGTCACATCTATATGAATTTTATCATGTATCGAACCCCATCAAAGGGCAATACAGCTATCTGAGTGGTGGTAGATAGAAAGATGGCCCACTTCATACCCTTCCCAAAGCTGCCCACATCTTCACAGTTAGCTACGCTCTTTTTGGAACACATTTTCTGCTTGCATGAAATACCTGAGGTAGTGCCATACCAAGAGTGGTGTGAATGGTGGAGCCCTAGCTAAAAAGGTTAGGGCTCTTTAACCTGGAAAAGAGACGGCTGATGGGAGATATGATACAAGTCTATAAATTAATGAACGGAGTGGAACGAGTAAACGTAGATCGATTGTTTACGTTATCAGAATATAGAAAGACTAGGGGACATGCAATGAAGCTACATTAAGCTACTAATAAAAGGAAATATTTTTTCACTCAACGTGTAATCAAACTCTGGAATTTGTTACCGGAGGATGTAGTAAAGGCTGTTAGTGTAGCTGGATTTAAAAAAGGTTTGGACAAGTTCCTGGAGGAAAGGTCCATAAACCATTATTAAATGGGACCTGGGAAATCCACTGCTTGCCACAATACAAGCATTGAGGAACCTGTGTCTTTTGGGGAAACCGTTAGGTACGTATGACCTAGATTGGCCACTGTTGGAAACAGGATACTGGGCTTGATAGACCTTGGTCTGACCCAGTATGGCATATCTTATGTTCTTAATATGGAGGGAGTGCAATGCTGGCTCTATGCCCTCATGTGCTGTTTGTGCGATGACAGCTAAAGAGCCGCAGTGCCACCAGAACAGGTGTGCTGGGGAGGGGCAGGCCATATAGGCCCAAAGCAGTGGGTTCTTCCTCCACTCCCTGCTGCCCTCTCTTTGTCTGCCAGGCTGCCTCTAGGCCAGTGCGAGCACATTTCAAACATGAGGGCTGGCATCTTGCAAGATACATAAAACACCTGTCATCACATTGAAAAGCTATGGAAAAGGTGAGAAACAAAGGAAGTGGGCAGATCTTTGAACAAAGTGAGAGAGGATGGTACTGGAATAGATAAAAGGGGTGAACAGGAGTCTAGATAGGAAGTAAGATATAAGAAAGGACTGGAGGAGAGAGTTTGCCAGGAGGGGTGAGAGAGAGAGAGAGAGAGAGAAAAAGAGTGAGTGTGTGAGTTGAGGGAGGGAGAAAATACCCAGAGGTGGAGAGAAAAGGGTGAGTGCTTGGAGGGGCAGGGGAGGGAAGGTGAGGTGGGAGAAAGGACATGGAGAGAGTTAGAAGAGGGAATGGCATGAGGAGGGGGAAGGAAAGAGAAGGAGAGAGGGAAAGAATGGAAGGAGGGAAAGGTGGAATGAAGCGAGATGGGAAAAGGCAAGGGGAGAGGAAGGGGGAAGGAAAGAGATGAGAGGAAGAAGAGCTATGAGAAGTGTGGTAAGTAGATGAGTGGGAAGGGGCGGATGGATAGGGTGGGGTGGAGGATAGAGGAACAAGGAGGAAGTGATTAAGGGAAGGTGTTGAAGGATGAGGCGGGACTACTTTTTGACTAAAGTACTAAACATGCAGCTGATAAAGTCTGCTAGGTCATAAGAGACTGGGATGTCAAGTTCACAGATCGCACAGGGCGCAATTATAGATCGGCATGAACTCAAGACACTGTCTGATACAGGAGCCCAATTTGTCTCCAAATTCTGGAATGCCTTCTGCAAACAGTCAGTGTAAAAGTGTCATTTTCCTCCCATGCTACTCTGTCTAATGGTCAAATTGAAAGGACTAACCAGGTTCTGGAGAAATTCCTGTGTTATATCCCAAATCACCAGGACAATTGGACATAATTGCTACCATGGGCAGAGTTAGCACATAATAATTCCTTCCATTCATCTACCAATTCTACCCCCTTTTATTGTGTATATGGGAGACGTACCTAGAGTATGTCTCCACGGACATGCCTGCAGCAGATCAGCTTGCCCGTTATCTGAAGGAGGTTTGGCAATCTTCTCTGAGTTTAGCCACACAGTGACAGAAGCGAATGGCAGTCTAACATCACTGTGCTGGCCTCTAGTAAAAGGTGGGGGTACAAGGTATGGTTGTCTTCCAGAAACATTCAGCTTAGGATGCCCGCCACAAAATTGGGTCCTGAGTACATGGGCCCTTACAAGAAACTAGCGGTGTTGGGGCTGTTTCCATATGCGTAACATTACTCCTCTCTCTTTGCATTCATAAGATGTTTCACGTATCCCTGATTAAAGCCAGCATATGAGTTTCTGGGTAAGAGGCTATCCCTGGGCCAATTATTATCGATAGGAATCCAGATCATGAGATTCAGAGTATTATGGATTCTTGACACTCTAGAGGCAAGCTGCAATATTTATTTCATTGAAAGGAATATGGACAAGAAGAAAGATCTTAAGCAGATGACTCTGAGGTTCATGTCAACTGACTTTCTTCACCAGTTCCACAGCCATTACCCTTCCAAACTTGGTCCAAGTGGTCCCGGGTCGGGAGGAATACTGTCATGCACTTACCTCCTATGAGGCTGGCCCCACATAGGAAGTGAGTTTAGGCCTTTTCCTGCCTTTTACACTCACTAGTCTCAATCTGATGAGGTGGCACAGCCCAATTGGCCCCATATGTATGCACCTGGATTGATTTATTCCTGTAGAATGCATCAGTTCAGATTTGCTCCTTGTGCCTATTTAACGCAGGAATTCCCAGCTCACTGACCTCAGATAGGTCTGGTGTGATTCTAAATGCCTTGTTATCTGTTTTTCTTTGGTGTTTGAGCCCTGTTAGCAGGGCCAGTGCATGGACTGGAGGCACTCTAGGCGGGCTCTCCACCCTGCAACTCCCCATTGCCATCGTCCTTATCCAGAGTGAGCAGCTGCGGCAATGGCACGTGGACTGTGATGCAGTGCTTACCTAAGGCTCCGGCACTGTGTTGTGGTTCCTGGTTTAACTGGAAGTCTGCATCTGAGAGGGTAGAAGTGGTCGATAACAGGTAGGAACTGCAACACAGCACTGGAGCTTTAGATAAGTGCTACATTTTGGTTCCCTTACCATTGCCGCCATTGCTGGCCCTGGAGAGGGTCAGCAGCAACCAGAAAGCCGGAGCTCTGGGCGATCGCCTAATTTACCTAATGGTAGCGCTGGCCCTACCTGTTAGTCTGCTGGTAATGAACTTATTCTGCCTGTTCTGACTCTTACCAATTCTTGTACTTCACTTCTGTCTGTTTTGGATTTGCTTCAATGCCTAGTACGTCTCCTGCCTTCTCCTTCTATCTGACATCTGGTACGTACTCCTCCATATGGAAAGCACTTCAGATCTGTGCCCTCTGAGTACTGGAGGGCTCAGTCTTAAAGGAAAGGGGGCTGTTATAGGTAAATATGCACACATCTAGACCCTGGTGTTGGTGAGGGTGAACTTAGCCATGAGACAGACACACACACAATCTGTAATCTAGCAATCTATCTATATCTACAATATCTATCTATATAATATGCACTTTCAACAGTTTATTGTTCAAAACTATACTAGTAAAAATATATCTAAGAATGATATGATCACTTATGAATTATTCAGGCTTGTAATATTTTGGTTGCTTTTGTTGATTTTTTTAAAAAAATAATTTTCTCTGAAAACAGTTTATTATGTCTTACTATACAGCTTTTTTTTTTTAGATGAACTGATTGAAAGCATGGAATAATTAAGAGACGCATTAGCTTGGGGGAGTCTGGGGGGAGGAAATGGACAGCTGGAGAGTGTCTTTGAGCCAGCTTATTTCGAAGTTGCCATTTGGCCTTTCCTTTGAAGGATCAGGGAAGTGGCAGCTGATCATACCTTAATGACTAAGGATGAATGTAAATCCTGCTTCTAAACATGTGATTTGTCCTGCTTTGGGTAAAATTGGTCATTTCCAGATGGCCTATTTGAATTTCAGGCTGTATGTCCTGCCTGCTAAACACTGTCAACATGTCATTCAGCAGCTGTGTAATGAATCTGTTGTTCTTCCTTAATTGGGCATGTTGTAAGAAAATACACGATTTGGGTCCAAATCATCTAATGCCTGCCTGAAAACGATGTTTTTTGAATCAGTTGTCTTTAAATCTTTAATTGAGTTGGATATTTCTATCTCAGACCGGCTAAGAAGCAACGTGTTATTTAAAAGATCATTTTCACCACTAGTTCCATTGTGGTTCAGATCAGGAAGAACTTCGGAAGGTGGCACATATGAAATAAGTCAGTGGTGTTCATATATGGGTCAATATTGAAACACGGTGATCAAGGTAATTTTTTAAAACGTCGACCGCAGAGTTTAAGTAAACATATATATTCAGTACCACTACTAGGGGTGTGCAGTGTATTTGAGTGCCTAAAAATTTTAAGTGAGTCCAAATAGCTTGTATATATGTATACCTATAATCGATTTGCACATGCGAAAAAGCCCTAGCAAAGTATGCACTTAAAAGCAATGTGTGAAAACCAACACAAACACATGAAAATTGGGAAAAATTCAGGAACTCCACAAACAACTTCTTTTGGACATGCACATCACTAATTGCAACATGGATAGGCAGTGGTGAAGAATATATGTTGAATATGCTACCTTCTACTCAGTGATGGGATCCGAACAGACTAAAAACTGGTTTGGTCCTATGTGCATGATGGCTGGGTTACTGCACCTCGCATGGAGGCTTTGCAGTGGTCGTACTCTTGGGCCACTGTCTTCCACCGAGATGCAGCAACCCAACCGTTGCCCTGTGGCCCGATCCCCCGCCTGACAATGTTTTTGATGGCATCGGGGGCTTCTCCCGATGCGGTGATCCCCTGATGCCATCAAAGAATGTCAGGTGGGGGATTCATACCACTGCAGTGCCAGCGTTTCCATGCCGTGTTTGACCCAGTTTGGGGAACGTGGGCCGCAACAAGAACCGGTTCACGTGAACCAGGCCGAACCGGCCCAATGCCACACTGCTTCCACTAACTATACATATAAAGTGGCAATTTAGAAGGGATGTGGAGCAAAAATCGGGAACATCCAGAGCAGAACGTTCAAATAGCAGGGGGATTGGCAGCAGTGAAAGGAGGTACGTATAAGTGCCATCTGAAATTACCCTGTCTCCACCCAGAAAAATGAATGTCCCTTAACCGGTTATGGAGGTAGGCAAATTACCAGGCCACGTATGTGCATGAATGTGGCCATTTCACAAATGTCAATATCCCTGACTTGCACAGCCTCAGAACCAGATACTTGGACGTGCAGGCAGAGATTTTTCAGACAAGGAGCAACTACTACTCATTGTCCTGCCACCGAATGTCTAACATGTTTGGAGTATATACTTATGCTCAAGTTTCTTTAGGCAGGTGGCGATGAAAGCATATTTTGCACTTCTCCCTGGAAGTGTTGCATCCATGAAATGAACACTTTTTTCGCCTTATTCATGGTCCAGAGCAAGTATAGGCTAGGGTTGACAACTGGCCAGTTTTCAGCTGGCCTGGCTGTTTTTTATATGGCCAGGCCAGCTGATGGCAAAAAGTGCAAACTGGAATTTGAAAAGCTGGTTTTTTGGGGGCAGTAAAAAATCCGTGCAGGGCTTTGAAGCCCATGTGCATGCTGTTATGTCTGATGTGCAGTGCATATGGGGGGGGGGGGGCCCACAGAAGAGCACACACACTCGCAGCTACAACACAGCAACAGACAGGAGCGAGGTGAATTCAGACAGTTTTTATTAGAAAACCCCAACACGGCATGTTTTAGCAAACCTGGTGTCTTCAGGAGGTTAAGCCTCAAACGAATTAAAGACACACACATTAAAACATAATCATACATTAAAATTTAATAAACTCATAAAGCAGCAATGATAATAAAACAAAATTATAGAATACATAAAACTATAAATATATAATAAAATATACATAGGACCAAATGTCATAATAAAAAATTTATAATAAAAAGAGTGTTCGTTGGACCAAGCATACAAAGTTTTGCATAATTGAGACGCAAAGAATAGGTAAAATTCACCATAAGTATATAATAGAAAACCCAACATAAAATTAATGAACTGCTAGAAGGACTAATGGACCAAGGGGAAATGTTCATTATTGGAGAAGTGAGTGCAAAGAGGAGGGAGGGAGAGGACCACATGAAACCAAAATATGAAACTTACTGTAAATAATACAAAAAGTGTAAAGGCCGAAAAACACTTCATTGTGACTCTAGGGGGTATGTTTACTAAACTGCGGTAACGGTACATAATGTGTGTTATGTAATGTTAACGATCGTTAGCGCATCATAACGCGCGTTATGTAATGTTAACGATCGTTAGCGCATCATAACGTGCGTTATGATGCGCTAACGAGCGTTAATGTTCCATAACGCGCGTTAACGATCGTAAAGCTTCGCGGCGCGGTAAAACACCGCAGAAGGTGGAGAGAGGGCGGAGAGAAGGGGTCAATGGGTGGAGTGTGGGTGGGGAGTGGCTCCCTGCACACTAACGCGCTGGTCTGAAGAGCTGAATCCTAACGCGATTGAAAACCTGCCATTAAATGCACAGTTCAGGGGAGAGAAACCATTTAAGTGTCAGCAATGTACAGCATAGGCAGGGAAACCTAAAATAAGTGATAAGTGTGATACATGTGCACAGAACAAAAGGGCACATAAACATTGAAAATGACCTCAACAAACTGGAAAAAAACCACAACCAAGCTGGCCAATAGTGATATTAATGGGTACCCCCCGGAAAGCTCTAAAAAACCGATATTAATTGTGGAAGGGTCTATGCTCCGTCCCCATACAAAGTGAATGAGCCCACAGTGAAATTGCGCTGTGCAGGATTTTCCTCTCCATTGGACAGATGTCCTATGGCATGCACATGTGTGGCAACAGCAGGGCGGGCATGTCGGAACGGCAACTGGACAGATGCCGGAAAAGGGGATACAGAGGGCCGCAGGCGGCACATGCTGTGGTGCAGCTGGGCCACAGTTCGGACTAGGGTGATGCCTAGGTGGCCCATACGAATGCCGAAACAGCAGAGCAGCCAGACAGCAACTGCTGAAGGCCCAACATGGGCACGACTGTGTGTCCCATGGTGTCACAGGGGATAGTACCCAGCAGCTACCCCCAAGGGCACGGAACATTGGCAGGCGGTGCTGGGGGGAAGCGTGGACACCTATGAAGGCACCTCTACCCCAGAACTCGCACCATAGGCATCCGCCTACCCACACACTGGATGGCCTGAGATTGCGCTCCACCAGTACCACCTGCATAAGGGAATGTCAGCATAGTGGTAGAGGGTTACCGGTGGTGGAGGGGGCAGTGGCAGCTGCCCAGAGCAGACCGTGGCCTAGCCCTGTGTAGGTGCGTGCCATGCACTGCAACAGACTGTCTGACCAACAGTCATGGTATCACCAGGGAGTGCACCATCTCTGTGAGAACATGGTGGTGCAGTGCACAAAACCAGTATGTTCAGAAGCAGAAGGTCACAGGTTCAAGTCCCAGCTGTGGTTTCCGTCACCCCAGTCCTCATATTTTACCCACTAATATAACGTGCTAATACAGAGAGAACCTTTATTGCAGATGATGTAAACATGTCCAAAACACCTACATTTTACCCTACAGAGCACAGACACCATACCCATGCGCCCTTTTACTCCCTTAGGTGTATGTATGTGTATATGTAGGCATATGTGTGTATGTATGTGTATATATATATATATATATATATATATATATATATATATATATATGTATATATATATGTATGTATGTGTGTATATGTATATATTTTTATGTGTGTATACACATCTATATATATATATATCTGTAAATAGTTTATTCTGTTATGTTCACATTGTTAGAATTATATTATGACGTTCCTTGTAAATTTATATTCGGTTAATTATACTACATTGACGTTCCTTGTAAAACAACTTGCGTTGTCAAGTGTTAAGTTTTGTTCTCTGTAAACCGCAACTGATCTGTGGAAGATGCGGTATATAAATGTTTATAAAAATAAAATAAATAAATAAATTACCTAGAGCAGAGTCTCCCAAATGCAGTCCTGGAAGGCCAAACACCATTCAGGTTCCATGCTGCCTCTAATAAATGTGTCTATGCTGTCTTGCTATGCACCGCCCCCATGGTATGCAGTTGTATCTCATGCATATTCATGAGGGACAGCATGAAAACCCGAACAGTGTTTGGCACACCAGGACTGGAGTTGGGAACCTCTGCCGTAAAGCAGCAGCCAACAGGGGCAGACACACCCGCACCCACAGGCTCCATTATCCAATGCCTCCTGGAGAGGCAGGACACTGGGCCCTGCGTGCATCTCCCAATACTAGCACTTGCATACCTTAGCAATGCCATCCTAAACCTGGGAATACGGTACACAGCTATCACAAGTTTGCTATGATTACTGGCAGATAGCAATTCCTAAGTTAAGCACAATTTGCTGATTGAGCGGCAGCATAGCAACCTATCTGATGTCTGTGGAGTGTGCTACAGGTCTTGTGTCTGACAGTGTTTACCACCCTGGGGAATGACCCCAACAGTATTGCTTACCATAGCCATGCCTGCACTCTGCCCAGGACTGGTGTGGTGGCCAGGGCTGCCAAACACCTCTATAGCTGCACAATGCTGGCATAGGTGTGGGGAGTGTGTGTCTGTCTATCCAGTGTGTGGTGGCTGCAAACACCCTCCACAGCCCACACTGCTAGCACTGTTGCCAGTAGTGGCCTGCCAATGTGCATAATGAGGAGCAAGGTACTGTGGGAACAGCCAGGATAGGATGGCCTGGCCTGGGTCCATCTGTACATAGCATAGGGCAATGGCTCGGACATTGTAGTGGCCGGCCACCACCTGCATGGACAGAGTGGCCACAGCATGTCCTGCTGGGAGGTCACTCTCACCCTGACTGAGCAATGACCACAGCATGGCTAGGTTCCCCCATAGTGCTATATAGTATTTCTCTCATGTGATATTTATGGGTTGTCTTTTGGGGCCTGATCGCTGACTTATCTGGTTGGTGTGTATACTGACCTAGTTTTGGGTACACGCATCTCCTCCAGGACCATGCATTATGGACTAGCTAGCAGACTGTTTGCAGCTAGTATGTGTGTTGCTGGAACACCTTGCAGGTTGCAGCGGCTGGAGGCTTGCTGCTGGAGAATGTCAGATGGTATGGTGGGGTGGGGTATGGTGGGGGGGGGGCAGCTGTGCATTTCCAGGCCTTCTGTCTGCTATTGCTTTATGGATGTGTACAGCTCTGCATTGCCTGCCCTGTAGGGTGATTGATCCCTAGCAGAACTGGGGTGATGGTCCCCTCTACTGCCACCATTGCAGAGGGGTAGAAAGTGGATCTGTTGGCAGGAGATCCTGTCCCCCACCCTGAGCCCCAGAGGGTGCATTGGGTGGTGGTATGTAATCTCCCTGTGGGTCCCAACACCCCCCTTCACTTACATCATGTGACCATGGCACCCACACAGGGTATGCACTTTTCTGGGTGCATCATAGTCCACAAGGGCTAGATGTGACATACAGATGAACACAGGCATATCCTAGGGGTGTTTGCAAGGACTACCTATCACACATTGGCACTGATGGGGACCTGCAGTATAGCCTATCTCAGCAAAGCCAGGTGCTGTGAGAATGGTGCTGGGCACCATACCTCTCCCTCAGGGTGAGCACAGGACCCGCACACTGTGACGGTCTGTAGCTACTCTGTGCCACTAAAACACACCGTCAGCACCCCCTACCAGGCTGAGGTGCTGTGGGGTGCATACCCCATCTTGTGATCATCTGTAGACTGCTGATTTACATGTGCTGTGCATCCTGGGTACGGATGGGTTGACCCTATCCTGGTAACCACAGCAGAATGTGGGTGTGGTGCCATGCAGTCCTCCTGTAGCCGGGCAGGTGTTTGTTAGCAGCTCTAGCCCACTGGTTTCTTCACTGCCTGTGGAGCTAGAGATCATGGGTTCAAAACCCACAGTGGGGTTCATCGATAGGGCTGTCTTAGGTATTGTCTGTTTTTATTGTATATTAGTGCTGCCAGCAGAAACACCCTCAGAGTACTGTCACCTTAGGGTGCCTCATAAGGCGCCTTATAAGGTGCCTTATATGGTGTCCTATAGGGGACATTATAGGATGCCTTGGCAGACAGCGCACTTTATAATGTGCCCTATGGAGTGCCTTCTAGGGTGCCTTATGTGGCACCTTAGGTTACGCCACTGTAAGGGTGTGTTTGCTGGCAGCACTATTAAAGTACAACTAAACTACCTCACAGCCCAATACTTAACCCTTTCCAGGCCAAGCCCAAAACTTTCGGGATCCAAACTTCTGCCTAAATATTCCTATCAAATGGTATATAATACATGACCATGGCAGAGGGAACGTCACTATTGGAACATATTGAATAAGACGGGTACAATTTTCCTGAAATATGCAAACATTAACCCGGCTGCAGAATGTGGATTAAAATATTATAGTAGGCCTTCAAAGGGTTACACATGGCGCCTCAGCCAGCCTTATTCATTAGGCATACTGGGGAATCAAACCCATGACCCTTGTACCATCAGTCTGTGTAGTAACCATTGTGCTACAGCTCTGTTTCTGTAGTTGGGTGTCTGCGCGCCTTCTTAAGCTTAACGTGCAGTAACGCGCCCTGTAACGATCGTTGCTGCGCGGCGCCTTATAACGCGTGTTATTGGTAACGATGTACCGCCCATGTCCTTATTTGGGGTTTCTGCCTCTAACGCGGATCCTAACGCGAATCACACTAACGCAGTTTAGTAAACATACCCCTAGGTCACGAACAAATCTGGGCACAAAAAAAAAAAGAGGAAAAAACATATTTCCAAACATGCCCATGAGGCGACACAGAAAAAATAAAAAATCGTTTTGAGTATAGCTCAAAAGTTAATGAAATAACAAGTAACAAAATAATCTTAACCATCGGCTCAAAACAGATAATGGCAGTACCGTGCTAAAATGTACTAAAACCTGTAGCTGGATGTTATATTGAAAAATGTTTATAAATAAGATCCATATTGTAAAATCAACAGCTGAAATGAGATAAAAGCAATACCATGCTAAAAAAATGCCAAAAACCGTAGCGGAGTGTGGCGGGGGAGGGGTAGGGGCCTGGCAAGGGAGAGGCATGGAGCGAAGGTGTCAGGTTTTTCTCTTTCAAAATGTTAGCCTGCACCTTTGCCTTCTGTAGTTATATTTTGTCGGTGGGGCAGGGGCGGGTATGGGTGAAGCATGGCTAGCCACAAGTGGAGGGTTTTTCTCATTCAAAAATTTAGTAACCCTATTATAGGCCTGGACATCTCACCAACTAGAGCCAAATGTGCTTGTGCCATTTCCAATCGCATCGCAACATGCATCTCCCTTGTTCCACTTAGGCCATGTCCCCATGCTACATGGACATTCTCGCGCTGTGTTTTGGGGATTTCTGCAATATTTGTTTAGATGCCTTAAGTTGCCGTTTCAACAATTGGAGGCCAGAATGAATACTACAGGGTAGCACGTCTTAGAGTATGAGGGTAATAATCCCTGGGAGTATTTGTATCCAATTGCTGAGAGAGTAGTGTTTTATAGAACTGCCTGCTGTTCTAGAGAGAGGGATCGGAAATCATTTGGGAAAAGTGTGTCTGCACTGGGGAAAGCTGAGTGTGGTGGGAGAGATACGTCTAGGCAAGGGGGACTTGAGGCAGAGAAGCAATGGGCAAGAGGGGAGAATGCGTGGCCCTGTGAAGGAATCTAAAAAGAAAGATGACCTCATTTTATATGGACAGTTAGCCGGTTAGTGGACTGAAAATTGTTGCTGAACGGCTAAGTGCTGGGACTATTCTTGCCCCCTCCCCCCGGACTGCCCTGGAACTCTCCAGACAGTGCCACGTTGTTTAGAGGAGATATTCAGCAACACTGGCCGGTTAATGCCACTGAATATCCCTCTCGGTGGGATTTATCTGGTTCGGCAGCTCTTTCTGTTTCTCTGGTGTTATATTGCATGCAGAGTCTGTTTTTTGGGGGGGGGGGTTCAATTTAATTTTTGTCTATTTGATTTTATTTTTAGAGTGTGTTGGTTTATTTTATGCTTGGTGAGGATCTATCTATTTTCACAGTGTGTGACCAAGGCCTGGTATTCTGTTAGCATGGAGTTTCTATGTAAGGATCGAGAGTAATCTGGCTTGTTTGGATGTTCCTGGGCCCACTGCGATAACAATATATAGGAGGGTATTTATTAAGCTGGGCTGTTAACCCAAAAGATAGTGCATGCTATCTAGATGCCTTAACACATAACTCAGGGACATTGTAACGAATGCAGCTATTTTCTGCGCTATTTGCGGAAAATGTGTTATCTGCAAGAGTGGCTGGAATATGAGCGGAGAGTTATTGTGTGTGTGTGCAACATGCAATTACCGTGGGCATCAGCAGGGTGCAGAAATCATCAAAACTGCAGACAGCACGAGTGCTCATAGCACAGCATCAATGTGTAGCATAATGTGCATCCAAGATGCTGCTGGGGAAATGTTATGCATGCTTACAACAGTTAATGCAAATCTTTTGCCGCTAAGGCCTTGCTTATCTGCACTTTTGCCACGTTAGCTGCAAAAATGTAACGTGCTTTCGTAAGCAGATCCCCTTAGAGTGCTGCTCTTTTCCAGGTAGGCTCCTTGTATGAGTTTTGGAAGTTGATGCTGTTATCGTATGGTAGATTTTCCTCTATAGGTCCTGAGTCATTTCTGTAAGGATTTGTTTAATCACAATATGTCCATGACTGGTGAGGATTTATATTGCTGATATTAAGATGTTGGGGGGCCAGAACAGGAGGAGGGACTCCGCAGAACACAAACAAGGCCACAAAAATCGGAGGAAGACACAGTCACACCACTAAGTTGATGATAAGAGAGACTTTTTTTCAAAACTTTCAAGGTCACCAGAATCAGAAATTATTTTGTGTATGTTGATAGTGTTCTCTCCAAGATATTTTGAATGGGTGCCACCTGGATGATTTTGCTGACCACCTGGCTAACATAATCTGATTAATCGACATGGCAAAATGATGAGCAAGTTATGTTGTCTGCTGCCAGTCAGCTTATAGCATGGCCCATCTGGCTAATCCTTCATGCCACTTGACTGGCAAAAGTTTCTGTGGTGAACACCGGTTGAGTGCGAGGAAATTTCACCATAGAACTCATTACTGGAAGAAAGGTTTCTTTGGATGTAGAATATATATTCAAAAATAAAAAGCAAGAAGATCATGGTACTAGCCCATAAGGCATTCTTTAAAGGCACCCGTTCCTATCGTTCATCATTAATACGTCCCGGGGCGCTCACTCCATTCTTATGATTCCTTCAGTCTACTGTGCAAGTCTTGAATCCAGTAGGATGGTAGCATTTTTCATTAGGGCCCCCATCCTATGGAATATTTTTCTTCCTTTACAACTCAGTGAGCTGTTTATATAGAAAGTTTCGTGCAGCTCTGAAAATGCACCTATTTTCCCTAGCTTTGGAGGAATGCTGATTGGGCTTGGGGTTACCTGGTGAATCATGAAAGCCTGATTACCCCCTCTGTCTCCGCCCCTTAGACTGGGCTACTTTCTCTGCACTGCTATCTCTGCCCGTGCTGTTCCTGTGTTTGGGGATTTATAGTGCTGTCAGTCTTTCATTGTTCACAAGCTCTAACTTCACTACTGAATGAAAATAAACATTGATGTAAACCAGAGTGGAGGAGTGGCCTAGTGGTTGGGGCAAGGTACTTCAGGCTGGAAGGTCAGGGGTTCAAATCCCACTAGAAGACAGCAACCTTGGGCCGGAAGGACTGGGGTTTCTAGTCCCACAGGTGCTCCTTGTGGTCTTGGGTAAGCCACTTAACCCTCCATAGCCCATGTTCCCTGTAAAATAGTTATCTCCAAGTTATAATGCCCTGTTCAATGTCATTTCAGCTTGTTCAATGTGAACTGCACTGATGTAGAATAGCACGGTATATAAGATAATGTAAATAAATAAATCATTTAGGTAAATGAATTCTTAATATATTCCTAGATTTGTTTTTTAAACAACATATTTTTCAGGCACTACTGTTCTAGCTAATTTGAAAACTACTGTGAATGTAAATACTTAAGGCTGTTTTCAAAGTCAACAGATTGAACACATTTGTGGTTTATTTATCTAGATTGAGGATGGATTGAGGA
The DNA here is from genome assembly GCA_033557465.1 of Ichthyophis bannanicus. Classification (NCBI taxonomy): domain Eukaryota; kingdom Metazoa; phylum Chordata; class Amphibia; order Gymnophiona; family Ichthyophiidae; genus Ichthyophis; species Ichthyophis bannanicus. The sequence continues at coordinate 198,909,723 of CM066038.1, read as the reverse complement.
GGTCATCCTGAATAACTAGTTTGGAAGGTTAGGCAAATAAACATGGAATTCAAACCTTGAGCGGGTCTCTATGGAAGACTGAATAGCAACTGTTCGGATGATGATCAGCATATTTGAGATCAGGCCACTTCTGAGATTATAGAACAGTTCCATTGTAATATGTGTGAATCTTGCTGTCTACAAACATATAAAGTGGCATTTATTTAAATTTATTTCTCTATCACCTTTCTACAATTCAAAGCAGTTTACATCAAATGAAAGCTATACAGGGTATGCTTGCACACTCTGTTTTACATTGAAACACAACATAACATGAGTAATATGTAATTGAACTTGAAGTTTAGCACAGGTGCTAAAGGTCTAAACTAGGGTACATCTACATCTCTACCTGATTTTAGAATCATAGACGTCCCCAGTGTGGATGTCCACACCTGTGGCCACATAGAGATTTTCCCTAGGAAAGCATGGGGTTGGGACATCCATCTCATGCAAGCTAACATAAAGGATTGTCCAGTGATACAGCAAAACAAAAACATGAGCTCTCATTCCCTGTCCATGTTCGTTATCAGCACGGAAAATAGGGGACATGAGCAGATTTTCATCTCCACACCATCCAGATGTCTGACTGAAAAAACGAGTACTTTTCCATTGCCTATTCATGCCTGGAACAGGTATAAGCTTGAACACAGTTTGGGACCTCCAGGGCATTTCTGAAATCTGGTGAGGACATCCATGTTCTGGGAATACCCTGGACATGCCTACTTCACACCTCCGTTCAGACTTGGATGTTGTCACCCCGGGAACGTTCACAGAGCTAGCTTCGAAAATGACTCTGAGGACCTCTCCATGCTGTGAACATCTCCATGCCCATTTTCAGACGTACAAATCACAAGTAGGGCTTCCAATATAGCCACATATAAAGGTGGGAAAGCAACAATGAAGTTGGATGCAGCATGATGTCCTTAGGATTACGCATTCTTTTGAAAACAATATGAGAAATGCAATGAAATAGACTGTTTCATCTTGAATCATTTTCAAGTGAAACAAAATAAAGGTACCAAAGAAATTAATTTTATTTTGATTTTGCTTAGCCTCATTTACCATCAGATTCTGAGTGGAAGCAGAAGCAGTGCATGCTTACTTTCCTACTCACACAGCCTGGAGCCAGGTGGGGGATGGGGAAATGAGCACGGCTAATACTTTGAAAGCAAGTTTCCAGCCAGAAAATCCCAGTTTGCCTTAAAGTGAAACTAAAACAGAAGCTATCACAGCCAACATTTTATAGTCAGTCCACAAGGCTTAAAAAGCATTCAGAGAAAGACTGCTGTTTGGCTGCCATCGAATCACTGCTGTTGGTGTCCTTAGCGTTGCCAACTTTTTCACCGAGAAAAACCTGACACCTGTGGCTCGCCATGCTCCACCCCTGCCCCGCCCCCAGTCCCACCCATGCTGCACCCAAGCCCCACCCACAAAAATTACAGAGGATTCACTCACATCCCCCCCTCTTAGTGCTGGTTCACACCCCCCCCCCCTTCTTAGTGCTGGTTCACCCCCCTTAGTGCACGTTCACTCACCCCCCTCTCTTAGTGTTGGTTCACTCACTCGCCCCCCCCTCCCCTGCTGGTTCACTCACCACCCCCTCTCTCAGTGCTGGTTCACTCACTCACCCCCCCCCCCCCGCTGGTTCACTCACCACCCCCTCTCTCAGTGCTGGTTCACTCACTCACCCCCCCCCCCCCGCTGGTTCACTCACCACCCCCTCTCTCAGTGCTGGTTCACTCACATCCACACCCCCTGCTGGTTCACTCACCACCCTCCCTCTCTCAGTGCTGGTTCACTCACTAACCCCCCCCCCCCCGCCCCGCTGGCTCACTCACCCTCCCCCCTGCTGGTTCACTCACCCCCCTCAGTGCTGGTTCACTCACTCGCCCCCCTCCCTTCCTGCTGGTTCACTCACTCACTCACCCCCCCCCCCCCCCCGGCCAGTGCTGCTGAATATACCCTTTAAAGACCGTGGCACTGTCTGGACCGTTCCAGGGAAGTCCATGGGCGGGGCGAAGGTAGTTCCAGCACATAGATGGTTAGAAGTGATTTTCAGGTCGCCAACCAGCTAAGCGCTGGTATAAAGCCAGGCCATCTCAATAATGGTTCTAAGTTTATGCGGTTTGGTTATCCAGATAGCAGCTGAATATTGCCGCTGTCTGGATAGCTGTGCTGGTCAGCGCTGAAACTGGATATTCAGTGCCAGAGGATATCCAGATTTTGGCACTAAATATCTGGTTTCACTTTTAGCTGTGACAATCAGGCGCTTATAAATGCTGACATCACTGGATGAATATCAGGCCTGTGAAGTCCAAAGACAGACATGTTCCAATCACTAAACTGAAAATAAAACATTTTTCTACCTTTTTGTTGTCTGGTCATTTTATTCTCTAATCGTGTTGATCCCAGTCTCTGGTTTCTGCTTTCTTCATCTCAACTCACCCTCTAGGTCTCTGGTCCATTAGCCACTTCTCTCCCCTCTTGTCTTCTTCACTTCCTTCCATCTCTGACATTGATATTTTCCTTTCAGTTTTTTTATTTTTCTCTATCAGCTCAGATTGAATTTCTCCTTCTTACCATCCAGTTCTCAATCTCCTCCATTTTTTTACAGCATCTTCCTACCATTTCTCAACCTTTAACACAACCTTCTCACTCCACATCTCTGTGTCCTTCCCCAGTCTTTAACTAACTCTCTCCTATCTCTTTCTCTCTTCGGCCCTCTGTGTCCAGCATATCTTTCCTTCTCTCCTGCCCTGTCTTGTTCCTCCCCCTCTCTCACCATTCTAGTGCCTCTCCTCTTTTTCTCATCCTACCTCCTCCATGTCCAGAATTCCCCCTCTCTTCCTTATCCCATGTCAAGCATCTCCTCATTCCCCTAACCTGTGCATCTGTCCACCCCCTACCCTGTGTCCAGTCTCTGCCCACTATCTCCTATGTGCCCATCGCATATCCATCATCTGCCTTTCATCCCCCATGACCCCCATGACCTCATGTCTAGCCTCTGTTCTCCACTCCATGTCCACCCCATCTGCCCCCAGCCTCCATGCCCCAATCTATATCTAGTATCTGCCGTATGTCCCCAGCCCCATGTCTAACATGGGCCCTCCAACCCTCATGACTCCTATCCTATGTTTAGCATGTGCCCTCTGACCTTCTACTCCCCAACTCCATATCCAGTATCTGCCCTCCATGCTCTTATGCACCACCACATGTCAAGCCTCTGCTCTGCAACCCATGTCCAATATCCGCACTCCATCTGTCTACCCCCACTTGTATCTACCATTTGCCCTCTATCCCCTTATGCTTTAAACCCCACTACTATATGCCCAGCATTTACCCTTCATTCCCTACTGATATCCTGCATCTGCCTTCCACACTTCCATTCCTCCATTTTGTGTCCAGAATCTACTCTGTCCCCCCCCCTTCATATCCAGCATCTCTCTTCCAGCCATTACTCCCCCTTTGTATCCAGCATCCGCCTTCCATCCATTAATTCCCCCCTCTGATATCCAGCATCTCCCTTCCAGTCATCAAGACCCCCTTGCTATCCAGCATCTCTCTTCCAGCCATTACCCCCCCCCCATTTCCAGCATCTCCCTTTCAGCTATTAACCACCCCCCCCCCGCAAGCTACTGCTTCTGCTTTTTACAGAGCAGCGGCTGCAATAAACTTACTTTGAAAAGTAAAGACAACCCGTGAGGAGCCCTCCGGTCATCGCAGCACCTGAGGAAGTGATGTCATAAGGGGCGGGCTCCTCACAAGTTGTCTTTCCTTTTCAAAGTAAGTTTATTGCAGCCGCTGCTCTGTGAAAAGCAGAAGCAGCGGCTGCACTGCCATGGGGGATCATGTTCGCGCCGTGGAGTCGGGAGAAAAGCTGTTTTTTTGCTCTGGCCCCTCCCGATCTTGCGGCCAGAGCAAAAAAAAACGTCTTTTCAATGGCTGGTTTTACATCTGTGCCAGCAGCCGGCCTGGCCATGGAAAAACTGGCCAGGCTGGCTGAAAATCGGCCGGTTGGCAACCCTAGGTGTCCTGTTGCTGCTGTTTCTGTGTTCTCACAGTTTTGTTACTTTTTTCTGTAGTCTGAGATACTGTATGTGAAGTTAAAGAGAATACCTCCTCATTAAGAAAGGAAATAAGACCCTTCAGAGCAAGAGTTAGAGAAGGAACAGATGAAACTATGGGGTATGTTTACTAAGCAGTGGTAGCGGCTTCTGTGTGATATTGGAGCTGCGGCCCCTCCGATATTGCATGGAAGCCACTACCACAGCTTAGTAAACTTACCCCTATATATCCAATCTTCCTTAGAGACATAAAGAAAAGCCAAAGAGAATTGTAGGATTGCAAAGGTTCTGAGGGGTAGAAACCCAGAATGGAGGGTGGAGCTTTCTACAGCCGCACAAGAACACGCAATTGCAGCAATCAGAGGAGGGCCAGCAGAAATAGAGACAGAGTGGAAACTCCCAGTATAGAATCTATGGAGTTGGGGGTACCAGAAGCAGCAGACACTGTGAACCCAGTTGCAAAGTAGCAGAAGAACCACCCATGGAGAATCATGAAACGTTGTGCAATGAGAGCTAGAGTACAACAGATACCGAGATGCCAAGGGTGAACCATCCCAAAGAGAGATGTACCATCTCAGGGTGAGCGCAAATTCCAAAGAGTGAGATTTTTTTGAGATGGTGCCTCCACGGTAAAAATCTAGAAAGACTGACATATAGTATTGCTTTGCAAATGAAAAAAGTACAGCATAAAATATTGGCTTTTCTTTGGAGCCTGTGAAAGGATAGAGATGTGCTGGAGACAGTATGAGTAAATTCTCTGGGCTGAAAATTGCTTCCCCTCAGAGGCTAGAACTATGGTTTTGCTGCACCTTTATTTGTAGGTACAGGGGAAAAGGATGGTGGAGAAGGAGACAGTACACGGAAAGGGGAGATCAGATGTCTTCCCACTGACTGGGCTATTTGATGTTTCCTCTCGGGCTTGTCTCTTATGAAAGTGAATATCTGGAATTTGGGGGTAGGCGGATAGGACTAAGCGGTTATGGCGCTTAGCCCTACCCAGTTGAATATTGGACCCATACTGTTTATTAATAGGTGCACCAGTGAAGCATACAGGCCTTTCTATTAAACCACATTAACTGGTACCATGGGGCTAATGAGGAAATATTGACTCGTGGAAACAGCTAATGACAGGAAAGTACCAACAGTGTGGAGCATTTCTGCGGTGTTTGCAGTTTGCACAGTATCTGCTGGCAAAGACGGGATTAAGGCTGAGAATGGGCCAGCCTCCAGGGCGCAGTTACTGCAGGCATTTGCTGCTCAGGTCTGCAAGCTTCACGGATGCAGCTAGGGGAAATGCTGGGAATGCTCCCTACAGATACCATGCGCTTTTTGCAATTAATGCGGTGCTTTTGCAGCTATCGCCACGCAACAGACAGACCCATAGTATTCTCTATTGCACATTATTTAAGCATTAAAGCACACTATTGAGCAATAGGGTGCACTATTGTATAATACGCACTACTGTGCAACAGTGTGCACTATTGATATCAGTGACCCCAAAATGAAAAAAAAAATTAAGAACTCGAGCAAACCAAAAATCTTGTTAACATCATGGAAAGAAGACAAAACAAAAATGTAGCATCTGCACACCCTATTTGGCTATTGTTGAAACAAAGCTGTGTATGGAAAATGTGGAAGAAACACTCTAGTTGAATATTTTTGCTGAACGTTATGTTGTTTCTGGGCTTAGTTCAAGAACTCATAGCAGCGATTTGTTGCATTGCCCATTCTGAGGAATGGTTAAAGGGTCATTGCCAGATCAGATGACCTCGGAACAGAGTTGGCAGGGCCAGTTTTTGTAGAACTCCCTGAGGAAGTCTGTGAATTAGATAAAACCACTGGCCAAGGTTGAAGGCTGGGAATATTATGTACAAGGCCCAATATGATCTTGTTCACCATTGGAATGAATGAAGCACTAGCTAACAAGATAAGTTTCAACTTTCCATGGTTAGACATGGGCTGATTTTAATTGCAAGCATTTAAAAATATACAAAATAACAACTTTGGAGCAATGATGAGAGGTGTATAAAATCTGCAATGCAGCACCATACCTAGCCCTGCGCGAGTAGTGTAGTTACATAAGGCGCAAAGGTTTAGGGGTGCATTTTGGGCTGCCGGACTCGGCTACCCTGAGCGCTGTCTGCTGTTGCCCTGCTGCCCCATTTTTTGTTTTCTCAGCGGTGACGACACCAACAACAGCGGAGCAAACTTGACTTCAAACAAAACAAAACACGCGGGTTTCTCCAACTCCGTGCTTGTAGGCAAGTCTAGTCCCTCCCTCCCTTCTCTGTTGTAAGTTGCATCAGAGGAGGGAGGGACCAGGCTAGCCATTTAAGTGCGGAGTTGCAAAGACCTGCGTTTGAATGGCTGGCCTGGTCCCTCCGTTCTCTGATGCGACTTACATCAGAGAAGGGAGGGTGGGACCAGACCCGCCTACAAGTGTGGCGTCGAAGGACCTGTGTGTTTTGTGTTTTGTTTTGTTTTTAATTTGAAGGCAGGTGTGCCTCACTGCTGCTGCCACCGCCTCTTAGAAAGCACAAAGTGGCGGCAGCAGGGCAAGAGCAGGCAGCTGTCTAGACATGAAGGTATGGGTGTTTTTGGGGAGGGGGGGCAGATGTGCAAGTAGCACAGGGCGCGATTATGACTTGTTATGGCCCTGCTGCAATGCAAGTGATTATTGTCCATATATAAGCCCCATCATTGTTTTTGAGACGTATTTGCTTACTACTTGGGTTGAAGATAATTGAATATACTGGCATAATGAGAGAACAGCAATGCTGTTGCATATATTGATATATAATTGTCAATTTTTTATTGTTTGGATGAAAAAAGAAGAGAAGAAATACAGTATATATATTTTTAATTACAATTTTGGTGATGTCGCAGGTTATAATGGTAGAAATAATTAAAAGCTGGGTCTGTCTGATAGTCTGCAAGACCAGTAAAAATGGGGAGAGGGGGCAGTATTCAGATGTGACTGTCAGCTGCTAACCAGATATGTGATTTGAATATTGGCCCCTAGAAGTCCTAATAAAATGCAGGCTCTCAAACATCTTGGCTTATCTGGCTGGGTACATATTCCTTGCATTAGCCAACTCATTATGGCAAGTTGGTGGTGGGATGCTGTCTAGAAAGGCCACAGGGACCAGGAAGGCAGGACATTCAATTAACAGCCATATTGGTGTTGGTGGTTGTAGAATTCTTGTGGGATTTTGTGGTTGGAAATGGGAGGGGAGAGTGCTGGATTTGGGGGTGGGGATAGGGTAAGGAACAATGGAGAAATATGATGAACATTGTCATAGAAGAGGCGTGATAGTCTATAGGTGGTCATGCTCAATGGCTGACAGCCAAGATATACCTGGGCAGTGGGTGAATAAGGAATACTGGGTAGAGTGGATGAGCAGGTTGGTCTTGCTCTTCTGCTTTTTAAGGTGCATTATGTACTATAGTAAATTTCCTTTTCAAAAAAGTGTACATTCAGATGTTTCTGTCTATTTGGCAAATAGAAGCTAATGGCCAAAATAAAGAAATTGCTCTCCTTGCCATCAAGCAGTCTTAAAATTCTTTACATGTGTGAAAGTCGATCAGTACTACAGTCTCATTTATTCAAAACCACTTTAAAACCTAAGCCTAATGTGTGTTATTTTCACATTATATTTTTATGGTTTAATTTATTTCTTGTTGATCTTTTCTTTTACATGTTTTAGAACTTTAATTCTAAGCAGGTTTGTTTTTTCTTTTTATATCCACCGTTTTGCTTCTGTGAAAAGATGAAAACATCTGTATTGCCTCTGTGTTGCTTTTTCTCACTTGGCAAACCTCTAGATTTGGCAGCAGGTGTGCAATGCCTCTCCTGCAAGATGAGAATGTCTCCAAAATGCCCCATTTCCTCATGTGCTATTACACATTGATTTGGTCGTGTTTTGAATTTAGAAATGATGCACGTAAGAGTGCAGCTCAGCCAACCGGACAAGCAATGCTTTTGTGTACCCTTTGGTGCATTTTAATTACCCATGTAAAATTTTGTTTCCAGGGCCTATTTATGCATCTAATTGTCTAATAATCTTTCATCATTAATTGCCAGGTACACATTAGCAAATTCATATTTTATTCACAACAATCAATTTCTTCATGCAGTTTTTCCATATGCATTATTTTTTTTACAAAAAGAGCGTACTGCAAAGCATCATTTTGAAATGTGAAAATAATACATTCAGCATTTTTGTGCTTTTATGCAGGGTATAATGCAAGACTTGCAATTACTTGTCATGCCTCAAGGATTTATTTCTCAGTGCCCTGATCTTAATCGCAGTAAGTCTATTTGATTTTATCTCCTATTATCAAAAATGCACTTCTTGCCTTAATTTTTCAATAGCAAGGTCTCTACAGATCCTCACCTCGTAAGTACTGGTGTCAGAGAAGAGTTAGAAATATTGAACCATTTACAAATATCTTTTGACAGATTCAGTGCTTGTAATTTCAGCTTGCCCAACCTGTAATGACTTCCACGGGCTCGTGCAGAAAATTATGGAACTCCAAGACATTTTGGCCAAAACATCAGCCAAGGTACAGTAACAGTTGCTCATCATGAGAGACACAGGGAATTATAAGAATCTGAGTCAGGTTGGCTCAATTGTATAAGCAAATATTGCATTCCATTTAAAACACTTTAATGCAGTAGCGCTTTTATCAGCTTACATTTCAGCAATAAATCCAAGCACAAAGAAAGGGCTCATAAATATTCAAGATCTAGCCGTCTGGAAAAACAGATGATTCAATAAAGCAGTGAAGAGGCAGGTTACCTGGTTTACAGTGCAGGATTTGTTGTTAAAATGGCATAAGGATTTTCTCATTGTTGGCTATTTGAACAGTATTGATGTTGGGCATATGCCAGAAATGATATAGATTATCTTCTCCCTTTTTCTGTCTGCAGTTTATAGGAAAATGCCGCAGGACTTATTTATAATAGGTTCATCCCAAATGATAGAAAGTCTTTTATAAAGCAACCCCCCCTATGCAATTTTTGAGTGGATAAATTATCTATATATTTTTGTGCAGACTTTTTAATCAAATATTTTGAAACATAGAGTCCAAAAAATAAGGAAATAACAATATTGCCCATATAATTACACAATTAGAATATCAACAAATACTACACTCAGGCAAGAAGCATATCAAGCCTACATCATGAGCAAAGAGTAAAAATAGAGATTGACAACCGAAAGGAAAACCATGTAAGGGAACCAGTTCCATGCCCACTCTTCAGACTTTCACGAAAGACCCTGCAAAATCTCATACCCAATCCTCAAAACATTAAGGATCCTGTTTACTAAACTGGGAGCAATACCCCCTGAACCAAACCCTCCCCCATGTAGATCCTGCCAATGTATACCCCCCAAGTTTTCACTCCCAACCACAAGCTAGACCCCCACAAAATAACCCTCTTCCAGGAAACATTCCCTAACTGAAGTCCCCCCCCCCCCCGCTACAGACCCAATCCTAACCCTCCTCCCCCCTGGGATTAACCCAGGGGTCTCCTTGGTAGTCTAGGTGGTCCAAGGCAGGAACGGTTCCCTCTTTTCACGCCCTAGCTCCCTCCTGGTTACAAAGTGTCAGGGGCAACCACTAGTGTTAGTCTTGCATTAAGTGGAATCAGGCTATTGTTTCTCTAGGCTTAGTCACAGCTTCTTTGATGAAGTCACGCATTAGAGATACATTTCCCTGAAGCATCCTCTCAATGTATATATTTATGTTTTTCTTTACCACTTTTGTATTAAAATCAAAGTGGTTTACACGTAACAGGTTAACATCAACTAAAAGGTATAATATAGAAACATCTGTAGTATAAAGTATCTATAGTATCTGCAACCACTAATAAAGAAAATGACCTGTGCAGTGGCCATGACGTCTTGCAAAGGAGCGTAACAGACTTTCAGAGTAGAGGGGGTGCCAGAAACCAATTCAATATCAGGCTTCACCTCAACCAAACTCAGGAGCCCATATCATTCAGGGAGGCCTTGGGAAGGGGAGGTGAGGGGGAGGGGCAGGGGTTAACAGAAATGATAGAGGTCCCTTCCAAAGGTGAATGTGGCTGCCATTTTCTCCTTTGGATCTTATCACTAGTAGCTATCAAATGTCTATCCATGGGACAGTTTTTACTTTTAATGTTTCTCTTATCCATTAGATGTAACTAGGACAGCTCAGTCCCAGAATCCTGGATACTATCGGTACTTCTCCACTGCTCCTACATTGCTCTGAAGGAACTCCAAACGGGCATACACCTTTAGGCACACTTCTTTGGGCATGTGCCGCAGCTGCATGCCAAGCACAAGTGTTGTAAAGACCTCCTCCCACCATAGGTGCTTTCTATCGCTTGCAGAATCTTTTTCTGGCAGAGCTACTCATGGGGGCAACGCAGCTTCTCCTCTTGCTCATACCACCAACACCAACACCATACTGTTACTGCCCTCTTCCATGTCATAGAATGATATCTCTGAGGGCATCGTCTGCCGCTTGCAGGATCTCTCTCTCCTGCACAGCCATGCATGCGGCAAACGGCACAGCAGCCAACACTTTTTGTGCCAACGCTGCTTTCACAAACTCCACTCTTTCCCCCTTTATGCAGATTTTTAAAGTGATATCTTGCTGCTATTTCTGCAGGTAACTGTAGAGAGAACTTTCTCTCTATAGTGGCAGAATATCACTGTCATACAAATAAATTGAAGCCCTCGATCTGGAACGCATCTGGTCCCTCCTCAAGATATACAGATCAGTTTTGGTCATATATTAATTATACAGCCAAAGTTTATCTATAGATCAACCCTATGTTTAAAAAATACATATGTGGTCAGCAGCTGATCCTGACTGCAATAAGTGTCCTTCAATGTAGTTCTCAATGTATTAAAGTACCTCTTTAGGGCTATGTTCTACCCTATGTATCTTAGCCGCTTATTGTTTTTTTTTTCTGTAAAATAACTTTGTTTGCAGTATACTGATTTATAAGTTCAATAAGTAGAGAGAACATTTCACAAATTAGCAACAGTTATTGCCATGATTTGTGACCTATAGAAATAAAGGGACCGGTATTCAGAGCACCGGATATTTCAGATGAGGTCAGCTGTGACGTTTAAACATTCTTCAGGTATTCAGTGGCAGTATCTGCATAGTGGCTGCCGCTGAATATCCAGATTGTGCGGCCACTATCCAAATAATTGCCACCATTATGCAAATAGTGAAGATTATCAGCCGTTTCTGGGTAAGTTACCTGGATATATCTATTTAGGACAGCTTTTTCGGTAGCCCAAGCCATATGAATAACTTATCCGGATAGTGGCTGAAAACTGCCACACTGCGGATAATGGCCGGCATCACCCTTGTTCCTCCTCCCTCCGACCATTCTCCAGAAAACGCAAAGCAGTCTATGAGATAGCCAGTGGCTGCTGAATGTCTCTCAGTGCCCTTATATGGGTAATCTCCATGGTTATGTGGCTAAAGGCTTTCGAAAATTGACCCCCCAAAATCTTTCAGCTAGCTGTGATGTCTTTACTGGACAGTACAATTGTGACTAGCTTTCCAGAACTATGCACTCTTCATCAGATCAGCGCAGAATTAAGTATGTTGGCCAATTCTGACAGGGCACGTCCAGGCCGTCTGGACATCCAGAAATATGGGCAGCCTGGATATGCACCTGATTCTAATCTCATAGGAACTAGACAGCCTCCTCGGGAGCAGAATCAGAGCATGGGGCCTGGATGTCCCGGATATGCCTTGATTCCGTGCCTCTGGATGTCGAGGTACTTCCCCGGCTAGCCCAACAAGACTCCTGCACGGAACACCATGGCTCCATGCAGGATCCATGATCGATCACAAAAATCAAACTTCCTGCTTCCCTGCAGCCCGACCCTGGGATTGGGGGGGGGGGGGAACCGGGGCTGGGATTGGGCTGTGGGCAACACCCTCCCCTGCTCACCGAAGTGTGGGGTCCCGGCATCGTCATCTGCCACCATCGGGGGGGGGGGAGGACTTATTTCAACTTTGAGGTGGAATAAGTCCTCTGTCTAAGGCACCCAGCCAGGTCATACAAGGCCATCACCGGAATCGGCCCTGTACATCAGGGTTGGGTGCCCTGCCCCCAGCCCGCCTTTGCTCCTTCTCTTGCCTGCCCCCTTCCGCCCCTATACAGGGCTCCCTGTACGTGCGGGGAGCTCGGTGATTGGAATTGGCACCCTGGCATGTAGTGGGGATATATATCCAATCCAGATGTATATCCCCGCTAAACACGAATCAGAATGACACCCCCCCCCCCCTAAGTGAATACAGCAAGCCAATATTCAAAAGGGTTTATCCGGTTAGCAGGCCCTGCTAATTGAATAAACCCAGGTGAGAGAGAAAGTCAGTGGCACTAACCAGACAGTGCTGCTCAATATCCTCCCCTAATGCTGTCCAGAGAGTGCTGGGGCGGTCTGTGGGCATGCGAGGGTCGTCCCAGAGTTTATCTGGTTAGCTATCCTAATTTTATGCAGTTCAGCTATCCGGAGAGCAGCTGACTATTTCTGCTGTCCAGATAGCCATGCCAGTCAATGCTGACAGCGGATAGTCAACACTGGAAGATATCTGGATTCTGGCCTTGAATATCTAGTTTCAGTTTTGCTCATGATGTCGGGTCCTTTAAAAACACTGACACTGACATGGGCTGAATATCTAACCCAGTAGCATTAGAACATTAGCATACTTGTGTTCATTTTAATACTATTGTACACTTAAAGCATTAGGCGGAGGAGGGAGGCAATGTGTTGCCGGTGAGGTGAGACAGCAGGTATTTACTATCATCCCTCATCTGCAAACACCGGTTTTGTCACCGTACTTGCAACACAGTAGCCTCCCTTCTCTTCCTAATTCTTCATTTGTTCTAGAAAAATGGAAATAAGTATGTTAAAGCCATTATGTTAATCTTTGTACCTATTCTGCAAACACATCCTCCGCCCCAGTCTTTTACTTTACAAGCCTTAACAACTTTGGCAACAAACACCATCATGGTGCCATTGCAAGTTATTTATTTATTTAGTTGGATTTATATATCGCCTTTCTCCGGGTCAAAGCGGTGTACAAGAAACAAATTATATGGGGGGGGGGGGTTACATGTACAAGAATTGAGGCATTGGTCAGACTAAATAGTGAGGGGGGGTTACATGGAGGAGTTGAAGTGTTCGGAGAAGAGGTGAGTCTTTAGGTGTTTTCTAAAAGTGGGGAGATAGGCAATGAACCTTAGGGGGTCTGGTAGTTTCCAGTTAATGAAACATGGAATTGACTTGTATATTTGGACACCCAGACAGGCCGGAGGGTACGTCCAGCCTGTATGGGTGTCCAAAATCTGGATGGGCTGGTTTGGAACCCAATTCTGAACCCGCGGGAGCTAGACATTCCTGCGGGATCAGAATCGGGTGCAACAGGTCTCGATGTGCGGGATGTGCCCCGTTTCTGTCTCACTGCATGTCTGGCCTCTTCCCTGTAGAACCCACTCAAGGCTCCTGCATGGAACCTCGGTGCCATGGTGTCCTATCGCCATGGCACTGGGACGACATTCAGGAGCCCCGATTGGCCATAAGCACTCAAAATACCCTTTCCCCTGATTGGCCGGTGGGGCTCCCCCTGCCCCATTCACCTGGTCGGTGCTGGTCCCGTTGTGCTGTCCACCAGCATTGGGGGGGACTTATTCCACCTCCAAGGTAGAATAAGTCCCCCGTCTAAGAAGGCAACCCCGGACGTACAGGGCCGCAACCTCAATCAGCCCTGTACATTTGGGGTCAGAGTCCCACCTCCGCCCCACCCTCACTGCTCCTCCTCAAGCCCTCTCCCTCCCATCCTCGTCCAAAGCTCCCCACACAATGCCGATGTACGTGCAGGGAGTCTGGTGTTCGGCATGCACTCCCTGCGAATAGCAAGGGTCGGGCATCCAAAGTGGATGTTCACCCCTGCTATTCGCAGATTGAAATGGCCCCCATTCTGTATATAAATTATGACTAATTGGACAACCAGGATCTCGATTAGGCTTGGTAAATTTCTCTGATAGTATACTTAGACATGGGGGGTCTTTTACTAAAGGGAGTTAGATGACAACGTGTGTTCTGATGCATGCTGTAAGCACATTTGAAAATGCATTACCAGTTAGTGCAAGTCCATGACAGTTAGTGCGGGATGATTCCTGGCCTGTCTAACTTGTGATAAGGGAGTGAGTGGGTGGGGTAGGGATGGAGAGTGGGTGTGGTATGGTCTGTGCAGTTAGCATAGGGTTCACACAGTGCACTAATTGCATTAGCGTGGTATCACCTAATTCCTCCTCAATATGTGGTGCTAAGATTTCTTGCACTAATATGTCATGCATTCTATGACACCGTTGTGTAAATAGTTACCTTTTGTTATCCAAGTTGGTTCTCCTGTTAATTGTAAACTCAGGCTTATGTACCCTGTCTGATTGTTATGTTCCTTGTAAACCGCGCTGATGCTGAATAGTGCGGTATAGAAGAAATGGTAAATAAATAAAATAAATAAATAAATAAATGCACTAAGGGGTAGGGCTCCATGTTAACTGCTGGGGAAATGCTTTCCATGCCCCTGAAAGTTAACGATGTTGCACCTAGCGTGCCATGGTTTCAGCACTGTTGGTGTGTTTGGTGCAAAACCCTAGCGCCCTTTAGGACTTTGGGTCAATCAGGAAACAGGAGTGAAGATCACCAGCAATACTGGACACAGTTAAGAGCAGGCTGGCTATAGCCAGTCTCCATGGAAATGTGATAGCTGTACCTGAAAATACCTGCCTTTTAACTCTTCTTGCTAGATGTCTGCATTCTAAACCAAAGATCACTAATTTGAGGCTAGCGTCCTAACCCACAGGTTTGAGATCAGCCTCTTAACGTGAGGTAAAAAAGCCAATTGGATTTTTTATTTGCCTGAAACCTCTAGTAACCTTTCAGCTTTGTTTTTGTTTTTGTTTTTTGTATGAGGGGGCAGCCATAGCTACCTCTTTAATTAACAAAATTGCCCTGAAATGAAAATTTATAAAAATAAAATGAAAATATATTAAAACAAAACAAATATATTAAAACAACGCAGGTTATTTAATAAAATGCAAGGGAAAGTACGAAGGTCCTGACTTGGATGCCCCATTTCCTACCCGAATACCCAATACAACATCAGGCTTCACATTTTCTTATTTGTTTTATATTCCATCCTTCCAAGACAATAAAGATCAGAGCAGATCACAACATAGCATGAATAACAGATGTGTATATAAATTATCACTAATTGACTCCTCAGAATCGGTGATTTGCTTTATCTATAAGGGGCAGATCTAGTAAAGTATACCACCACATTAGCACTTGCTAACACATATTAAAATGCATTATTTACTGCTGGCTCCATTTTATGCAATGAGACCTATATACTGATAACATTTACTAATGTGGTAGCACAATTTTGGAAATCTGGCCCAAAATGAACAAGTAGCATTCTGTTTATACAGTTGCTGTTATGTTAACATATTGCATGTTATTGCATTGCTCGCTATTTGAGGTAATTATGGTCACATGACTATTGTATTGGGGAATCTTTATGCAGCTTTCCCGAGCAGAGCAACGGATGACTAGGTTGGATCAGTGCTCTTGTGAGAGGTCTTGCACGGTGAAGGGTACCACCTACAGAGAATTTCAGTCTTGGACAGATGGCTGCAAGAACTGCACGTGCATGGTATGGTTATCAGTTTAACTAAATATTCCAAAACCAGGAGCTATTCTAAATGTTTTGCCTAATCGTGTACTCATGATATTTTTAAATTGACCTTCCTGAAGATTGCAAAACTAAGGGGTCTTTTACAAATGTTTTTATGCACTTAACGAGCATTACCAAAGCACGTTTGGTGCAAAGCCTTCATGTCAGCTGTTGAGTGTTAGACTGGCATGTTCCTGGCAGCTAACATGCGACCGGGTACCATATGGTGTGGCAAAGTAGCATGAGTGCACCTAATGGCACTTATAGAGATACCATTAACTGGCGCTAAGTGCCACATTTACCGCGCTCATGCCTCTAACCTGTCCACTGTCCACAGCAGTATGCACGCCAGTTAACGTGCGTTTAAGTGGTCGGTAGCTGGCATGCCTTGAATTAGGGTTCATCGTGGCCAGTTACTGCTCGCTACGAAGCGCATTAACTGGTTAGCAGCGTTTTGTAAAAGGGCCCTCAGGAGTGCTTACAAGCCACGTTTAAATCTAATTGTTTGCACAGTAGCTGATTAACAAAATTGCTAATTTAATATTTTAGTACTCCTAGTACTGTATGCTACTGATTTTGTATCTTTAATGCATTTAAGGGTTCTGTTTCAAAATTGGGACCTGTGGTATATTGCTTTCGTATTATCTCTGCCTGCAACCATGGATAATATAATAGACTAATTAATTTCCTTACCTCTTATAGTAGATATCAAACTTTTTAATGAATTAAAAACTGGGGACAGTAGGATTTAATCTCGTTTGTTAGCATGAAGAAGATGTGCACACAACAATCCAATAAATATCAGTCGATCAGGCAACTTTTATATGCTTAAGCCCTGTATCGTTCAATTGCATTGGCCGGATCAGGGCTTGAGCACACACACTGCAATATGCCTTATTTTTCAATTTTTTTGCAGAGGTGCATAAGGCAAAAGGTGCATATGTTGAAATTTTAAGGTGGTTCCGAAAACTTCCAAACATTTTTTTAAGAGTAGGAGGTGAATATTCATATTCAGATGTACAAAGTAACTAGGTTTCAACTATTTTTCAACGGAACTCTGCTGAGTAGAATGAAGTTTTTCTAGGATTAGTGCAACAATTAGGAACTTGCCATTATGACTGGGTAGTGGTATGCTAATGACAAACAACAAACACCAGCAACTCACTGGACACAATTATATTCATTCATATTCCTTCTTGAAAAAGAAGTTAGCATTTCATAAATTAAAGGAAAGTGGAAAATTTCAGAATTAGGGGCTTCTCTGAAAACATTTTTTCAGAGCTTCTGGTTTTATGTTTCATCAGAGTGATTTAAACAACTTTTTGGCATCTTTCTTTTCAAACAACCTGCATTCAGATAAATATTTCTTTTTAAGAAATTCATTTGTGAAGCAATGTTTTATTATACTAAATAACAAAAAATGTTGCAAATAGATTAACAAAGCATAAGGATTTAGAAGTATTTTTATGTCCCTGAGGTTTGTAGGAATGATGGGGAGACAAAGGCATTTGCCTCTTTGGCACTAGAAGTCATCTCAAAATATAAAATTTAGAGTTTTATAGTTTGGCTGCTTGGTTGGCTCTCCTTGGAGACCAAGGGGCCCTTTACTAAGTGCCGCTAACCAGTTAACATGCTTTATAGTGTTCAGGAACTGGTCATGGTGAATGCCAACGCATGGCATGCCAATTACTGACCACCAAAATGCATGCTAACTGGCATTTGTGGGCTAATATGGAGAGCGGATGGGTTAGAGGTAGGGTGTAAGCGTGGAGAGCACATTTAGCATGTGAAGTCAGTTAACATGGCAATTAGTGCGGGTGCACTTAACGATATTTCTTTGGGTGTTATTGGATGCATCCGCGTTAAGTGCACTGCATGGTATGGTACCCAACTTGCGTGCTAGCTGCTGGGAACATGCTGGTCATGCCCCCGATAGCTAACATGGAGGCAACGCACATTAAGTGCAAAACTTTAGTGGACTTTTGAAAAGGGCCCCCAAGGTTTGTAAAAGTGGCAGCACTTGCACATGAGGAGGATAATATTATATTGTAACAGGGCACCTAGGTGGGGAAGGCAAGTAAGGGCTTATTTTGGCCTATTTTATTCTAGGGGTACATAGGGAAAACAGTCCTTTCACTGAGTGCAATAATACCACTATTCATGCATGTGCAAATAGTGCATGATATTGCACAATAGTGCTCTCTATTGAGCAGTAATGTGCACTATTGCTGCTTTTGTTTCAGAAGGAAGATACATCCCTATTTTATACAGATGCATAGGTCCATACGATCGTATGTGTCTGTGGGTGGGAGGAGATTGTTTACTGTGCCTGCAGAGTAGTCTGCTCTAGTCTCTTATGCTGGGAGGCAGGTGTTGATGGGAGGGTTGTAGACTAAAGGGGTGGATCAAGACTTGCTGTTTTGGGGGGATCAGAAACCTGCCCTGTAATGTTACAGATACTCGCGCTATGGATCTAGGTGCCTGTTTACTAAGGGGGTGTTTTAGAAGTTCTATTTGTGAGCTGGATATCCAAAAATGGGCATGAAAACGTGCAAATCCTGAAGACGTCCCCAGAGCCATTTTAGAAAGCCTGGTATATGGATGTCTCTGGGACTAAAGTCCATGTCACAGGGGGTCTGGAAAAGAAACACATGCAAGCCTAATTTCAGAACCAGTGAGCACGTCTAAACCGACCAGCAGTAACATCCCATGTCTATTCTTGCTCCAGGGCATCTTATTCTGCCACCCAAATATCTGGCGGAAATAGAGAAGAAGATACTCTGATATCGGCAGGACTTTTCAAGAGCAAAAAGAAAGTAGAAGGGAAACCCAAGCCCTTTTTTTCTAGATGGCACACAGTTGCACATTTCTGCTTGCAAATTAGCAGACAGGGACACGCATGCAGCATGGGATAGACTTTCCCATGCTAAACGTTTGTAATGGGCACGTCTATGTGGCTGTGACTGCCGACATCCATTTTGGGCACATGCAAGTTTCTGAAATCGGGCTGAAAGCTTGCACATGACCAGCCTTTTTCATACGTTTTGACCTGCACATCCTAGATTGCACCTAGTCATCATTTTGAAAATGTGCCTTTAAACATTAGCATGCGCTATCTGCTGCTATGCCCAGATTTGTCCTAGGGGCACGGCAGACGATAGTGCACACTAATGCCTGTTAGTGCACAGTAACATTTACTAAACAAGCCCCTAGTTTTGGTATTGTTGCATGATTTCATTATAACTTTAAAAATGATGTTCTTTTTCTCAGAATGGTACAATCCACTGTGAGCCTCTTCTCTGCTCATTGCCTAAGTGCGCCGCGGACTCTGTAGCTGCATATGTGGACGGCAAGTGTTGTAAAGAATGTCAAGGTAAGCAAGGCTACAATCTGTATTGTTTGAATGGGCAGTTAAGTATACTTTATTCTCTGGGGTCTGAATCAAGGCATAGACATGGATTGCAGCTGCCAGCAGCCATCCTAGAAAAATGTCAGTGATTTTAAGCTTCTACATTTGTGAAGACTTTCTACCAGCTAATTCAAGGGCAGGGGCTGCTCCTGAATTAAAGTGATATGGTATTATTTTATGCCCTGGGTGTGTTGAAATAGCAAATGAAGACCTGGGATCAAAGGTAGGAAACCAGTGAACGACAGAGATAGGAGAGAGGAGAAGAAGTATTCAAATGAATTATTTATTATTTAATTTGTTCAAGTCCTATTGAATGACCATGGAAAACCACTACTTGCCCAGCTCATTCAAATGTTTTTCTTTAGAATAAGGTGATTTCCTATAAGGATCCGTAGGAGCTACTCTTTATTTTGCAAGGGCAAATATTTAATATTTTGCATTTGAAAAAATGTATATTGGTGGTGTGATAAGCTGTTTGTTCATAAGGCAACATGGAGATCCAAGGCTTTTGGCGTGATTGGTCCTGAGCAATGAAATGCTTTACCACCTTATGAAAGAGAGGAAACCATTTTAGAAAGGGGGTAAAAACCATATTGTTTCTTGTAGAAGATTAAATTATTGATTGATTATACGGTGGGATTCGCTATAAGTAACGGGGCTGCTGTTTTGATATTTTCTCTATCTTGCTCTGCCTTTTATTCTGCCATATTTCAGGCTTTGATTGTTCTGTTCTGACATGTGAGACAGTTTGAATGACATATGTCACAAAGATGGAATTAAAAAACACAGTAAATTGGTATTTTTTATGAGAGGAGGGAAATTGATTATAGTTTACATTTTTAGGTGCATTTCATTTTGTGTAGCGCCTATTGTTGAGGGTTCACCAGCCTGCAGGAAAACCGTCTGCACACATATTAGTTTGTGAATGTATAAGCATGTGCAAACAAACATGCAAACTGAAGGCAAGAGCATCACTGGCTGCAAATGTGGTGAAGATGAGGAGAGGGAGGCTGCGATCGCAGCCAAGAGGGCTATCTTGTGCTTGTGGGAGCAACGTCTCCCATGGGCAGAAGAGGAGAGACATGATGCAGGAAGAGGAGCTGGGACCAGTGAGAGGCAGAGAAGGTAAAAGACATGTAAAGGGGCAGTGGGTTTGGGAAAGGAAGATGAGGGGAGGGAAATGGAAGACAGAGGGTGAGAGTGCAAGGGGGAGGGAGAAGGGGGCAGCGTAGGGGAGACGTAGGAGAGGGGTGGGATGAATGCATGGGAGAAGAGGCCACAATTTGTACATGCCAGAATAACAACCCCAAGACACACAGGCACCACACACACACACACACACATACTCATACTCATATACAAACACACACCCCTTCCACCCCTTGCCCTGCACACACACACACACACACACACACACATAGATGAACCCCATCCCCACACCACATGTACACGCAGACATTCCACCCCCTCGCTGCTCACCCACAGTATTTGTACATAGACACAAATAAATAGATAACACCATTTATAAAGATTCCTCATACAGCCCCTGCTGCCATAATGAGACGCACGTTAGCATCTCTCTTTGAACTCTGCCCAAATCTCCCCCCCCCCAAAACATGTATAATTTTGCAATTGAAGGAAGGGGAAATGTGGTGTGTTTGCCACACTGTAAATGTACTCTTTTTACATGCACGCACACCCATGTAGCCCCTGACCCACACACATTGTACATAGCTCCCTACCAGTTCCCATGATACACACGTGCACACATGCTTGTATGTACAGTAGTTCCTGACAGTCCCTGTGACACACATGAACCCCTGAAAGCCTGATTCTGCAAATGGGGAAATGTGCCGTTATGTCACATTGCAAGTGTGCACTTTTCAACTTGTTTTATTTTTTTGAGGAGAATGTCAAAATGACCATTTTTACGACATGACAAAAGTATGTATGATGAATGGTACAGATTGTAGTTTCAATGGGTTGAATATTGTTAATGTAGGGTGTTTATGATATGATAGAATTGTTTGTTAGCATTATTGTAATCCACATTGAATGAGGGTGAATACTGTGAAATATAAGTATTATAGTAAACTATTATTGCATTCCTCATGTTATTATTATTGTTAATAAAGACTTATAAAGCACCACAACATACAAAGTGCTGTACAAACATAGAAGAGAGACAGTCCCTGCTCATCAGAGCTCACAATCTAATAAGACAGAAAACAAAATAAGTTACATAATACAAATAACAACAATTTATAGGACAAAGTAAGCAAATGTTGATAGAGAGATCAAGATAGAGTAAGACAGGAACGGAAAGCAATAGTGAAGAGATGGGATTTTAGTCTGGACTTGAAAATGGCCAGGGAGGACGCCTGGCGCACAGAGATAGGAAGACTATTCCAAGCAAAAGGTGCTGCCATTTGGAAGGAGCGAAGTCTGGAATTGGCAGTACGAGTAAAGGGCACAGATAAACGAAGACTGTTAGAAAAGCGAAGCAACCGAGAGGGGGTGTAAGGAGAGATGAGAGATGAAAGGTACTGGGGGGGCAGAAGAGTGAATACATTTATAGGTCAGGAGGAGACGTTTAAATTGGATACGGAGACGGATGAGAAGCCAATGAAGCGACATGAGGAGAGGAGTGATGTGGGGAAAAACGAGACTGGCAGAAAATGAGTCAAGCGGCAGAATGTTGAATTGATTAAGAGGAAAGAGGTGGCTTGCAGGGAGGCCGGCAAGGAGAATGTTGCAATAATCAAGACGGGAGGTGATTAAGGAGTGGACAATCAATTTAGTGGTGTCAACAGAGAGGAAGGGGCGAATTTTGGAAATAATGTATAGAAAAAAACGACAAGTTTTAGCAATGAGCTGGATATGTGAAGAGAAAGAGAGAGAGGAATCGAAGATAACACCAAGGTTACATGCTGACGAAACAGGGAGGAGTACAGAGTTATCAACAGAGAGAGAGAAAGGGGAAAGAGGAGGAGAAGCATTCGGGGGGAAAGATAAGAAGCTCAGTTTTGGCCATGTTCAGTTTTAAGCGGCGGTGGGACATCCAGGCAGCAATGTCTGAGAGGCAGAGTGAGATCTTAGACTGGATATCAGGAGAGATAACAGGTGCAGAAAGATAGATTTGAGAGTCGTCGGCATAGAGATGATAGTGAAAGCCATGAGAAGAGATAAGGGTACCAAGGGATTGGGTATAGAGAGAGAAGAGGAGTGGACCTAAGATGGAACCCTGAGGAATTCCTACAGGTAGTGGGGTTGAAGAGGAGGAGGAGCCATTGAAGCACACACTGAAAGAGTGATGGCATAGATAGGAATAGAACCAAGATAGTACCGAGTCTTTGAATCCAAGTGAGGATAGGGTGATAAGAAGAAGGTTATGATCAACAGTGTCAAAGGCAGCAGAGAGATCAAAAAGAATGAGAACAGAGTAAAAGCCTTTGGACTATGCCAAGAACAAATCATTCGAGACCTTAGTAAGAGCAGTTTCAGTGGAGTGTAGGGGACGGAATCCAGATTGTAAAGGATCCAAGAGGGTATGAGAGGAGAGGAAATCAAGACAACGGTGATAGACTGCACACTCAAGTAGTTTAGAGACGAAAGGAAGGAGAGAGATGGGACGATAGTTAGAAGGACAAGTGGGATCAAGTGAAGGTTTTTTGAGAAGGGGTGTAACCACAGCATGCTTGAAAACAAGGGAAGGTTGCAGTGGAGAGAGAGAGGTTAAGAATATGAGAAATAGAAGGGACGAGAGATGAAAAGATGGAGCTAAGGAGGTGGGTGGGGAAGGGGTCAGAAGAGCAGGTAGTAGGTTTGGAGGAAGAGAGAAGGAGCGATGTTTCCTCGTCAGAGACCATAGGGAAGGAAGAAAGGGTGGCAGAAGTTTGGGGATGGGAGAAATGGGAAATAGGGGGGGAAGAGGGGGAGGAGGGGAACTTGAGGGTGATTGTGTGGATTTTGTCATGGAAGTAGTTAGCCAAGGTTTGGGCAGAAAGGGAGGGAGGAATGAGGGGTGGAGTACAATTTTACTTTGATTATTGATGAGGGAAAATGTTCCTTCAGAGATTTGCACCCGCTTTTTCTGAATTTGTTTCCTAGGCAAAAAAACGAGTAATTTGGAAGTTAAAGTGCTGCAAATTGTTGCCCCTCTGGACTTAACCCCATTTGCAGAAATGCCTTGTGGCATGCTGATAAAGGTATACAAATTGTGAAACAATATATACAATTTTTTAAACACCCATTTCAATGGGTAAAATGCTTTTTACCCACAACATAGCTTTGAACATTGCCCTCTAATATAGTAATCATTGGGTATGACATTGTGGTCATTTCTTTATATTCCGACTTGAGAAAAGAACATTTGAGTTTAACAAAAACATAAAGGACTCTTATCATGCGGTGGAGGAAGATGGGGATGAAGTAGGCCCAGCTGGTGTCCGCTGTGTCCTAGGTTAAGAAGAAATGAGAGGCAACAGCTGTTGTAGTGATTCACTTAGAGGGAATGAGTAGGATCCGATTAAGGGAACAGATGAAACAGACATGATTACAGAGGCTGTTATGATTAAGGAGGAATTTGTGGGCCTAAAGTGGTTCGGTGAAATATTATTGCAAAAAGGGTATAAAAGGAGGTGAGGACAGATCAGAACATCAAAATATATTGAAGGAACTGAACCGCGAGATTAGTTACAGGATGGCAGTGATGTGCACAGGCAAAAGATCTTTAGTTTGTTTTCAGAAAATGCTGCTTTTTCCTTGATTTCTGTGAGCAGTCTTTGTTTCACACATTTGTGTTAATAATAAATTTAACCTAGACTGCAATTTTTTTAATGCATGGAAATTGATTGTATGCACATTAACTCGTAAGTTAATGCACATTAATCAATTTTGCACACTAAAAATTTCTTAAGGCATTCTAACTAACTGAATGCACACTAACAAATGTGCATCCTCGGGGCTTTAATTTCTTGGGGGATCAGCCTAGAATGCAGTTTTGCCTCTTTTCAGGCTCTTGAGAAGCAGGGGTAATCTGCTCCAGCCCTGCCCTTCCAGACAACCCGCAGGGAAGAGGAGGGGGCAGGGGGAGTCTAGAGAAGAACAGTCATTCAGCTCCCTAGTCCAGCCCCTCTTCCTCCTAGCCCATCATACCCCTTGACCAGCTCCACAGATCCACTTCCTTTCGGTCTAGAAATGTAGCGCTGTGCATCCCTATATGATAGCTCTATTTGGAATTATGGTAAAAGTATGAGATAGTGACTTAAAATTATTTCAGCCTTTGGCGTGCATTTGGCAAAGATGGCACCTGATAAATTTAATCTGGGTTTGCAGGGTGAGTCAAGATAGCATTAGGGTGGAGAGGCCAGAATTAATTTCAAGGATAATTAAGGCTTTGGCAGGCTCACCACATATTACCAGCCCCCTTTATGAGCCTTGTCATAGCTGCTGAGTGGGCATTGAAAGGGAATGGCTGGTTGTTTATCTTGTACCATAAAATGCAGTGGTCTAAAACCTAGATAGGACGTGAGGATGTAAACTCACATGTCCGTGTCAGTATGTGCAGAATTCTGACAGTATTTTCCAAAAGGCGTAGAACTGACGGGTAGGCTCCTCCATGTCCTACGGGAAATTGTGCACGTTTGGGGTGGAGATCGGGTAGAGCCACTGGTGACGGGCACCTTTAGATGTGGGAGAGGCCTAGAGGACATGTTGTTTTTGGAGAGCCCTTTAAGGTGTGCTTACCATTTATGCTGCTTTGGGGGGGAGGGGTGTGCGAGGTTAGTAATTGGATCACTGATTCTTTGGGAATGGATGGTTGAAGGTGGGGGAATAGTCCAATGTGTTGCTCCACATTCTAACTTGGACATGTGAACTCTCCTCTCCACGTCCTATTTAAAAAGCGCTTTTTAATATCTGAGAGGTGATCATAGACTCAAAGAATTTTAATTAACAAAAAGGTAAACAGCCAGATCCAATCATGGGTTTACCTCTTTGCATGCAAGGACATTTAGTTTTGATATCTCTAGTGCACGCCATATGAAAAGCAGGATTACAAGTCTCTGCATGCAGTGGGGTAAACACAGGACTGGATTAAGTCTGTCAGGTGAATCTGCAACCAGTTGGCAACCCTATGTTCACACTGCCACTCAGTTATTAGATTTTGCTGAACAGTACTTCAGAATGTTAAGTGCCATCGAGTCGGTGTCGACTCATGGTGACCCTCTGGATAGTTGTCCTGAACTGTGTTCCGTCTTCAGTCAGGCGGCTCATTGTTGATAGAGCGGCACTCATAGCTGCTGTCATTGTATCGATCCATCTCATTGCTGTCCTTTCTCTTTTGCTGAACAATACTTCAAATACCATTTACAAAATCAATGATATTTTTGCCAATGGGTTGAAAAATCATTTCATAAGGGTAAATCAGGAGCATAGACATGGGTGGGTGGGGTGGACCACGGCCCCTCCACTTTAGAATGAGGCCTATCCAGTCAGTAGCAGGAGGAGCACAGGCAAATAAGAGGATAAATGGGAGCAATGTCAACCTTGGGCCCCACCCAAAAGCCAGCCCTGGCTATGCCACTTGGGTAAAAATTATGGCTTAAGAATTGAGAAGTCAGATGTACTTTAATTCCAAGTACTGTAATCAAGCACACACTGATATTTTCTGCTTTTGAACAAAAACAAATAATAATCCATTCTGTAAATTCTCTGTTATTCATCATATGTATTTTATAAAAAGAAGTTCAGTATTCAAGAAATCAAAAATAGTAGCACCTCCTAGAGCCCAATTCCATAACATTCATGTCTAGTCTACAGGCACATCTAAATTGAAAATGGGCCCATTTGAACCTAATTCTGCATCCGTGGGTCTAGACGTATTTGCGGGTCCGGAAATGGGGAGATAGATGTATCCAGCATGGTACAGGGCAAAAGGGCTATTCAGCTGGCCCATGCATTCATCCGCCGCGAGGCCCATGAATGGGTCTTGCGATATAATGGAGAAACACATCCCCCTCAATATTATTGGACACGGGGAAATGTTTTGGACGTCCCCGCGCCCACCGTATTCTGAAAAGTTGCTCGTTTCAGATCCTGCCCGTCTCCAGGATGTACCCACGGAAGCCACGCCGCCTCAGTAAAACGTTCATCTCCTAAACTGCTCTTCACACTGACAGTACTTTGCTGAGAAATGACTGCTGCTGCAACCTAGACCATATACCAGTCCTCCTCAGGCTCTGAAATGTGCTAGGTAATCCCAATGCACCCTAATATGGTATAAAAGAATGAAATTATGAACATGTATGTCAGGAAATACCTTGCATCAAATGGTACTTGGGATTATAAAACGGCCCCAGTGATCCCTGCCTTGGTCATCTCTACAAACACGCTTTAAACGGCTAAGGATAGACCCTTACCATGTGCACAAAACCCGAAACTAACATTGCAGTTCCCCAAAGGATGCATAATATTGCTGAGCAACAAATGTATGTCCTTTTCATGCCTCTGGTCTATAAGTGCAATCATTCTGCTGCTCCATACTACCATCCCTCTCTTATCTCTCCCTACACCCCTCCTCGGGAACTCTGCTCTTCTGGCAGATCGCTTCTATCTGTTCCCTTCTCTTCCACTTCCAACTCAAGACTTCGCTCCTTTCACCTTGCTGCTCCTTATGCTTGTAACAAACTACCTGAGTCTGTACATCAGGCTTCTTCTCTGGCCCTTTGCAAATCCAGGCTGAATGCTCACCTCTTCATTGCCGCTTTTGGATCTGATCTTCCTAAGCTCCTTTGTGTCTCCTTACCATTCCTCGTAGTACTATTACTACTACTACTATTTAGCACTTATATAGAGCCATGCACGCAGCGCTGTACAGTCAAACATACAAGAGACAGTCCCTGCTCATCAGAGTTTTGCTCTTCAGAGCTTACCATCTAGTCTAGTCGCAGCAATACAGGGCATAAGTCAAATCGGTGCAAGGCACCTTATGGTCTTTACAATTCGGTCATGAAAATTGACAGGGATTAGCTTAAGATGAGGATAGAAGTCAGGATCTGAATGCGACAGTGAAGAGGTAGGTCTTCAACCTAGAATTGAAGAGGGTCGGGAAGGGTGCCTGGCGTATAGGCACAGGTAGGCTGTTCCAGGCGTAAGGTGCAGCAAGGTGAAAGAAGCGAAGTTGGGAATTAGCGGTGCGAGTGAAAGGCCTACATAGAAGTAATTTGCTAGTGGAGTGAAGTTCCTGAGAGGGGTCATAGGGAGCGATAAGAGATAAGAGGTATTGAGGGGCCGTAGAGTGAATGCATTTATAGGTCAGTAGGAGAAGTTTGAATTGGATGTGGAATTGGATAGGGAGCCAGTGAAGCGACTTGAGAAGAGGAGTAATGTGGGCATGGTGAGGCTGGCGGAAGATTAGTCGAGATGCATAATTTTGTATAGATTGAAGGGGAAGGAGATGGCTCACGGGGAGACCAGCAAGGAGTAGGTTGCAGTAGTCGAGGCGAGAGGAGATTAAGGAGTGGATAAGCATTTTGTTAGTGTGTTCAGAAAGGAAGGGGCGGATTTTGCAGATGTTGTAGAGAAAGAAGCGGCAGGTCTTAGCTACGAACTGGATATGTGCGGAGAAGGAGAGGGAGGTGTCAAAGATAATCCCCAGATTGCGGGCCGAGGGAACAGGAAGGATAGTGGATCCATCCACAGAGACTGAGAAAGGGGGAAGCAGAGGGGAGGAGTTTGGGGGAAAGACAAGGAGTTCAGTACTACTACTATTAATTTATATAGCGCTTCAAGGTGTCTGCAGCACTGTACAAATACATATAAAAGACTTTCCCTGCTCATCAGAGCTTACAATCTAATCAAGACAGACAAAGGGTACAAATAGGGAAAGGTAAGGAGAACAAGGGATTAGGATCCAAAAGCAGCCTCAAAGAGGTGAGCCTTTAGCGTGGATTTGAAAAGGGGAGAGATGAAACCTGACGTGCAGATTCAGGGAGTCTGTTCTAGGCCATAAGGAGCAGCAAGGTAAAAGGAACAAAGTCTGGAGTTGGCAGAGGAAGAAAAGGGCAAAGAGAGAAACAAGCCAGTAGAAGAGTGGAGTTCACGAGAAAGGGTGTAGGGAGAGAGGACAGAGGAAAGATCGAGAGGAGCAGTAGAATGAATGCATTAATAGGTCAGACGGAGAAGTTTAAATTGGATATGGAAATGGAAGGGGAGCCAATGAAGTGATTTGAGAAGAGGGTTTATATGAGTATATCGGGGCTGGCGGAAGATTAGCCTCTCAGCAGAGTTCTGAACAGACTGAAGGGGAGAGGGATGACTCAGAGAGAGACCAGCAAGGAGGAGGTTGCAATAGTTGTGATAGGAGGTGATTAAAGAGTGGATAAGTGTTTTAGTAGTGTGGTCAGAGAGGAAGGGGCATATTTTGTTAATGTTATGGAGAGAGAAACGACATGTTTTAGCTATCAGTCAGATATGGATCCTCTCCACAACTGCTGTGTTGTCTGTCTTGACTAGACTGTAGGCTCTGCCGAGCAGAGACCATCTTTCATGCGTGTTTGTACAGCACTGCATACGCCATGTAGCACTATACAAATGATTAGCAGTAGTGGTAGTAGTATGGCCTTCTGGCTATGGCATCTGATTCCCACATATCTGGGTACTGGCACTTCTCACAGCAGCTACACCTGTCCCATCGTGGCGTATGTCGATCTGAATATATCCGCTATCTGTGGGGCAAGTCTGTCTGCCTTCCCACAGTCTGCTTTGTGGCACTGCTCCCCTGGTCAGGCCTGTGTAGGAATGGGAGGGGGATCCCTGTGCCATCATACCCAGGTAGTCAACCTCCAGATATATCACCAGTTTTGCAGTTTGCATAGATCCTTGACTGGGGAAGGATGTGGGCCTCATGGCACAATCTGGGGGATGTTGACAGAATATCAGTCATGTCTTCCAGTGCCTGGTTGTATGGCTGCCCCATCACACTATAGCATCTGGTGACACTGCGGTCATCCCTACGGTCCAGATATTGGCCAGGCATTCATGTCCCCCCAGAATCTTTGCCATACTCACTCACATACTATCCCCACCTCACCTGTCCCAGTTTACAGAACATAGGAAGTGTTAGGGAACCCTAGATTTGCTCCTTTAGCACAAACAGCAATTGTCAGCACAGCCAGCATAAACACAATTGCTCTGCTTAATATGTCTGTAGGGGTGTTTCTCAGTATTTGATTACAGTACAACCTTCCCTCATCTCTGCAACTGCTTCTTGTGTTCTTCCAGGTTGTAGACACAACAGTTCAAAACATAATTGTCACAAACATTCTTCAATAAGGGATGCATTGAAGAGCAGAGCAGAATATTTTCGAAGTCCTGCCCTTATTCCATGTTTCCGGAGGAATAACAAGGACTTCTGCAGGAAACATTTAAAATGCACACGGGCCTTTCTTGAATGCACTTTATATGTCTCTCGACTGATCATACCCCCGTTCTGCACCCTCCGCCCATGTTCTGAGATCCCTGTGCTAGCGCCGTGTATGCGCAGGGTGTGGACATTTCAGAATACGCTCGTAGATGTTTTCGCCAAATGGCTTATTCATGTTCTGGAATGACCTCCATAGCTAAAACTGAAAGCAGCAGTCAGGCAGTTGCATATTTAAAAATATAAATCTCTGTTGTACATTTAAATTCAAGGCACCATAGTAAACAATTCAGGATTTCTGGAACACTAAAAAAAAGAAAAATAGCAGCAAAATTGATTTATATTCATGCATGCTTGATTTGGAAAGTAGTCAGAAAGCTAGCTGGGTATTTCAAATTACCAATACAATAAAGAGCAAGCCATAACTAATTGGATTATTATCCCGCTTTTGGGAAAACATTGAATCAATTATGGCTATAGTTCAGCATGCAAGCTTTCTGAACACTGAAAGGTTTAGCAGGATTGTCCATTCTGCTTTGTGGATAAATTGATTCACTCTGACCTAATTCTTTAAGCTTTTGAATAGCATAGCATGGTGGTTGTACAGTCAAATAACAGATATAAGTGTATTATGCACCAGCTATAAATCTATTATGTACCTATCTGGATGCAGAACACTTGCTTTTGTGTGTTTTCTGCAATATTTTTGTTCATGGAATAGCAGAGGGGTGACCACGAGTCCTGTGCACTAACACTCCGGGGAGTGAATTTATTCTTTGTTTCTATTCAAATCAGGGCCTCAAGATGTTTCTAAAGATACATATATATATATATAATGACATTAGCAGAGCTCCAGGCTACATCATCACTGTCACCACCAGCTATCCGAATTTCCCTTGGTGGAGGAAAATTATAAACCATTAAATACAGTTTAGCATCATTCAAATACAATCAGGTTTGCTAAGTATATGTAAGTCGGGTTTAAGAGAACCGGGGTTATTTTTTGTTGGATTTGGTGTTTTATTTTATTCAATTGACAATAATTTTATAAACAAGATAATACAACTTGCCAAGGAAATGAAGTGATCATTCAGAATACAAGCATCAGATAGCAAATCCAAGGCATAAATAAAGAGAGCATATATCTCATTGCTTCCCACCAAGCTCATCATATTGTGGAAGATCTAATAAAAAAAACGGAGAGAGAAATTCAGATTAAGTCTATCTGACTGGAATAAAAGAGGTGCACTGCTGATGAGGTGACACATCGTTAGTTCTATAGTTGCATTCACCTATTCTCGATATCCATTCAAGATGGTGACTCCCCTTGCACAGCAAACGTACTGTTTAAGAAAATGCTCAGATATTTAGGATCAAAGAAAATATATCATACACAAGCAAATTCAAACATATAAGAACATAAGATTTACCATACTGGGTCAGACCAAAGGTCCATCAAGCCCAGTATTCAGTTTTCAACAGTGGCCAATCCATGTCACAAGTATCTGGCAGGATCCCAAAAGGTACACAGATTGCAGTGATAAGTAGTGGATTTCCCCCAGTTCACTTTAATAAGGGTTTACAGACTTTTCCTCCAAGAACATGTCCAAATCTTTTTTAAACCTATCTACACTAATAGCTGAGTGAAAAAATATTTTCTCCAGTCTTCTGCGTGACCTCTCTCCCTCTGTTAAAAAGACCTTGTGCTGTAGTGCATGCCCAAAGGGGTTTATCAAAGGGTATCACAGGAAAAATCACCACAGAAATGAAGGGGCTTGTTTACAAAGCCGCGGTAATCATTGAAATCACACTGGTTTTGTGCACTGCACCACCTTGTTGTCACAGAGTCAGTACATTCCTTGGTGATACCATGACTGTTCGTCAGACAGGGCCCATCTCTTGCAGTACACGACACCCACCTACACAGGGCTAGGCCACGGTCTGCTCTGGGCAGCTGCCACTGCCCCCTCCACCACCAGTATCCCTCAGCCACCATGCTGACATGCCCTTCTGCTGGTGGTGCTGGTGGTGCGCAGTCTCAGGCCATCCAGTGTGCAGGTAGGCGGCTGCCTATGGTGCAGGTTCTGGGGTAGGGGTGCCTGCATAGGTGTCCACGCTTCCCCCCAGCACCGCCTGCCAATGTTCCATGCTCTTGGGGTTAGCTGCTGGGTACTATCCCCTGTGACACTGTGGGAAACACACTCGTGCCCATGTTGGGCCTTCAGCAGTTGCTGTCTGGCTGCTCTGCTGCTTCAGCATTCGTATGGGCCACCTAGGCATCGCCCTAGTCCGCACTGTGGCCCAGCTGCACCACAGCATGTGCCGCCTGCGGCCCTCTGTATCCCCTTCTCCGGCATCTGTCCAGTTGCCATTCCGTCATGCCCACCCTGATGTTGCGGGACATGTGCATGCCATAGGAACCCTGTCCGATGGAGGGGAAAGCCCTGAGCAGCGCTATTTCACTGTGGGCTCATTCACCTTGTATGGGGATGGAGTATAGACCCTTCCACGATTTATATCTTTTCTATGGGGCTTACTCGGGGGGGGGGGGTTGATGTTTCTCATTGATACCACTATTTGCCAGCTTGGTTATGGTTTTTTTCCAGTTTGTTGAGGTCATTTTCAGTGTTTATGTGCCCTTTTGTTCTGTGCACATGTATCACACTTATCACTTTTTTTTTGTTTCCCTGCCTGGGCTGTACATTGCTGACACTGAAATGGTTTCTCTCCCCTGTAATGTGCATTTAACGGCAGGTTTTCATTCGCATTGGAATTGAGCTCTTCAGATCAGCGCGTTAGTGTGAAGGGAGCCTCTCCCCACCCACTCTCCGCCCATTGACCCCTTCTCTCCGCCCTCTCTCCACCTTCTGCGTTGTTTTACCGCGCCGCGGGAGTTTACGATCGTTAACTACGATTAACACGCGTTATGTAACGTTAACGATTACCGCAGTTTAGTAAACATACCCCTTAGATTGGTTGTTTATGCCATCAAAAAGTAGAAAGATTAGAGGACACGCAATGAAGCTACAATGTAACCCATTTAAGACTAATAAGAGAAAATATTTTTTTACTCAATGTGTAATCAAACTCTGGAATTTGTTACCAGAAGATGTAGTAAAAGCTGCAGGTGTAGCTGGGTTTAAAAAAGGTTTGGACAAGTTCCTGGAGGAATGGTTAATAAATCATTATTAAATAGGACCCAGGAAATCCACTGCTTACCCCGAGATAAGCATTTTGGAACCTATGTGTCTTTTTGGGAACTTGTCAGGTACTTGTGACCTGGATTGGCCACTGTTGGAAACAGAATACTGGACTTGATGGACCTTGGTCTGACCCAGGGTGGCATTTCTTACGTTCTTATTATAGTCTCTGGAAAGTTTTACATTTGCATTAATTTCAATGGAAGCCACTGAAAAGTTAATAAATCAAGTTGGGCTTCTCAAGATGGGGATCTACAAGTCTCAGGGCATCTATGGCCAGTCATGAGATAGTCAAGCTGCTGTTAATGACATTAGCTAACATCATTGATATTGCCATTTGAAGAGATGATTGCAGCTCATAAGGCTCAGAGAGGATGCTTCACTGGGACCGAGTAAGTTATTGGACCATTAGGGGTAACTGATTTGGAATTTTCTGATTGATGATCTAGGTGCTTAGGTCGGTGCATGGCCAGACTAAGGAGCTCCCTGGTTTGCAGTATCTATGTGATGGGAATCTCCTGGATCATGATGACTAGACTAGAGGGACCTAGGCCAGGGTGTCCCTTGGTGCCATGGGGTATTTTATGCCAGTCTTGGTGTGTTTTTGCTTTACTATTGATCCCTGCAAGCAAATTTCATAAAAACTGAATGGAAACTCCAAGTGCTGGAGTCCAAAATTGTCTGCCCCATTGACTCTAATGGATCCAAATGAAAGACATGAAACAAGTGAGTTTCAGAGATCTTAAAACCATTGAACCAAATGGAATGCAAAATATTTAAAAAATGAACTGAATTAAAAATATTTATCTATGCACATCCCTACAGGAAAGCCTCCATGTTGCCCACTTTGTTACTCGCAATCTGCACTAGGATACAATTGCTTGCTAATAGTAATAGAGTGCTTTCACACTGGCATCTTCAGAATTTCAGAGGGCCCTTAAGGATCTCAATACATATACCTTCACTCCACTCACAAGATTGGGTCCTCCTATGTCCTCCACCGCCAGGGTCTGTGGGCTGTACGTGCCATCAAAACATTTCTGTATATAGAAGAGTTGCACAACAGGAACTGACTCTAGCTCCTCCACCCGGTTCCACCACACAACCCTCTGAAAGCAGTATCTCTAGGCCTCTGAATCCCCCCACTGCAAACATGTGGCAGGGAATTTTAGAAGGGACATCCAAGTGCAATCTGGGACGTCTAAGCCAGAACATCTGGAAAAAAAAAGCAGGCACATCCAGGTGCAGACACGATTTCACAGATGTGAACATGCCTGATATGGATTTCTGTGGGGGCATCTACATAGACATCCCCAGAACCATATTTCAGAACCTGGCCATCTAGAAGAACATAATGGTTAGAATAGTGTGTTAGGAAGAAGGAAACTAGGGTTCAAATCCCACTGCTGTTATCACTGATATTGTGCTGAGTACTGGAGATAACAGAGTGCTTTCTTCTCTATACCCTCTTGACGTTTTTCAGCCAAAATGACCACTTGTCAGATGCTTGCTCATGCCTGGAGCAGGTCTAAACTTAGATGCCATGCCAGACGTCCATGGCATTTCTGAGATCAGGCGGGGACGAACAGGTTCCTGGGAATGTCCCGACCATTCCTCTGTTCAGATTTGGACGTCCCCAGAGCTGGCTTTTAAAATGGCTGTGGAGATGTATCTGTGCTTTGGACATCTCTATGCCCATTTTTGGACATCCAAAGCACAAATATGGCTTTCAAAATGACCTCCATAAGCACCAACTCCAGGAGCTGGTGGGTGGAGGGTACAGAACAAAGGGGCATGTTTATTAAAGTGCGGTAACATTTTGCACTTAGTGCACCTTAAGTGCAAAACTTAAGGTGCGGTAAATGCAAAGCCTGTGTGGTAAATGGAGAGGATTTGGAAAGCATCTTCCCCGCATTTACTAAACAGAGTAGACACTTACCGCATAGGTCCACATTACATGCCATGGGTGATAACACATGTGAGACAGGCCCTGGCACTGAAAGTCAAAAAAGCAGTTCCCATGGCACTGCTAACCCATCCCCTGGTACATGTAAAGGTTAAAGACGTACATCAGGCTTGGCTATTGTTGAAAAATACTATCTTGGAAGCCCAGACCAGCTGTATTCCACGCTTTAAGAAAAGTGGAAGGAAGTCCAAAAAACTGCCAGCATGGTTTAAAGGTGAGGTCAGAGAGGCTGTTGTTGCCAAAAAAACATCTTTCAGGAAATGGAAAAAAGAGCCAAACGACGAAACCTGGAAACAGCACAAGCACTGGCAAGTCAAATGCAAGGCATTGATAAGGCAGGCAAAGGGAGAATTTGAGAAGAAGCTTGCTGCGGAAGCAAAAACGCGAAGTAAAGACCTTTTCAAGTACATTCGTAGCAAAAAAACCTGTGAGAGAGTCAGTTGGTCCATTAGATGATAAAGGGGTTAAAGGAGCACTAAGAGGCGACAAGGCGATAGCGGAGAGACTGAATGAATTCTTTGCTTCAGTCTTTACTGAGGAAGATGTAGGGATGTTACCCATGACTGAAGTGGTATTTAAAGGTGCGGAAGAATTGAAGGAAATATCAATACATCGGGAAGATGTATTACAACTATTAGATAAGCTGAAGAGTAGCAAATCACCTGGGCTGGATGGTATATATCCAAGGGTGTTGAAAGAACTGAAATACGAGATTGCAGACCTGCTATTAGTAATCTGTGAACTATCATTAAAATCATCTCTAATACCTGAAGATTGGAGGATCGCCAATGTAACACCAATTTTTAAAAAGGGTTCCAGGGGTGATCCGGGAAACTACAGACCGGTGAGCCTGACATCAGTACCGGGAAAAATAGTAGAAACCATCATAAAGAATAAAATTACTCAGCATGTAGATAGTCATGACCTAATGGGAGACAGCCAACATGGCTTTAGACAAGGAAGATCTTGTCTTACTAATCTGTTATGTTTTTTTGAAGGAGTGAATTAGCAGGTGGACAAAGGTGAGTCGGTTGATATTGTGTATCTGGACTTTCAGAAAGCCTTTGACAAGGTCCCTCATGAGAGACTTTTGGCAAAACTAAAGAGTCATGGGATAGGAGGCAGTGTACTATTGTGGATCAGGAACTGGTTAAAAGATAGAAAGCAGAGGGTAGGGCTAAATGGCCAATTTTCGCAATGGAGAAAGGTGAATAGTGGTGTACCCCAGGGATCTGTGCTGGGTCCACTGCTTTTTGACACATTCATAAATGACCTGGAAAGTGGAATAACGAGTGAGGTTATCAAATTTGCGGATGACACAAAACTATTTAAAGTTATTAAAACCCAAGAGGATTGTGGAAAATTGCAAGACGATCTTGATAAATTGGAAGACTGGGCATCAAAATGGCAGATGAAATTTAATGTGGACAAGTGCAAGGTTATGCACCTAGGGAAGAACAACCCAAACTATGGTTACACGATGCAAGGTTCCACATTAGGAACCACCACCCAGGAAAATGATTTAGGCGTCATTGTGGATACCATGTTAAAACCCTCGGCCCAGTGTGCAGCAGCGGCCAAGAGAGCAAATAGAATGCTAGGTATGATAAGGAAAGGAATGGAAAATAAAACAAAATATATTATAATGCCTCTATATTGTTCCATGGTGAGACCGCACCTTGAATATTGTGTGCAATTCTGGTCACCGTATCTCAAAAAGGATATAGCGTTATTAGAAAAGGTTCAGAGAAGAGCCACCAAAATGGTAAAGGGGATGGAAGGATACTCCTATGAAGAAAGGCTAAAAAGGTTAGGGCTCTTTAACCTGGAAAAGAGACGGCTGAGGGGAGATATGATAGAAGTCTATAAATTAATGAACGGAGTGGAACGGGTAAACGTAGATCGATTGTTTACCTTATCAGAATATAGAAAGACTAGGGGACATGCAATGAAGCTACAGGGTAAACTATTTAAGACTAATAAAAGAAAATATTTTTTCACTCAACGTGTAATCAAACTCTGGAATTTGTTACCGGAGGATGTAGTAAAGGCTGTTAGTGTAGCTGGGTTTAAAAAAGGTTTGGACAAGTTCCTGGAGGAAAGGTCCATAAACCATTATTAAGAAGGGACCCAGGATATCAATGCTTGAACCAATACAAGCATTGTGGAACCTGTGTCCCTTGGGGAAACTGCTAGGTACATATGACCTAGATTGGCCACTTTTGGAAACAGAATACTGGGCTTGATGGACCTTGGTCTGACCCAGTATGGCATATCTTATGTTCTTATAATCCCCCCCCCTCTGATCCCCTCCCCAATGTCGCTCCTACCCTGGATTGGAGCCCGCCAATATTACCTCCCCTATCAGAACAGCCTGAGCAGAAGTTCCCCAACAGGAAACCCCCCTGAGCAGAAGCTCCCCACCATGAGCATTACCAAACTCTTACCCCACCCCAGGACCTACCTAGGAATCTCCCTGCAGGACTGTGGAAGAAGCAGCCCCCCCCCCCCCCTCTGCTCTTGTCCCAAAACTGAGAGGTTCAAAATGGTAGCTATGAACCTTAGTGATAGTCTTGTGGTATTACCATTCGTGATCAATCTGCCATATAAGGGCAATGAGCTCTCTATATGGAAAATTAACCTTCAGCGATAGTACTGTGAGATTACGATTTGTGGTCATAGCTGCCATTTTGATCTCTGGCAGTTCTAGGGGGTCTACAAGACCACCAGGGAAATTCCTCGGTAAGTCCTGAGAGGTCATGGGGTAGAGGTAGGTTAGAAGAATGCTGATGGGGGGCTTCTGCTTGGTTGGATAGGTTCCTATTGGGGAGACCTTTGCTCAAGGTGGAGGAGCCCAGTGGGAGGGAAAGATCATGGGGGCATTTCCCTGTTGGGGGATTTAATCTTGGAGGGGATTGGATCAGGGGAAGGGCTTGTTGGTACAGATCAGAGCTGAGAGTAGGGCTGAGATTGGTGGGGGGGGGGGAGCTTTTGGCACTCTGTTAAGTGCAGCTAGCACTATCAGCAATCATGACAGCTAGCACACAGTAACTTCCCATACGCTAGCTGTCAGTGGCTGCTATGCCTGAAATCCACCCAGAACCTGCTGAGTTTCTGCCCCAACCCGCACTAAGCACTTAGCGCAGGTTTTTTTTACTGCAGCACTGAGTAAGGGCACCATAAGTGTTAGAACAGGTCACGCTAATGGTTAGCGCATATTAAAACCTGCATTAAGTGCTTACAGCGCTTTGATAAACATGCGCAATAGGTTATTTTAGAAAGCTAAATACAAATCTAAACTGTTCAAGCTTTGTAGTTGAAGCAGCTCTAATTATCTAGAATTTCTACTGTTAAGGACAGTATTGAGGAGGAATTTAATAAGGAAAAACTACCAGATACCTTTCGTAGTTCAAGCTATAAATAGCATGTGGCAGATAGGTTTTGAGACAGCTTTGAAGAATCCATAAGAATCTGGACCAAAATTTCTCATGCAATTATGTGCTTATCCCTAGCAATATCTTATTTTAGACACATCATTTAATACTTTCAGTGCTGTCTGAGCTCCCAATAAATGGAATGCGCCTCTTACAGCCATACAGATATTGTATTTTTAACTGAAATGATAACATCAGACAGAAAATGGAGGACAACATAAGAAACAAGCAGAAAAATCTCATTAATTTCAAAATGTCCGAGGTTAGACAAAGAACATTTTAGAAACCTAAGATGCCATTTATATGTATAGATTTATATATAAGTATGCATGGCGATTTTAGAAAAGACACTGCTGATGTATCTATAAGGTAACAGGCAGGGATTTAATAGAGGCATGTTCTAGGTGGTCCTTCGTAGTATACATAGTTTACTATTTTTTATAATGGCAAGACAGATACAAAGCAATACTTTTATCCATCAGCATTTGTACCTGCTTCTCTTTTTGACCTTGTGCTGGGAGGTGTACTTGAGAGGGGAAATGTACTCACCTCCCTGACATTCAAAGTCTTCTCCCATGGGACAACGTTTGACTTTCAGTGGATGGCTTCCTAATTAGCTGCTCTTGAACATGCAAGTTTATAAAAAGTACCACAAATGGTGTCAAACATAGGCAGCAAAATCACCACATC
This sequence comes from Ichthyophis bannanicus, assembly GCA_033557465.1. Taxonomy (NCBI): domain Eukaryota; kingdom Metazoa; phylum Chordata; class Amphibia; order Gymnophiona; family Ichthyophiidae; genus Ichthyophis; species Ichthyophis bannanicus. Next base: position 198,870,735 of record CM066038.1, on the reverse strand, counting down.
TATATGCCACCATTGACACTTCCATATTCCCCTGTGATACCACTTTTAAGGCTGTTTATATTTCTAAAATTGCCTTTTCTGTGTACATTGCACCATTTCTGTTGTACGTAGTGCCATGGTGTCTTCAGTGGTGCAATATGTATTTTATAAAACACTTAGGGGCTTGTTTACTAAGCCGCAGTAGCGACCTCCGCCCAATATCGGAGCCGCGGCCCCATTGAATTCAATGGGGCCGCGGCTCCGATATCGGGCGGAGGCCGCTACTGCAGCTTAGTAAACAAGCCCCTTAGTTCTTATAAAGTCTTTTAGAAAATACTTGCCAACTTATACACAGGACAATGTGCACCATCAAGTCAATACTGATTCCTAGCAACCCAGCAGCTGCCAGGTTCTTTCGCAAGGTGTGACTGGAAATAGATTGGCAGGCCTTTTCTTCCAAGGAAATGGAGGGTGAAGTGACTTGCTTAAGGTCACAAGGAGTGCCAGTGGGAATCAAACCATGGTGTCCTGATCACCCGGTCACTGCTCTAACTACTAGTCCACTCTTCTACTCCACACACCTCCGCTCTGTCCTTTTATACTGACAACCTAAATGTCCATTTATCCTCTAAGAAAATTTACTAATATAAAATCTTTGAAACTGCTCTCATTTATATTTCCTAAGATAAGGCTGCATATGTCTAAAAATGTTCCTGATATTTGGTGTATTCTTATTTTCAAGACTACTTTTGAAAGAGAGGGGATTGGGAGGCCTATGAGATTACAATGCTTGTGGCTGGATGTGTAACCGTGATTCTCCCTAATAACTTTTCTGTTTGGTGTCCTATTAACCAAAAAATTGAAGGATATGTCTGAGAAACATGAGGATTCTGACCGGGTGATTATTTTTGATACAGTCCTAAGTGAAGACCATGGACAGAAGCAAGAATGCACTGGAAAGCAGAGTGGGTTTGCTGAACCTAGTGACTGCTTATTGTAATTTTCTTATTGTTTATGTATGTTAAAGATTATATTTAAAAAAATGAAAACCTCAGCTATTTAATAACTGGATAAAAGTCGCTCAATATAACAATAACTTCATATATTAAGATTAGTCTTCAGGATTAATGAATTCTGTAGTTAAAGAAGGGCTAAAAACCAATATTGACTGTTCTATCAGTTGAAAAGCCAAATCGGATTTACTGAGAAATTGTGCCAAGAGCAGTTTTCGATTCCTAACCCATGTTTTGCTAGATTTGTAGCTCCTTTTTCATTACACCCTCACTAGAGAATTCATAAAACAGAAAATTCCTGCAGCGCTTTTTTTTTCATTTCCAGTGCAAATACAATCCATCATATGTTCGGAATATTTTGATACTGGGAGTGTGCAAATTGACAAGGAGCAGTCTTGATGATGTTACTGAGTTGACTTTGAAAGTTCTAATATGTAATTATAGCGAAACCTAATGAGTTTATATTGTGAATAATGCAAAAGAAATATGCTAGCATAGCAAATACGATCAGTATTTTTGCACAGTCTTTGGGACCCTTTATCTAAAGCCTGCTAAATGGTTAATGTGTGATTTAAAATATGGTAACTGTCTGCGGTTGCTGTTACCATGAAGGCATAACAATGACTGTGTGCTAATTCATATAGAAGCTGCACATTGTGCGATGAGGTGGGGAAGGGGTAGGTTAAGGGCAGAGTGTGGTGTGAGGAGCACATTGCAGTTAGCGTGCGGGCCATTGCCTCGTACTGTGGCAATTAGTTCAGAGTAACAAGTGCGCCATGTTATTTGCACTGCAAGTTAGGGTACATGACTGCATGATTTCTGCCAGTAACATGCTGGCCGCATCCCCAACAGTTAATAAGGAGGCTTTGCACTTACTATGCATTAGTTTTAGTGTTAAGTGTAAACCCCTAACAGGCTTTAGTAAAAGATCCCTTTATCAGCTGTTAGGAGTCTACTCCAGTTCTACTCCAGTGTAAGAATAAAATGTAGAGAATTTACAGACCTATTTACTAAACTGTGTTAGCTATTTAATGTGGATTTTAATGCATGCTAACAGTATGGTGCCACATTAAAAGCTAATGCAGCACATTAAGGGGTAATTTTATGAAATCATTTTTGTGCATATGCATGTAAGTAGCCTCTTATAAATACACATGATGACATGAACATGCCTGCTTTGCTGGTAGGCGAAGCCAGGGGCGCAGCCTGGACAGAGAACAAGCCGAGTTCGCAAGTAAGCATGTTGATTATGAAATACTTTAATCTACCCACATTTTTGCAGATTTTATGTACATTCCTTTGCTCCTGCTGTTAAGCAGGTATAAATGTCCATGCCTTCATTTTAGTCATGCTTCTTACATTAGTATTTTATAGAGACACATACAAGTAAGCACCTATGTGTCTTTATAAAGCAGCATCTAAATAGGTGCCTACTTGCCCTGTTAAATGACGCCCCCTTATAAAATTGCCCTCTTTCTGTTGTTGTGTTAAGTGCCGTCGAGTCAGTGTCTAATTGTCATGTTATGCAGCACTCTCTACAGGGAGAACTATTCAGGCAACTGGTAACAGAACCCACACGTGAAGGGGCCATACTGGACTTAGTGCTTATCAATGGTGAAAGTGTTTCTGATGTTACAGTAGAAAATCATTTTGCATCCAGTGATCACCAGATGGTATGGTTCAGTATTAGGACTAGGGCTGTTAAAATCCATTCAAAAGCGAGAGTCTTAGACTTTAGGAAAACTAACTGCCAAAATGGGCAATACCTCAGCGAGTCATTAGCAGGATGGCAACAGATGGGGGATGTAGAAAAACAGTGGGCAAAACTGAAAGAGTATATTTTAAGAGCAACCAACCTTTTTGTTAAAATGGTAAATAAAGTAAAAGGAAAAGAAAATCGCTATGGTTTTTTAAAGAAGTAGCTAAAAAAGTGAATAAAAAGAGAAATACAAGCAATCACGGAGAGAGGAAGACAGGCATCTGTATTTGGAAAAACTTAGAGAATCTAGCAAAGTAGTCAGGAAAGCAAAGATTCAAAAAGAGGAGGAAATAGCCAATGCAGTAAAATGGGGAGATAAGACATTTTTCAGATATGCTAGTGAGAAGAGGAAGGGCAAAAGTGGTATTGTCAGGCTCAAGGGTGAGTGGGCGGAATATGTAGAAGCTAATGAGTATAAAGCAGAATTGCTTAACAAATATTCCTGTTTGGTGTTCACAGATGAAGAACCAGGAGCAGGACCTCAGAAAACACCCACAAACAGTAACAGAAGTGAAGGGCATCTTGAACAATTTTCATAAGACTGTGTTTGTGAGAAACTAGCTCAACTTAAAGTAGTCAAAGCGATGGGACCGGATGGGATACACCCTAGAATACTGAGGGAACTTGGGGACATTCTAGCAGCTCCACTGATTGACCTTTTCAATGCCTCGTTCGAGTCGGGAGTGGTGCCAAAGGACTGGAGAGAGGCACATGTGGTCCCTTTACAAAAAAGCAGAAAAAAGGATGTGGTTGAAAACTATAGGCAGGTTAATTTAACTTTGGTGGTGAGTAAATTATTGGAAGCGCTGCTGAAAGAGAAAATAGTGAGGTTTCTGGAGTCCAGCGGATTACAGGATCCGAGGCAGCATGGATTCACCAGAGGCAGGTCTTGTCAGACAAATCATAATGATGTCTTTGACTGGGTGACCAGGGAGTTGGACCAAAGGAGAGCCCTAGATGTGGTGTATTTAGATTTCAGTAAAGCCTTTGACACCGTTCCTCACAGGCGACTTATAAACAAACTGAGCACCCTAGGGATGGACCCTAAAGTTACTGCTTGGGATAGAAATTGGTTGAGTGGGAGGCGACAAGGTACAGGTAAATGGAGCTCAATCTGAGGAGAAGGAGGTTACCAGTGATGTGCCCCAGGGATCTGTCCTTGGCCTGATTCTTTTTAACATCTTTTTAGTGATATAGCGGAAGGGCTGTCAGGTAAGGTTTGCCTCTTTGCAGATTATACCAAAATCTGCAATAGTGTAGACACCCAGGAAGGTGTAGATAACATGAGGAGGGATCTAGCTAAGCTTGAAGAATGGTCTAGAATTTTGCAGCTGACATTTAATGTTAAAAATTGCAAAGTCATGCATTTGGGCTGCAGCAATCCAAGGGAGCAATATAGTATAGGGGGTGAAGTACTTTTGTCCACTAAAGAAGAGCGGGACCTAGGCTGATGATCTTAAAGTAGCTAAACAGGTAGAAAAGGCAACAGTGAAAGCCTAAAGGATGCTTGGGTGCATAGGGAGAGGAATGGCCAGCAGAAGAAGGGGGGGTGATAGTGTCTCTGTATAAGTCTTTGGTGCGACTTCATTTGGAGTATGGTGTGCAATTCTGGAGACCGCACCTTCAAAAGGATATAAACAGGCTGGAGTTGGTACAGAAGGTGGTTACTAAAATGGTTAGTGGTCTTCATTATATAGCATATGAGGACAGAATTAAAGATCTTAATATGTACACCTTAGAGGAAAGGCAGGATAGAGGTGATATGACTGCGACGTTTAAATACCTCCGTGGCATAAATGTTCAGGGGGAGAGCCTCTTTCGATTGAAAGCAAACTCTGCAATGAGGGGACATGGGACGAGGGTGAAAGGGGATAGATTCAGGAGTGGTATGCGGAAATATTTCTTTACGGAAAGAGTGGTGGATCCGTGGAATAGTCTCCCAGTGGAGGTGGTAGAAATGAGGACAGTATCTGAATTCAAGGAAGCATGGGACAAACACAGAGGATTTCTAAAGGAAAAAAAGGGACTGTTGTTGTAGTTGATATGGAAGGAAAGACTACATAGGCCATGAAGTCTTTTTCTGTTGTCATGTTTCTGTGTTTCTATTAAGGGCATAAGTACATGCTATTTACCTCTTGTCCCATAGAAATAAAATGGGCCCTACAGTAGATGCCATTAGCATCCATTCATTAGTAAATGACTCCCCTAATATACAAATCCCTATTGGTATATACAGTAACTACATATTGCACTTAGCTGGAGATCATAGGGCACAGTTAACTGCATTTCTGTGGTATTGGCCATCTGCTTAATGCACTGTAGTATTCATTGATCTGCTTTAATTATGGCTGCCTTCCTCAAAGTATTAGGAATTCCTCCAACAGTTAAAGCAATTGTTCTGAGTCAAATATGCGTTGATTCTGACAGTTAGCATGTGTTAGGTGCAAAACCTTACTGCAGGTTGGTAACTAGGCTCTTTAGGAGATTATTTTTCAGAAGGATTGCATATATTAAAAAAAAATTTGCATGGCTAAATTGGCATACATGTAGCAGTAATGATTTTAGAAGAGGCACTCTATATACACCAGTGATGCAGACAGCATGTACAGATATGAAGGGGGCATGTTCCGAGCTTGCTATACATGTTTTCCTTATTTGCAATGGCAATACACATGGAGGAAAAGAACATTAAAAAAAAACACAAAAAGGGGGGACATCCCTTACCAATAAAGGTCTATGACAAAAATAAAAACAGCAAAGGCTAGTTAGAAAAGCCACAGAGCAGATTAATAGCCAAAGGGTAAATTTACATGAAGTAAGTGATGTAAAAACACACACAAACTAGGATGAAAACTTACCCCTGCTCTGCAATTCAATGTGTGCCTTCGAGTCAATGCTGACTCCTGACCCAGACCCTAGGTTTACATGCAATGGGGGTCATTCTGTCCCATGAATTGTGGGACATCCATCTTTGCTATTCGTCCCCCTGCCAGTCCCGGCAAAAGCCTCCCCATATGAACAGCAGCTTTGTATGGGGAGGCCTAAATGGGGGCTGGAGGGGGAGTTCCAGAGGCAGGGTGGGGCATGGATGGGCCGCGCCGCGGACATACAGGGCCGATTCAGAGGTCGGCCCTGTATGTCCTGGGCCTTGGATCTAGGCGGGGGACTTATTCCACCTCAAAGTTGGAATAAGTCCCCCTGGACGGTGGGGGACCGTGGCATGAGACATGGGCAGGCGAGTGAGGAGGCTCAGGAGTTTCCCCGTAGCCTGACCCCAGCCTTGGACAGCCAGATCGGGGGTCGGGCTGCGGCGAACGGGAGTTGCTCTGGGGCAGCTGGCAATCGTGGCTCATGAATGGAGCCGTGATGCCATCACCATGGCCCTGAGTTAGCTGGGTAGTCGATGGGACGTACAACTGGGCAGAATCGGGCCCCGGCCTGTATGTCCAGGTGCTAGACCTGATTCTGATCCCATGGGGACCACGGGATCACAATCGGGTCTAACTTTGCATGGCCCATTTCTCCATGGCCATACAAGGGCTGCACGGCCTGAATTGAATAGACCTCCATTTGTTTAAATTACTTCTTTTTATTACTTTCTAAAGTAAAAAAATTGCAAGATAAGTCTTTTTCAGCTTTCTCCTCTCTTGTTCTTAGCTTTAACAAAATTCATTCTACATTCTTTCCTTATCTGCATTCACTGGTTTGACATTACATCTCCTCCCAGTCCCTGGCACCCTATGATCTCTGCCGTCTGTACCACGTACTCCTCCAGCAACACGTTTTCTTAGCTTGTGCACACCATGATTAATTTTTGAACATCTTGAAAAGGTTCATTAATGTCTGTCTTCTGTGCTGTTTGTAACTGTCTTCATTCTGTTGTCTGTCCCCCAGAGAGATCTATTCCTGCCATCTTCACACTGGTTTCTACAACTGGATTCTTCCTTTCTTAGTTCTTAGCTGGTTCTTTTGACTTAAAAAAAAAACCTAGGCACCAAGCTTTGCAGATTCACCGCATGAAACAACTACAAGTGAACCACAATTCTTTGCTGGTCAGGATGGTTCTGTACAACACAGAGCAGTGCAAAAAATTGATTAGGGACTCCTTTGTCATTCCATAGAGTTCACATTATATTGCATAACTACTGCAGGTTTACTGCTCAGTGTTTAATATGTCAGAACAAAATTAACTCTAATTCAGTATTACAATAACAGGGAGAATTCTAGAGTACCTTAAATGACATAGATAAAGGAAATAACAGCTCCTTGTTGGTCAAGTGTCCTCTTTTTAATATGCAGGCAGTGCACAAAAAGGAAGAGAGATTTAGTAAACATGCCCCTTAATGTATGCTTAAATGTTTAGTGTACACTAAATGGACTTAAGGCTCACTAATGAATGCACACCCCTATAGTGTTTCCTAAAGGCCCCTTTTACTAACACTTAGTTCGAGCTATCTGCGCATTGACTCATTTTATTCCTATGGCCTGTGTGGCAGATAGCTCAAGCTAAATGTTAGTACAAGGAGCCCTAAGTTTCATGTTGGTAGTGTACAATGTCATGAAGCTGAAGCTACTGAGAGTGCAGATTTAGAAAAAAACCCTGTCTTTAACAGAGCTGTTGATGTGCAGAGGATGCAATTACCTTGCAGCACAGCTAGAGAGAGCCGGAGCAAAACTACTGAGGCTGAGTTAACACACCCAGCCACTGATTATGTAAGAGCTAATCAGCTACACCTGACGACAAGCCCGGGAAACTCAAAGGTAGAATGCCTTTATAAGAGAAAGGCAGTTCAGAGGAAAGCAGGACAGCAGAAGGAACCAGTCTGGAGGAAAGCAGGCCAGCAGAAGGAACCAGTCCAGAGAGAGACTGCCAGGAGAAGCACTTCAGACGGAAGGAGTGACACCTCCAGCCCAAGCAGCATAGCTGGATCAAGCAGAACGCCCAGAATAGTAAGTGCTGGAAAAGGAGCAGAGAAAGTCAGAAAGAAAGACAGCTCAAGGAGAGTCAGTCTGGAGAGAGACTCGGTAGCAGAGGACCACAGAGGCAAAGAGCTTGGGAGGAGAAAGCCATGCTTTGAGAGAGGCCTACGCTCACCGGAGGAGTCTGAATCAGGATTAAGAGGTACAAGAAGGAAACGTTCTGATAGCAGAGCTACCTTTACCCAGAAGCAAGGAAATCCGGATTCCTCACCAGGTTTTCCTGAACTACAGAAAGGTAAAGCACTGCTCAGAAGGTTCCAAGAGAAAGCTTGTTTCCAGAGAGAGGTGCCTCAGAGAGGAAGCTCCAGTTATACCGACTACAGGAGGAAGCCCAGGTATGGTGCCACTTCATTTATAAAAGAAAGTTTATCTCCTAGAAGCTCTGGTGAAACAGATGCTCAGTGCAGGAGAAAAGGAAACAAGTCAGAGCTTTACAAACCAGTATTTAAGGGCAGAAGAACAGGCCATGTTCGTTTGGGAGCCTTAGAACAGCCCTATTGGAAACAAGCAAACAGAGACAGAGTCTGGGAAAGTATAGCAGCAAGGGAGACATCCAATTCAGAGGGAGAGGCCAGTGACCCAGAGTCCATGGAAATAGACCTAGAGAACCCTATTTCCATGCCTCCAGATGAATTTATGGATTGTACCTTGTGTATTGCTAGTAGCTTTGAGTCATTAGCAGAACTGTGAGTTGAAGAGACCTTTTTGCTTTGAGAATGCTCATGCTTTGTGCTAAATGCCAGAGAACTGTTTTGCTTATTTAAGTTGCTCTGAAGTAAGAGAATCTTTCAGTTAATCTCTCCAATCAACTGTGAAACTTGCAACAGTTTTTCTTCTTGCTTATGTTTGGTGAAACCCTGAAAGAAAGGATTTTCTTTATTTCTGTGCCTTACTGAGCCTTTGCGTTAAAGGGGAAATAAAAGCCTTAATACCCTCTATTTGGCTTATACAATTTGTTCATACAAGGAGCTGGACTACAAAGACCAACCTGCACTTGGCCTTAAAGAGCCCTTTCCTCCTTGAAACAATAATAACGCTTAGCCTACCCTTACAGCCACTGGCCACTAGGGAGTGCTGACGACAACAATCAGCCCCAAAAATGAGCATGGGGTTGTGCTGAACCCATGCTAAAAAACAGAGGCATGCCCAGTATGTCCCCATGTTGCTAGCAAGGGTTGTGCCTCACCCTCACGTTCGTTGCCTTCGGGAGAATCAGCATTGGCGCACTTATTGCCATGCAGTGAGATGGCAGTAAATGCACTCACACTAAGCCCTACATGCATGAAAAATGTGGAGGGTCTGCCCTAGAGCCACCCATTCTCTGCCCCAACCTGCACTACCTGGGTAGTGTGGGATTTTTAGCGTAGCCATATTTTCAGCACATGGTACTTTTAACCATGGCGCATGTGGTGTGCACTGAACCCCACGCTACTTGAGTGCACTTCAGTAAACATGCCCCTAATTGACTTAGTATGCATTAATTTGTTAATTTAGCACTCAGTTAAACTTCCCTATTAAAACACGTGTAAAATTAATTGAAAAAACACCCAAAAACTGGGGGAAAACATGAAATAACTTAAAATAACCAAACGTTTTCTTGCCTTTGCGCATTCCTATGATACAAATTGTCCGCTTCCCTGTGTGAGGTAGGGATGTGCATTCGTTTGAATCAACATGGGAATTGTCAACAACATTTCCCATGGAGGTTTTCACCTGAAATGACAAGATAAAACCCAAAGGTTTTTTTTTCCTGTGCTGTCAATTGTGTGCTCTATTGTTCAGTAGTGCACCCTTTTGCTCATACAGCATGTACTATTTCTCAGTAAAAAGAAAAGCAAAGAATTCATTTGCAGTCATCACTGCTACAGTATTCCTTTTGCTATTTCTCAATAATGCGCATATTTGTCAACAGGTGCACTATTGTGCAATAGGTCACCCTATTGAGCGATAATGTGCACTATGGAGCAATAGTGCACACTATACACAACATTGCCCGCTGAAAAAAATTATAAAAAAGAATAAAACGGGGAACATCATGTCTGAACAGAATTAAAGTGTGCAAGAGTGGCGCTAACCAGTGTGGGCATGGGCTGGGCTGCCCCTGATGCCGTCGGAGGGACCCGGTAAAGGCCGTTCTGCTTACAGTGCGAGCCATCAGCATGCCCAAAGGGGTGCTTATAGGAACAGGTCCAAAGGGGCAAGTCACGCCCTGTGGGAACCCCTTTGGAGCCACTGCAGAGTGGCAGGAAAAATCTCTCTGAATGTGGCCTAAAGGTAAGGGGAAGAGTTAGCTTCTCCTGGACTGCTTAAGTGGGGTCAAATGGATAAGCATATTATAGTACTCTAGGGTCCATCTCAATTGAGCACTTTACTTATGGCTTCCTCTCCTGAGGGGCATCTTTGAGCTCAGTTGAGTGCATGCTGCCCCCTCCTCAGAGTTGCAAATTTTGGAAGCTTCTCCAATTCAAACTGAATCATCCCAACAGGAGGGTGGACATTTGGTTCCCACACCAAGTGCCGTTGCTTGGGACCCAGTTTCTGTTTCTCCTCTTTGTGAGCCTGATAAGGTTGTGACTTTGCAAGACATTTGGAATGTGGTTACTAGGATTGAATCTTCCATTGTTAAAAACAATTTCTCAGTTATGTCAATTTACCCATGAAGCCTCATTCAAATTTGCTGATATCAATTCCCAAATTCCTTCTTGTTGCGAGAAATTGGATGTATTGGAATCACAAGTTTCCTCAGAGCAAGCACTTTCATCATCATATTATAAAAATTCTTGGAATCATCATTACAAGATTGAGAACTTGGAGAATAATCTTACAATTGTGGTCAACATTACTGGCACCCTTGCAGTTCAACCCCTTAACGTCCAATATCTCTCCTAAAAAAAGTGTCTAATGAAATGGCTTTAGACTATATTATGCACACTTATTTGACACATAAAAGAATCAAATAAAACAAGGCCAATTAAAAAAGGAAGTAGTAGGAAATAGTATAAAAACTGGGTCGATGCTGGGACATGATTATTGCACCCTTATAAATAATTCAAATCAGTTTGAACAAAAGAACCGCATTCCCATTGCAATAAAATTAGACCTATTTGTGATTAACTGACAGTACTCACATGACTTGAATCAGCTAATGAATGATGGCTCTAATGTTTAAAATGGCCACATCCACTCCCTGTTCCATTTTCACAATGGTGAAGATAAGAGAGCTGCTTGAGACCATCAGAAAAGCCATTATCACCAAACATCAAACTTCAAAGGGGTACAAGGCCATCTCCAAAGACCTTGGGATTCCAGTGTCTACAGTTCACAGTGTTATTAATACATTTTCTGCTCATGGAACTGTCAAAAACCTCCCCGGACATGGTGGGAAGAGAAAAATTAATCCAACAAGTCTTCGAAGGTTAGTATGAACTGTTGGAAAAAACACCACATACAACATCCAAAGAGCTTAAGGCTGACCTGGAGCAATCTGGAGTGGTAGTTTCAACCTGAACCATATGCTGTGCAACTAAACAAAGAAGGACTTCATAAGTGAAGGCCAAAGGGAGACCCCACTGCTCAAAGACAGATATAAAAAGTCATGACTGATCTTTGCCCAAATCCACCTTGAGAAACCACAGTCCTTCTGGAAAAATGTTCTGTGGACAGATATAATCAAACATGAGCTGTTTGTCAATGCAGACCAGCAATACATTTACAGGCAAAGAAATGAAGCTTAGAAGGAAAAAAGAACCCTTCCTACAGTTAAATATGGTGGAGGTTCCATAACGCTGTGGGGCTGTTCTGCTGCCTCAGGAACTGGAAGCCTGGAACGTATTAAAGAAATCATGATGTCAGAGGACTATAAAGCTATTTTGGAGTGAAATGTGCTACCTAGTGGCAGAAAGCTAGGTCTGAGTCGAAGGTCATGGGTCCTCCAGCAGGACAATGACCCAAATCATACATCCAAAAGTACAAAAGATAGAATATTTGCAATTATTTCTCAAAGTATTGTACACAACATACCTAAAGTGCAAGGATGCCAATAATGTTGACCACAACTGTAGAAGAGAGAATTTGTTTCCTGTATTTTCTCTCTATTTCAATGGCACATACACAGTTAGTGCCATTGAATATCCCCGTCTAAGTCCTCTATGTGCCCTAATGCCATACGGTTGGCATTGAGGCGTGTTGGGGAGCAGAGACGGTGACTGCTGCTAACCAAATAGCAGCGATATTGCACTGCTACCAGGTTAGTGATCTACACCTAAAACTAGGCCAGCTTTTGGCTCACCTAGTTTTAGCCACAGATGCTAACTGGGTAGCGGTCCATTATTGCCGCTACCCTGTTTGGCTTTGCGGGTGAAGCCACTCTGCGCCAAACTTGGATATTCAATGCCATCGCCGCAGCACTGAATATCTGGGTTTAGGGGTCAGTGGGCAGGGCTATGTGCCATAGCGGTGCATAGCATGCCCAGTTGAAAATCGGGCCCATGATGTTTTGTGGAGCAAAAATGTTGATTTTTCTGGATGTTTTCTTGGCCCACACAATTGAGGAGGAAACTGTTTCTGACTCTTAAGGCTAAGATACTTCTTTTGGGTGCCACTTTTTTGCTGTGTTATCCTTGCAAGTGTTTGATAGTTCATTATGTTATGCTGGATCCCTCTCAGCTTGAGAAGTTCTTATTAGATCATCAGGAACGGGAGCGAGTGAATTTTTTTTTTCTTTTGGTGAAATAATCTTTCTGGGGTGTTTTTGGAGACCTAATTGGTTTTTCTGCTGTATCTGTGAGATTGTGCAATCTCTTAGTTACCTAACTTTTTGTTGCCTGGTTTTTCATAATATTTTTCCCGGAAAGAGACTATTTTTACGTTACCTTGTGATTTAATTTGTATTTGTTATAATATGGTTTCCTTTCCTTTTGCTTTGCATATGTGATGCATGTATTGCCTTTTCCATGTATGGAAGTGTTTTTTTTTTTTAATCTAAATTTAAAAAATAAAAAATAAAACACAGAAAACAAAACAAAATGTTTTGGCTGATATATCCTACTGTGAGAGCACTATACCAAAATTATCAATTTTGCTCAAAGTGCTAAAATGTTAGAACATCAATTAGTATATAACAATTTTTTATTGCGTTACACATGCATTTGCAGGGCCCTGTTTATTTTAGTGCTATCGGTTTTGTAATCCTTTATAAATAATTTAGAGCTAGTTTTGCCAGCATGAAGCAATAAAGCCCATCATTAGTAACTAGGTCACATTGCATAAAACTAGCCCTGTGGTAAATGACACACATTAATACATGTTAGTGTGGGTAACACAGTTACATACTTTAATAAACCTAGCCCTTAATTTGCTTTTGTATGTCCATCCAGCCGATACTGATTTCACACTAATAACACAGGCAGGAAGACAAAACTGAAAACATAAGCAATGGAGACTCAGTGAGCTGAAGAATGGGACTAAAGAACCCAGGGCCCGCCTTTGTAAAATGTTCTATTGAAGATGATAAATGCATGTTAATATTAATAATTGTCAACCCTCTGGATAGTTGTCCTAAACTGCGTTAGGTCTCTGTCATTGTTAATGGAATGGCATCCATAGTTGCTGTTATTCTATCGATCCATCTCATTGCTGCCCTTCCTCCTTTGCTTACTGTAAACCGCCTTGTTTGACTCATCAAATTAAACCAACATATTTTGGCTATGTCTCTAAATGTACTATGGAAGGGGTGTGCATTTGGTTTACGCTTTTTGGTTCGGAACATTTTATGCAAGCAAATATAGCACGCTACGGGGCCTGTTTGCCAAATTCGATTTGTTGTTTAATGTGGATTTTAATAAATGCTAACAGGGCAACATGTTTTTTAAAACATCTTAACAGTGTGAAATACTACAGGCTTTAATGTGACTTTCAACACATCCAAATAGTGCAAACTACTACAGTAAAAAGACCTCCTACATCTTTTGCAATAACATTCCCTGCCCAACAGGGTTAATCTGCATCCCAGATAATTTTCTCAGTCATGTTAACATTAGCATTATATACCCTGAAGTCCTTCAAGGATGTTACAGAGATCCTGTGTTCAGGTACAGCCATCCTGGACAAGGTCATTCTTAAAGTCATCCTCCTGGACCAGAGGTTGGAGGGCCCTGAGGTGACATCTCATCCCATGGGCCACTTTGCCTGCGGGTCTTGTAAATTTTGTCATAACACTTTGGAGGGCAACACTTGGGTTCACCCTACCACAGGTCAGGTTCATACATTCTTTTGTAGAACTACCTGTCTCACCAGTTCTGTGGTGTACCTATTACAATGTCCCTGCGATCTTTGTATTGGCCGAACCACCCATTCCATTAAGATCCGCTTAGGCGAACATGCTTCTCATATTAAGACATCCACGGTCACAGGTCCCGTTGTGGAACATTGCATAGCACAGCGCCATTCTTTCACTGATTTTAGGTAGAGGGTGATTGATCTGGTCCCAGATGATCCGAGGGATGGTGACGGCATCCATTGGCTACAATGGTTGGAACAAAGATGGATTTTTCATTTACAAACCGTATCTCCCAATGGGTTAAATTTGGAACAAGATTGGTGGAGTCTAATTTGACTATTAAGATTTGACTTTTAAGTTTTCATTTGCATTTGGTGTGTATCTGTTAGGCAATCCCCACGGTTCAGGGATTCCCTTATTTGCGATGGCCCTGCCTCTGTTACTGATGTCATTTTTTTCAGCCTATCAGGAAGTCTGCAGGCACTTTATAGATTTTCACGTGACTGCTGGTGTCTTTTTGTACCCGGGCGTTCATGGATCCCAGTTCATAGCCAGTTTCACACTTGAAACACGGCCCTGTGTCAGCCCGAAACATGCATGTTGTGTATTGGCAACTGATTGCTGCTGAAGGGATTTATTTATTTATTTATTTATTTAACAAGTTTTCCTTCAATCAAAGCGGTCACAAGAAATACAAGGTATAAACAAGGGAAACATAAACAGTATAGACATGACAACATATGGTAATGTAGGAAAAATAACAAGGGTTAACAATATAGTGGATTATTTATAAAATATATACAATAGATGATATCTTAGTCATTTGTTGATCCATAGTGCTCAATGAAAAGTAAAGTTTTTAATTGCTTACGAAAGTCATTTAAAACATCAATTGCACGTAAATCAGGAGGGAGAGAGTTCCAAATCAAAGGGGCAGCCAAAGAAATTGCTCGTTGTGATGTACATTTGCGTGATTTAGCGAAGTTTCTTGGGGTATTGAGGGTGTTTGAGGTGGATAATCTTCTAGGTCTGTTGCTGGTATCACGGGATAAGAGGGCATGGAGGCTGGTTGCAGAACTGTTGTGCTTCATTTTGCTTTCCACTATGACTCTCATCACTTTCCGGATATGTTTTTTCACTATATATGAAAACAATTAAAAGGGCTTCACAATCATACAAGCATAGCATTTTTCCAGCTTTCCTCCTGATTATTTAACCTGACAAACATTAAGGCATACATTTGTAATTTTGGTGTGTTTAAAAGATGTCCACCAAGGCCCTCAAGAATCGTCAGCAGCAGCACGACAAGTATTTCCTGGAGTCCCTGGCATTTCTGAAGGGCAAGGCCCCGTCTGAAGCCTTGGACTCCAGTGGCATCCCTGCAGATACCGGTCAACACCGTGGGCCTTCAGAAAGGGGGGTCTCCCTCAAGGGAACACAGGAAGAAGAAGAAACCCTCGCAGGCAGCATCTCTGGATGGTTCCAACACGCCGAGTAAGTCCCGAGCCAGGTCCCACAGTCCACGCTGCTCATCCGAAGGCTTGAAGCGGGAGCGGCCTACCAAGGTCACCTGGAAGGAATCGACTGGAGATCAGCCTCAGACACCTGAGGCCATCTTCATTGAGGACTTCCCTTCGGGGGGACCGGCGCTGGGCCCAAGTTCCTCGGTGCCTGCACCGAGAGCTGCAGAGCCATCTGGGCTGGAGTCCAGAATGGCGGCCTTAGAGTATAGCCTGTCTGCCTTCATGGACCAGCAGTGGGCATTTTGATGTCCTCCACCCAGACCACCGGGCCCTCGACATCGAGGCTGTCCCTGGGGGCCAAGCTGATTCTTGAGATCATACAGCCCAGAGTTAATCCTCGGCCGAGGACTTGATCCAGGTCCCACTCAATGGGACCAAGGTCTTCCCAAGCTAGTGTGCACGACATCAGCCGGGAGTCTCTGAAGAGCTTGGACCAGGCTCAAACCTGGAGTCCTTGGGTTGCCGTCCCCTCGAGTCTTCCACTGAGGAATCCCATGATACCTGTCACCACCATGATTTTCCCTTGGACCCATCCCCCTCCAAGTCTTGACGTTGGTCCCTGCCCAAGGACATAGTGTTCCTCGACTTTGTGCGGGACATGTCAAAGGCTCTAGTGTTCCCAACAGAATTGGAGGAGGACCCTTATATGGAGGAGCTAGAAATCCTCCAATATAAAACTCCACCGATGGAATCATTAACGGTGCCCATCCCTCCTTCTCCTGGAATGGCTCATGCTCCGCATGTTGGAAACACCGACGTCGGTGGCTATCGTGAGAAAGAGGCAGAAGGTGCTACTAGGGCTCAATGCTCATCGGCTGGATCCAGGCCTACCAGCTGTACATGGATATGTACCTGAGAGACCTTGCAAAGGAGCTTTCCGGGTTCTCGGCTGGTCTCTGGAGCCTGTCCAAAGCCGTCCATGAGTGCTCCAAGTTTGACTCAAGCAGCCTATGCCCATCTGCACATGAGGAGTGTCCAGTGGTGTCTTCGGGACCAGTGGACACAGAGTCTTAGTGACAACCAGCTAGCAGACTCCCTGACGTGGTGGCAGGACACGCAGCACCTCCTGGTGGGGATACCCTTTGAAGCCCCTGAAGGGTCCTCACAATGGACACCTCCCTTTTGGAATGAGGAGCCCATTGAGAGGAGCTTCACACCCAGGGCAGCTGGCCACAAGCTGAGGGTAACCTACAAATCAATCTCCTGGAGCTGTGGGTCATATACCTAACCCTGCGAGCTTTTCACCACCGTCTGGGCATCAGACAGTGCTGATCCAAACAGACAACTAAGTGGCGATGTTCTATGTGAGCAAGCAAGGGGGTACAAGATCTCACATCACTTGTCACAAGGCAGTAACTCTCTGCTCCTATGCACTCCATCAGGGAACGCTCCTACAGGCGGTGTACTTACTAGGCCAGGACAATGCCCTAGCGGACAAACTGAGCAGGGTCCTCCAACCGCACAAATGGCAGCTGGATCCCAGAGTGGCCACACAGCTTTTATGACTCTGGGTGATCCCATAGGTGGACCTCTTTGCCAGCCCAGACAATTACCAGTTGCTCTGCTTCTGCTCCTGCCAGCCAACCCTGGGCCGGGTAGCAGCAGATGCATTTCTCATCTCGTGGTCCTCCACTCCATTAATTGCCAAGACCCTTTTCAAGGTCGTGCATAACAGAGCGTCGCTGATTCTGGTGGCCCAGATAGCCATGTTTCCCACTCCTCCTTCATTATCAGTGGAGGCACTGCCCCACCTGGGGAGTGCTCCCAGGCACTTGTCTTAAGAGGGCTCTCTCCTGCACCCCAAACTAGCATACCTATCACTGACAGCGTGGCTGTAGAAAGGTTAGCCTTAGCCTTTTCAACCTCTCAGGGAAAGTGGAGGAGATTCTATTAGCCTCCCATAAGGCTTCCACCAGGAGAGCTTACCCCTTCAAATGGCACATGTTCTCAGTGTGGTGTGAGGAGCAAAGGGTGAACCCATTCTCCTACCCAGTGCTGCAGTACTTTCTCCACCTTTCGCAATCTGGGCCCAAATCAAACTCTGTCAGAGTGTACCTCAGTGCCCTGACAGCACACCACCATCCTGTTGAAAGCAAGCCCCTCTCGGCTCAGCCTCTGGTAACCCGATTTCTGAGACGGCTCCTTTTTTCAAAACCCACTATCCACTCCCCAGCAAAAGAGTGGGACCTCAGTGCTGTCACAGATCACGCACCCGCCCTTCGAGTCCCTCATTACCTGCCACCTCAGGTATCTCTCATGGAAAGTCATGTTCCTGGTGTCGCTCACTTCCAATCGCAGGGTCAGTGAGCTCCAAGCCCTGGTGGCAGAGGCACCATACACCAGGTTCTACAAGAATAGAGTTGTGCTATGCATGCATCCCAAATTTCTCCCGATGGTGGTGTCCTCCTTCCACCTCAACCAGGAGGTGGTGCTCCCCACCTTCTTCCCGAGGCCTCACTCCAGTGGGGCAGAGACCATCCTTCACACCTTCAACTTTAAGAGAGCTCTGTCCTTCTACATTCTATGTACACAGGGCCACCACAAAGCTTCTCAGCTTTTTGTTTCCTATGACCACAGTCGACTGGGGCAAGCAGTGACCAAGTGAACGCTGTCCACCTGGGTGGCGGACTGCATTGCCCTCACCTATGAACAGGCTGGGCTCACGCTGGATGGCCGAGTCATGACATACAGTGGGAGGTCCATGGCGGCCTCTGTAGCAAACCTGCACTCCATCCCAATTTTGGACATCTGCCGTGCCGCCACCTGATCTTCAGTCCATACCTTCGCAGCTTACTACTGCCTGGAGAGTGAGTCCCAATGTGACAGCACCTTCGGCCAAGTCGTGCTCTGTAATATTTTCGGGGTCTAGGCAATTCCTACCCTCCAACCCTTCTGTGGTCAAACTACCAGAGTGTTGGGTCCCATCAGACACATGGGTGCTACTGCATTCTGTATCTAAAGACTCAATTGCTGCTGCTCAAGGCTCCCCTTGAGGGTGACCATGGTTTTTTTTTATGGGCTTTAGGTAGCCTGTAGCTAGGGGATCCCATATGTGAGGACTGACTTCCTGCTTGTTCCTGGAGAAAGCATAGTTACTCACTTGTAACAGGCGTTCTCCGGGGCAGTAGGAATCAGTCTTCACAACCCTCCCTCCTCCCCTTGGAGCTGCTGTACATTTTTTGCCGTCTTCTTTTGTTGGTTCTAACTATGTCACCTGACTGAGTAAGATGATACCCTTGGGCGGGAAGGGGACCAGGCATTCGTGGTGGCATCTCCCAAAGGCTTTCTTTGCAAGGGCTCCATTGGTGCCGACAGCACCCATATGTGAGGACTGATTCCTGCTATCCCTGGAGAACACCTTTTACAGGTGAGTAATTATGCTTTCCCTACAGGAAAAATTGTTCCAGCAATGCAGAAGGGGACAACACTGGACTTGGTGTTTACAAATAGGTAGAGGGTTTCTGATGTTGTAGTGAGTGATCATCTGGCATGCATTGATCACCAGATGGTGAGCTTCAATATTAGGACAAGTATGGAGATGGTTCATTCAAAAGCAAGGGTCCTAGACTTCAGGAAAACTAGCTTTGCAAGGATGGGGAGAATACTTCAAGGATTTGTTAGGAGATATTTTAAGGGCAACAAACCTTTTTGTTATGAAAGTAAATTAATGTGAGACAAAAGGGAGGATATTATAGTTTTCAAAAGAAGTGGCTGAAAAAGTAAGAAAAAAGAGGGTAGCCTTTTTAAACTTTATGAGATGGCAGAAAGACAAACAACACTGTCTAGATAAGCTAAAGGAAGCTGGTAGTCAGGAAAGCAAAGATGCAAATGAAAGAAAAAATAGCCAATACACTAAAACATGGGGATATGATTTTTAGGTATTTTAGTGACAGGAGGAAGTGCAAGGATCTTTATCTTTATCTTTATTTAAAATTTAATATACCGCCAGACCCGAAGCATATGGCGGTTTACAATAAAACAAAGGGACTACTGCTAAGAAAAAGGAAATAGAAAAGGAACGCCATTCATTGACAGGAAAGGGACAGCGTTAGAGGGAAGGGACAGTAGGCAACAATAGCAACAAGAGGAATAAGTACTCTTGGGAATCAGCGAGGGGGGAGAAAAGGAGGGGGAGGGATGAGGAAGGTCAAAGGCTGTGCAAAAAAGATAAGTTTTGAGTTTTGCTTTGAAGGCGGGGAAGGAAAGTTCCAAACGAAGGGCGGGTGGCAGGGAGTCCAAAGACGAGGACCGAGAAAGAAAAAGGCGGAGGAGCGCGTGGACTCAAGGCGAGCCTGGGATGGAGGAGGAAGAAATAATCGGTTGGCATGAATGGATCTGAGGATTTTTGGAGGGCAGCGAAAATGGACTAGATCGGAGAGGTAAAGAGGAATACTGGTGTGGAGTGATCTGTGTACAAAAATGAGGATCTTATACTGAATATGGAAAGGGATAGGTAGCCAGTGTAACCAGATAAGAAGGGGGGTGATATGAGCAAACCGAGAGGTGTGGGTCAGGAGACGAGCAGCAGTGTTGTGAACCAACTGAAGCCTACGAAGTTGGGTAAGGGGGAGACCAGCCAAAGAAGCATTACAGAAATCCAAACGTGAAGTGACAAGAGAGAGGAGCAAGGTGATTAGAGAGGAAGAAGATAGGAAAGGACGAACTGCACGGAGTTGCTGAAGGGTGTGGAATGAACGTTGAACAACAGAGGAAATGTGATCCCTAAAAGTCAGAGCGGAGTCAAGGGTAACACCGAGATAGTGCAGTGAGGTAACAAGAGGGATGGGAGCAGCTGAAAAAAGCAGAGCAAGAGGGGACAGGAGCACCAGCAGTGAACCAGATGGCCGCAGTTTTTGATAAATTGACATATAGATAATTGTTCAAGAGCCAGGAGGAAATAGAGGAAAGACAGACATTGAGGGGACCAATATTGAGAGCGAGTGAATCAGTGTGATAAAGAAGAATGATATCATCTGTGTAATAATACGCTGAGATGCTATGTTGCTGAATAAGCAGAGAGAGAGGGGCTAAGAAAATGTTAAACAGCAAAGGTGCTAGTACTGAACCCTGAGGAACACCACAGTGGAGAGGCGTCGGATAAGAAGAGGCAGTGCCAGAGAGAACTGAGAAAGACCGATTGAAGAGAAAAAAGTGGAACCAGTGAAGAACTGAGCCAGACATACCGATAGCTCTAAGACGTGAAAGGAGAGTACGGTGGTCGACGACATCAAAGGCAGCGGAGAGATCGAGTGAAATGGCTAGGGATATAGAACCTTGATCGTGAGCAACATGTAACTCATTGAGAAAAGAAATAAGAATAGACTCGGTGCTGTGACCAGGACGAAAACCAGATTGACGGGGGTGAAGAACCAAGGAAGCCTCAAGGTGTGCAGAAAGCTGAGAAAAGCTGAGAAAAGAAGCTTAGAAAGAAAGGGCACATTAGAGATGGGGCACCAGTTTGAGGGGACCGAGGGATCTAGAGAGGCTTTCTTCAAAAGGGGACGGATAAGGGCATGCTTCCAATGAGAGGGGAAGATGCCAGACAGTAAGCTAGTGTTGAAAATAGAGAGAATCAAGGGGTACAGAGCCAATGAGGGCTCGGGAAGCCACTGTGAAGGGATGGGGTCAGAAGGACATGTAGTTTTCTGAGTGGCGGTGAGGACCTTGTTAGTTCTGGGAGAGTAACGGGTTGGAAGGAGGACCAACGATGGGAGAGGGGTGGGATGCCTGAGGTTGGGGACAAAGGTGAGGATAGAGAAAGGGTGGGAGGGGGGAAAGAGGTGGAGGGCAGGCGGGAAAAAGTTGTCGAATAGATTGAACTTTAGAGGCAAAGTGAGAGGCCAGCGCAGAAGGTGCAGGATTGTTGGAAGAAGGGAGAGAAAGGGCTATGGGCCTAGAGGTAGAAGGAACATATAGGGCGGAAAGAGAATGAAGAATGCGATACAGTTGTTGTGTGGAATTAGCTGAAGAAGAAATAAGCTTAGAATAGTGTTCCTGTTTGGCGAAATTGAGAAGGGTACGATAGTGTGTGTGACAGTAGCGAAAATGCAATAGCTTGGCTGAGGAGGGGCGCTTACGCCAAAGGCGGATGGCCCGACAGAGGTAAGAACGGTGGATCAGAAGACCCGGATGAAACCAGGGAGCGCTAGGGCGGCGCCGGGTGGAGGACGGAAGTCGCAGTGGGGCAACCTGATCCAGAGCAGAAGAGAGCGTGGTGTCCCAACACTGTGCCTGGAGGTCCACTGGGAGCGAATGGAAGTTAGTGGGAAAAAGCTTATCTGAGGAGGGGAACTGAAGAAGTGAGTCAGGAGTGATATGACGGACAGGGCGAGCTGAGGGAAGAAAAGCTGAAGAATAGGAGGAGGAGAGCGAACAAAAAGGAAGAGAAGAGAATTGTCATCCCTCATCCGCCCCAGCGGTGAAGACTGGTATTGTTGGGCTTTCTGAGAGTGGTAGTTGTGCCTTACTTATATAGTTCACACAGAAAACTTCTTTTCTTTTTAGGGTTTTATTCCCCGTCCCTTGAGGTTTCTTCTTCCAAAAATAACAGAAATTAACAGCCCATTTTGGCTTATAACAAAAGATAAATGAACAACAAAAACAGCTTCCTTCAGCTTATAACTTTGAACATAACAAAATAACAAACAGCCTAACTGTCTGCTTGGCTGGAGAGAGAGAGTAAGCTGCAGCCTTGTAACTCATACACTGGAGTTAAGGTCACACAGTCACGTTTACCTCAGTGAGAATTCTGGCTCTGTTACAGTGAGAGAACACTCCATCAATTCTGGATTTTCTAATACTTCTGAGTTTTCATATTCCATTAATTCCTGTTCATTAACGTCTCCATTATCAGCTTCAGACGTGGGGTAAAAGTATGGCAGGCTTGCCTCGTCCCCTAGGAAGTTTCTTTTCCCTTCTGAAGCACTGCCTCTCTGGGAAGTATCGTATAACCCTGAGCTGTGCCTTCCAGAGCTCTGCCCCCGCTGGTGTCTTAATAGATAGCTCAGGTCCTTGTTTGACCTGCTAGCTGGGTAATTACGGCAGGCTCCTTGCCGGGTCTGCACTGGCTTCCTAGACTCAGCTGGGCTAGATTGGAAAGCTTGTAACGGTGTTTCCTTAGAAGCTGGGAGCTCACAGTGATAAGGGAAATCTTCAACTTTTCTGGGTGAGTGAAACCCTCTTCTCTTAGTATTTTTATAACCAGGATAAAAGCTATTGTCAGCCTCTAAATATCTGGGCTTTATGTGGCTATTTCTATGCTTCCAGGGCTCCTCCCTCTCAGATAGCAAATAGCCCTTATATTCACTCCTTGCCCCTGTACCTGCTGTTGCAGTCTTCTTATATTTCTCTCGTCCTCCAAGCACAAACACGCTGTCAGGGTGTTGCTTTCTCACCGAGCCACACAGGTCTCTGGATTCTTTCCAACTTTCACACCGGCTCCCTTGTTACCTCACTGACTCACTCTCACTGTCTTCATCTCTGTCACACCAGCTCCAGGCTTTCCATGGCTTCAACCGTATCTGCTGTTGCCTTTCCACTTGTGACCTCTGTTGCTTCAACTCCTCTCTCAAGGATTCCCTCTCTCTCAAGGATTCCCCATCTCTCAAGGATTCTCTCTCTCTCAAGGATTCCCTATCTCTAATTGTTTGGGAGTCTATTTTATCTGCGTGTCTCCTGACTCCACCTTCACTCAGCTGCACTCTATTGGGCAAAACAAATTCCCTTGCTTTGCTCTCTGGGTGTGTCTTTCTGGGCTCTGTGCACGTGTGCCTAGGTTGTCCCTGGCAACCATCAAACATTCCTCTGTTTACCTTGTCACTTTTACTGTGATCATTTACACTGATCTGCACTTTCTCGGGTTGCCTTAAATCTACCCTGTGACAGAATGCAGGAGTGATCGGACCAGGGAAGGGACAAAACAGAGAAAGAAGAGGGAACAAAGGGTGAGGACTGCCGAGAGATGACAAGATCCAACGTATGACCAGCAGAGTGGGTAGGGACCTGAACAAATTGCTGTAAGAGAAGGTCAGAGAGCAGAGAGAGAAGAGAGAGATCATGCTGAGAGGACGGAGAGTCGAAATTAACATTGAAATCACCAAGGATGATAAGATGTTGATACATGAGAGAGGCCTCGGACAGAGTAGAAAGAACAGAGTCCGATAAAGAGGAGGACAAGGCAGGCAGAGCAGAGAAGGATGTAAATAGGGGTCGAAGTCCCTAAACGAAGCAAAAGAGCTTCTGGGTAGGAGAAAGGGAGAGGAATGATCTCAAGCAGAGGGAAAGAGGAACGGAAAATCGCCGCAACCCCTCCACCACTCCTGCCCCGACGGGATACCGATAGGGAGGAGAAGCCCGGGGGAAGACAACAGTTCAGGAGAGGCTCCTCCCCCTCCTTGAGCCAGGTTTCTTTTAGGAACAAAACATCCAGAGAATGCTGCAAAATAAGGTCATGGATGAAGGGGAGGATTATGTAGAGGCTGATGAGGATAAAGCAGAATTGTTTAACAAATAATTCTGTTCTGCCTTCATAGATAAAGAGCTGGGAATGGAACCTCAGAAAACAAATGCAAATAGGAATGGAAGTGAGGTAGACCATGAACTATTTTCAGAAGACTGTGTTCGTGAGGAACTAGCAAAACTACAAGTGGATAAAGCATTGGGGCTAGATGTGATCCATCTGAGCGTACTGAAAGAATTTAGGGAAGTACTGCTGGCTCTTGAGGCTGACCTTTTCAATGCTTCTTTTGAGTTGGGAACAATCCCGGAGGACTGGAGATAGGCGAATGTGATTCCTATCCACAAAACTGGAAGTAAGGAAAGGGTTGGTAACTACAGACTGGCTAGACTGACTCTGAGGTGCATAAATTAATGGAAACATCGCTAAAGCAGAGAATGGTGTGATTTCTGGAATCCAAGGAATTACAGGATCCAAGACAGCATGGTTTTACTAGAGGTAGGTCTTGTCAACCGAATCTGATTTCTTAGGGTGACCAGGAAATTGGATTGGAGCACAGGGCTCGAAGTGGTATATTTAGATTTCATCAAGACTTTTCACACCATTCCTTATCAGCATCTTATAAATCAACTGAATGCTCTTGGGATGGACTCTAAAGTGAATAGTGAGTAAGAAACTGGTTGAGTGGGAGACATTAGAGGGTATCAGTAAATGGAGTTCATTTTGAAGATAGGGGTGCCAACAGTGGCATGCCTCAGATCAGTTCTTGACCCTGCGCTATTAAACATTTTTGTAAACGATATTGTGGAAGATGTGTCGTGAAATGCATGCATCTTTACAGAAGGTAGCAAAATCTGCAATGGAATAGACACCCTGGAAAGTGTCGATAACATGAGAAGGGATCAAATGAAACTTAACAATGATCAATAATTTGGCAGCTAAGATTTAATGCTAAAAGGTGCAAGGTCATGCATTTGGGCTGCAAGAACCCAAGGGAGCGGTACAACATAGGGGGTGAAGTACTTCAGTGCTCAAAAGAAGAACGGGACCTGGGGGTGATCATATCAGATGATCTTAAAGCGGACAAACAAGTAGAAAAGATGACAGTAAAAGACAGAAGGATGCTTGAGTGCATGGGAAGAGGAATGGCCAGCAGGAAAAAGGAGGACTTTGTCTAAGTCTCTACCGAGATCTCATTTGGGGTAGTGTACAATTCTGGAAACCGCATATTTAAAAGTATTTAACAAAATGGAGCTGGTGCAAAATGGCTAGTGGTCTTTAAGACTATTCCCATATGCTTTATGACAACAATCTCAATATGTGCAGTATACTTTGGAGGAAAGGTAGAAGAGGGGTGATATGATAGAGACATCTAAACATGTCTGTGGAATAAATGAACAGGAGGTGGCTCTCTTCTAGTTGAAAGGAAGCTCTGGGATGAGCGGTCATAGGATGATGGTGAAAGGGGATAGACTCAAGAATAACACAGGTACACTAAAAAAAGTTTTTTTTAAACTGCCTCTGTTTCGATTGATTTTTATGTTTTTTGGTGCGCTGAATCCAAATCTGGTAACCAATTTGCTCCATCACGTACAGATTTTTTGCTACATTGGGTTAGCAGTTTGAGGTGAACGTTTCAGATTGAGTGCGATCGAGATAAAAGTTTCTTGGATGAATTCTTTATACTAATTGTTTAGTAGTTATTCAAATAAGAATAAAGAAAATTGTAACAAGGCAGCACATAAGAATAGAGTAATGTCAACAAAACACACTGTGATGGTAGCAAAATTGTCTGCACTTAAAACAGCCACATACATGTGCACAAACATTGAGCATATAAGAGCGAGGTTAGACACAAAGCAAAGCAAAGAAATGTGCAAAAAATGTTGTACAGGTATGTATGTAAGAATAGAAAACGCAAACCGCACCATTGCAATACATGAAGACAAACACCCGATGGTGTGAAAATAAAATTCTAATAAATGAGATCCGACACTGTGGTAATAACTAGCAAATTTTTATTTCAAAGTTTAGTAAAAACACGATATTTGTCAACACAGTTTAGATTTTAAAGTCATTCTTGGGTCAATCAATCTCCTGGTGGGCCCGTTTCTTCTTCCCCCGAATACTTCTCTTGGTGCACTGCTTGGCGTATTTTTCATCTGGGGTTTCCCGCAGCAGCAACCAGCAGAAATCAGCCATCATAGTGGTGTTCCATCTTCCTTGGTACCTTCTCTCTGCGTCCTTGATGTCCTGGTGAAACCTTTCACCTTGTTCTTCACTGTACGCCCCCAAGTTTTCGGGAAAGTAGTTCACATGGGAGTGCAAGAAATGGACTTTCAGGCTCATGTTACAGCCTTGTTCTTTGAAGGCATTGAGCATCCTGGCAACAATATCCTTATAGTTCTCATCCCGCCTGTTCCCCAAGAATTTGAGAACAACATCCTTGAAGGAATCCCAGGCTTCTTTTTCCTTCTCAGACATCGTTTCAGCAAATGCTCCATCTGAAATGAGTTTCCTTATATCAGGGCCAACAAACACTCCTTCCTTTAGCTTTGCTTCAGAAAGTCGGGGGAACTTTGAGCAAAGGTACCGAAAGCACTCACCATCTTTTGGAAGGGACTTGATGAATTGCTTAATGAGACCCAACTTAATGTGGAGAGGTGGTAATAGAATTTTATCACGAGGTACCAAGCTCTCATGAAGAACATTTTTCTCACCGGGTCTCAAATACTCCCGAATTGGCCAGTCTTTTTTCCCCCAGTGTAGGTCGCGGGCCCGGCTATCCCACAAGCAAAGGAAGCAGGGATATTTGGTGAAACCGGATTGCTGCTCTAATAGCATGGATAGAATTTTAAAGTCTCCACAAATCATCCACTTATGCTCATCATAACGAATCTTCTGAAGAATCAGGGCCAAATTCTTGTATTTTTCTTGGAGAATAACAGAGTGAGCAATAGGAACTGAAGCGAATGTGTTGCCATTATGAAGAAGAACACCTTTTATGCTGTCTTTTGACGAATCAATGAACAGCCGCCATTCAGCAGGATCATACTTGAGTTTAAACTTTTCCATCACTCCGTATATATCGTTGCAAAATACCAAATCTTCCTCTTTGCTGAAATACTTCAAAAATTGTGTCTCGCGGTTGCGGTACCAATAAAAAGTTGTTCCTGGTGACAATAGATTTTTCTGTTTAAGCTGAGAACCTAGCAGTTGGGCAGCATCTCTTGGGAGTCCTAAATCCCGGACTAAATCATTCAATTCAGCTTGAGAGAAAAGTTCAGGTTTCAGATCTGGTTCAGTTTCAAACTTGGAAGTACTGGACTCATCGGGAAAAGCCATCTGATGAGTCTCATCATGATCAGAACCGTCCACACAAATATGATCCAAAGATTTTGGTGGTTCAGGCACAGGTACTTCGTTGCTATGAGGCATTGGCCTAATTGCTGAGGGAAGGTTGGGGTAACTTATTACGTTCTTATTTTTTAAGTTGTATCCCTTCACAATGCAAGAGCAAAAATAGCAGTCACTGCTGTGGTCTCTTTGTTCACGCCACATCATAGGTATTCCGAAACGAAATGCTTGTTTTTTACCTTTCATCCATAAGCGTAGATCTCCCTCACATGTCTTGCACACTTTGTGAGGAGCCCACGGTTTGTCTTGATCGCCTAACTTCAAACCGAAATAGGCGAAATATACTTTTTTAATAAATGCAGAAATGTTCCTCTGCCACTTTTTCACGATATATTCCCCACAAATAAAACAAAAACTGTCCGGAGAGTTGACGCAACCTCTGGCTCTGTGAGCCATCACAAATACACAGCACTGCAAACTACAACTGTAGTGAACCACTTCGGAATAAAGCTGGATTACGACTGAGCAAACAAAAGGTAATAATGAACTTGCAAGAAACTGAAATTTGACAGGAACGTTCATGTCGCAACCACCGTGTTTGAGCGAGCGAACGAGGCGAGGCGAACAGGAAAGAACATGCGCCAGCGCGAGTACTGGATTTAGCCCCCCGCCTCCCAATTGTCCTGTTAATGTATAAAATGAATACAAAACACTCTAAAATATCATGAGGGAGTGTTTCTAGTTAGTTAACCATTACAACCTCTACTTTGGGCCAAGAAAATAAACTGCAGTCGGCTGAAAAGAAATTATGTGAACATTCCTTATATGGGTAAGAAATCTAATTTTGCAAGAAAACGTGACGTGATGGAGCATTTTGGCTATTTTTCCTGGATTCAGCACCCCAAAATCTATAGGAATCAGTTGCAAAACTGGAGGCAGTTTTTCGGTAGTGTACCTGTGTAATATGAGGAAATATTTCTCTACAGAAAGGATGGTGGATGAGTGGAACAGTCTCCAAATGGAGGTGATGGAGACAAGAATTGTATCTGAATTCAAGAAAGCATAGGATAAATACAAAGGATCTCTGAGAGAGAGGAAGGGATTGTAGAACTTAATAGTTCACATGGATGAGCAGACTGGATAGGCCATATGGTCTTCGTCTGCCATTGTTTTCTATGCTTCTGTTGGGAATGACACCTGTGGGTGTGGGTGTGAGTGTGGGGGGCTTCCTGTTTATATAGAGAAGGAAGGTTGCTGCCTTCAAATAAGTCTTGCTTATTGGTTAACGGTTACTTACTATTGAAGGGTTATGGTCGTTTGAGGGTTTAAAGGGAGGGGGGGGGAGATACAGCTATCATTGGCCTTAAACCTTTTTGTGTAATTGTCCCAGAATCATTAAGTTGCCCCTTTCCAAAATGGAGACTTTAGATGAGTTCTGGATTTCTGACAGTCCTGATGTATTATGAGACCTGCAAAACTGATTGGAAAGCATAGAATCAGAGACTACAAATACCACAGTCGGGTGTAAGTTCAAAATTAAGACTAGTTAAAGTCTTCCTCCTATTAGCTAAATAAATCAGCAGCTCTGATGTCCATGTTAATACCATGGCTAAGGTATTAATAGTGAAGTTAATATTCCTTTTATAATACTTTTGCTTAGCAAATTAAAGGGGATAGATACTAAAGTGTGTTATGGAAATAACACATGATATTTGCACATGAAAGAGTGATAATGTGCATTATTTTATCATAACATACGTTAATTTATCCCAATGTGCATTGAGTAATAATGAGATGCAAAGCATGAAAATACATACAAAGTACCTCATTATTTTTCAAATGGAATAACAGCTCAAAGCTAAGAACACAAGAACATAAGATATGCCATACTGGGTCAGACCAAGGTCCATCAAGCCCAGTATCCTGTTTCCAACAGTGGCCAATCTAGGTCATACGTACCTAGCAGTTTCCCCAAAAGACACAGGTTCAACAATGCTTGTACTGGGTCAAGCATTGATATCCTGGGTCCCTTCTTAATAATGGCTTATGGACCTTTCCTCCAGGACTTGTCCAAACCTTTTTTAAACCTAGCTACACTAACAGCCTTTACTATATCTTCCGGTAACAAATTCCAGAGTTTGATTATACGTTGAGTGAAAAAATATTTTCTTTTATTAGCCTTAAATAGTTTACCCTGCAGCTTCATTGCATGTCCCCTAGTCTTTCTATATTCTGATAACGTAAACAATCGATCTATGTTTACCCGTTCCACTCCATTCATTAATTTATAGACTTCTATCATATATCCCCTCAGCCGTCTCTTTTCCAGGTTAAAGAGCCCTAACCTTTTTAGCCTTTCTTCATAGGAGTATCCTTCCATCCCCTTTACCATTTTGGTGGCTCTTCTCTGAACCTTTTCTAATGACGCTATATCCTTTTTAAGGTACGGCGATCAGAATTGCACACAATATTCAAGCTGCGATCTCACCATGGAACGATATAGAGGCATTATAATATCTTTTGTTTTATTTTCCATTCCTTTCCTTATGATACCTAGCATTCTATTTGCTCTCTTGGCTGCCGCTGCACACTGGGCCGATGGTTTTAACATGTTATCCACAATGATGCCTCAATCTTTTTTTCTGGGTGGTGGTTCCTAATGTGGAACCTTGCATCGTGTAACAATAGTTTGGGTTGTTCTTCCCTAGGTGCATAACTTTGCACTTGTCCACATTAAATTTCATCTGCCATTTTGATGCCCAGTCCTCCAATTTATCAAGATCCTCTTGCAATTTTCCACAATCCTCTTGGGTTTTAACAACTTTAAATAGTTTTGTGTCATCTGCAAAATTTGATAACCTCACTTGTTGTTCCCCTTTCCAGGTCATTTATGAATATGTCAAAAAGCAGCGGACCCAGCACAGATCCCTGGGTTACACCACTATTCACCTTTCTCCATTGGGAAAATTGGCCATTTAGCCCTACCCTCTGTTTTCTATCTTTTAACCATTTCCTGATCCACAATAGTACACTGCCTCCTATCCCATGACTTTTTAGTTTTGCCAAACGTCTCTGATGAGGAACCTTGTCAAAGGCTTTCTGAAAGTCTAGATACACTATATCAACCGACTCACCTTTGTCCACCTGTTTATTCATACCTTCAAAAAAACCTTACTGGCATTACTGGCATTACTTTTTATCTCGGGAGTATCGGACTGGTAACACATGGTCCAATACTCTTGGGCGCCATCTTAAAGGGGCTGGCTTTAAAAAATAGACAACTCCATGGTCTGGGAGTGCCATCCCTCCATAGCAACAGTATACAATCAGTGCCACCCTTAAGACATCCATCCCCAAAGAGACCTTGGCTCTTCCTAAGGCAGGTTAGTGACTCCTGCAGTAAACTAAGCTGCTGTAAAATGGACTACTTTATCACATCTTACTAAATAGACACCTAAATCCTGTTTTAATGTGAACACAAACATTTTACTGAGGTGCACGGTAAAATGTTTTACCAGAAGTTTAATTGTGTAGGCACATTTAAGGGGTATTTGTAATGCATGACCCATTTCTTCTTTTATGTGTCAGAATAATGGTCTCTGAAGAAAAGTAAAAGAAGGTTGCACTTGATAGTTCATATAAAGATTTAATCACAAAATTGTCAACATATCAATATGTGAGAATTTTTATAAGGAACATCTTAGAACAGAACAAAGCAATCATAAAAATAAAAGTGTATTTTCCATATGCTTGGGCTTACTGACTTACATTTTCAGACCAGAAGAAAACAATTTCCCAAAGATCTAAGCATTATTAACAAAGGAGCCCGGTTCAACAAATTTAATGCCAGTAAGAAAGCCAGGGCAATCAGCTGCTCAGGAAAGCCAACAAATAAAAAGTAATTCTAAATCAAAGCTGCAGCAGAGTGTAAAATACTGTCAAACTAGTCGATGGTAAGCATGTTGAGGCCCGGGTAATTTTTTTAATAGGTCACCTATGTGGGAAGGGCATGTAAGTGCCTATGTTTAGCTTAGTTTATAATGACACATAGGGGTATGATAGCTAAAGTATGCTAAGGTTTCCATGTAACATGCTCTGATGGGGTATATAGAATGGTACCCATCCCTCTCCAAAGGAATTATCAGCAGTCCCCTTTAAGAGAGTCTGCTGCCTAGAGTTCAGGCTGGGAGAGCATGACTCAGAAGGAGAGGATAAGAACGCAGCAGGCTTCAGGAAAGAGAGAGGCCCATAGAGACGGAAAGCTCTGGTATTTAAGAGCCCCTGGCCACCACACATCACGTCCTACACATATGGTGGCAACTTGGGGATTTAATAACCACGTGACTGAGGACAAATCCACTTACCTCTAGGGCTGTGCCTCTCTGCAGCAAGGCAAAATTTTTTTTTTTGATTGTGTGGTAGCAGGCATGATGCCTTCCAGGATACCAACCCAGACGGGCGATCTACATATGCAGCTGTCAAGGCCACTGTGCTGGAATGGGCTGGCTGTACACCTGAAGCCTACCACCAGTGATTCAGAAAGGGGCAATTTTAGATAGGAGAGAGCCCTCAAATGTTCTATCGACTGAAGGATCTTGTCTGGAATTGGCTGCAACTAGAGGGAAAGATCAGGCCCGAGAATAGCCAAGATTGTACTATTGGAGCAATTTTTAGAGGGTTTGACCCCTGATGAGACAGTGAATATGCCAGCACCCCAAGCCTCCACTGGAGAGTGCATTGCAAATAGAAGTAGGGTATCATGAAGCCCAGCTGGTGATTGAAGCAGACAGTGAGAAGGGAAGAAGTCACCCATTAGCCTGGGAGGACAGAAGGGGAAGCTGGAGCGGTTATTGGTTCCCATGTTTTGAACCCCAAAGTCAACGTCTAAGTGAGGGCATGAGCCCAGCCATGACTCCTACACCTGTTTTAGGTGTGGAGCCTGGGGACACTGTACTCGGGAATGTCCCCTGAGTACAGAGAAACCCATGGATGTTGGCATAACCATTCCACACACCTGTTCTTTTGTGGACACTCCCTTCCCAGGACTGTGATTCCAGAGGAGCTTAAGGGGGACCCATCTCCAGGCCTTGATAGACTCCGGGAGTGTGTGGACCTTCATTCGCCGAGAAACCATAACCCAATTTCAAATTGACTATGTAAAGATGATAACACTGGCCTGTGTGCATGGAGAGGGATGAAAACAGCAAGTGCATCTACAGGTGTCAGAAGGTACTTTTATTCACCAAGACAAACCCCAATGCATTTCGTCTGGTCAGGCCTTCTTCAGGGGGTACAAATCTCGAAAGCAACAATAAAAGTACAATATTACATACATAATCAAATAAATAAATAAAACATAAGATAAGAACAGTTAAAATCATATGACATTATGTAAGATTAAAAAAAACAATAAAAAACAAACAATAATAAGTGCTATTCCAAAATATACATAAAGGTGAGCCATCTGCAGACCAAAGACTTGAGATACCTAGTTTTCAAAATATCGCTGTAATGAACACCAAATGTAAATCGGGTAAAACACTCAAAAGTAAACCTATTAGGAAACACATTCAACAATAAGAAATCAGAGATAAAAACAATGATGTAACTTTAGGAAAGGTGTGATATTCATAAACAATGAAAACAATGAAAACAATAGTGTAAAATACAAAATTCTACCTGCTTCTATCACAGACTGCTCTACTTAAGAAGCACAATATGGTGAGGTTTCTTAGGTATGAACACCACTGAAGTGGAAAACGGCTCTATTAACTAACCTAAGGACCGGACCATATATGGGTCCAATGTAAATGAGGCAAGAATCAGCCCCTAGTTGTCACATATTCCTGAGTAAACTCAATAAGGACTCATTCAACAATTCACTCGTGTATTATCTTGCAGTAATTCTATCTTTGTCACAAACATAAGCCTCAGAAAAAACCCAATAGCACTACCAAATCCAGGAATATTGTGTAATCGCCTGGGCGTGTGCAGGATATAATACATCAATTGCTTATGAATAATAGAAAACCAAGTCAACGGTCACTGTGTAATCTCTATGGCAGTGAATAAAGCACAGTTACTTACCTGTAACAGGTGATCTCTGGGAACAGCAGGAATTAGTCCTCACATATGGGTACGTCGGTACCGACGGAGCCTGCGTGGGAAAGCTCCCCAGCCTTTCAGATGAAAGGCTTTTGGGGCCTCCCACTGCACATGCACGCTGCCTTCCCGCCTTCCTGACCAGCTCTCTTCAGTTCGAGTTTAAAGCTGAGACAATAGAGAGAGGAAAGGAAGATAGATAGATAGAGATACAACTCCTAGGGGAGGTGGGTGGGTTGTGAGGACTAATTCCTGCTGTTCCCAGAGATCACCTGTTACAGGTAAGTAACTGTGCTATCTCCAGGAACAAGCAGGAATAAGTCCTCACATATGGGGACTCCCTAGCTAAGATGCCTGGGAGATCCCCCTCCAAGGGTAAACCATCTTCGTATGGATCTCAGGCATCCATCCAGGGAAGGTGGGCAGGAGTTGTTTAAGTATGGAACAGGTGTTTGAGGACAGCCTGACCAAACAAGGCATCCCGGCGGGAGTCCTTGTCCAAGCAGTAATGGGCTGTGAAGGTATGAACCGAGGCCCAAGTGGCTGCTCGACAGATCTGATCTATGGACACAGAGTGAAGATGAGCCATAGAAGTAGCCATGGCTCTCACATTGTGAGCTGTGACATGGCCCTCCAGAGAAATGTTCCTACTCTGGTAAGCAAAAGAAATACACTGAGCAATCCAATTGGAAAGTGTATGTTTGGTGACTGGAAGTCCCAAATGAGAAGGATCAAAAGCCACGAAAAGTTGGGAAGACTTTTGATGTGGCTGAGTCCTGTTGAGGTAAAAGGCGAGAGCTCTTTTACAGTCAAGAGTATGAAGGTTCCTCTCTGCACTGGATGCATGAGGAGCCGGGAAA
This sequence comes from Ichthyophis bannanicus, assembly GCA_033557465.1. Classification (NCBI taxonomy): domain Eukaryota; kingdom Metazoa; phylum Chordata; class Amphibia; order Gymnophiona; family Ichthyophiidae; genus Ichthyophis; species Ichthyophis bannanicus. Next base: position 198,836,430 of record CM066038.1, on the reverse strand, counting down.
AAAACAGGTAGATATACCTCTTGATTAAGATGAAAAGGCGAGACCACTTTAGGCATAAAGTGGGGATTCGTCCTAAGGACCACCTTATCATGATGAAATCTGGTATAAGGTGGATTAGCCACCAAAGCCTGCAGTTCACTGATGCGGCGAGCCGAAGTGACTGCAATAAGGAAAAGAACCTTCCAGGAAAGAAATTTCAGGGAGGTAGATACTAACGGTTCAAAAGGTGGCTTCATAAGTTGACCCAGAACTAGATTCAAGTCCCATGCTACCGGAGGAGGTCGGATGGGAGGCTTAGTGAGGGTCAGGCCTCTCATGAACCTTGCAATAAGAGGATGAGAGGAGACAGGTTGTCCATTTATAGGTTTTAAGGATGCTGCAATAGCACTTAAATGGACTCGTACTGAATTCGTCTTGAGGCCTGCATTGGAAAGATGCAGGAGATAGTCCAGTAGAGAATTCAAAGGAAGTGCTAGAGGGTCAAGACCCTGTTGTGCACACCAAATGGAAAAACGTTTCCATTTGAAAGCATAGGAACGCCTCGTGGAGGGTTTCCTAGAGGCATGAAGGATATCTTTCACTGGTTGGGAAAGATTAAACTCATGAAGGGTTAAGCCTTCAGTAACCAAGCTCGGAGATGTAGGGACTTGGGGTTTGGATGCCACAAAGTCCCCTGCTCCTGAGACAGAAGGTCTGGTGCAGCTCCCAGGTCCAGGGAGGAGCCCTGGGAGAGCTGTAGAAGGAGAGGGAACCACACTTGGCGTGGCCAGCGTGGAGCAATGAGGATCATGGATCCGTGATCCCTCTGAAGTTTGAACAGAGTCTTGGGAATCAAAGGAATGGGTGGAAAAGCGTACAGGAATTCCTGACCCCAATGTAGGAGAAAGGCATCGTTGGCCTGAGCTCCCTGACACGGAGTCCTGGAACAGAACCGGGGAAGTTTGGCATTCCACGGACTTGCAAAGAGGTCTATGTCCGGGGTCCCCCATTCCTGAAAGATTCTGCATATCTGGTCCATATGCAGGGACCATTCGTGTGGGAGCAGAACTCGGCTGAGTCTGTCTGCCCGAGAGTTTTGAACTCCTGGAAAATATACTGCCAGAAGATGAATTTGATGCTCTCTGGCGAAGGCCCATAATCTGAGAGCTTCGTTGCAAAGCGACAGAGAGCCCGTCCCTCCTTGTTTGTTGACATAGAACATGGCTACCTGATTTTCTGTTTGGACTAGGACAGTCAGGTTGACAAGGAGGGTGTGGAAGACTGTGAGGGCAAGGAAGATTGCTCGCAGTTCCAGAAGGTTGATGTGAAGGGTGGTCTCCTGAGGAGACCAGGTGCCCTGAGTGGAGAGGTGTTGGAGATGAGCTCCCCACCCTGTTTGGGAGGCATCTGTTGTGAGGGTTGCTTGGGGCAACGAAGATTGGAAGGGGATCCCCAACAACAGATTTTTGGAGGACGTCCACCACTGGAGAGACCAAAACAGTCGTTTTGAGTTGAGTATTTGGTCTGAGAGCAGTCCTGATGCTTGAGACCACTGGGTGGCCAAGGTCCATTGAGCTGCTCTCATATGAAGACGAGCGTAGGGCACCACGTGTACCATGGAGGCCATGTGGCCCAGAAGTTGCAGCATTTCTCTGGCTGACAAGTGACTTCTGGACTGAGCCTGGGAGGCCAAGCTTATTAGTCTTTGGCCTCGGACCAGAGGGAGGTAGGCCCTTGCAGTGGTGGAGTCCAATTGGGCCCCTATGAATTCCAGAGACTGAGTAGGGATGAGTTGGGATTTGGGAATGTTTACCACAAGTCCCAGATATTGAAGAATACGCCTTGTGCGGTCCAGAGAAATCTGGGCTTCTGACTGAGATGGAGCTCGGATGAGCCAGTCGTCCAGATATGGGAAGACAAAGATTCCCATGCCTCTGAGAAATGCGGCTACGACTGCCATGCATTTTGTGAAGACTCTTGGAGCAGAGGCCAGATCGAAGGGTAGTACTTTGTACTGGAAATGTTTTCCCTGGAACAGAAATCTTAGATATTTTCTGTGGGATGGATGGATGAGTATATGAGTGTACGCATCCTTGAGATCTAGAGAACAAAGCCAATCCTGACTCTGAAGGTATGGAAGGAGAAGGCCCAGAGAGAGCATTTTGAATTTCTCCTTGAATAGAAACCTGTTCAATTCTCTCAGATCTAGGATAGGTCTGAAGCCCCCTGTCTTCTTTGTTATGAGAAAGTAAGGGGAGTAGAAACCTAACCCCTGTTGAGGAGGAGGAACCTCCTCTATTGCCCCTTGGGCAAGGAGAGAAGAGACTTCCTGACCCAACAGGGTCAGAAGAGATGGGGGAGAACTGAATTGCCTCACCATGGTATGGGGAGGAAGGCTGGAGAAATGAAGTTTGTAGCCCTCCCTGATAATAGAGAGGGTCCATTGCTCTGATGTGATTTGTTCCCATCTGGGAGCAAAATGAGCTAGCCTTCCAGGAATGGTGAGGGGCTCTGGTTGTTCTAGAGCCAGAAACAGCAAGTTCTCTAGGGGCAAGTCAAAACCCCTGAGGGGGTTGAGCCTGCTGGGGTGTAGCAGACACTGCAGGCTTTGACTTTACCTGCTTAGATTGTTGACGCTTAGCCGCAAAGCAAGGCTGAGCAGATTGCTGGCCAGTATTTGTGGAAAATCTGGCCTTCTTATAGTAAGGCCTTTTAAAAGACTTCTTTTTGGCAGGGGTAGAAGTAGACTTGGAAAGTCTATCTAGAGTGGCATTTTCTGCATCCATTTGAGCAGCTTTAATTTGCCAGTCTTCCCCAAATAAGTTCTCACCGGTACAGGGCAGATTCCTGAGGCCATCTACAACCCAGGGTTCTAGGTTAGAAGCCTGGAGCCAAGCGAGACGTCGGGCTGCAATAGCAATTCCCGAAGCTCTGCCTGCAACCTCAAAGGAATCAAAGGCTGCCCTGTTGGAGAACTTGGAGACCTCTGAAAGTTGTGTCACCATAGAAAAGAAGTCCGCCCTTTGATCATCAGGGATAAAGGGGGCAAAATTCTGTATCTTTAGGGCAAGTTGTCCAAGAAACATGCCCATATAAAGGCTATAAGAATTGATCCTGGCTATAAGCATACTAGCCTGGAACATCTTTCTTCCAAAAGAGTCCAGGGTCTTACATTCTCGCCCTGGAGGGGTAGAAGAATGCCTTTTAGGACTCTTTATTTTCTTCATGGCAGACTTCACCACAATAGAGTGGTGAGGCAGCTGAGTTTTCTGGAACCCAGGAGAAGGAGGGACCCGATACATGGTGTCCAAACTACGGGAATGGGGAGACAGTGTTAAAGGAGTCTCCCACAAACCCATCAAGTGTTCTTGAAGGATTTCATGGATAGGCAGAGTGACTGCCTCTTTAGGAGCTTTAGAGTATCCTAAAATATCCAATTTTTTTGTTCTGGGTTCTTTCTCAGAAGATGTAGCAATAGATAGTGCTTTAGCTACATCAACAATGAAATCCTGAAAGGATAAATCCTCTGGAGGAGACATCCTCCTCTTTGGAGAAGAGGGCTCCTCAGGAAGAGTAAGCTCAGCAGAGTCATCAGAGGAATTGAATTCATCAGAAGAATCTGAGTATTCCCTCTGTGCTTCCAATGTACGATACGCATACCAATCGGTATCGACATCGGGCGTATCGGGCATGGGATCGGTACCGTGCGGAACCGATCGACGCTTGGAAGTCGATGGTCTCGGTTCCGGTGTGGATACCGGAACCGGGGCCGGTACCGATGGAATCGGTACCGAGGGCGTCGCAGCCTTAATGAATGCCAGAACGGCCTGCTGCATGGTCTGGACAGTATTGCCCATAGACGCCACTACTGCCTGGATGTCGGTACCGGTATGGGCCGGTACCCCAGAGCAGTCCAACAGGTGATCGGTCGAGGCCGTGCCATCGATGTCAACCTGTGACCCCATGATTGCTTTGGAGGCCGGAGCCTCCCGCCGGGGTTTTTTGGCCTGGGCAGAATCCTCAAACTCAAAATTGAGAGCCTCTCGATCTTTAGAAGGAGATTTGCTTTTAGAGGATTTGCCCACAGGAGTTTTGGTTACCTGAGATCCATCCGGAGAGGAAGACCTGGATGACTGTGATGCTTCTGAAGGAAACAGCACATGGAGCTTGTTGGCCCGGTTCTGCAAACCACGTTTAGACATCTGGGTGCAGGATGGGCAGTCCGGTATGGAGTGGTCAGGTCCCAAACATTTGAGACACCATTCATGGGTGTCTGTGACAGAAATGACAGCACTGCATTTGGTACATTTTTTAAAACCAGGGACTGGCTTTTCCATGAGGAGAATTTGTGTAGGCCTTAAGGCCTAACAACAGGTACCAAGCTGTGCTGAAGAAAATAAAAAAGTCTTTTTTTTTTTTTTTTTTATAAAGAAAGAAAGAGAGACCGGCGGTACCGGTTTCAGTATGGGGAAGGCAGGTACGCAGTCTAAAGAAAACAAACAAATTTCACAATTTCTTCAGCGGTGACAGGAACACGACCTGCTGGCTCCACGGAAAAAGAGAAACTGAAGAGAGCTGGTCAGGAAGGCGGGAAGGCAGCGCGCATGTGCAGTGGGAGGCCCCAAAAGCCTTTCATCTGAAAGGCTGGGGAGCTTTCCCGCGCAGGCTCCGTCGGTACCGACGTACCCATATGTGAGGACTTATTCCTGCTTGTTCCTGGAGATAAAACACTTAGCTCAATACTCAATGTGACCCATCTTGGTCTTCTTATTTTTTTTCTTGTTTTTCAATTCTATTACTTCTTGCCATTCCTAAACGGTGAAAAAGGAAGGCAATGTCCCAACGCCAATCTTATGAGGCGCCCGTGCGTTTCTCCTCTGGGGGTTTCTCAAGGACTTGTTCTTCAACAGATTCTGAAAAAATGACATTCTTCATAACTGAATAATACCATCATACAAAGAATCCACCATGCTTTACAATGATATTAAAACTTATGTGAATAAACAGTGTTTAACCTGATACTGGCACAGCTTGTAATCTTGAGCCATCAACCTCCCATTACTCCTTCGGGAAAGCTGAGAATGCCGCGCATGCGCTCAAAAGACAGAAAGCGCCATTTTTAAAGGGCAACTGGGAATCAGGTGCTGAATAATCAAACATTAAAGACAAACAGACCAATCGATATTAAAATTGAGTCCCCCTGGTTGAACTGTATCTAAAGTATAGATCCACCATTGCTCTCGAAGAAGCAACAATTTATCACGTGGTCTCCCCATGCCATTGTGCAGCACTTGTTCAATAATCCAGCAACGAAGCTGGGCAAACGTATGGTGTTCAGCAGAGCAATGTTCAACTAGCAAATCCGTTAAGGAAGGTTTTTTACACGAAGAACGGGAACCTCGTCCCCAACGTCAACGGCAACAACAAAAGAAAGGGGAACCAACAACATCAGGTCAGGGGCGAGGGAAACAGAAATCCCGGGGGAAGTAACATCTCCAAATACCAGTTTAGTGGTTAACCTCACGGGAGAACCGTTACCATCGGATGTTTTTAGAGTTTATTGGAGAAAGGCTTATCGTATGTTCCTGAGATTGAATTCAAATTTTTTAGGTTCCATATTGATTTTGAGAATCTTTTGCGGAAACTTAAGTTAAAAAAAATTTTTTCTACGATTTCACCCATTGCGGAAGAGATGCAGCATAAGGTATCAAGGCGAATCGCGCTACCGCTAAAGTCGAACTGGATGCCTCCTGGCCCAGCCATACAAATTTTTAAAGATTTATTTATTTATTTATTTATTTAACATTTTTTATATACCGCACTATTCATCATCAGTGCGGTTTACATTGAACAACAATATACCTGCCAATACATGACTGATCTAGGTTTACAGATAACAGGGAAGATAAACTGGGTGTGAACTGGGGATAACTATCTACATAATTATACATAATTATATATACATTGAAAAGATCTGGTTCTTTGTGAGGCAGAGCAGTTGGTTACCTTTCATCCCATACGAAATGTACATTTTTCCCTCTCTCAACGGATTACATTACGGAGGTTGCAGTCACAAACTCAGTGGGTGATTCGTCGGGCGGACAAGGGAGGAGCCATAGTTTTACAAACAAGAGAGTTTTATCTAAACGAGGCTTTAACTCAACTTAGCGACACCACTACATATTTAGGGGCTTGTTTACAAAGCTGCGGTAGCGGTTCGCGGTCGTTATCGGAGCCGCGACCCCATTGATTTCAATGGGGCCGCGGCTCCGATAACGACCGTGAACCGCTACCGCGGCTTTGTAAACAAGCCCCTTAGTGTTACAGCAGGACCCTAGTGTTGAGCTTCAAGCCACGATTAAAGAGCTCACTCAGGATGCACTAGATAACAAGATCATTCTAAGAAGGAACACCGATTTTTGAATGTGGTGGGTCCACGTTTGGCCCAATTCTATACAGTTGCTAAAATACATAAGCATCCTACATGGCCTCCGGGTCGTCCTATTGTGTCCACTAAGGGGACACTATTAGAGCCAGTATCCACTTATTTAGACTCCTTTTTACGTCCGCTATTGACAGACATTCCATCTTATCTCCGGGATACCACCCATTTTTTGTCTTTATTAAAAAACCTTTCTGGTTGGTCCCAAGATGATCATATATATCTTGCGATGTTGGATGTTCCGTCCTTATACACGAATATCCCGCAGGAAGCAGCCAGCTCTATAGTACAACAAGCTTTAATAGCTTGCGGTGATTTATCTCCGTTGCAATTGCAATTTTTGTCTGATCTCACTTCATTAGCCCTTTTCAACAATTTTTTTGAGTGTCAAGGTGTCCTTTACCATCAAATTTCAGGGGTGGCCATGGGGGCCACCTGTGCTTCGTCGATTGCTAACCTCTACATGGGGTTTTTTGAGGAAAAGTTTTTTCCTACTTCACCTTATCGCCTTAATATCAAGGCATGATACAGATACATCGATGATGTCTTTTTATTATGGCAAGGCACGGAATCTTCACTGAAACTCTTTTTTCATTGGTTGAATTTCCAAGACGTGAACAACAAATTCACCAGTGAGTTTCATAAACATCATATGACCTTTTTAGATGTACAGATTATGAGGGAAAAGAATGGGTGGGGCACTTCCATATACCGTAAATCAATCGATCGGAACACCTTCCTTCATTACGAAAGCGCTCATCCTCCTCACTTGAAAAACAGCTTACCTCTCTCTCAATTTTTGAGATATCACCGAAACTGCTATGATGTACAAAAATACAGACAACAGTCCCAACAACTTAAAAGTAATTTTTTAGCTAGAGGCTATTCTCATCACACAGTGCAACAAGCATATCGACGGGCGTTATATAACAATCGTGATCTGTTATTATCATCAAAAACGCCAACAGAGAATGTGAATCAGGATCATCACATTAATTTTGTCACACATTATTCTCCAGTCAGTTCCCGAGTGCAGAAGATTCTTAAAAAATATAGTCTAGTATTACAAACTACACCTGGTTTACAAGAAGAATCGATTCGCTGTGTGTGGAAACGCAGCCGCAACTTGAAAGAATATCTAAGTCCTACTAAATTGCGACCTGAGAAACCTGCAGAACAAGGACTTCTTATGACTGGCCACAGAAAATGTGGACAATGTGGGATATGTGCAATAACCATTGAGAGATCTGATTTTTTCTACAAGGGCACCACTTACGTGCTTAAGCAAGCCACTACTTTTGAATCCACCTATGTCGTCTATGCAGGTGCCCCTGCGGTTTGTTGTACATAGGCAAAACTATTCGTTCCTTCAAGATCAGGATGAAGGAACATGAAAGCCGACTTCATTGTATTCGGAGAGAAGCTCCACTAGTTGAACATTGCTCTGCTGAACACCATACGTTTGCCTAGCTTCGTTGCTGGATTATTGAACAAGTGCTGCACAATGGCATGGGGAGACCACGTGATAAATTGTTGCTTCTTCGAGAGCAATGGTGGATCTATACTTTAGATACAGTTCAACCAGGGGGACTCAATTTTAATATCGATTGGTCTGTTTGTCTTTAATGTTTGATTATTCAGCACCTGATCCCCAGTTGCCCTTTAAAAATGGTGCTTTCCGTCTTTTGAGCGCATGCGCGGCGTTCTCAGCTTTCCCGAAGGAGTAATGGGAGGTTGATGGCTCAAGATTACAAGCTGTGCCAGTATCAGGTTAAACACTGTTTATTCGCATAAGTTTTAATATCATTGTAAAGCATGGTGGATTCTTTCTATGATGGTATTATTCAGTTATGAAGAATGTCAGTTTTTCAGAATCTGTTGAAGAACAAGTCCCTTGAGAAACCCCCAGAGGAGAAACGCACGGGCGCCTCATAAGATTGGCGTTGGGACATTGCCTTCCTTTTTTACCGTTTAGGAATGGCAAGAAGTAATAGAATTGAAAAATAAGAAAAAAATAAGAAGACTAAGATGGGTCACATCGAGTATTGAGCTAAGTGTTTTTTTATTCACTACTATAGAGATTACACAGTGACCGTTGACTTGGTTTTCTATTATTCATAAGCCGTTGATGTATTATACCCTGCACACGCCCAGGCGATTACACAATATTCCTGGATTTGGTAGTGCTATTTCTGAGGCTTATGTTTGTGTTTATGTTTTTTCTGAGGCTTATGTTTGTGACAAAGATAGAATTACTGCAAGATAATACACGAGTGAATTGTTGAATGAGTCCTTATTGAGTTTACTTGCAATTATCATTCACGAAGCACGGCCATTTGGCACTTTAACATATTCCTGAGGACAAGCTTTTTATGTTTCATTTATTATACATCTTACACTCGATATAATACTCCTTAAGTATCTTGGTCTATGTTTATCTGAAAGACATAGATAACACAACCCACACTATAAAAAGCTCACCTTTATGTATGCTTTGTCTTTCATGTCTGGATCGTCCATTTTAAAATACCGCATATTGTGTGTCACATCTTGGTTATCAGTGGTCCTCCTCTCCATATTTGATATATAATACCGGGAATTAAGAATTCATATATCTAGTAGCTTTAAGACCCGTTTTTTCTGTGGTCATATGTGTTTTCAACCTTGCATCTTTCTCTTGTCTGGATTGTATTTGGAATAGCACTTATTATTGTTTGGTTTTTTATTGTTTTTTTGATCTTATATAATGTCATGATTTTAACTGTTCTTACCTTATGTTTTAATTAATTATTTATTTGATTATTTATTATTGTACTCTTATTCCCAAATTGAGGGCTGGGGAAGACCCAAGGAGCTTCAGGAGGGCCCAGCAAGAGGATGAGTTCCTTAAACATGTGCGAGAGCGGGTTTTGGAGGTGGATGGGGTTCCAGTAGGTAATGGAGAGTTCCCTGCAAGAGCCTTGCCTTATTTTGTACTAAAATGAGATTTATTATACAGAGTGGCTGAGGGTGCCCTAGAGAAGAAAGAAGTAGAACAACTAATAGTTTCCCAGCCCTATTGTCGGCAGGTATTCATTGGCCCATAGCCATTTGTTAGGGAAACACTTGAGGATAGAGAAAACACTGGGTCCATAAACAGGTGCTGTTATATTGCCAGTCATGCCCTATCTACCAACCTCATAACCTTGCCAGAGTCTGACTTGCACCTCTAATGCCTATGCCCATAATTGAAACCCCATTCGAAAAAATGGCCATGGACCTGGTAGGTCCCTTAGAGTGAACCACCCGAGTCAACATGTACATTTTAGTCACACTGGACTATGCTACCTGATACCAGGAGGCCACTGCTCTAAGGAACATGAAGATTACTACGATCGCAAATGCCGTTTGGGAAATATTTTTGCTGGTGGGAATATTCGATGAGATCTTCACAGATCAAGGAACACCCTTTGTATCCAAGGTGATGAAGCAAGTGTGTGCCTTGCTGAAGGTCAAGATGCTGAGAACATCAGTGTATCACCCACAGATGGGTGTTTCATTGAGTGTTTCAATAAAACACTCATTGAGTGTTTCAATAAAACTCTGAAACATGTTTTGCCATCTGTGAGGTACCTCGGAGTTCCACGGGGATGTCACCTTTTGAGTAACTCTTTGAAAGACAGTCAAGAGGCATATTAGATGTGGTAATGGACACTTGGGAAGAAGAATCCTGTGACAGGCATAATTTGGCAGACTATGATATACAAATGCAAGAGGCCTGAGGAAAGCCGGAGAGGTGACCAAACTCAGTCTGGAAAAAGCCCAAACTGAGCAGGCCAAGGGCTACAGTCAGGCAGCCATGCACCACCCCTTCCAACTGAGAGACAGAGTTTTAGTTTTTCTGCCCTGATCTAAGAGCAACTTACTCTGCAAATGGCAGGGGCCCTATGAGGTGGAAGAGAAAGTTGGGCCTGTTAACTACCCAGACAGATAAATGAAAGAAAGCAAAAATTTACCATATTAACCTATTGAAAAAGTGGACTCCAGTGACAGCTGTGCTGGTACAGGGAGATGATTTGGGGTTGGAAATTTCAGTCCTGTTGGATCCAGCTCAAGTCCAAATTGGAGACCAGCTCTCTGCTACCCAGAGAAGAGATCTAGAAGGCTTGATCCACCAGAACCTAAAGATGTTCTCCACCCACCCGGGACGAACCCACCTCATTTGTTATGTTATCATTACTGACCCTGGGGTGATAATCCATCAACAACCCTTTTGAATTCCAAAGGCCCGGTGACAGGACGTCATCAAGGAGCTGAAAGAGATGGTTTATCTGGGAGTTATAGAAGAGTCTGATTGAGTGGTCATCCTCTATCGTCTTGTTTCCTAAACCTGACAGGAAGATCAGATTCTGCATAGGTGTCTGGAGGGGCAATGCAGCTACTAAACTGGAAGGGTATCCCATGCCCAGAGTAGATTGAGCTAATTGAGTGACTCAGTGGAGCACGCTTTATATCAACTCTGGATTTGACCAAGGGATACTGGCAGGTGCCCTTGACTCTGGCTGCCAAAGAGAAGACTGCTTTTTCAACACTGCATGGTCTGTTCCAGTTTACCATGCTGCCCTTTGGATTACAACAGGGCTCCTGCCACATTTCAGTGCCTAGCTGACCATCTACTGAGACTGCACAAGGAGTATGCGGCTGCCTACCTTGATGACATCATCATCTACAGCAGAGAATAGACCACCCATCAATCCCAAGTACAAGCCATGTTGACTATCCTGCGGAAGGCTGGGTTGATGGCCAAGCCCATGAAATGGGAGCTCTGGACATTCAATACCCGGGTTATTTAATCAGGAATGGGCAGATATGACCTCAACCATAGAAGGTTGGAGCCATTACCCATGTCCCCAACCCAAAATCAAAGAAAGAGGCTCATGCCTTTCTTGGATTGATTGGTTATTACTGCCAGTTCATTTATTACTGCCAGTTCATTCCTAATTTTGCAGAGGTGGCAGGGCCATTAACCAATCTCACCCGGAAGAGAGCTCCCGAATGTATCCAGTGGTCACTGGACATGGACCTGGCCTTCCAGCATCTCAAGAAGGCCATGAGCTATGAACCCATCCTGATTAGCTCTGATTTCTCTCTACTGTTTATTGTGTAAACTGATGCCTCAGAGGTGGGCCCAGGAGTCGTTCTGGCCATGGAAGTCAGGGGTGAAGAACATCCCATAGCATTCATCACAGGAAACTGTTTCCTTGGGAGAAGCATTATGCAGTGATTGAGAAGGAAGTGCTGGCTGTCAAGTGGGCACTTGAAACCTTCAAATACTACCCACTTTGCCATCCATTTACACTAATAATGGACCACTAACCCCTCAAGTGGCTAGCTCGACATAAGGAATCAAATGGCCATATTATGCAGTGGTTTTTGAGTTCCCAACGCTACCAGTTCCAGGTCCAACATAGGGCTGATTGGACTCACCTGAACATGGACTTCCTTTCCCAGGTGGGGAGTCCTTGGTAAGGCAGGTGCTCAATGGGACATGTTTGAGCTGGGGGGGAGGGTGTGTAATGGGGTATATAGAATGTTACCTGTCCCTCTCCAAAGTGATTATCGACAGGGATTGTGTGTAATAGGAAATAGGTTGGATTACCCGATCTAGCTCCTATCACACACAATATCATCCGCCACACAATACCCTGACTAATCAATGAAAACTACTTTAGCTATGCAAGGTTTACCAGTGTTTGCATTCTTGTAAATAGTTTATCTGTAAATATTGTTCATGCTACTTTTATTCAGGTAGATAGTTCACTTGTAGTTAATGTATCAATGTTACACTGAGTTTAATATGTTTTAGATTGTTTTATTGTAAACCACCCTTGATCTTGGGAAGGGGCGGTATAGAAAAAGATCACAAATAAATAAATAAAATAAATAACAGTCCTCTTTAAGAGAGTCTGCAGCCTAGAGTTCAGGACTGGGAGGGCAGGGCTCAGAGGGGGAGGATAAGAATGCAGCAGGCTGCAGGAGGGAGAGAGGCCCGTAGAGCAGAAGTCCTTCCAAGGCAAGCTGTGCAAAGGAGTTCTGAGGTAGGAACTTTAGCTGGGGCTGGAGCAAGGGCTGGGAGGACCAGCTTATGGAGGTTTAACAAGCTGGGGCAGAAGTAAAGCTATTTTTGTTTCCTTGAACTGCTGTCTGGCTTGTGTTGTAAAGGAAACCTCGTCCCATCACGAGTCACATTATCACAGATTTCTTGAAATTCCAACTTCACATTTAATTTCTCAAACAGCAGATGAGGAAAACAGCAGAACACTATGTTCAATTAATTCTAAAGTTATATAAATTCTTAACTGATAATTGAACAATGCTGATACCTAAAATTTTGATAAAGCCCATCCATTTCAAAGAGGTTGTGTCAGTTTATGCAAATCCCTGAAGACAGATTAGCTAGTGGTGTTCCACTGCATATAAAAGAGATTAAAGGCTTCCTGTGCCTAGCTTTTAATTAACTCACATATCCTAGCATAATATTCAATCACATGGATCCAGCACTTTATTTTCTAGTTCTATGGTAACTTGGATGATGCTTGACTTATTAATATTACTGTAAAATCTCTTTTTTTTTCTTGCATCTTTCTATTGTTTCCTCTCTTCCTCCAAGAATTTTATTTCTTAATGATGTACTGAAACATTAGAATTTACAAGTAATTGAATTTATTTTCAAGTTTCAGGGGGCAGGACTCTTCTTTCAATTTATCAGTCATCCCTGTCACTGTAGTGAAACATCTGGCAATCTGTTTCTACATCTTCATCCTCTCTAACATGGATGGATCTTCCTTTCAGGTCTCTCAGGCGTTGATTGTCTAGAGGAGTGATCCTTAACCCTGCCTTGCCCTGCATATTCATTGAGACATCCTAAAAATCAGTGACCCCCAACCAAGCTCTTTTAGAACCAGGATGGAGACCTTGGTCTAGACCTTTGCTGGGAGTAAGAGTTGTGATCTGGGATGATCACTACTTGGACAACCAGGATCTAGATTAGGCTTGCTAAATGTCTGTGACGGTATAATTAAATATGGCTTCATAGAATTTCTAGCACAAGAATATAGCAAAAGAAAAGTCTTTGGAACAGGAATCAGTAGATTCACAAGGCAAAACATAAGAAAATAAGAAATGCCATAATGAGTCATACCAAGGTCCATCAAATCCAGTATCCTGTTTCCAACAGTGGCCAATCCAAGTCACAAGTACCTGGCAGGTTCCCAAAAGGCACACAAGTTCCACAATGCTTGTCTTGGGGCAAGCAGTGGATTTCCCGGGTCCTCTTTAATAAGGTTTATGGACCTTTTCTCCAGGAACTTGTCCTAACCTTTTTTAAACCCAGCCACGCTAACAGCTTTTACTACATCCTCCAGTAATGAATTCCAGAGTTTGATTACGTGTTGAGTGAAAATATTTTCTCTTATTAGTTTTAAATGGGTTACATTGCAGCTCCATTGCATGTCCCCTAGTCTTTCTACTTTTTGATGGCATAAATAAGCAATCTACATTTACCCGTTCCATTCCATTCATTAATTTATAGAACTCTATCATCTCCCCTCAGCCGTCTGTTTTCCAAATTGAAAAGCCCTTTTTTTTCAATTCTTAGATTTTATATTTATTTCATTTTAAAAGATAACTTACAAGTATACCACTTGTTACAGAAAGAGGCAAAGTCCAGGAAATTCAACCAAGTAAACAAATACATAGTAATAATAAAAGGACATGACTCAGAAACCAATATAATGTGGAGGAGACCCGTCTGCAATGGAAGAATAACATCGAAAATGCAGGCATAACCTGGGCAAGCAGCGTATAATACCTTCAGCGTATAAGATGTCTAAGGCAGACTAGGAGAGGAAGAAGCAGCAATTTGCCTGGCACTAATAAAGTCCGCCAACTCAGAAGGCTGGAAGAAAACGTAGTTAGCAGAATTATCTTTTACCAGGCATTTACAAGGATATTTTAGAAAAAATAAAGCACCCAACTGCAAAACACCATTTTTAACAAAAGAAATTCCTTACGGCATTTTTGAGTGTCCCTCCCAAGGTCAGGGAAGACCCTAATATTAAAGCCAAGGAAAGGGATCAACCTTTTTTTAAAGAATAATTTGAGAATCCATTCTCTATCAAGAGGTAAAGCACATGACACTAACAAAGCAGACAAAGTCAATGACTCAGTCTGCACGTCCTCTAGCAAAACTTGTTGTTGTCTTGTCATCTGAGCTTCTAAGGAAAGCTTAGGTTTGATCTTTTCTAGTACTGACTGGTTTGTTCATTGGGCAGTCCACAATATACACAGTATTCATCACCAGCACCTTAATTCAAAGGCATCAATTTTCTTCCTGTCTATCTTTTTCACAGTCCAACTTTCAGATCCATATGACGTTATTGAAAATACCATGGCCCGGACAAGTCGAATCTTTGTATGGAGAGAGACATTTCTGCTTTTGAGGATCTTGTCTAGGTCCTTCATAGCCATTCTACCAAGAGCAATATGTTGTAGGATTTCTTGACTGCTAGTCCTTTCTTTATTGATTGTTGATCCAAGTAAGTTAAAGCTGTCAACTATTTCAATTTCTTCTCTATCAATGATGAACTTATAGATTTTGCCAGTTGTTAGGATCTTTGTCTTCTTAACATTAAGGTGCAGGCCCATTTTAAGACTATATTCCTGGACTGCCTGAAAACAAACCAGTCAGTACTAGAGGAGAACAAACCTAATCTTTTCTTAGAAGCTCAGATGGCAAGACTTCGACTTTCATACTTTGGACATACCATGTGAAGAGAAAGATCATTGGAGAAAGACATAATGCTTGGCAAGGTAGAAGGTCATCGTAAAAGAGAGAGGCCGGCACTGAGATGGATCGATACAATAACAGCAGCTATGGACACCACTCTATCAACAATGAGCTGCTTGGCTGAAGACCGAACAAAGTTTAGTTCCAACTATCCAGAGGGTCTCCAGGAGTCAACACCAACTTGATGGCACTTAACAATAACATAGAAGCAACTTCTCCCATTGTTTACTTCTTTACAGTAGGCAGGTAAAAAGTATGAGATACTGGGGGAATTGCTTCCTTGAGCATTTGCAAAATCTCAATTAAATGCTTATAGAACATCTCATGAGTTGAGGATTCCGGAAAGTTGATGAATTGCAAGTTGGAAGCCCTAGATGCATTTTCAAGGGTCTCTGACTTCAGACGGGCAGAAGTTAAATCCTTCATATTAGCAATATTTGAGTCATGGACTGAATCAATTCTAATAGTATGGTCTGAAGCAGAAACTTTTAAAGTTTCAATTGCTGTTTGCTGTAGCACAGCCACAGCAGCTTGTTCTTGTATCTGTGCTTGTAGGTGTTGAGTTTGAGAATAAACAACCATAGTCAAGTTTGGAAACATTGTTGGATGTGATTACAAAGTAAACACAGTGGGTCTTACCGAGACCAATGCAGTTAGGAGATTCCCACTAGCAGTCGCATCAGAAACAAGAGAGGCCAATGCTCTTTCTCCAATCCATCTGCTCTCTTCTCCATCCCTCGAAAGCACTCCTGAAGCCATTGCTGCACTTCCCAATGAAGCAGATGTCCCAACGCTAGCTCCAGCTGCACTCCCTTGGATACTGGCCTTCATCAAATCGGCATCCATCCGGAGACCAGCTGCACTCTTCTGCAGCTGCATTGTTGAAACAGGATGCTGGGGGGGGGGGGGGGGGTTGACGTGCCTCTAGGGAAAGTGAAAAATCATGCTCTGAGGAAGACGCGGGGTTCACCAACCTCGGCATCAACAGGTTCAGCTCTATAATGAGGCAGAATGAGGCGGTGGCCTCAGGCAGCAAATTTTTGGGGCAGCAAAAATAACCCCCAAAACAGTCACCTCACTCCGTCGTCAGTTTTAAAAAAACAAAAAATGTGAACAAGCTGCTGCAGCTGTGATATCGGTAATTTAAAATGAAAGGAAATCAGTGTGGAGCCTCCCGGCCCTATGGAACCCCTGCTGCTGCGTCCCACTCTAGCATCATTTCCTTTTGGGGGTGGGATGCAGTTGCAAGGGTTCCATAGGGCCGGGAGGCTCCGCACTGGTTTCCTTTCATTTTACATTATTGCTATTGCAGTTGCAGAGGAAGGGGAAGGAGCAGAATGGAGATGACACAGACAGCAGGAGAGGGAGCGGAACAGAGACAACATGGGTGGCAGGAGAGGGAGCGGAACAAGCTAGACATGGGGGAAGAAAAGGGAGTGGAATGAGCTACACAGGGGGAAGGAGAGGGAGCAGAATGAGCTACACAGGGGGAAGGAGAGGGAGCGGTAAAGGGCTGACACGGGGGAAAAGGAGGGGTGCAGAACATAGCTACACAGGGGGAAAGAGAAGGATCTGAACAGAGCTACCCAGGGGGGAAGCAGGGGGAGCAGAATGGGGCTGACATGGGGGGAAGGAGGGGTAGTGGAACATAGCTACACAGGGGGGAGGAGAGGAAGCAGAATGAGCTTTATGGGGGAAGGAGAGGGAGCAGAACGAGCTACACAGGGGAAGGGGAAGGAGAGGGAGCTGAACGGAGCTACACAGGGGGAAGAACGGGGCTGACACAGGGGAAGAAGAGGGAGCAGAACATAGCTACACAGGGGTGAAGGAGGGGGAGCGGAATGGGGTTGATACTGGGGGAAGGAGGAGGAGTGGAATGTAGCTACACAGGGGGCAAGGAGAGGGAGTGGAATGGATTTACACAAGAGGGGAGGAGAGGGAGCTGAATGTAGCTCACAAGGGGGAAGAAGGGGGAGCAGAACATAGCTACACAGGGGGGAAGGAGAGGGAGCAGAATGGGGCTGATATGGGTGGAAGGAGGGGGAGCGGAACGAGCTACACAGGGGGGAAAGAGAGGGAACAGATTGAGCTACACCAGGGGGAAGGAGAGGGAGCTGAACGGAGCTGACAGAGGGGGTGGAATTGGAGGGAGCTGAAACTTGGGATGGGACTGGTAGGTGGCTGGGTAATGGGGAGGAGACTGGCAGAGAGGGGGCACTGGGACTGGAAGGGAGCTGACACATGGGGAGGGTTACTTGGACTGGAAATAGGCAGATGGAAGCAAGTGAAGAAAACAAAAGACAAGAAATGGCAGAGTGTTAAGAGAAGACAGGAAAGCAAAAGACTCAGACCAGGACCAGCATGACCAGAGAATAAAATGGTCAAACATAAAGGTAGAAAAATAATTTTATTTTCAATTTAGTGATTGGACTTTGCGCTATTTATATAGTTTACACAGTATGGGGAACTGCATCTCTTATCTAGCTTAATGGAGTTTCAGTTTAATTTTTGTCTAAATATTTTATTTTTACTTTAAACTGTAGTCACTTATTCTGTACTTGGTAAGAGTCTGTGCTCTGAGTGTGTGACCAAAGCCGTGTGTTCTGTTAACATGAAATTTGTACGCAGGGATCTGTACTGTAGTAATTTTGCCTTGTTCAGCTTTTCAAATAGATGTTCTAGGGCAGAGGTTCCCAACCCCAGTCCTGGAGGGCCAAACACCATTCAGGTTTTCAGGCTGTCCCTAATAAATATGCATGAGATGTATTTGCATGCACTGCCCCCATTGTATTCAAATGTATCTCATGCATATTCATTAGGGACAGCCTGAAAACCTGAATGGTGTTTGACCCTCCAGGACTGGAGTTGGGAACATCTGTTCTAGGGCCTGCTGCAATATTTATAGTGCTGCTTTTTCTGGGTAGGCACCTTGTATGAGTTTTGGAAGTTTATGCTAGTAATGGTATGGTAGATTTGGCCTTGTAGATCTTTGGTGGCTTTTGTAGGGTTTTATATTAGTTTCCAATATGCCTGGTATTGGAGAATATTTGTTAGCGAGATGACCGGAATCAGGCTTTTTTTTTTTTGAAGAAATTGAATTCTATGGGTGAATGTTCTAATTCTTCTCTGCACCCACTGTTGAGGGGAGGGGGTTCTGTGGATGCAAAATATATGTTAAAAAAGAAAAAACAAGAACCATAATGCAGTTTATAACAAAATAAAAATGAGTTATAATTTAGTTGTATAAACTGTGCTGTTGTTCTCGCTGGTTCTTTCAGTTCCTTGGTGTGCAAACATCTTGCATTTCCTCCATGTTATCTAATCAGCTTTTTGGTTTGGTTCAGTCCCTGAGTGAAGTTTTGAGAAAGCGCCTTCCCCCCACTACAAGGGGAGAGGAGGGGGTGCCATTTCATCCCTCGCCTCAAGCAGCAGATTACTTTGGGCCGCCCCTGGGTGTCAACACTGCTGGAATCACACCGAGCCAGATGCCACTGGGTGCTCCGACAAATATTGATCGATTGGACTAAGTAAAGTTAAAGCTGGGGACTCTGAGGGTAATTTCCCCAACTTTACTTTTGCCTTACATTTGCCCATGAAAAGACTCAGAGCGCCACACTGCTCAGGCTGCCATGCAACCCTAACCTTTTAAGCCTCTCTTCATAGGGGTATCCTTCCAACCCCTTTACCATTTTGGTGGCTCTTCTCTGGACCTATTCTAATTCCGCTATATCATTTTTAAGATACGGTGACCAGATTTGCACACAATATTTGAGGTGCAGACTTTTGACAAAACTAAAAAGTCATAGGATAGGAGGCAGTGTACTAAAGTGGATCAGGAACTGGTTAAAAGATAGCAAGGTAGGGCTAAATGGCCAATTTTCCCAATGGAGAAAGGTGAATAGTGGAGTACTCGAAGGATCTATGCTGGGTCTGTTGCTTTTTGACATATTCCTAAATGACCTGGAAATAGTCAAATTTGCAGATGACACAAAACTATTTAAAGTTGTTAAAACCCATGAGGATTGTGGAAAATTGCAAGAGGATCTTGATAAATTGGAAGACTGGGCATCCAAATAGCAGATTGAATTTAATGTGGACAAGTGCAAAGTTATGTACCTAGGAAAGAACAACCCAAACTATGGCTACACGTTGCGAGGCTCCACATTAGGAACCACCACCCAGGAAAAAGATTTAGGCATCATCGTGGATAACATGTTAAAACCATCTGCCCAGTGTGCAGCGGCGGCCAAGAGAGCAAATAGAATGCTAGGTATCATAAAGAAAGGAATGGAAAATAAATCAAAGGATATTATAATGCCTCTGTATCATTCCATGGTGCGCCGCACCTTGAATATTGTGTGCGATTCTGGTCGCCTTATTAGAAAAGGTACAGAGAAGAGCCACCAAAATGGTAAAAAGGATGGATGGATACCCCTATGAAGAGAGGCTAAAAAGATTAGGGCTCTTCAACCTGGAAAAGAGACAGCTGAGGGGAGATATGATAGAGGTCTATAAATTAATGAATGGAGTGGAATGGGTAAACATAAATTGATTGTTTACATCATCAGAATATAGAAAGACTAGGGGACATGCAATGAAGCTACAGGGTAACCTATTTAAGACTAATAAGAGAAAATATTTTTTCACTCAATGTATAATCAAACTCTGGAATTTGTTACCGGGGGATGTAGTAAAATCTGTCAGTGTAGCTGGGTATAAAAAAGATTTGGACAAGTTCCTGGAGAAGGTCCATAAACCATTATTAAAAGGGAACCGGGATATCACTGCTTGTCCCAATACAAGCATTGTGGAACCTGTGTCTTTTGGGGAAAGTTCTAGGTACTTGTGACCTGGATTGGGCATTGTTGGAAACCAGATACTGGGCTTGATCTACATTGGTCTGACCCAGTATGGCATATCTTATGTTCTTACGGTCTGTTCTCCTGGCTTTCCTCCAGCTGGAAATATGTACCATGCTGTGTTATACTGTCACAATATTTAATGGCATCTTGACTTCTATGAAGGATTAGATAAAAGAGGAAGCGCACAACTATGCATCATCAAAAAATTCAGGTGGCTAAAAGACAGGGAAATTGGAACTGCAGTAACAACGGATCCAGAACAGAAAACAAAGTGCACCTCATAACAGATCTGCAAGTCTTCCTAAAATATTTATTCTGTATAGTAAAGACCTTTCATAACGATCAGGGCCGGTGGTACCCGGTAAGCCGGGTAAGCACAGCAGGAGGGTGGCAGCGGCAGGGAGGAGGAGGGCGACGTCGCTATCCGCCCACCACTCACCACTTCAAAAAAGAAAGCAGCCGCGGGAACATTTCTCTGTTCCCCCGGCTCTGCTAACTTTTAAACTCCTGGGTCGCGGAGTTTCTATTAACAAGAATAAGCGTTTCCTGTTTCTCGTAAGAAACAGGAAATGCTTATTCTTGCCTTTAAAAACTCCTTGATTTACATATGAACTTCCATGATCTAGGCACAGGCATTTACACCTGCTCTTGAGCAAGCATAATGTCCCCATCTGGAATGTAGCCGTGATTTATGCAGGATCAGTGCAAATATCTACCGTCATGCTGTTTGCATTCAGAGAGCTTCAACTTGCTTTGTAATTCCCCTGGTGCACAAGGCGTGTAAGGTTGAGACTTGTGCATAGGAATTTTCCTGCGCTGCTGCTGTTCTCTGGAATACATTTCCAGTGCAAGTGTGTGTGGAGACTGACTATTTGAAATTTAGGAAATATATAAAGGCAATCTTTTTTGAGCATGTTTTTTAGTGAGATTTTGTAATTAATGACTTGTTTTGTTTGATGAGGTTTATGGTGTTTGTCTTGAGTGTGTTATTTTATTTCTTATGTTTCCTTGTGATTGGCGTAGGAATGTTGATATGTGGAATGCAAATGTTTTCTAAATAAATAAATTTATGCTAGTATTTTATAAAGGCAAGTAGGCACCTACTTATCTTTATAAAGGGGCATGTATACTAAAGTGCGCCAACTTTTAGCGTGGGGTTTAGTGCATGGTGAGCGGTTAGTGCAGGACCAAAGTAACCATTGTAACATGCTAAAAATGCCAGCACTGTAAAAATCCTGCACTAACCACTTTGTGCCTGATTGGGTGGGGACTGGGCAGGTTAGGGACGGAGAGTAGACATTCCCTGCACATTGCAATTAGCATGGGCGTCAGCACGTACCAGTTGTCGATATTGCAGTTTGGGTGGGTGCAGTTATCACCATCTCAATAGGTCTGGTAAGTGCATCCATGTTAATCGTGGTTGCAGGTTTAATGCAATGAAGTGCTTCCACTATGCTGACTGCAGGGGGACTTGTCGGGAATGCCCCTAGCAATAACTGCGGATTGGCCACATCTCCCACAATCATTTTGGCACTAAATGCATGCTAAGAGCTGCTCCTTAGAGTACATAAGTAAACATGCCCCAAAACAGGCTTAAAATAGGTGCTTGCCTACACACTCAACCTAGGTGCCCCTGTTACAAACACTCTGTATGAGAGCAATTTTTTAAAATAGGGCACCTAGTCAAAATGCTTTTAAGATGCCCTTTTAAAGTCTATTTTATTGTAGGCACCTACTTGTCTTTATAAAATACTAGCCTAAGCTGCAGAAATCATGCCTTCAGTTAAGGTATGAATGTTTACACCCACCCTAGAGATGGTGTAAATGTTTGCATCTTAATGTTTGAAGAATGCATGTTAAATAAAGTATTGTATAATCTATGCACATACTGGTGCACTGCAGCCATGCTGTGCTCAAACTCCAAACATGTGCGTGCCCACCAACAAAGTTCACGTTAAAGGTGGACTGCAGAAGTACAGCAGCCCAGTGCAAGACTGGTTGGCAGCACTGTAGGCAAATCTTCAGCCTTACACCACCCCTCCCCCCTCAAGATGTTGCTAATTAGACTCAACAATGATGATCATCCCTACACCACCATCCCATAACAATCCTACAAAAATGTATAATGATCCAGTAAAGCAGCAAGATCAACCACTTCTAGACAAGACCAGCTGAGGCAGGAGTGGGCAGGGCACAGGCAGAGAAACCAAAGCAAGCTGCTAGAAGGAGCGAGATGAAATAAATATATGCTAATGGACATGTTTACAAAAAGTTAATTTGCATAAAGTAAAGTAAAGCGTGTTAAGTGCTGCCACTGTCCATTCATTTCTATGGGCCATTGCAGCACTTAACGTGCGTTTATTTAAAGCATTTTAAGCTTTAGTAAATATGTTCCTAAGTGTATCTTTACATAAGCAAATGCTAGAGATAAATCAAAGGTATTTTTGTCTGGCTATATTATTACTCTTTGCCTTCACTTTCTGGGTAAGGAGATAAAATTATTGCATGGTGCAACACTTGCACCAGTTGACATTTATGCACACTTGCAGCTTTTTCTCTGTGTGCAAAAAAGCACAGGGAGAGAATTTCATGGAGACTGTCGTTCTTGTTTTTCCATAGCCACCAAATGTCTAATGATGTACCCGAGGAAGACAGGAAATGGTAGTCAAAGGGCACACCTGTGCCTTGCATTTTCTAGCACACATTGAAATATTATCCAGGCAGCATGCACCAGATCTAAGATAGAGGGATGGGAGGATTTTTAATTAGGACATACTGAGGTTCATGTCAGCTAAGCCTGATAATTACATCGTGTCTGGAAAAAAATACATTCTATAGCTCTGATTGATCAGGTGGATGGAAGGGGTTTTTTTTAATTCTGCACCTCTGATGAATCAGACCCTATATTTGATTTGTTTAGTGGATTTTCAATGTAAGTACTGTTGAAGCCTAAGTCAGATTTTTATTGTGGCATGGTCTGGTACATGGAGCTATGGGAAGCCTGCAATGTTAGCCTTGCACTGAAGAGGATTGTGCATATTTATTGCCTAGCTGAAGAGGATTTTGGGTATTAGTTGACCTGTGGCCTCCTCATTCCAGTACCCGGCCATTTTACTGGCATGAGCTGAAAGAAAACCAGAGATATAAGTCTCTGATATTACCGAGGTATTTTTTTTCTCTCCATATAGAGGTATGACACAATAATAGCTCTGTTTATCCCTTTTAGTAGAGGTGTGGATTTTTCTTATTTATAGTTTCTGAGTTTCTAGGCATAGGGCCTCATGCAGAGACGCAGGTTGCGGGGCTGCACGTCCTGATGGGATGTGCAGCCCTGCAAGCCATCCGGGCCGGATTTCCAATCCGGCTCTCCCTGTATCTCCTGATGCTCAGGATGGGGAGAGCCAGAGGGGGCTTGATCGGAGCGGAGCGGGGGAGGGCCAGCCCAGCAGCCAGTACAGGGCCGATTCAGGTCATGGCCCCGTATGTCCTGTTGAGCCCATCGGGACGTGATACTTATTCCACCTCAAAGTGAAATAAACAGCACTTTTGGCATGATCAGGGCCAGGGATCTCCCCCCTAGGCCAGGTGCGAGGGGTGTCTCTGTCGCCCTATCCAGGCCATGGCAGTACAGCCTTGGGTCAAATGGTGGGGAAAATGGGGGCTGGAGCCATGGGATTTGGGGCACCTGTGAGGAGGATGTCCCCACAGGCAGCAGAAGCATGCCAGGCTGTCCTCGGGCCTGAATCTGGTCCAAATGGGCCCGTCTTGCTTCGGGCTGCCTGGACAGCCCGGATATGCCCCTCTCTGAATAGGGCTCATATTTCAGTAGAACATTTGACAGAAGATGAAAAATAAGTCTTACAGCAGAAATAGTAGCAATTTGCTTCTCTATTGCTCTGCAGTGCCTGTGTCTGACTATTCAGCTTGCATCTGAGAGATTGTGGCCTGCAGCAGCAAGGCCTGTGAGGGTGTGACTGCACCTGCTTCTGCAGCTGAAGGTGGACAGGAGAGGACTCAGGATGGGATGTTTCCCCTCAGCTCAGTGGTGCACCTAGTAGAGGAAAAGCTTGCATAGCTGCATGGCACGGCAGGCCACGTGGGATCTAGCAGGCAGCCAACAATCTTCATAAAGTGTCCTGGGCTGGAGGTGGCATGAGAAAGTAGCAGTGGCAGACTGAATGTAGAGACTCATCATTTAAGTACTTAATGGCAGACCACAGCATCCCACCATAGCTAGAGAACTAGCCAAATTAGTTTAGTTTATTCTTGATATACTGCCTTTAGTAAAAACAGTAAAGCGGTTTAAAAAGCTTACAAATTTGGAAGAGGGGAAGGCAGGGGGGATGTATGTCTCTATTCCCCTGATTAAAAAAGCAAAAACCCAGTCCAAACAAGGTAAATAAAAACACTTTATTAGGTAATCTTCCCTCCCTCCCTCCCTAACACACACCCACCCCTGGGATAATCGTAGCTTTATAGGTACTTACACATCTTAAAGGAAAGGAGCTGCTCTCAGGTGCAGCTCTTTATCCAACTCAGTCATACATTAAGGACTGTGATTAATTAAGCTTCAGGTGAACAAGGTATATTAAACGTATTCGGTACACTTTTATTAGTATAAGTATCCACAGCAACCCTTAGTAAGTAAAGAACTTAAAGATCTAAACACAAGCGTAAAAACTAATATGCAGACAGCAGTCCAGCAGCGAGATGGGGGCTTTCCAGTCTTTTGTATTCAGTGTCACATGTATGATTTTCTCCCAGCTGGTGAGAAGTCGTACGTGTGCACTAGGTGCAAGGAGCTCTTTGTTCTCAGGGAACAAGTCCATTCTCTAGAGGCTAGAGTAGCAGACTTGGAAGACATAAGAAAGACAGAGAGGTACATAGACAAGACCTACAGGGATACAGTCCTGAAGTCCCACCTCCAGTCTGGCAGCATCCCTGTTGCCATGGAGGAGAGAGGTCACGTGACAGGAGAGCATCACCCTGGTGTGGCAGAAAGTGATTCTGTAACTAGGACCTGTCCTCCAAGTGATGTAAAACCCTCTCGCACCGAGGAAGTTTCTCCAGGGCCATGAGCCCATGAGGTAAGGGTTAGAACAGCCGTTATAGTTGGTGATTTGATCATTAGGCATGTAGATAGCTGGGAGGCTGGTGGACATGAGGATCGCCTGGTAACATGCCAGCCTGGAGCAAAGGTAGCGGACCTCACGCGCCACCTAGATAAGGTCTTAGATAGTGCTGGGGAGGAGTCTGCTCTCTTGGTACATGTCAGTACCAATGACATAGGAAAATGTGGTAGGGAGGTTCTGGAGGCTAAATTTAGGCTTTTAGGTAGGAAGTTGAAATCCAGAACTTCCAGGGTAGCGTT